>OZ004706.1:182587507-183242507 GCA_963924515.1 Vespertilio murinus
TATAACACAGGTTAACACCCAGTAATAGCTCTTGAATGAAAGATAAAATCTGTGTATGTCAGGGAAGAAATAAGCTAAGTGGTTCAAGAACAACAATAAAAATAGATACTTTATCCTAACAACAAAGACTGATTGGTAGTCATACAAAATGATAAAAAGAGTTCCATTATAAAATGTATTAGATTTGGCCACATGGACCTGATTTTCCATCTTCTAAGAGAATGTGTTTTGGATCACCCAATAGTTTAAAGGGGGCATGGGACTAATTACGTAAAATATTTAACCCATACAGGACATTTAGAATAATTCTCAAGAATTGGTGAATATGGAGTCAGAAATGGAAGGTCTTTGGAGAGGAAATGGTTGTGAGGAAGAATCATAAAGCAGATAGTTGGACTCTGTCCACTGTCATTGAGTGTCACTCAGCCTCCTTCAGGCAATTAAAGCCACTGAGTAGGAAAACATACTATTGCCATTGCCCAGTTCCACTAACACCGAGTAGAACAAATCAGCATCTTTCCCAGGAAGTTGAGTGGAACCAGACTCAAATGAGAAGCCCCCAATGACCTAATGATACCAGCAAGGTACCATCCTGCAACTGCTCATCACCAGCTAGAGTTCCTTTGTTGTTGGCCAGATTGTTCCCGGAACAGTCTGATCACACTAAGAACAAGAAGGTCCAATCATAACCATTTATAATTACTGAGTAAACAGGAAATCTTCTAGTGTATGTAGGATGATAGTTCATCCAGGAATCCCAACCGGAGGGCTGACTCTCCAGACTTGTCCCTGAAGGACACCTAGGTGACATAATGAGATGGTGCCCCTTATAATGAAATAGAAATAGAAGATGATCAGGAAAAGAGTAAACTAAAGAGGGCTGCCCAATGGGGTTGAAGCACAAAGGGTCGGAGGGGAAGAGCTTGTGGTGGGAAGAGGTGGAGAAGGAGAGGCCCATAGCTCCATATGTAGGTATATAAACACCATCTCCAAGGAGAAGTGAAAGCCCCGAGTGTCTTGTATTGGTCATTGTAACTCAGGACCCCACTATGGAGGAAAGTACACTGAAGACTCTGGGGTTAGAGTGAAGCAAATGGGTGAATGAGAAGTGAACAAGATGAATGTCTGCAGAGAAATAAAAATAAACTGAGCACATGACAATGTGATAAGTATGAGGACACTTACAAAGGATCTTAAAATCCAAGAGTTAAGGACCTATGTCCTGTGGGAACAATGTTGTCTCTAAATATCACTGTCATAAATAAGAACACATTGGATGCTTTTAGTAAACAGAGAACACTTGGATGCTTTCCGTAAACAGAGAAAGTACACGGCAGAGAAACTCTGGATGGAGAGCCTGGTTGAGCACTCCCTCCCTGTGTCTGATAACCCAGCATGCTGTCAGCCAGGGAACCGTGAAGGCTTATTTGTCCTACCCCTGCTTAATAATTCACTTACTCAGCAAACGTTTGTTGCGTCCTGCACTAGACATCAAGTTCTGGGGATTCAGCAATTAACCCTACAGATAAAAATCATTGCCTTCCTGGAATTCACTCCAGGGGAAGGGACAGACAATACAGGAATGAGTAAGGATGCTAAGAGGAAAAACAGGGGTAAAGGAGAGAGGTGCTAGTTTGCTGAATCTTATGAAGAAGTTCCAGTGAGTATTAACCTTTTCAGAAATCATTCATAGAGGTGCCATCTTACACAATGATCCTCTCAGGAAGCAATCATAGCTCCTTTATAAGCCATAGCAGGCTTCTAAATGTGTGTGTTGTCACCATGTGCTGAGTTAAAGAGTGCTGTAAAATTTCAAAAGGAGGGTGAACCAGATTCTTCCGATGCCAAAGCAGGCGCTCAGATACTTAATGAGCTGCATATTCTACACCCATACTCCACGACTGTCAGAGCTTCTATCTCACCCTGCCTTAACAAATTAAAAGGAATATCATGGAAGGAAAATTAGATTAAAGGCAGTTGGGTCTAAAAATATTACATCTAACCCACTCAGAACCTGTGTTTTCCTGACTCCTGGGGCAGCTCAGCTACTCCCACCGCTCCCCCAGTGGGCTCACCAAAACCTACTGCCGGAATCCACCCTCTTCTGTGCTGGAGCCTGTGTGGAATGGGCCTCTTCCTTTGGTTGCTGCTCCAGCCTTTTGGGGTGGTCCCTGGCCCAGCCTCATGGGTACTTCACTTTGGGGCTGGACAGTCTGAGGAAAATGCGTGCTTTGGCCCTGCCTATCAGTGCTTTACTCCAGTTCCTGTGATTCTCAACAGCCCACAGAGGATGCACGCATGCAGGTCAATTTCCTCAGTAAGTCTTTGAGGTCCACTTCAGCTTTGGACCTAAAGTACAGGATGAAAACGTGACGGCCCTTGCTGGATAACGCAGTCTTTGACACAGAATTGGTAGCTGGAACTGGGAGACCGCAGGACAAGCATTGCAATTGTGCGGCACTACAGCGCCACCTCCCAACTCAAAGAAGACATTGCAATTGGTCACAGCAATTCTCACCACCCTCCCAAGCTAATAATATTCTGACCTGAACTGTTCAAGATTGAAAAAAAAAATAAAAAGACATGACTACAACAACAAAATACATGACTGTAAACTGGTTCCAGTAGTAGTTAGTGCAGTAAAAAATTTTCTATAAAGGGCATTATTGTGCTGGCTGATACAATTGTAATACAGACGGTAGATGAGATGAAAGTATATTGTGTAAATTTAATTGAAGTTGGTAATAGTCCTGGGAGGCACATATGCTGTCTAAAAATAGCTCCTCTATAACCTGGACTCCCACCATTAGAGGTTCATTTCTTTGAATGTGACAGAGTTTAAAGATACCCTCAGGCCCCAACTTCAACTGGGACAGCTTTGCTTTCACCTGTTTGAAGGAAGTGTTCTTCTGCTTTACCATTGTTTGAAAGAACATATCTTTATCTGAACACTGACACATCACAAGATGTATAATTGGTATCTTAGGGAGCATTAGTTGATAACTAGCTAAGGTCTGGCAAAGGAATCCGATGGATGAGAGGCTGAAGTGCTAGGTGTGGGGAGATGTCCCATGAGAAGTGAAAATAAGCCCTGGGGACAGAGGAGGGAGGGCACCGTCAATCGTCCACCTCCTGATCTGGTGCTGAGCCAGACTGGCATGATAATGGTTCCAAGAACATTCCTGGATTCCGAGTCGGCTTTCTGCAAGGCCATCCTGACAACACACACCTTCTGGATTCACCAAATCTGCTCCATCTTAACTGTGCAAAGGCATTAAGAGACATTCCCTAAAGCAGTGTTTCCCAAACTTTTGACTTATGTGTACCCCTTCTATAATTTTCATAATGCTGAGTACCCCTTCATCAAAAAAAAATCAAAATATATTTTTTTGGTACATACACAAAATAATAATAAACAAAAAATAAAATTATTCATAATAAATATAAATAAAAGTTATATTATAAATAACATTTATTTGGATCAATGAGAAGGATGAAATTGACTTGACTCATGATAACATAGAATTAGACGCAGCTAAGCACGGTGCAGTGCATATCCTCATCAAACTCCGGTGTAACGCGTACCCCCACCAAACTCTTCCCGTACCCCTGGGGGTACTCGTACCACTTTGGAAAACACTTCCCTAAAGGAAGACCATGTGTGGGACACATCTGCCTTTCCTTTCTCCACCAACCATCCCCAGAGGTCTGCAGTGTGGTTCAGAAACTCAGGGACATAGAAACTTTTCTCTATCAAATACCTAACTAGATTAGGTTATAATAGCACTAGAGGCCCGGTGCACAGATTTATGCACCAATGAATCGGCCTGGCCTGTGGGGATCGGGCCAAAGCCAGCTCTCTGTCGTCCCCCAAGGGGTCCTGGATTGCAAGAGGGCAGTTCTCGGGTCACGCACTCCAGAATCAGGCTCCCTCCTCTCTAGGTCCAGGGGGCAGGTGAAGCAGATTCGGAGCCGACAGTGCCCCAGCAGCAACCTACCCACAGCCAATTCCACGAGTAATCAGGGTCCCTCCTCTACTGGTCAGAGCATCTGTTCCCTGGTGATCATTGTGAATCATAGCTGCCAGGCGAACGGTCGAATGGTTGGATGGCCGCTTAGGCTTTTATATAGATAGATGCCTGCTATAGGGTGGGGGCTTCTCAGAATCCTGAGTATGCTGGCCATAACTTCTGTTTTTCTTCTCACTATAGGAAATATCTCATGTGGTATCAAGAGACACTTCTTAATTTTTCACAAAGTAAATATATACATTCATTTTTAAGTTCTGCCCTGGCATTGCCTGGGTAGATTTCTTGGGTTCAGGGTACTGAAGTGTTCCATGTTCTTTATGAAATAGCACATCCTAGTGGCACTCACAGGCACTGCAGGGAAATGCAGGAAGAGGTGTGGGTTTGGGGGGGGGGGGTTCTTGAGTAAAGACATCTTTGACCTATGCCCTTAGTCAGAAAAACACAGGTCTCAAAATGCCTATTTTTTCATATGAAACTACTACCCACAATTTTCACATGAGGAAATGCAGATTCATTCAATCCAGTGTTGTTTTCAGACCTTGAATTTGCAGTGTTTTTATTGCTCCATGTAAACAAAACAACTTTCCCTCTGGAAAAATCACAAGTGGAAATCTCAAAACTAAACAAAATAATATTTCAATTCCAAGTGGCACTCATCTCTCACCAACGCTCAGACTTCAGAGCACTTTCTACCTAAACTGACAATTTTTTTTAACGTGCTTGTTTTAAAACTTCTGTTCCAGTCAACAGGAAAGAGCATTCTGCCCTGCTCTGGATGGGCCTCTTCCCCTGAGCCTCCCGGGGCCCTCACCCGCAGCCTATTCAGGCTTCACGTGATCGATCACATGGGTTTTGAGCCTGAACCATGTAGGCGTCACCCATGTTCACCCAGAAATGTCACTGCCGGGAGAGCCACAGCCAGAGGGCTCAGAGCAAATTAGCACAGGCCCTGCGACCGACCAAAATGAGGCCAGTCTAAAATAAGCCATGTAGGCTTTTCACTTTAATGTAGAAAACACAACCCCCTGCACGGGCAGCATTTTGTCCTAGGCTTTGATTTTCGCGGTCACGGCCACAGCTACTTTTCAAGCGGGTCTGAGTGTGCCAAGTGTTCCATGACAAAAGTAGGTCATGGGAAGGCAGTGAAAAGAGATTTGGGGAGAGAGGTTTTGGGGAGGGAATCCTTTGAGGATGAGGATGAGCATATATTGAATTTAGGAACAAACATGAGTTGCAACTTCCACGCTATGGCCCGGGGAAGATGAAGAGCAGAAAGGGCAGGGGAGGGATGTCTCTCCGGAGTCGCTCTAGGCCCCTTTGCAGGAACAGTTTCATCCCGGGAGGAAGCGTGCTTTACTTTCATTTTATCGGAAAGGGCGTGGAGGATCAGGGAAAGAGGGAGGGAGGAAGATGGTCTTCCAATCCTCCAGCCAGAACTCCACATTCTCACTGTGCCAGGGAATGGATTTCAGCATGAAAAAGTTTCTCTTTCTCTTTAGAATCTTCTCTTGGAGATCAGTGAAAACTCCATTAGTTCATGAATGCGTCCTAATGCTTGCATGGGCATCTTTGGAAAAAGCTGGTGGGTGAGTGAGGTCTCTCTCTGGCTTCCCTGCCCTCTTCACTCCCTCCCTCTGGTGGTCCTGTACAATCAGCCTGTGGCTCTGCCGGCTCTGACACACAAGCTTTCCTCTTGATTTAGTCTAATATCTTCTCCCACCTTCTCTGTTTCAGGTCAGGCCACTGATTAGCTTAGATTCCCTTGTTTTCCCCATTGATTTCTAGAAAGAGTGGAGGTGGAGTTGGGGGGAAGGAGAAACATTGACGTGAGAGAGACATCGATTGGTTGCCTCCTGCAAGCACCCCTGCAGGGACTGGGAAATCTACAACCAAGGAAGGTACTTTCTTTAACCAAGAATCAAACCTTAGGCCCTCTGTCCACAGGCCAATGCTCTAACCACTGAGCAACTGGCCAGAGCTTAGATTCCATTTTAACAGAAGAACTGATGCCGCCAGTCAAAGAAATTCTCCGACACAGTGACCAGCCAGACGATGGGGGAAGTATTACAGATACAAGTGGGAGTCTTAGCCCTTTCATTTCATTCTGTTTCAGATATTTATGTTCTAGACCCAAAGCTAGCCACAAAAAATACATGAATTCATCTTCCTATTACCAAATTTAGAGAGTAACCTACAACAACGTTTCATTTTAATTAAATAGTAGGACATGCACAGGGGGAAAAAAACGTTTTCTCTATAGATCCTAACAATATATTCTGACAGGAAGAGCAAAAAAAAATTCTAAAAGGAAGTGAGGAAAAAAGGGGATATGCTCGGAATTATGCAAGATTCAATCTGCCCCTCTCTCCAAAGTGCTATGCATTTCCTTTCACCCCCTGAAAGAGGACAAGATGATGGATTCCCAGGGTTGACATGGACTTTGAAGCAAGGGAACTCAGTTTGTTAGGCTCCTATATTGGTAGGCATCGAGCTAAGGACTTTCACATGAGTGGCTTCATTTCTTACAACACCCTTGTGAGGTCAGTTAAATTAGGACCATTTTACAGATGAAGAAACTAAGGCTCAACCAAGGTCAAGTAACAGAAGAAAATATGAAGCTAGAGCACTATTAAATGGGGAAAGGGATGTTCCTATTTGCTCTTTGGTGTCTTTCTTTCTGTTCCCCAACCTCTAGATGGATGTACCCCAATCAAGCAATACACATGCACTGAACACTTTCTAAGTGCAAAGCAAGGAAGGATATAAAATATTATAAACTCTACTCCTTATCCTCAAGGTGACAATGGCATAATTTTTAGAATAAGACACACACACACACACACACACACACACCCCGCAATCCAAACTCTATCTAGAGCAAAGACAGGTCATGCTGTAAGAGAGAAGGGAAAGACTCTGGGTTGGATTTTCCTAGGCAATGGGGCTGTGAAAAAATATTCTAGATAGGGAAGGTGATGATGCGTGAGACTCGATGTTTGGGACAGGGATGGGGGTCAGTGTGTAGAGCAGAGGACTGAGGCAGGCTCCAGACCAGAGCGAAAAGAGCAGCACCTGGAAAAGTGGATCAGAGCAGGATGGTGAATGCAAGCAACAGCATCCCCAGGAGGAGAGTGTGAGTGTGAGTGTGAGTGTGAGAGTGTGTGTGTGTGTGTGTGTGTGTGTGTGTGTTGGTGTGGGATGGGATGATCGGGGGACTAGAAATAAAAATGGAGAGCCCACAGAAAGCACTGAGCTGGGACCCAAGGGACAGGGGTTCCCTGCTTTGCACCTTCAGGTTAGTCATCGAATATCTTTGAGCCTCAATTTCCCTCAGATATTAAACCAGACATTGGAGCAGATTTTCTCTGAAATCTGTCCCATAATATAATTCTGATACTTCCCCTGCCTCTCCTTTCCTTCTGTTATTATTCCCTCCCCATCTTCTTCTCAAGGCTATAAAAAAATTCTTTTTGGTTGGCAAATAGCATAACTGGCTATTTTTTGTTTTATCTTTTGAGAAACGATTGTTTTATTCCATGAACCTGAACAAATCCTGTCACTATAATATATAACAATATCTGTGTCATCATTACTGGGAAATGTTTTAAGCATAAATAATCTTAAATGGTCTCTATCAACTAGTGTCATTTCATCTGTCATGCACCCACTTGCTTTTGATGAATTATGATTTGATGCCCTGCCATTGATTAATATTAGGGGCTCTAGGAACCCCACTGCTGTGTTTACTACAGTAGTATAAGGATATTTTTTAGGATATTGTTGATTACACCAAGAAGAAGGATCAGAGAGAAGTTTCTCCAGATCAGAGCACATTACTGAGCATACCTGGCTCGCCTCTACCTCAAGAACTCCGTGACTGCTGTAAGGAACTCCATTTCCCTTTACTCAGTTTGGTGCTGCTAGAAAGTGCAGAGCCAAGTTCAGGCCCGAGTGCATGGCCTGAACCTGGCATGCTCACTCACCTGGG
The DNA here is from genome assembly GCA_963924515.1 of Vespertilio murinus. Classification (NCBI taxonomy): domain Eukaryota; kingdom Metazoa; phylum Chordata; class Mammalia; order Chiroptera; family Vespertilionidae; genus Vespertilio; species Vespertilio murinus. The sequence goes on from OZ004706.1 coordinate 182,595,527, forward strand.
CTGTCTTCCCTTCCTGCTCCTAATTTTTCTTAGTCTCATTTTGTTTTCCTTCTTCTATATTTATTTTTATCTTTTCTGAATTACATGCACTTGGGCCCCTTAAATACCTCTAGACACAAGGAGGTGTAAGAAAATAAACAATCAAATAAAGAAATAACCTATACCAGTGGTCAGCAAACTTATTAGTCAACAGAGCCAAATATCAACAGAACAATTGAAATTTCTTTTGAGAGCCAAATCTTTTAAACTTAAACTTCTTCTAAAGCCACTTCTTCAAAATAGACTCACCCAGGCCGTGATATTTTGTGGAAGAGCCACACTCAAGGGTCTTGAGTTCTATTTTGAGTTCCTCTTGTCTAATGTTAGTTTTATGAAATTGCTTCAAAGCTGGTGTTTGATGCATCCTTCCTTACTCAGCCTCGCTATTTTATTTTGTGCTTTGTTCATAAATTTACTTCTCAGTGCACTTTAACCTTGACTCAAGCTCCAGTGTTACTGTCTGGCTCAGAGTTTGGTACGATGTGATAAAGACAATTAACTTGCAGCCACTTAGAAATAACTGAAGGACCCTCTTCAGTGACTATTTTATAGACACTAATAAAATGAGTCCACAAAAACTTCTATTTTTGCTGAAAATTCTGAGCCAACAGAAGAATCTACACAGCAACCTGGCACTTTTCAAAACACGTTCAAACAATTTCCTCCAGTTTCTTTTCAGTCGATACATGTGTTTGCATATTTACTGATTTTTTTCCCCTCTCCTGGTCACCCTTAGTTAGAAATATAACCACGTCTCCATGGAAACACAGCACAATGCTCTATCACAGATGATCGAAGGGCCTGAGCAGCTGGTATTGGGCTGAAGGCTGCAATGGCTTCGGACCAAATTAGGAAGAGAAAGCAGCTTACCCAGCTCTTCCAGGCCTCTCCGAATTCTAAAGCTCAGCATGGAAACCTACACAGATTGTGAACTGCTGAGAGTTTTTTTATTCTTTCTTTTTCCTTCTGTGAATACTCTCTTATCTGTCTCTATGTTTCATCTATAGGGGGTGTTCATTCGCTGCTCCTAGAACAAGTCACAGAGTCTACAGGATAAACACGAAGGGAACCTACATTTAGTGAGCACCTACTGTGTGTTAGGCACTTAGATGTTGCAGCAGGCCCAATGTCACAAAGTTGGTAAACCAGAAAAGTTGGGATTTGAACTCTGGTCTTGCCAACGTCCACTCTCTTTCCACTACACGTGGGATAATGTCCTTGCAAAGAAGAAGCATATGGGACATACAGTTTGAACCAGGTCTTTGAACCAAACCAATGGTCTTAAGGGAAGGATGGAAATCAACATAAAGATGTGAGAATATGAAAGTTACTTTCTCTCCTAAATCCCAACTATGTTTATAAGAAGTCGAGGTCAAAAGCTAAGTTATGGGTCGAGAATACGTTTGTATATTTTCAGAAAACAACTCCGAGACCATCTGAATTCCTGTAACAGAGAGGAATAGACAGAAGTGCTCCAGCCATGAAGACAGAAGAGAAACAATTCAGAGATGGAAGACACTGACGACGCCTTGCCATACCAGCAGACAGCAGCTGCGTGTTGCTGAAGGATGCCCAGGACCAAACCAGAGATGGTTGGACCTGCATCACCACCATTTGTCCACCAACCAGATCTGAAATATAATGGCTGACATGTACACATAAGGAACTGTTTGACATTGAAATTGGGACTCAAAAGAACTGTTGGCCCAGAAAGGAACTCACTACAGACATTCATTTGCCTCTCAGCATAACCATTATAGCTTGTCTCAGTTTTGGTTCTTACAAGGGTATTTCTTTGATCACATTATCTCATACATCTAGAGAAAATAATGAACAACATAGACTGGTGAACAAAAACAGATCCAGAGAAAGAGAAGCAGCGATCAGACTCTCAAACCTCAGAGGGAAAGTAGGGGAGGGTGGGGGTAAGGGGCAGAGATCAACCAAAGGACTTGTGAGCATGCACATGGGCCTAGCCAGTGGCCAGGGACAACAAGGGGGTGAGGGCATATTTGGGGATGGGTTTGGGATGGGAAAGGGGGGATGAGGACAATTATGTGATACCATAATCAATAAAATAATTTTTTAAAAAGCTAAGTTATGGAGGAACCTAAAGAACCAGGATTCTCTTCCCCAACAATAACTTCCTAATACTTAAAGGAGTATGTTTTAAATAGTGTTCATGAATAAGTGCCTTGAAAGAAGAATAGACAAAGTACTATGGAATTTGAAGAAAGGAGACGTGCTTCAAGTTGGAGGTGGAGAGGACGGGGTGGAGGGATGCATCAGGGAGAAGTGGCAGAGCTCAGCAAGGTCATCATAACTCACAGCCTTCACTGTTCCGAGGCCCAATTTAACTGCACTTTTCTTTCCTGAATTTCTAATCTGAGGCCAACAATCTCCTATGTCCCATTTTGTATTAGAGTATGATCTAGTCGCAGGGATGGGCAAACTTTTTGACTCGAGGGCCAAAATGGGTTCATAAACTGAACAGGAGGGCCGGAACAAAAGCATGGATGGAGTGAACTAATATAAGTTCAAAGTAAACATCATTACATAAAAGGGTATGATCTTTTTGGGGTTTTTTTAATTCAATAGTTTTACTCACTGGATCCAGCCCACAGGCCGTAGTTTGCCCAGCCCTGATCTAGTGGTATGCACGCTTGCCCAAGAGCTTGTTCCTCTGTGTAAGACCTGGTATCCTCAAGGTCACAGAGCCCTGCTCTCCAGGGCATTATGAAGAGTCACATCACAACTGGACTCTCACTCTGTGGATAGTACGGTGCCTCAGAGACCAGGCTGGGGGTGACTGCTCCCCTCAAGCAGGTAGCCTCCTGGCCCCCAGTGGCAACGAGGGCATCTTTGTGGCTTGAAGAAAGTATTCCTCTTCTTCATTAGAAAAACACTGTCCTAGAACATATACTTGAACATTAGAACAGGTTTGTCCGAGTTCATGCTAACACCACGCATCCTCTGATAAAGATGGGAAGAGAGACAATCCCTCCTCATTGGTCTATATTCTATCACTGAGGGGCAAGGAAAACATGGAGAAGACAGTGAGAGACTGCGGTGAGGCAGAGAGAGAAGGCAGCTCCTTTTTGTGGGAGATGGATTCAGGACAGGGGATATATGGAGTGACAGGTTCTCTTGAAAAGGTGACTAGATTCTTCTTAGGCTCCACTTCTAAAGCATGATGGGGTGGGCTGCCCTATGTTTATATGTCCTAGAAAACCTAGAAAAGTTCACTCCCCTTCTGCATGAGCCCTTTATTGAATAAAAAGTCTGCACTCTGTTCTCTAGAGAGAAACTATCTCATTGCAAATTGCTTTATTAATCACGTTAGCTGATAAACGACAGTTCTAGCTACTACATTAAAACCGGCCTTTAGGTTATAGAAAATTGAAATCAGTGGGGACAGCCTGTCCATGCAAAACAATCTTATTCTGTGAAGCAGAAGTTTGAGCTGAGTTACAACAAACAACTGGTCTCTACAAACAGTATATTTCCTTTTTCTTTTTTAAAGCATTCAGCAAGCACCCATGTCCTTCTGCATGGTTTTGGCCCAGCTTCCCAGATGTTTAGAACTCTAGGCATTGGTCAAGGAAGCCTTTCTGCTGTGTGGTTTAGCTAAGCACAAGCACCTCTTATAGAGGTGTTACTAATAATTGTTCCTCAAAAGAAGGCTGCCTCCCATCTCAAAGCAATTTATAAATATTACACATTCCACCCCACACCAGGGGGGGGAGGGAATTTCTCCCTTTTGTTAATCTTTCACAGAATAAATGATAAGATTGGAAGTTGAGAGAATAACCAGTCATTTATCTTGGGCTACGTTGATAAAAAGTCCTGTCATTTCGATAACTACCTCAGTTTCATGAACTACTTTATTAGCCATTAGCACAGACCACATGATTCAGGCTGAGAAGGAAATAACGGTCCTAAAGCCCGGGCAGGGGGAAAATCCTTCTCTTAATTTATAAATTCTCTTAAGAAGAACTGGGTCCCATTCTTCATTATGACCCACAAAACCACCTGCCTGCTCCATGCCAAAACACTTCTACTGGAAGCTCATGGTTAGGAGCTTCCCAGATGAGCGTGCCTATCTTTCACATTACCTTTTGAGCAGAGAGGAAGTGTTTATAGATAGACAATTTATAGCTTAAATAGACAATTTAAATAGACAATTTATGTTTATAAATAGACAATTTAAAGCTTGAAGAAGGAAGAAAAAAATAGCCCAAGAAGAGGGTTCGTTGCATCCCCAGTCCTGCTCCTTTTTCTGTTTGTTTTGCTATTGCAATCCTTATTTCTCTGATAACAGCAACCCCTGACTTCCAGTGCAGTGCCCTGGATGGATGACATTACAACCAGCAAGTACCTGTAAGCCATGCCCGTCTCTGCCCTGGTGGTTTCCCGCAACGAAATTCCATGGACACGTAAAAACTTCTCCAGGTGTTTCCATTCCGCTGCCCCACTGGGCCTGGCAGGCCAGCAGGCTTCCCCAGCTGGAGGCTTGGTCACCACCAGGTGCCGTCTACATTTCAGAGCAGAGTCGCTGGATTTGGGCAGACCCAGCTTGGGGCTGGGGATGTCTGCACAGGCAGGTTTATACAGGTGCATGTTTCAAAAACCCAGGGAAGCAGTGCTAATGGCGCGGGGCTCAGCTCTAAGACTGGCTGTATCTTGCTCTGTTTAACTTGAGTCACCCGGCTTCGGTGTGTCCCTAAAAGGGACTGGATTGTTTTCCTCAGATGCCCCTTATGGTGTTTGTATGTGAGTGGGCTCCTGAGGTCCTGGCAGAGCTGCTGGCTACATGTCTCGGCTGAAGCCTACGCAAAAAGAAGTCTGACAGAGGCCAATCACTTTTCCCGACCCCGTAAAGTTCACAAAGTCAAACGTAAGCAACCAAGAAAAATACAGACATTCTTTCCCATGTCTTTCTATTTAGGTAAAGGGAATATTTTGGTGGGATATGAGCCAAGTGTTCTGTTCTCATAAGGACCATAAGGCCTTGAGCATGATTCAGGAGTGTGTAATCAGACCTCTCTAAGTTTTCAAAAATTTACTATCCTAGTGACATGATTCATTTGGGCAATAGGCCCACTAATCCTTTTCTTCTTCAGATGCTGCTGTCAAATGATAGGACGTATCAATAAGGTTGTAAAAAGCAAAGGGCCCCACCAATATGCCCCACATTTTCTTATGAAGGTGCAAGAGCAATTTAACAGAAGGACAGGCTTTTCCACAATTGATGCTGGAAAAGCTGAACACTGATAAGCAAAGACAAAAATAAATGACCTTTGACACCTCATATTCATACAAAAATTAACTCAAAATGGATTACAGACTTCAATGTAAAATGATACAACTCTTAGGTAAAAATTTAAGAGAAAATTTTTAGGATCTGGGGCTAAATAAAGAGTTCTTAGACTTGACACCGAAAATAAGGTCTATAAAAGGAAAGATTATAAATTGGATCTCATAAACATTCAACACTTCTGCTCTGTGAAAGACCCTGTAAATAGGATGAAAAAACAAATTACAGACTGAGAAAAACTATTTGCAAGTCACATATCCAACAAAAAACTTGTAACTAGAGCATATAAAGAAGTCTCAAAACTCAACAATAAAAAATATATAAATAATCCAATTAGCAAATGGACAAAAGATTTGGACAAATATTTTACTGAAGAAGAGATACAGATGGCAAATAAACATGTGAAAAGGTGGTCAACATCATTAGCCACTAGGGGAATGCAAATTAAATCCATATTGAGATATCTCCACATACCTATCAGAATAACTAAAATAAACATGGCATTAACACCAAATGCTGGCAAGGATTCAGAGAAACTGGATCACTCATAAATTGCTTGTGTGGATCCTATCTAATAAAAGATCCAATCTAATAATAATATGCAAATTGACTGTCACTCCAAGACACAAGATGGCCATCCCCATGTGATCAAAGATGGCTGCCCCCAGGTGGACACAAGATGGCCTCCACAAGATGGCTGGCTGGGGAGGGCAGTTGTGGGCAGTTGGGGGGACCAGGCCAGTAGGGGAAGGCAGTTGTGGGCGATTAAACCAGCAGTGAGGACAGTTAGGAGTGACCAGGCTGGCAGGGGAGAACAGTTGTAGGAAGGACCAGGCCTTCAGGGGAGGACAGTTGAAGGGGGGTGGGAGCCAGGCCTACATGGGAGGGCAGTTGGGGGAGACAAGGCCTGCAGGGGAAAGGAGTTAGGCATTGATCAAGCTGGCCACAGAGTGATTAGGGGGTGATCAGGCTGGCAGGCATAAGTGTTTAGGGGCAATCAGGCAGGCAGGTGAGTGGTTGAGAGCCAGCAGTCCTGGATTGTGAGAAGGATGTCAGACTGTTTGTTTAGACCCACTGGGATCGGGCCTAAACAGGTGGTCAGACATCCCTCAAGGGGTCCCAGGTTGGAGATGGTGCATATTGGGCAGAGGGACACCCCCCCCTACACAAATTATACCTCTAGTATAGTATAAAAGTGCAGCCTCTCCCCAGAAAAGTATGGTAGTTTCTTCTAAAACTAAATATACCAAACTTATCATATGACACAACAATTGTACTCTTGAATATTTATCCCAGAGAAATTAAATCTATGTTCACACAAATATCTACATACAAATGTTGATAGCAGGTTAATTTGTAATAGCCAAGAAGAAACAGAGGTGAACTGGGAAAGCAATAATTAAGAATGAGACAGGAGCCTTCTTGCATGCATCACTGGTTTTCAAAGCATCACTGTTTGTTTGTTTTTTCTGCTCTCTGGATAGGGAAACATGTGGCCTTCAGTCTAAAGCTAAAGCAAAGGAAATGACCAATGGGACTCCAATATGCAAATGTGCACTCTGTGGCCAAAAATGCCTCGAAAGGTAGCTGTGGGGGAGCACAGAGTGCCTTGGAGAAGCGGTAGATGAGGAGAAATGAAGGTTGGTGATGTGCCTTTGGTTCTCTTATATAGGCTTTGCACTCTCTTCTTAAGTAATGTTGGGCCATGGAAGGTTTGAGATCAGGATAGTATTGTGGTCATGTGCTGATGAGTCATCACTTAAGTAATGCTTCCAGAATGCTGAGAACACGTTCCCCTTTATCCCAGTCTGCACTTGCCTGGCTGATAAGAAATTCCATGGAATGGGGGTGGATGAAGTTAAGGTGGAAATAACATAGCATGGACTGTGAAATCAGGAAGACTTGGGTTTGAAATCTACCCCTACAACACACTAATGAATTGACTGAGGGCACTTTCTGAGTCCCAATTTCCTCCTCTGGAAAATACACCTCACCATATTTCCTTATAGTACTGTTTAAAGAATAAAGGAAATATAGTATCTGATGTACTTGGCACAGAATGAATAGCCCTCTAAGTGATGGTGGTCATTATAATATCTCCTGCATGGCACAACTCTAAGAACCACCATGCCATTGAATTCCATGTGGATGGCGCCCCCTACTGTTGCAATACCCGGCTACAAGCAACAATTTTCAGAGGACTTCAATACTATCAGTTACATGAGGAATCATAGAATTGTACACTTGAAACCTATATAACTTTATTAACCAAAGTTATCCCAATACATTTAATTTTTAAAAGGCAATTTAAATTTTCAAATAAAAATACTAATGATTAAAAATAATTGTTAAAGATTCAGTTATTGGGAGAGCTGGGATAAAGTATAAATTCCCAGGAGCATGGGCTTAGAGTTCAGACTGACAGGGTTTTAAATCTTTGCCCATCAGTACAGTACTGTGTGATGTGAATTCTCTCTGAGTTGCTAGTTTCTTCCTCAGGAAAATGAGTGAAACAATACTACCTCCTTAGAGTTAGAGAAGCAAAGGCAGGTTATATATTTTAAATCCCCAAACATACCATGCTGCCTCTTGAAATGCCATTCCTCTGTATAATCATTGTATATGTTTAATTGTTGACTGAAGTTCAATATTCAGAAAAGTATGTTTCTGCCATGGAAGACAAACTCACTTCCCTTACTTTGTGCTAGAATGTTCTTTTCAGCTGGGAAAGTTATAAAACCTGAAGCACAAGTGTCCCATCAATGTTTTGAGAAATAGCACTCTACAGGGCTTTGCTTTTCTAACAAAGGTGAGTGGTTGAGAGCCAGCAGTCCTATTCCAAGATAAACTTCAACTTGAAGCCATTTTAAAATTTGCCATTTTCCCAAACAGATTAAAATGTTAGTTCAATTAAAGTCAGAACTGGTATTTTTTTTCAGGTCACCTTTTTTGCAACCTTGCTCAATGGAATACAAGCAAGAATAAACAAAAAGCTTTAGGCTTCCTGGAAAAGGACCTCAATTCATAAACCATTTACTCTTTTGTGCACAAAATTCAAGCAAAGTGGATTTTCTTGCTCCCCATTCCTCAGCAGAGTAAATACAGCAAATCAGATGAAAAAGCCCATTAGAGGCAAATCTACTGACAGCAGCAAGAAAAATTTACAGCAAGGTAAGGATACAGAAAAAAATAATGGAGGGAGAAAAAAATACAGAAGCCGAACTTTAAAAATAAAGTACCAAAAGAAGGCCTCTAATTTTCAAGGCAAATCGTTCTACATGCCGTAAGTTCCTGGGGACATTTTAACACAGCACAATAGTTGACATTTATTAAGATAAACTAGAGCCCTGGCCAGTGTAGCTCAATTGGTTGAGTGTTGTCCCATGCACCAGAAGGTTGCAGGTTGATTCCCTGTCAGGGCACATATCCAGGCTGTGGGTTTGATCCCTGGTTGACAGGAGGCAACCAATCCACATTTCTTTCTCACATAGATGTTTCTCTCTCCCTCTCATTCTTCTCTCTCTAGAAATCAATAAAAACATATATCTTTTTTAAAAAGATAACCTAGAGTTGTCAAGTTGTTTTTTTAGGTTTAAAAAGTTTTTAAAAATCCCTGAAACACAATTACAAAGTTTCAGGGAAAAATCAGTTTTCATTCTCTGACAATATCAGATGAACAAGGCCTAACTGGGACAAATTTCTGCATTTAGTTATACTGCTTGCTCATGTCATGAGCTTTTTTTCCCATTCCTAGGAACTTGGTGGTTTAGTGGAATCCCAGCCTAAAAAAGGGCAACTTTGTTCTTGAGTCACAGACCACACATGTCTTCCTTGTGCTCTCCTCCCTGCCTCCCTGCTGGTTCTCATTCCCACAAACTTCCTCGCATCCTTGTAAAACTCCAGCTGAAATGGTGTATTTTGTGCGTATATTTTTTTCTGACATATCCCTGTCTGCCCCTGTCCTTTGCCTCTAATTTCAGAGAATTTCAGACTTCTAACTTTATACCAATAAAACAATACTATAATCTTGTATTCCCTAAAAAAAAAATCCAAGATTATTCTTGGCAAGAAGCCAGTCTTACATATTCTCATATCTCTGGAACTAGGACATAAGAGATGATCAAACCTCTTGAATGGATTTCTATTCCATTTTCTAGTTTAACTTCAAGGTTTTTTTTAATATTACACATTCAATATTGAGTGTCCTTGAGTTCTGAATATTGGCATTATTAGAAATTCATTTAACTGAAAATACCTTAAAAACACATTTAAGCATAATACTGCTTTGTCATTTATTTTGGATAAATGACCACTTGGAACCTAAAATAATATAAGCAGATTTAAGCTTTTAATATTTTGTTCAACAAGCAATTGGTGTTTGGATGGTCAGACCATTCAGATGACTGAGCTTGGACAGGAAGAGCTGATCTATCCAATGTGCCCACTTGTTGAATTGATTATGCTCTCACCCCCTTAACCTCATAGGAAACTAAATAATGCAACAGGCCTTTGGATAGCTTGTTTCCCGCTTGATGTTCATCGCTCTAATCCAATTAAATATGAAGATTGAGCTATAAAATACACTTTGGTCTTTCATCTTTTATTAGTGAAGTATTTCAAATGGGAGGTATTGTCATAAAAAAAAGGTCTCTTGAATCATCCCATATTTTAACTAATTTTTCCTCAAATGTTTCACCATTTTACACACACACAAAATGCATGGATTTAGGACAGTGAGCCAGGGGAGGAATACCAAGACACGACCCATGATCAGCAGTTTTATTTAACAATATTACATTCAAAACCATGCTGCATCCTGCTGCTAGGAGCAAGGCTTCTCTGGCTTCTAGAATCCCACAGGTGCATTCTAAAGAAACATACAATGATTACACTGTCTGAATCAAAACACTGTCCTGGAAGCTCCTCTGGAAAACACACACCTGGCCATTTCTGGAAGATCAGGCTGCCATAAGTGAGTTTTGTTGGCTCAACAAGTGCTCTCTGACCATGTGCCAGATCCTACCTCATGCGCTATCAGCCCGTGTCCATGGCACCAGAGCCTGTGGCTCTAACCATGGGGAGGGATGACCATCTCACAACCAAATGCAGGTGGAATAAAATGAGTTGCAAGGGGACTCCTGGTTCATCATTGCTTAGGGCAATAAAAACAAACTCTGAGCTATTCAAAATGAGATCTGAGAGACCTCATGAAGTGTCATAAGCCAGGCTGTGCTCCAAGTCCCTGACATCTGTAAATGTCAGATCACCATCTACAGGTTCCTGAAGGGCCATCAGCTTTCTCAGTGAAACAGGAAAGTGAGTCCCAAGTAGAGAAGCCAGAAGTAATTGGCCCACCCTGTGGGTTAGGTTGGCCTGGGACGAGGAGAGTAGTATTGAAGGGAAAGCTGTGCTTTTGACTTCTTTCCTGTTGTAGCAAGCAGCTGGACTCTTTCTGGGCAGCTCTTTTGCATGCTCACCACATCCAGGAGTAGAGACCTACCAGCCATTAACCATGCCCATTTCTCTCTCTTCCTAGGCATGCATTTGGCCTACAACTCCCAGTCTCCCTTGCAGTTCAGTGTGTCATGTGATTGAATTCCATCCAATGTCACTTCTGCCCACAGGTGCCACTTTCAGGCCTAGTCCACAAAGTACCCTCCACATAATCCTCCACAGTCTCTGTCCTGTCTGTTGGATCAATGCCAACCAATAATCAGCCACTATCCACCTTAGGAAACATAGGCTGATTCCACCTTTCACCTGATTGGAACTTCCTACCCCTCGAGTCATTGAGGTTTCAGGATCTAACAGCCAAGGGTTACCTTTCATGAAATCATGGCCTTTATGTTGCAAAGGGCATCTGCCTACTGCCTACCCATAATAAGCATTCAGTAGCCCTTCCTGGATTGGGAGGCAGAACTAGACATCTGCTCTGGAGCCCAGTTTAATTTCCTGGTGACTGGCGAAATACTTGGCAGGTTTCTGTCTGTAACTAGTTTGCAACATGTGTACCAATGCACACAAGACACTCCATTTCTCTTGCCTCGGAAAGGTGACACTTCTCATCGCCCAGGAGGCCATGGGGAAAGGAAGCAGGGTCTCAACCGGCAGCTCCAGAGAGATGTGAGTCAGTACTCCTGGGAACCATGCTGTTTCCTCCTCCCACTGAGCAAATGCACATAATACAACCATGGGCCATTTAGTGACAACCACAAACTAAAACTGGAAAGGCCAGTGCTGTTACATCCTCTCAGAGCAGGATTCTTCTCTAATTCATCTCCGGCTGCTCACTCAGCGGTTGTTGAATGCTCTTGCACTCACCTCAGGTTGATTCTCAACACTAGATCTTCCTGCAGGAACTCAAGCCAGGTTGCTAAACTCATGGATTACCTGCTGCCCTGTGGGCAGGAACCAAGTGCACCAAAGCTCATTGTATGTGGAGAACTGCCTGTCTGCATACAGGACCACAGCTGATCCTCTGGAAGTGGCTGAAGTAAATGATTCTAGGAAGTCAGAGAGTTCTAACAGCAGAGAGGAAATATCAGAAACGACGCTCAGTGTACCTACTCTCTAGTTAAAAAGAACCATTTATTAAGATGGTAGAAATCACTCTTAAAGGACTAGCGCTAAATGTTTATTCATGTGTTGATTTGTTCTACTCAATGTACCCAGTCATTTCAAATTAATAGGTTCAGGCAGCTATGGTTTGGAATGTTGACACTGCTGGTTTTAAAAGCTCTTTGTATTCTATCCCAAAGTCACTTTTTCCCGGGAGGTTGGTGATTGTATAAATCCCTTAAAAGCCTCTGTAAGAACACAAAGATCTCCTGTAAGTACTACTTGAGCTCAGCAGTCAGGTATTAGGTGAAGTGCACATTTTCTCCAGATATTTTAAGAGTCACCCTATCCTTAATTATCTTCATAACACTTAAATACACCATGCACAGTCAGGGGTCACCTCAACCCTTATTTCAGAGAGTTTGAAAACAAAGTGCATTGCTCTTTCAAATCACTTGTACAATATTACCTCGTTTATTTTTTTACAATGGTCCTTTCTAATGCTATTAGTCTTCTTTGCAGTCAAAGAAATTGAGACTCAGAAAAGTTAATCAACTTACCCAATGATTTGTTTAACTATATAACTCAATGCCATACATTCTATGTAACATTGTGTAGTATTGAGAAAGCAATGAAATAGGCATTCTCAAATATTGCCAGTGGGAAGGAAAGTGAGAAAATATTTCCAGATAGCAACTGCATTAATAATAAATGTGATTGCATACATGCATATGTAATATTAGTACATAATATCTACCCTTTCATTGCACTTCTACAAATAGAGCCTAAGAAAATAACCAGAGAGTTTACCAGTCTGCTTATTTGGCCATCTGGGGTGATGCTGTTTAGAGTTATTAATTTAATAACTTATTTTGTTCATAATGAATAAGCCCTATGTGGAAGAATCCATTTGACAGTTGAATTCATGTAAGTAGAATCTAATTCAATTTAGATTGACTGAGGAGTCTGTTACTTTTTACTCTCCTGTGGTATTCAATTATATATATCGCAGTGTTTTTAAATATATGTATATATTTGTATTGATTTCTGAGAGGAAAAGAGAGGGAGAAAGAAATAGAAACATCAATGATGAGAGAGAATCATTGATCAGCTGCTTCCTGCAAGCCCCACACTGGAGATCAAACCCACAATCTAGGCATATGCACTGACCAGGAATCAAACTGTGATCTCCTTCCTGGTTCATAGGTTGACGCTCAACCACTGGACCACACCAGCTCAGTGGTTTTTAAATGTTACTCATTCTTTAATTCTGATCTCCCTAAGTGTATGTCATAGAACACTTCGTTCTAAGATATTCCACAAATAAGATTGGGAATTCCTGCCTGCTGTTTCCTTTCTCTAGATTCACAGTGCACATCAGCATATGAGAAGGTCTGACAGGCCCTTCAGTAATGGCAGAAAAAGCACCTTTGTTGGCTCAACGTTTTGCAAATCTATTTTATCCCAGAACCCATTTTCGTGTACATGCAAGTAATAACCCACAGAACCACTATTCTGCAATATTCCTCAGAATATATTGCCTTTAACATGCATTTCCATAGTTATCAACCTAGTCTTATTGTTCCCAAGCCTAGCCATCTCCAGTCATTTGAAGGGTGTTATGAAAACTTGTTTACACATATATGTTTTATGTAAATCACACATAAACATGCATACGTATCATTTTAAGGAGGTGGACCACTAACTCAGATAGTTTATAAGTTGCTCAGTGATTCTCAACCTCTTTGAATTTTACTTATAATCACATACACACATTGCTACTTATATAAATGTTCTCATATAATCATAGTAATGACTCAAATTCCTATTACAAGGGAAGAACTCGGTCAGTTAAAGCCATTAATACATGAAAATATTCATTCAGCCTTATTCCTTATTATAAAATACAAAAAGTAGGACATCCAAGTATTTTTCCTTTATTAAAGTGCCAGGCATCCTTTCCTTAAGCTAGAATTAGGGGAAACTATATTCTTTCTGTTCCACTGAAGTTCTTGGAAGTCATATTCAATATAAGAATTTTGGGGGGTATCTACTTTGTGCCTAACTAGTCCTGTTCTAGAAACTACTAAAAAAATTTACTCAAAAAAAAATTTACTCATGGGTCAGGTTCATAAAGAGTTTATAATATCTTTAGTTAAACAAGAGTTGGGAAACAAATGAGAAACAATGCAAGAGAGTTTGTCCTAAGTGCCAAATCATATCAAGCACTAGAACCAGGATGTGTCTTTAATTCTTGTCATCCCGGGCCCTGTCTGATGCTGTTACAAGTGTGGGGTTCAAATTGAGATCCTGGTAGCAATAAAATGCAACATGGGAAGAGTCTGAATGTAGAGATGAAAAACACTGAATGCAATGGCTTCTCTTTTCTCTCTTGTGTATTCTTTATATTCCAACAGGAAGAGTACCTTAGAATGAATATGCCAAATTGCTCTGTTTCTATGCAACATATATATATATATATATATATATATATATATATATATATAAAGCCAGCTACCGAAACAGCCAGAGACCAGAACACCACGGTCCCTTACCCAGGCTGTCCCTGTCCCCCCAGGAAGCAGTTAGGGTCACCCCTAGGCAACGCAACAGGGTGCAAGTTTGATGGGGGGAAAGTCAAAGAAATAGAGGGAAGGAAAGCCAAGAGGCACATGAAAACCTGCTCAAAGTCACTACTTATCCAAGAGATGCAAATCAAAACAACAATGCGATACCATCTCACACCTATCAGAATGGCCAACATTAACAAATCAACAAATGATAAGTGTTGGCGAGGTTGTGGAGAAACTCGTGCACTGCTGGTGGGAATGCAGACTCGTACAACCACTATGGAGAACAGTATGGAGTTTCCTCAAAAAACTGAAAATGGAACTCCCATTTGACCCAGTAATCCTACTCCTAGGAATATATCCCAAGAAAATAGGAACACCAATCAGAAAGGATATATGCGCCCCTATGTTCATAGCAGCACAATTTACAATAGCTAGGATTTGGAAACAGCCTAGGTGTCCATCAGCAGATGATTGAATCAAAAAACTATGGTACATCTACACCATGGAATACTATGCTGCCATAAAAAAGAAGGAATTCTCATCATTTGCAGCAACCTGGATGGAATTGGAGAACATCATCCTGAGTAAAATAAGCCAGTCAATGAAAGAGAAACACCACATGATCTCACTCATTTATGGATAATAAAGAACATTATAAACTGGTGAACCATAAGATAAATATAGCGACAGTAAAGCAACAAGCAGACTGTCTAATTACAGCGGGGAGGGGAGGGAAATATGGGAGAAATAAGAGATCAACCGAAGGACTTGTACACATGCATATAAGTATAACCAATGGACACAAAACTCTGGGGAGGGAGGGAATGTTTGGGGGGGGTGGATAATGGTAATATATGTACACGGATAATAATTTAATAAAAAATAAATTTAAAAAAAAAGAAATAGAGGGGAAGGTCTTACAGGCTGGGGTGGTCGGCCTGGAGTAGGTTTGGAGTGTGCCGGGGAAGGAAGAGGAAGATCTTATTGGAAAAGGCTCAGCACGGTACCTTTCTTATTGCGAACCTGAGGTCTGAATGGGCAGGTGCTTCATGAGTGCGCTTGGGACCGACATGTTCATGGCAGCGGCAGTACTCCTGAAATCTCACTGATTCCAATCAGCAAACAGCTATCAACGCCAAAACAGAAAAACCCTCTCCACCTAGAGGCCCTGGACTCGCCACGGGACTGAAGGAAACATCACTTAAGGCGGAGCTGGAGAAACCGGAAGCGTGCCCCGGAGGATTGTGGGACTGTGGAGGGCGCCTGGGCGCCCACAGCCAGCACGTGATCCATGATCCCGTTACTGCACGTGTACATAGTCCGCCCTGTGGTCCTCAGCCTCGCAGCACTTGGACCTGACTTTGGTCGGGAAATTATTTCTGTTTGCGGTTGCCTTTGTGGAGAGGAAGAGCAGACTTAAAGGTTTCATTTGTTACCTTGGTCTGAAGCGAGGACAAGGGCCGCGAGGACGACCAGCTCTAGGAGGAGTGCACACAAGCACCTCCCGGGGACTGCGGAGGAAGCGCACCGCCACCCAACCCTTCCCAACCCTTCAGTGAAACCATCAAGATCTTTAGAAAAGAGCCGAAACCGGTTTGGCTCAGTGGTAGAGCGTCGGTCTGCGGACTGAAAGGTCCCAGGTTCTATTCCGATCAAGGGCATGTACATTGGTTGCGGGCACATCCCCGGTGCAGGGGGGGGGGAGGGGTGCAAGAGGCAGCTGGTGGATGTTTCTCTCTCATCGACGTTTCTAGCTCTCTATATCTCTCCCTTCCTCTCTGTAAAATATCAATAAAATATATTTTTTTTAAAAAGTGCACCAAGGAGTGCCTGGAGCGCTTCCCGGGGGAGGGCAATGGAAATGAGATGCAGAGGATCCTGCTGAACTCAGAAAGGCTCGCGCCTCTCATCGCCCAGATTCAGGAGAGCCGCCTGGAGCTGGAACAGGAGCTGTGGGTCCAGGCCTTGGACAACCAGGAGATCCATAAGCGCATGAACCGAGGGAAGCCAGGCCTCATGCAGCTGCGCAAGATCCGAGACCAGTGCCAGGCATGGCTCACCCAGAAAGGCGCCCGGAGGAAGAAAATCAGCGAGTGGCTGGGAATCACAAAGGAGACGGAAGACCAGATGCACTGATGGAGGAAGCCGATGACCTCCCCCACCATGAGAAACGAACCTGGCATGTGGGCAAGATCACCGCACACAGGCTGAGGAAATGCTGAACGGAGAGCGGGATGGTACCTTCCTCATCCGTGAGAGCAGCCAGCGGGGCTGCTGTGCCCGCTCCGTGCTGGTGGACGGTGATACCAAGCACTGTGTCATCTACCGCACGGCCACTGGCTTGGGTTTTGGGGAGCCCTACAACCTGTGCGGGTCTCTGAAGGAGCTGGTGCGGCATTGCCAGCACACCTCCCTCGTGCCACACAACGATGCACTTACCATCACACTGGCACACCCCGTGCGAGCCACGGACCCCAGGTGACCCCCTACAGTCCCCGCTAACTCAAATCAACCAGGACTCCATCTGTCTGTCTCTCTTCTTTGTGAATCTTTCTCTGTCTCAATCTCTCCCTTGCTTTCTCTGAGTCTTTATCTTCCTGTCACTCTTTCTATCCCCATTTCTGTCCTCTCTGTCTCTCTTAGTCTCTGTGCATCTAAGTCTCTGAGGAGCATACCTCCTCCACCCCATCCCCTCTTCCCCCATGGGCACGGCCCTCCCCTGGCTCTGGCTGCCCCCACCAGTTCCTACAGTTCCTCCTAGCTCCCCCACCTGTATATGCCATGTTTACAAAGGCCCCTCTGGGCTCAGCCCCAGCCTGGTGCCCTGATTTTTAAGCCATAGACCTGGAGTCAGGACAGGAAAAAGGCAAGAAGAAACTTTGCTGAGCCACTTCCAAAAACCTCAGCTGTGACATTTGGAATGGGGCATGGCCGGGTCCCGCCCACAGACCCAACTTCCTGTCCAAACCCTGAAGTGAAACCGCACCGGTTACCGCTACATGGAGATGCTGCACAGACCCTCCTTCCCCAAAAGCAAAATTATTGAAAATAACCTCCAGAGCTGGACCCTCTCTGACCCCAGGCTTCCCAGGAACTGAGGCTGCTGCAGGCAGTGCTGGGCCAGCCGAGGTGCACGCTGCCCACAGCACCTCCGCTCCATGCAGTTTCAAGGCTTCTCCTTGATCATGTTGGGTTCTGCTTTTGTTTCCTTGACAGTAAGCCCATTTTCTCCTCTTTTGGGACAAGAACCCTGGTTTTCTGTGCTGCCATGGATCTCCCTCCTGCCTGCCCAGCTAGGCTGGCAGGTGGGTTTTTATGGTACATTGATACTGATGTGGATATAAAACATTGAACTCAAAAAAAATTGAACTAAAAAAAAGGGAGGGGCGGGGTTGGGTTGTGACGAATAAGAAACTTTGGAGACAGTGAGGGGCAGTTTGTCCAGACTGTTGAAAGCTAAGAAATAGAGTTCAATTGGGATAGGAATCCTGCTAATAGCACCTGATGCCTGAAATCTGAGCACTCTAGTTCAAGTTTTTGGAGACTGACTATTAAAACATTCCTGGTTGGAAAGTGTTTGTATAGAAGCCCATAAGTATTTAGTGTCTGCTGCATTTACCATGCTTAGTTCTCTGTAAGGAATATGGAATAATGTTAAATGCCTCATGTTCTCAAGAAGCTTGACTTTTAAAATAAATAAATAGAGATGAAATATAGATATTAAAAATTAAAAATTAAAAAAAGAAGCTTGAGTTTTAGGGGTGAAATCAGGCAGCCAATAACCTATCTGAGTGGTTAGGGGGCAATCAGACAGGCAGATGAGCAGTTAGGAGCCAGCAGTTCCGGATTGCTAGAGGGATGTCCCCCAGAAGGTCACAGAGACCTTGTGAGAGGGAGCAGGCCGGGCTGAAGGACACCCCCCCCCCATGCATGAATTTCATGCATCAGGCCTCTAGTATTATTTATAATCATGATAAATAATAAATAAGACAAGACCAGCTAAGCAATAATCCTATATAATAAAAGTCTAATATGCTAAGTGTCCAGTTGTAAAGTCAGCTATTCAACCAATCAAAGCATATTATGCTAATGATATGCTAAGGCTGCTCAACTACTCTCTCTGACATACACTGACCACCAGGGGCCAGTCAACCAGTCGCTATGACTTGCACTGACCACCATGGGGCAGATGCTTCTACCAGTAGGTTAGCTTGCTGCTGGGGTCCAGCCCATCAGGACTGAGCAAGATGGGCCAGACCTTCTCACAGTCCCTTCCCAGTTGGTCAACCTTCTGCATCCCTCCCAGGCCCTGATCATTCACTGATGGGGCCCCTCAGCTTGGCCTATGCCCTCTCACAATCCAGGACTTCTCAGGGGATGTTGGAGAGCTGGTTTCAGCCCAACAGCAGAACAACCAGTCACTATGACATGCACTCAACACCAGGAGGCAGATGCTTAACCCAGGACCTGCCCCCTAGTGATCAGTGCACTCCCAAAAGGGGAGCACCACTCAGCCAGAAGCCAGGCTTACGGCTAGCAAGGGCAGCGGGCATAAGCCATCAGTCAGACATCCTCCAAAGGCTCCCAGACTGTGCGAGGGCACAGGCCAGGCTGAAAAACCCCTCCCCCCCTCCACGCCTGAGTGCATGAATTTCGTGCAATGAGTCTCTAGTATACTTATAAGATGCAGTCCTTTACATTTTTAAAGTGGTTTTCAAAATAACAAAATAGACTGCCATAACATTTAGTAAAATAAGGTAAAAAAAAACAAAATATCTAGTATAATTCAAATTCATAAGGCTGGGGAGAAGCACCCCAAGGTATTAGCAGTGGTTGCCTTTTCTTCTTTATATGTATGTATATTTTTAAATTTTTCTACCAAGTTCAGATGCTACTTTTGTAATAGTTATTTAAAACAATAAATAATGTTTCAAAATCATATCCACTGTTACACAGGAACTAAAAATCAACCCATTGCCTTCAACTCCAGGACTCTGGCCCCTGCACCACCCTGTGCAGGGGGATGAGCCATCCTGTCAAATGCATCAGCCTCACAGGCTCACCAGACAACTCTGTGAAATGGCCAGCCAGTCAGTATAAAGCCAATCAGATGTTTTCACATGTGGCCCTATGCAGACATCATAACCACTTATCACAAGACCGATGTGCATTCTCTTCCCTCTTCCTGCAATTTTATTTCTTAAATATACCAGGACTGCTGGACCCCTCGCCAGCTCTAATGCCTTCTTCCAATCAGTTAAGAATACCCTTGATTTCAAATATAGATTATCATTGAATCTGGGCATAAGCCAGTCCTCAAATCCCTCAAGAACTGGAATTAACCTGATGTGAAATGTTTTCATTTGGAAACTAGAGTCAGAGTCCTCTAGCAGTTCCCTGTTTATGGCCATAAAGCAAGGACCCATAGAATTCTTGCCCATAGCAAATGTGTAATGTCTTCAAGGCCTGTTCAATCCGGTTTATATTCTGTTCTGGAAGTAAGGTTTCACAGATGGATACGTATGTCCCTATTTTGCATCAATCACATCTATCTTCTACATACAGGTCTCTAATGAAGATCTCCCTCCTGGGCCACGTTGTTGGAAGAAAGTCCAGAAAAACTTTCTCTAACTTCTTCACAGACAACATCTACAAATGAGAGAAAAGCTGGTGGCATGAGGAATTGCTCGGTCTACTGTTTACATTATCATTTGAAGGAATTGCACCATTCATCCTTGTCATTGTTCCAGTAAATTCAATGATTCAACTGAGGTAGGTAATTCCAGCAGTAGGTGAAAAAAGGAAAGGAACAGGGGATGAGAAAAATTGCCTTTATTCTGAGATATGCACACGGAGCTCTGCAGTGAATCTAATTTGTAAATAGACTTTGTTTCAACTGCACACACCAGTCTCCTCCTGAAAAAACCAGGCTATAAAGGGGGGAGAGATGTTTCATTTTGGGTCACGTAAGATAGACATGACTTTCACTGTTCGTTAGCACACTCATTAAACAAGGGATACACAAGGCTACTGCAAAGCAATGATTAATAACATTACCCTGTAGATTACCATGGAAACCATTCATTCTGGTTACTGGACATGTTGTTATTGCTTGAGTAAAGCAGAAAAGAGTAGCATCTGCTTTGTTTTGTTTTTTTCAAAAGTTGCTGGCTAACCCTGGTTACCTTAATGAATATTCCCTTCTACCCTGAGAGATGTCATTCCAATGTCAGATAACAGAGCAGTAATTGTATGGTCCTGTGTGAGATTCCTTGAAGGACAGTTTCTGACCTAGAGTATTCAAAGAATACATTATGGGAGGCAATCATTATAGAGGCTTTCTGTGCCACCTAATTCTTTATCCAGGAGCTTGTACGTGGTAGCTTTAAGATGTACAGATAGGAGGTACATTCCCAGCACTGACAGTTCATTCAAGTTCTTTCTTCATTAAATCATTCTCCTTTGGCCCTTCCTCATGTACATTAAATAACAACTTACAAGAGCTTCAGACAAATCTCTCTGGCCATAAATAGTCAGTGTCTTTCACAGAACATTTCCAGACACTTTTATCTCATTCTTTCTTTTACATGTTGATTTTTTAAACAGTGGCTTAGATTTGGAAGTACCTCTTTTATTCCTGCTTTGGAAAGGAAAGAAAATGAGCTCAGGCATTCTGAGGTTCATAGTCAAACAACAAGTTTTCAGTGCCTAGACATCAATTAATTCAATTGCTAGGTAAGTTTCCCTACAGTGCCCTTTTGGAATCAGAAGTATAAAAGCAGGCACCTCAGAGCACACGGGGACGCTTTGATAGATGGAATACAGCCAGGATTTCTATACTTCCACACAGTCTCTACAGAACTACTTTTCCATACTTCAGCCGTTTCATTGAAACCATTTTTCATTTCTCATGGTTTTTATTAATGGATAATGTCTCAGTTGTTTTAGGCTTTATTTTCATAATAATTTTTCTTGCATCGGGGCATAAGGCAATCTGGAACAAAAATATAAACCGGGTTGAACAGCGCCTATGAGATTTTTATGGCAATTACAGGGAATAGGCATTCTTAAATTTCAGGACGACAGAGGCTTTTGCTCAGTACATTTTGCCTTATAACAAAGAGACTTGTGAAATGTTTCCTCCTCTGCGTTATTGGAATCTGACGCTGGGGAAACAAGAAAGAGCAAGAGGAAAAAATCTACAGAAATTCTGATGGTTGGAAGCATAAGAAATTGTCTTATATTACCTCTTTTTTTGTGTCTTTTTTTCCTGATGTTGACTGTCTTAGAGGGATGCTCAGACCCTCATCTTGGTGGACAGCGTGTCTTACTCTGTACCCATGGCCAGACCTGAGTCCCATTGAGCAATTTCACACCAGGTAATCAGGGTATTTTCCAACAGGCACATGCACTGCCCTCCCTCCTCCCCAAGTCCTCGGGGTAACAGAAGTGCAGAAAAACCACAGGGCCTTTCTTGTGGTTGTTTAGGAGGAGGCACTTTCCTGCCATCTTGGAACTGATTAAGATTGTTAGAAATCTTAATGCCATCCTCCTTTTTCCCGTCATCTCTTGAGTGTCTGCCGCCTCCTTCCAAGGGATGGTTTCTGAATAACTACCCAGGGACCATCATGTGACATTTTCCCCAAGTCCCTCCTCTTGGCAGCTACACGTTCTGGTGTCAATCATCCACGCTTAAGGCCATGAGAGCCCTGAAGGTCTCCAGCAGCCCGGGGCAACAAATCAAAGCGCCCGGGGAGGAGGCTTACCTGTGGGGCATGCCGGTGATGCAGGCGGTGGTGCCCTCTCTGGACAGGTCGCACAGTTTGAGGTACCAGTTCATCTCCACCTCGCGCACCAGCGCCAGCTGCTGCGCCCTGAGCTGGCTTTGCCCCGCGGGGCTGAGGCTGCCGTCCTTCCCATTCTCCGAGGCTTTCTTGGGAGGCTTGTCCTTGGCCCCTCCGGAGGGCCCCGCCTGTTTCCTTAACTTGGTGGTGTTGCTCTCTTCTAAGACCCGGGCTGACAGCATCCTGGAGGGGCCTGTCTGTGTGTCAGAAAAGACTCCAAGGGCCTGTCATCAGAGCAGTTGGAGCGGGTTTTTCTGCTCTGCCTCCCTCGTCTTCGCTGCCTTTGTCCATCCCTTTAACCTTATCCTGCCACGAAGCTGTAACTGAGCCGGGTCTGTGGCTGGGCATGAAAGGGTATCTCTAATTTTCCTGAGGAAGAGCTAGAGACCGGTGACAGCACGGAACGTGGAAACTGTCAAAACAACCTCCGACAACTTGGTGAGACGCAAGTGTTGCTGTGCTCTTGCTTCTGCAAAGTGTGGACCTCGGCTTCATCTAACAGTAACTCTCAACCTTAGCTTGTGAGGCGTGGTAAAAATTATGTTTGATCACCTTGAGAGTTATTTTTAACGAGGGACATGTAGAGGCTCTTTAGCCATGCATTATTAGAGTGCCTGTAGAGTTTTAAAAGTTTTAATGTGAATTCCCTCAAATAAGTCTAACATCAATGCAAGAGGAGGGTAATAATCCTTTTGTGTAAGCCTTAGAATGAAATTTTTAATTGATTTTATTATCCTTTGGGAGGGGGGAGCTTTTTGAATGTCAGCAAATCACTATGTCAAACAGTCTTTCATTCTGAATGAAAACACGATAAGCCCACCATACTGACTCAGTAATTGACCCTCTTGATGATTCTGATGGTTGGAAGCATGAGAATCATCTTCTATTCCTGAGGGCTGAGGATTGGGCGGGGAGGGGGAGAGTAGAAAGAGGAAGTGGTAAGAGCCTGAGTGTGTGTGGATATGAATGAGGCAGGTATGCCTACTGCACATGACAACTGGCTCCGAAGATGGAAAGAACGTTCAGTTAAGATGAATGGGATTGACCCACACACATGCCCACCCATGTGACATGTGACCTCTGTCTTAGCTCAGGACACATTAATGTCAGTGCCCACCTAAGTGTTTGGTGACCCTCTAAGCCCCAGGCGTCCCCCTAATCAACTCCAGTGCCTCCGGGATCAACTGCGCTGTGCTGGCTGCATGGGAAGGACTTGGGACGATGTGTGAATTTCCTTGTCCAGGCAAACCCATAAACTAAAAATCATAGAAGTATAGTGAGGGCCTATAGACTCTGAGAATGGCAGAAGGGAGAAAAGAGGAAAAAGGAGGCTCCTCCGGTTAAAGAGGTGGCCCTTTTGGAAAGTATGCAAATGACTTTGCAAATCCCTATGGCTGCTAAGTAGTCCAAGCCAAGATTGAGAGGACAGCAAGTCACACTATGTGGACTCGTCCATATTCAGGTAAAAGCTGTTTCATATTGGCTTCCAGGGTAGTCTAGGACCAGAACCAGGACCACCAAACAATGTGCAATCTGAAACGTCTATCCATGGGCAGCTGCCACCAAACACCAGGTCTGCCTCCCCCCGACCCCCGAAGCTGTGTGGTCTTAGGAATCGTTAACATCACCAGCAGCCTCTCCAACTCTCCTTTCTACCCACCACCCCTTGAGTCATAGAAGAGCTTGGTATCCATGTTGACTGTCTTTTCAGCAGCATGGTATCCAATAGCAATAGGCTCCCCAAGTATAGACTCTGGAAACAGTTTCCCAGTTTGACATTCTTGGGGGGGGGGGGTGTCAATGGAGGACCTTGCAGTGGAACTGGGGAGAGGGATCTATGCTCATTCAGCCAAGGGGCCATCCCGCTTTCTTTGGGCTGCCTTCCTCAGGAGGCAGTGTTGTTGTGTTTGAGAGCTTTGCTCTGGAGTCAGACTCCTTGGGTTTGACTCCTAACTCCGTCGTGTACCTGCTCTGTGATCTTAGGCAAATTACTTTACCCCACTATGCTTTAGTTTCCTCAGCTATAAAAATAGGGATAATCGGCTACTTGTGGCAGTTTTAAAACATGGCTCCCAAGTTCTTTGACACGCCTTTCATTGACAGGTGAGTCTACTTCCCTTCCCCGGCATCTGGGTGGGCTCCTGGCCAGTAAAATCTGATCGAAGTGAAGCTGTCCTGTGGTGGAAGGAAGGCCATCTACCTTTCACCTGCTGCCCTTAGCATGTGCATTCTGGGGGAAGACAGCTGCTACGTAAGGAATCTCATTACCTTGGGATTGCCATGGTTGGGAGTCACATGTAATCGGTCTGATCAGTAGACCCAGCTGAGTTCCCAGGCAGCTGCCAACTCTGTGAGGAAGCCAGCATGAGCATCTGGGCACGGTCTGTCTTCCCAATGGCAGAAGTCCCAGCCAACCTCTGACTGTAACTGCATGAGGCAGCCCACATTAGAGCGCCGCCCCCCAAATTCGTACCCCACGAAATTTTGAGACAAATACAATGGATGCCTTATGACCACCATTAAGTTTGGGGTTATTTTGCAGCAGTAGTAACCAGAACACTACTCATATCTTTATTATAAATATTTAACAGAAGGTGTGAGAAATACTTAGAACAGTGTCTAGCATATATTAACATTTAATCAGTATTAATACTTATCCTCCAGGTTAGATACTGTTGCAGCACTAGCATTCAAACTTTCTGCTTACGTTTTCCTTTTTTTTAAAAAATTGGTAAACTAAGTATCAACGTAAACATTTTAAAATATAAAATATTTTCATCATACATTTTTTAAAATCACAAAAGATGCCAGGCCCAGCATATTTTATTTAAATGTTGGTGTTTTTAAAATAAAGCTGTTACATCAGTATCTCAAATGTGTCCAATGGAATTTAAATCCCATAGCTATTTGATATCTATCATCATCCATTTAAAAAATTCATGAGCATGCCTTTTAGCAGTTGGAAATTTTACATTCTTCCTTTTTCTCCCTGAACTTGTTTTCCCAGTCCATTTTACAGCCAGGATTTTATACTGATATTAAGTATTTGTATGCTTGAAAATATCTCACAGGTGACCCTATCAGATAATTCTCTGCCACAAAAATAGGAACATAAAAAAATGCTAAATTTTTATTTTTTATGCCCATAAAACTCTAAATGTTATCTAACATCTCAGGAATTGGGTTATCATGACAATTATGATTAGACATAATTGATCAAAATTAGATTTTCTAAATTTGGAAAAATTATTGCTTAACATGATAAAAGTAAAATATTATTAAAAATGTATCTCTGAATGACATGAATGGAGCTGGGATTTCTTTTTCCTGAATTAAGTTAGAGTGATATTTATGAATAGACTTGAGACAAGATTCAGCATCAACTATATTTCCTTTTGTGTGTTTTTTCCTTTCTCAGATACGTGTTCTGAGAAATCTTGTTCATATAGATAAGTTCATGGAAGAGGAAGTCTTTTTATCATAGTAAAATCATTCAGTTCTTTAACTGTCTATATATATATATATATATATATATATATATATATATATAGTCACAATGACGTGTCATTAAAAATGTAATCATTTATCTACCCACAACTTGAGATGGGTAGCTTTTAGAAGGTGGTGACAGGGGAGTGATATGATCTTTTAAAAGGTCACTCTAGCTACTGTGCTGGAACAATCTATAAGGGCCAAGGAAGCAGAGGGGAGGGCATCTGGAGGCTGCAACAATAACCTGGGAGAGATATTGGTACTTAAACCAGGGAAGGTAAAATAAATAAATAAATAAAGTAGTGTACAAACTTTGTGTACATATTTTGAAAGAAAGGACAGAATTCCTGGTGGATTGGTACCAGGAACGCAGTATAAAAGAATGACAGGTATTAAAAATGACCCAAGGAATTTTGACCTGAGCCATTTGTTGAGACTGGGAAGATGCAGAAAGATCAAGTTTGCCGGGTGGGCGAAGATGTAACCAGAGGATTGCCTTTGTATGTACTCCCATACTCACCATTGCTGGTGCTCTTGCTATCTTCCTAACCCGTGGTTCCATCCATTATCGTTTGCTGCAGTCTGAAGAACTTCACTGAATATTTATGTAGGTCTACTAGCAACAAATTCTCTTTTACCGGAAAATAACTTTATTTCACCTTCATCCTTAAAGAGTCTCCCCTCCTTTCCTTCCCCTGCCCCGGGTTCCTTTTTTCCATCACTTTCAAGATGTGTTTTCATTGTCTTTTGGCTGCCATATTTTTCTGATGAGAAGTTGGTGATCAGTTAGTTGAGTCATCTTCCCTTACATGCAATGTGTTAGATGTTGCTGGATGTGTTCAACCTTTTCTCTTTATGTATTTATCCTGCTCAGAGTTTGTTGAACTTCTTGAATCTGTAAATTACTATCTTTCACCAGATTTTGATAAATTTTGTCTATTACTTTTACAGACTCTCTCCTCTGGGACTCTGATAACACGTATATTAGATATTTTGATGTTATTCGTGTCCTTGAGGCTTTGTTCATTTTTTTAATTCTAATTCCTCTATTATTTAGATTGGATAATTTTATTGATCTCCCTTGAAGCTCACTTTGTCATCTCTATTCTGCTAAGTGCATCCAGTAATTTTTTTATTCAGTTTTAGTATTTTCATTTGGTTATTTTCTGTATCTTTATTACTCCAATATTTCTTATCTTTTCTTTCACTGCAAACATCTTCTTTATCTCAGTGATCATAGCAATAATGACTGATTTTAAGGATTTCAATCCTTATCTGATCTTTCTCTTTCTAACCATTCCAAAGTTTTATACAGTCAACATTCCTGACAAATAAATTTTTCTTGAACAAACAAAAAAAATGGAGAGAGAAGGGATAAAAACCTGCTCTAATTATATCTCTCCTTGACTCAAAATTATCTAATGTTTTTTTTTTATATACCAGAGAATAATGTTGAAACTCATCAAATTGATTTTAAAGGCCAATTGCTACCTGTCTGCAGTCTACTCATTCAGCTTCTATCCCGCTGCCTCTTTGCACAAAGTGTGTTCTGACTAAATTGCTTTACCCCTGGTTGCTCACTGTTCCCCTAAAGCACCTGCTGTTTCACAACACCACATTTTTATCACACCTTTCCCCCATCTCCAGCCCCCACTCCATATGCTTCTACCTACACATTTTCCAGTTTCCTCAGTGAAATTCCAGGCTGTCTTAGGCCTCCTCAGATTCCTTACCACCTGAAGGGACCACTGCCCTTCTCATACTTACTGTCTGAACTAATTAGGGCACCTGGATTACACACAGCTTTGTGACAACTTCTTTACTGCTGAATTGGTCTAATTTTTTAAAATATATTTTATTGATTTTTTTACAGAGAGGAAAGGAGAGAGCCAGAAACATCGATGGGAGAGAAACATCGATCAGCTGCCTCCTGCACACCCCTGACTGGGGATGTGCCCGCAACCAAGTACATGCCCTTGACTGGAATCGAACCTGGGATCCTTCAATCTGCAAGTCGATGCTCTATCCACTGAGGCAAACCAGTTAGGACTATTTTAGTGTATGTCCCATCCTCTTCCACCTGCCCTTAGTCCCTCTCCTTTGCAATCCCTTCTGAGGTGATCCTTTTTATATACACCTTCATCATCCTACTCACTGAGTCTCCCCCTCACTGCCAGTATAGGTTCTTGGAAGTCAATGACAGGGCCAGAAACCTGAAAAAGAAACGTTTTGTGTTTCTTTATTTCTAGAAACTTTTTCTGTTTAAATAGTAAGAGAGAAAGCTTGCAGCATAAACTCATGAAGTGGAGAAGGATATTTGATCACATCAGTATTATTTTCCTCCTCTCTTATCCCTCGGGGAGAAGAGAAACTTGAAGCGAGATGAGAGGGCTTGGAGTGGACTTGATTCGGGTTGAGATGCTCCTGGGCCCCATCTACCCTGAATCCAAGAGGGCATGAGTGGGAGGGAAGCAATGGGCCTGAGAGGGCCTCCCCATGCACCAAAGTGGCTACAGATGTATTGTGAAACGGGGACACTTTCATGAGTGAAGTGTGTGCTATTAATAATAATGACATCCCGGTCAGTGTAGTTCATTGGTTGAGCATTGACCCAAGAACCAGGAGGACGTGGTTTGATTCCCAGTCAGGCAACATTCCCAGGTTGCAAGTTCGATCCCCAGGAGTTGGCATGCCAGGGGCAGCTGATCAGTGAGTCTAATCATTGATGTTTCTATCTCTCCCTCTCCCTCTCCCTTCCTCTATATGAAAAAACAAAAATTAATTAATTTTTTTTAAATTACAGAGAAACAATAGGTGAAAACTGGTAATGTCCCAGAAACCAAAAGGTGTATTCATTCTATGCACACCCCTAGCCTGATGTAGAACAGCATCCAAATGTTTCCATAGCAGTGGCTCCTCCCATCAAAAGAGGAACTATAGGAAGGCACCAGCAGTCATGAATGCTGGGGTCAAGACAAAGGAACTGCCAAGTCCCAGATGTGGACCTTATTGTGAAAGTAGGAAATCTCGTGTCAGGTGGACAAGCAGCCCTGAAGCCAATGAGGACCAAGGATGGTCCCACAGCAAACCCCCTTCTGTTGGTCAAAATTCTGTATATAAGTCACCTGGTACCATGCTTTGGTCTCTCTGCGCTCCCAGTCTTCTTTAAACCCCACAGTGCCAACTTCCTATTGCAGAGATACCATAAAATCGAAAAGGAGTTGTACTATGGCTTTAATTAGAACACTTCTCAAGTAGCTATTGGCCGGGATATATAGGAGATTGGCCTTCCCCATGATCTCACAACCATAAAATATTTCTACTTGTGACCTTCAGGGAAAATCTTAGCACACACCATGGCCTTAAACAGTAAAATGTGTTACAAAAACTCCAGGCTTCCAAATAGCTTCTCCCATCATTACAATGGAATAGGAAGAAAAATAAAATTTAAGATTCCTTCACTGTCAAAATAAAATGTAGCTGACTCCTGCCAAAGCAGTTATTCCTGGAATCTCTAATTATTAAGCCAGAGGCTGTTGTCGAAAAGTCAAGCATTTCATTCTCTTCGTACTGGCAAGCAGCCCGTTGGAAACTAATTCGGCAACAGAGGGAAATAAACCTTCTTCTGAGGACTGTGCAAAATTCAGTTTTATTTTAAAGAAGAGCCTGCCATCTCCTTGGCAAGAGCTGTATAGCATGCAGAGAAAATAAAATGCGATGACTTAAATGGCCCCAATTTGCTCATGGGGCCTCAAGGCCTTCTCCTGGGTCCCCAGCCTTCTCCAAATCAGCTTCAAAGAGTGTGCCAGGTCCAGAGAACATGTCAAACAGGCACAGTGCTCACCATTCCTCTGATGCCAATACCCTAGACCAGGGATGGGCAAGCTTTTTGACTCGAGGGCCACAATGGGTTCTTAAACTGGACCGGAGGGCCAGAACAAAAGCATGGATGGAGTGTTTGTGTAACTAATATAAATTCAAAGTAAACATCATTACATAAAAGGGTACGGTCTTTTTTATTATTATTATTTCAATAGTTTAGAACAGCCATCCGGCCCGTGGGCCGTAGTTTGCCCACGCCTGCCCTAGACATTTGAATTTTCCCCTTTCTGTTATTATTATCAATAGTTAGCTTAGCCGAAACCGGTTTGGCTTAGTGGTAGAGCGTCGGTCTGCGGACTGAAAGGTCCCGGGTTTGATTCCGGTCAAGGGCATGTACATTGGTTGCAGGCACATCCCCAGTAGGGGGTGTGCAAGAGGCAGCTGGTTGATGTTTCTCTCTCATCGACGTTTCTAACTCTCTATCTCTCTCCCTTCCTCTCCGTAAAATATCAATAAAATATATATTTTTAAAAATAGTTAGCTTACGCAGAGATCATGCCATCTTGAAGGGGTGAGTGGTTGTGATTGGAAGCCTAGCCATACCTTCAACCAGGAAGAATCGGATACCTCCCGGGACCCTACAACCACAACACCCAAGGACCAGCTGCAAACCCACGATCACCGGATCTCAAGCAGCACGAATACGTGGACATTGACAAGTGCCGCACCTCCTCACAGAAAGGTAAGATTTCTCCCAGAGAAAGGTAAGGCCTGTGATCCAGACTGGAGGGAGAAACACGCACAGACAGATCTAGAGGTTCAGAGGAAGTCTGCACCCCACAGAATCCACGGCTGTTGGGACCAGCATAGTCCTCGAATGTGGAAAAGGGTCCACAGGGCGTCTGGCAGAAGGGAACTCTAGAAATAAACCCATATCTGGGCTAGGCGCAAAAAAGGCAGCCTGAGGTTTTTCCAGTATACCAGCTGCGCTGTGCCAGGGGAAAAAGACGTGCAGAGAGTCATGTGCAGTACCAGGGCAAAAAAGCCGAGAGTTCCTAAGCTTACTCTGGCTCTTTTTTTCTCTTTAAATCCTTGCTTTTGATTACTAAGCCCAGTACATAGGATCACCCAATTAAAAACACTCTCAAAGACTGCAGGGGAAAGTTGTTTTTGTGAAACCTAACCATCAGAAAACCAGCTCTGGGGCAGTCCCCTCCTCCAAAACCTTTCTGATATGCTTAGGTGGGCAGCAATGTCATAAAATGATACTATCCGTACATGTGAATGCTTCCCATGCCCTCTTGTGCTCTGGGGAATTCCACCCGTGCACTTCCTCCTGCCCTAAGAAATATTTCACACCATTTGCTGCACCAACATTTATAGGGGGAAAAGGGACATTGGGTAAATGGCTCAGGAAAACTCTCCACAGGGAAAGACTTGTGTTTCTCTCACACAGAGAAAGTATGAAATTCCCAGGAGGAAGCCACAGGCTGTGGATTTAGGGGAAAGGAGCCCCCTTGCCCTCTTTTATTAGAGGCCTGAAAAGAGCCAAGAACAAACCAAGAAAATACTGTTTACAAATTCATTAGCCCAACTCATCAAGAAGATACCTTCAGGGATCTGCACTGCTGACATCTGAGTAGTCAGGTCTTTGTTGTGAGGGCCCTCTTGGGATGTATATCCCTGGACTCCACCCACTAGACACCAATAAAACCAGATACCTAGTTGTCACAACCAAAAATGTCTCCAGACGTTGTCAATATGCCCAGGGTTAAGAACCACTGAGTTGGGATAAAGGAATGTTAGCGTTAACTAATAGCAGAACACTTGTTTCCTTGTAGCAGCCTCTGTGCTTCATATACCACCCAGGACTCAGGATGGGCAGGCGGGGGAAGGTGCTATGGCCATGGGAGGCGGGGCCAAATTCAGGATGCAAGGATTTAGACGCCTCTGCTGGACACTTGGCTTTTGAACCTCAGAGCTAACATTACCTGAACTGAGAACCACAATGAAAGGCAGGATCCTTCCAGTGTCACCACTATACAGGGGCACAGCATAGTTCCAGAAGATGCCATTCACATAAACGATGATGATGTGAATAGTGCTTCTGGGAGTTGTGGATATTACAATGTTTCAGCCACCTACCTCCTGTCTGGTACAGAGACTCTAAGGAAGAAAAAAGGACCAAACTAGTAAACAGTACATATGGTCAGGAAATCATGAGTCACAATCTCAGCTTCAAAATGGGATCCCACTTCCAGATGGCATCACATCCCCCAAAACTTAAAACAGCTTCAAATCTAAAAAGCCTTGTGACAAAAAAAAATGTATTCTTGTTGTCAGGATTCTACTGGATTATTTGAAAACAGTGGAGAAACTGTGCGGTGCAGTGGTCTGAGCTTGGGAGTTCTCAAGACAAGATCTAAATATGAAACATGTTTCTACCACCCAAGGACCCGGAGTTGGCTCTATTTAGCCCTGAGGTGGTAGATTAGAGATGATCATAAGGATTCCTGCCCTGGAGTGTTGTGAGGACTGACAAAAAAGTGAGAATTTGACTGTGCATTGTAAAGGGTAAAGCACAACACAAATGCCGCTTCATTTGACAAATAGCATCTGTCACTTGATAGCTTACAAAAAATGTTAGCTTTATTTTTGAAATGTCAAAGACATCTGTCTTCTAAAAGGTATCCATTTTTAACGTTTTTGAGAATCTTCTCATCCATGTAATTTTAAATGCTGCTGCTTATATGTTATATTATTTTATGCTTCTCTTACAAACAGGGGACTAAACAAATAGCTGGATGGCTGGGATGTCAAAAGAAAATGGCATTTTATACAAACCTTTTTCAAGATTACCCAAAGAAAAGGATGATTGCTTGCCTTTTTTCTAAGAATCCTTTTCCCCCCTAATTATAAAATCAATATGTGACCATTTTGAACCCATTTTGACATCAATGGATAGATCACTGAGACAAAAAAAAAAAAAATCAATGCAGAAACAGTGACCTTAAATGACATATTAAACCAGATGGACTTAATTGATATTTTTAGGACATTTTACCCAAAAGCAGCAGAATAGTGCACATGGAACATTTTTCAGGATAGACCACAATTAAGAAGAAAAAAATAGATATATATTACAAATATATGTAATATGTATAGATAGATACATACATACATAGATAGATAGATACTATAGACCCAATGCACGAATTCATGCATGGGTGGGGTCCAGCCATCCTGCCCCCATCAGAGCAGATGTAGGGCAGGGCCAGCCATAGGGAGGGGCTGATGGCAATTGGCCGGCCCCATCCCCTGGTCGAACTCCTGGTTGAACTCCTGGTCGAACTCCCAGTCAAGGAGACAATTTGCATATTAGCCTTTTATTATATAGGATATCTCCTTTCTCACTCATTGAAATACAGCCTTCATCATATGATATATCCATATACACATATTATGTGTACTGACATCTGTTTCTGGACAGTCTGGTTCCATTCACTTGCTTTCTAGCCTAAGATGATATAGAAGAGTTGGGCCCAGGAACTCATGCTTCGTTTTGCAGCTTTCATTTCAACTGTATTCAGATCCTTTCTTTTCCTGCCATTCTCTCCTAGGAAGCTGCCCACCCCTTAAATCCTATTCGTCCTTTAGCTCCCTCCAATAACACACAATGTCGCCTCTGCAATCCTCAGCATAGCCATTCGTGGGGTATGTTCAGGGGTGTGCTGAAACAGCTCTTACAGATTAAGAGAGCGGATATATGTATCTCTTCCCGTCTCTCCAAGTTTAGTGATGTAACATGGATACTTTGAAATGGACCGCAGTGAGAGAATTTAATACCACAGAAACCAGCAACAGCCACAGATATGGACCCTTGTTTTCAGAGAGGCAGTTTGTCAGCATTAAACAGACTAGACTGTCTCTGAGGGCCCTCTAGGCCCAGGACTCTTCAACATGACTAACTATGATACAGCAAATACTAGATTAAAAGTCTAAAATGAATGGGGCCATTATCTAGTCACTTAGTTTTATTGCATCAACACATCCAAATAAGAATGTAAATTGGGCTGAAGCCGGTTTGGCTCAGTGGTAGAGCGTCGGTCTGCGGACTGAGAGGTCCCGGGTTCGATTCAGGTCGGGGGCATGTACATTGGTTGCGGGCACATCCCCTGTGGGGGGTGTGCAGGAGGCAGCTGGTCGATGTTTCTCTCTCATAGACGTTTCTGGCTCTCTATCTCTCTCTCTTTCTCTCTGTGAAGTATCAATAAAATATATTTTTTAAAAAAAAAAAAATGTAAATTGGGCCTAAACTGGTTTGGCTCAGTGGATAGAGCGTTGGCCTGCGGACTCAAGGGTCCCAGGTTTGATTCTGGTCAAGGGCATGTACCTTGATTGCGGGCACATGCCCAGTAGGGGGTGTGCAAGAGGCAGCTGATCAATGATTCTCTCTCATCGATGTTTCTAACTCTCTATCTCTCTCTCTTCCTCTCTGTAAAAAAATCAATAAAATATATATATTTTTTAAAAAGAATGTAAATTGGAAACATGTAGCCTAAGGAATTTTTTTCTATAATCCTTTTTTTTTTTTTTTTTTTTTTGTCTTTCTCTCCTTGGTAGGTAAGATTTTTGGAGCTCACTAAAATAGACATCATCTATATTAAAATCAGGTGGAAAAGCAAGATAGAGCTTTGACCTAGAAGAATGTGACACTCTGAGTGGAGAAGGGAAAATAGATAACGTTTTCTTGTTTCAGTCTCTGTCTCAGGAGGTCTTGGGTTATTAAATATAACTGCTCGAACAAACAGTACTTCTCCTGTGGAACTGGATCTTGCTTGGCTACTCCCAGGCCAACCTACACAAAGCCTATTAGTCAAACAGTCTGGACCAGAGTAGAACCCTCTCCTGACTCCTGTGTAAAAATGCCTTGTTAGGCCTCCTTAGAACCCCCCAGTCAGCCTGGTCTACCTGGACACGATGCTAATTGAAGGTAACTCCATGCGGTGGGCCTGTAGGCCATAGGCTATAAACACAGTCCCTGAGAGGATACTGTCATAGGGGGCGGGGCGCTTCGGAGGGCGGGATAAGGGGGTGGGGAGGGGTGAGGGCAGGGGGATGGTGTCTCCGTCTTTCAGTTTCCACCAGTGCTTACTCCTCACAGCCCTCTGTTAAGGTAATTTCTTCAACTAGTCACCTCTGGACCACAAATGCCCCCAAAAGTTCAGCTCTAAAGTCAAGGACTAATCAATCCAGAAAGAGTCTCAGGGATATTTTGCTTCAATCTTTCTTTTATACATAAACCCGGAAGAAAGAGGGTTACTTGCCCAAAGTAACAGCAAAGCACTGGCCCAGGGAGAATTAGAACCCGAGGCGGTCACAGGCCAGTCCAGGGTTCTTTACACGGACATTCTTCCCATCCCTCTTTCACTGTCTCCCTTGGAGTGGGAGAGAGAAGTGGCAACCTTGGGGGAGAAAGGGGCAGCATCCTTACTACCTGTACACTACAGTGGTCACAACACTCATGGATCCCTAAGTCCGAGAGAATGTCAAAGGTCCGTAGGCATTCAACTAATGGACAGAGATTTATTTTCTTTTCTTTTTTTTAATTTAAAAATATATTTTATTGATTTCTTACAGAGAGGAAGAGAGAGAGATAGTTAGAAACATCGAAGAGAGAGAATCATCAATCAGCTGCCTCTTGCACACCTCCTACTGGGGATGTGCCCGCAACCAAGGTATGTGTCCTTGACCAGAATCGAACCCGGGATCTTTCAGTCCCCAGGCTGATGCTCTATCCATTGAGCCAAACCGGTTTCGGCTGGACAGAGATTTCAATGAATTTAATTTATGATGCAACTATTCTATTTCATTGGCTGAGTCATTTCTAAAAATCTTTCTGATGCATCCCCCAAATAATAACTGAGCACAAAGCCACAAGAAAGAGAGAATTTAATCAAAATATTCCAGTGCCTCCTTTTAGAAATAATTCAGGACAAATAAATAGGAAGTATTACTTCAGTTCCCTAATTGGATAAACCTCTCAATAAATTCTACCATTAGCCCAGTAACAGGACACAGAATCCTCTATTTAATTTTCAGTGGGAAGAATAAACAGTTTCTAAACAAAACAGACCTTCAGAAATCATTGTAGCCTAAAGCTAGCTTTAAAAAGAAAAAGAAAAAGGAAATTTAATGCTTTTGCAAGTTCCTTTAACACCCCCAAATCACAAATTGTAAGAACAGATTTTCATGTGTGGCAATGCAAACATTTTAATGGAAGAACAATGGATCTATGTTTCCATTAGTTTATTATCTGAATTACATTTGGATGGTTCCTATTGTCTGCATGGGATGAGCTGGTTCATTTTTATTCACATACAGATTTTTATATCATATGGAATTGCCAAATTACAAGGCTACATGGTTTGCCGATGAGAAAAGTGACATGCAGGGAAGTCAAGGTTATAGAGCTAATTAGCGTCAGAGCCAGAAATAGAATCTATGTCTCTTGACTCCCCAGCATGTATACTGCTGATGACTCTCACAAAGTGTATAAAGCATATTTTAACAGCAAGTTCCATGTTTTCATTAGATAAATGAAAATTATAATAGTACTATTTCTAATAAATGTTTGTTCCTAAGTTACACTCTCTCAGAGTCTGCATGTGTAGCATCAGAATATTTATGTTTTGTCAATGACTCTTCTCACTGGCCCTTAAAATACCACAGTTTTTACAAAGCAGGGGGCGGGGGGAGAGTTCAGGTTTAGGACTCAGATGGAATAGAATTTGAATCCAGTCTGTTGTGAATAAAGATAGTGAAGTTGGTTATTTAATCTACCAAAGCAGTAGTCATTAGTCAACAGAGCCAAATATCAACAGCACAACGATTGAAATTTCTTTTGAGAGCCAAAATTTTTTAAACTTAAACTTCTTATAATGCCACTTCTTCAACATAGACTCTCCCAGGCCATGGTATTTTGTGGAAGAACCACACTCAAAGGGCCAAAGAGCCGCATGTGGCTTGCGAGCTGCAGTTTACCAACGATGGTACTAAAGGATTTGAGCCCAAATTTCCTCATCTAAAATGGAACAATTAATGCCTACTTTATTAAGATTAATGCAGAGCCCCTGATATAGTGTCTGGATTTTGGGGGGCAGGAGGGCGGAGGCTGTGTTGAGCAGAGAATTCCTTGGGGCATTTGAAATCCACCATATTTCTGGCCTGTCTGAATTTTTTCATTCATTCTTTTAAAAAAATATTTATTAGGCACCTTCTCTAGCCAAATATTGTTCTAGATGCTAGAGATACAATAGTGAACCAGATGGACGGTACCATGTGGCATCATCCAGCAGGAGCTGATGGCCCTGAGGGGACACACAATGAAGCTACTTTGACATGTGTTAGAAAAACTCCCAACTGGACTCAGCTGGCGTTAGAGAAATGAACTACTGCTGAGACCATTGCTGGGATGACACTGAATTGAAGGCAAGTTGGAAGCTAGTCCTCCTCCCTCCTCCAACAGTAAGCGCCCCCTATTGACAGAGTCTAACCAAGATCCAGTGAGCAAAGCAGAAAGGCAGTTTGCCATTCCAGCCTCAACGTCACAAAGCAAAGTATCAAAGGTATATAGTGAAGACAATATCTTAACTAACATAAATACATCCCCAGGAAGCCAATCACTTGGCAAGGTTACTGGGCCTTAGTCTGCCTGTGGAAATTTGGGAAGATCACTTCCCAAATACTGCGTAGAGTTCTAAACCTTCTATTGTAAAACAACAACTACTCAAAACAGTGTGCACCTGTATGTTTTCCTTTATTTTTCCAAGAAAACGAGTTTGTTTATTCTGAAGAATTTTAATATTACAATAAATTTACTAGAATGACATGGGAAGAGGAGAAGAAAGTGAGGGATTCAGAAGGTAAAAGAGGCCTGTGGAGAAAGAATTGGGAAATTTGGGAAATGATAAGTGAGAAGAACTTTGGGAGAAGAAATGAAGCCTCTATGAAAGATATGTCTCAAGTTTTACCAAGAGGAATGCAAATACTAGTCTAATTCATCTCCCTACAAAATCTACAATAATATTTGGATCACTTACCAATGCTTTGTGGACCTGGATTTTCTTATGACTACCACCACCATCATCATCACCAACATCATCACTATTAGAATAGGTACTACCGGTATATATTTTGGTACAGAAGACAGAAAAGAGCATAGGTTAATTGTCTTTCTTCCAACACTACCTCCCAATCAGTAAAGAATAAATAAGATGGCAATTAATATTGTGTCAGGGCTCAATTTCAGGAAACAAAACCCATTTTCCTAGCACAGGAGAGTCATTCTAGATATTAAGTACTATACCAGATTCACCGAAAATGAACAAAACAGAAACTAGGCTGAGTTTCCAGGAACACCTCCCAAAGCCTCATCAGAATTAGGCCACCAGTAAAACATCTGTTCCTCACCAAGTCAGGAAATTACTGGCTGCTCAAATGCCCATATCTGTCACAGTCTTCATCAAGGTTGGGAGCAGACATGGCACCTGCTACAATTCTTCTCTGCTCAACAGCACAGATGGCAAAGAGCAGCCTCCAAAACGCTGGTGGGAATACAAAATGGAACAGCTACTTTGGAAAACATTTTACTGTTTCCTTTAAACTTAACTACATAATTATTCTGTCCAGCAGCACCAATTAAGGGAAAGGCATACATTTTTAAAAAAAAAATCTTTATCATTGAAGGTATTGCATATGTTCCCCTTTTCCCCCCATTGACTCCTTCTTAGGCCATCCCCACCCCAGGCCTTCACCGCCTTATTGTGTCTATTGGTTATGTATATATTCATACAAATTCTTTGGTTGATCTCTTCCCATCCACCCACCCACCCCACCTTCTCTCTAAGATTCGACAATCTGTTCATTGCTTCTATGTCTCTGGGAGCTGGAGAGCATTATGCTAAGTGAAATAAGCTAGTCAGAGAAAGATAAGTATCACATAATCTCACTCATATGTGGAATTTAATGAACTAAATAAACTGAAGAACAAAATAGATTCAGAGACATAGAAACATAGAACAGACTGCAAAATCTCAGAGGAAAGGTAGGGGAGGGTGGGTGGATGGGTGGGAAGAGATCAATCAATATGCATGACCCATGGCCACAGACAATGGGAAAGTGAAGGTCTAGGGTGCTAGAAGGGGTCAATGAGGGGAAAGGGGGACATAAGTAATACTTTCTACAAAAAGACTTAATTTTTTTTAATGAAGTCAGGAAAATAAAAGGAGGCTCCAGGAATTGCAGAGGTTCAGTTGGATTGTGTTATAAAGATGTGGGCAGGAAGGTGGCAGGTGACAAATGTTGAAAATTGAAGATGCAAAACCATTAGTAAAGTTTTGAATGTCAGGCTAAGATAGCTGAAGACATGCTTTGGAGAATGGAAAGCCACTGGGAGTTGATAAACAGGGAAGGGATGAGATCAGAGCTGTGGTTTATGGAGACTAATCTGACATTTTTTACTATCTTTTTCTTTTTCGTGATATAGTCACTCTCTATCAGAAATTTTCTTTGCCTTAACCCAAAGGAATTCATCTTACAGAGCAAATTTGAACAGCCCTGATAAACTTCTTTTTCTAAAACAGCTCAAACCTACATGTGTCTAGGTCAACCGTCGGTAAAGTGTTGTTCTGCAATTTTTTCTTTCTTTCAAGCAATTAGTCTTCATGCTACTCTTCAAGCGAGCAACTACATTATTTTGATGCAACACTCTGAAATTAATTATAAGCCAAAGCCCAGCATGTGGTTACCAACAAATACACACCCACAGCAGGGAGTGTCTCTAGGACTTCTTTATGAGATTTTCTTAGAAGACAAGGTTGCTGACAGATATTCCAGTCATTTGTTTTTCACTAGAAACAATTTTTCAATGCTATATTCATCCTAAGATAAATTATATTGTAATGTTATGAAAAACACTTTAATACTTGATGAGTAATTAATTATAAGAATAAATCAATACTAAAAATTAGATCATCACATATTATTCAATTTCTCTGCCGTAAGCCATTTTCCATGGCAATGCATGTGTACTAAGTCAATACGTGATAATTTTAGATAAAAGTTGTATCTTAAAATTGTAAAGATGTGCCGAAACCGGTTTGGCTCAGTGGATAGAGCATCGGCCTGCGGACTGAAAGGTCCCAGGTTCGATTCCGGTCAAGGGCATGTACCTTGGTTGCGGGCACATCCCCAGTAGGGGGTGTGCAAGAGGCAGCTGGTCGATGATTCTCTCTCATCGATGTTTCTAACTCTCTATCCCTCTCTCTTCCTCTCTGTAAAAAAAAAATCAATAAAATATTTTTTTAAAAAAATTGTAAAGATGTACAAGTAAGCATTAAACATGCAAGTTCAACTAATACTTTGTTTTTAATAACATTTATTTTCTCTAGTTTCCCAAACGGTTTGCTGATCAGAGAAATAAATAACTGCAAAGAGCACAAATCCAATAAGACAGTATTATTGAGCCATGTGGTATGAAAGGAGGTAATGGAGACTTTGATAATGCCCAGGTGGGCTTCTGGAATCATCTTTTAGATGCCATATGTCAATTATCAACATTTTAGAAAATGATTATTCATTTTCCTATTGTTTGATACTTTGACAAACCATCCTCTCCTTTCCAAAGTCCATCCCTGTGTCAAGTGAAGAGACAAATGAAGCAATATCCCCACACTTTGTGCTGTAATGTAGGCTCTTGTCTAAGAATCCCAGGGCCGTGATGAAAGTGCTGTAGAAGTGTTGAGAGATGGATGGGGGAATAGACACTTTCCCAGAGAGTACTAGGAACAAATGAGATCACTTGAAGCTTTGCTGGACCTTGGTGTAAACGTCTTATTAAAATGACAGAAAGCATATCTCTTTCATTTGGTCTTGAAAGATCATTCTTTAAAAATAAATACATAAATTAATGATACACCCTGCTAAACTAGTTGTCATGGTCTCTGCTCCCATCAGCCTGCATAAATCTCCCCCTAGTTTGGTTAATTGATATTCACAAACATTTATTGAGTTCTCTTGAAAAGAGAGCTATTTCTGAGCCTGTTGATTTATTAGAGTCAAGGATGCACATATAGTTCATCAGCATTTCTACAAATTTTATCTTTCCACACATTTTATATATATGTAATTTTTAAAGATTCATATCTGGAAGAAGATTGGAAATATTTTATAATATTCCAATTAACTCTGGATAGTTGGTGGGCACATATCTATTTATCTTAAAAAAAACTCTTTCATTCTAATACCTGCTGTAGGTAAACATTTATGCTTTTTTTCCCATCCAGATATTCACTATATAATTAATTAATAACTGCTTTGGACATCCTAATCCCCTTCATTTTTATTTTTCAATAAAATAAGAGGAATGTTTGAAACTCAAATACTTTACTGCCTATTTGTGAGGGAAATATGAAGCAGGTAGGCCTTGCCTTTCCTCTGGGAGAAACTTGGGTATTCCCATTATGAATGCAAGTAGGATGCCTTTGATATTCTCTGTAAGCTGCAGAACCCTTTGCAATATAAATTCTCTTATCAAAGACCCTGTTTCAAGAGAAAGTTTATGAGATGTACTTCTTACTGCCGTCAGAGAACAGTGTCTGTTCCACAGAGGCATTAACAGAACCTGGAACAAGATGTTTCCTTTGGTTCCCACAAGGTAACTTGGTTTAGCATAAATTTCTAGATCAGACACCCATGATATTTTTTAAATGTACTCCAGAGTCCAATATTTTGTCCATCACCTTAGATTACATGTGCCTATTATACCCTCTATTACATACTTCTTATCCCAAAGCATTATGAAATGTTTGAAGTGGTTTTTCAATTTTGATAGCAACAAGTATTCTACTAAAATGAAACAATCAAGAAGATTAGGACAGGGATACGAGTGCTTTCACTCTTCCATTCAACATCACCCCTACCTACCGAAGAGAACTTTGTCTTTGCCCACTCTGCTTTGCCCTCCTCACCCTCCAGCTGTAGATTTGAGAGAATAGATTGAGAAGGCCTGAGAATAAGAAGAAGGGAAACAAAAATAACCTGTTGATAGACCTTGAAGAAACATTTGAGGCATTTCACTGGGCACAGGCTCTAAGGGGGGATATTGCAACATAAGAAAAAGTTATTTGAGATAAATTTTTGAGAAACTCATGAAATAGATCTCTTTCATATTCTTGGAAAGAACACAAACTGGAATTCCCTTTTAATCACTTTGACTACTGGACTGCACTTCCCTTGATGTAACTCTGTGCAGAGAACAGTCTATATGGGGTCCCAAGAATTGTTCAGGTTATATTGTGCTTGTTTTCCATTGGGGAAAAATTTTACATTTTTAAAATATCTTTTTGAAATAAATTTCTATTGTGTGCCTTTTGACAAAAGACAAGTACAATTTGTGTACTTTTTCACAGAAGGTAGAGATAAAAATAAGCCTGTTTCAACATGCTTCATAAGGCTAAGCACAAGCCCAATAGAATTCTGGCCATGAAGAGCAGCAACCCAGGAGGTTGTAGTGAAGAATTATCAGGGCAGTAGCTACAGAATTCATCTGCCCTGCAAACCATGAGTCATATGGCTTTGAGTCAATTGTGTTTAGGGATAGAATTCTTGATCTTATAGTTCCAAATTACGTTACAATATAAGCTGAGTCACAAACATTGCATTTGTTCTTGGTCCTGAAGTAGAATGTGAAGGAAGGCCTGTGTTTACCACTGAGATGGCTATACATTTTGTGAGAGAATATTCCAGTGCTATGCCTTGTCCACATTTTCTATTTGCTGTGACAATTATTTCTGTGGGATAGATCTCTTATTTTTTTTTTTACTAACTATGACACATCCTTGACTTTCAGACTATGCTGGGATGACTTTGTTGGAA
Source organism: Vespertilio murinus (assembly GCA_963924515.1). Lineage (NCBI taxonomy): Eukaryota > Metazoa > Chordata > Mammalia > Chiroptera > Vespertilionidae > Vespertilio > Vespertilio murinus. The sequence continues at coordinate 182,638,108 of OZ004706.1, forward strand.
GAAATTTTATTCAGGCTCTTAAAATAATTCTTGGGAACATAGCACCCCACACCTTCAGTCTATTTGAAACCTGGCAGAATGAATGATCCTATATATCCTAAATCACATCATGATGCTCCTCTGCCAATAGTCTTCTGTGGCCCCCCTTTTCACTCTGTGTAAAAGTTGAAGTCTTATACTATCCAATAAGAGCCTATGTAACATGACACACTCCCTTCTCCTTCCCCTTCTCCTCCTCCTCCTCCTTTTCCTCCTCTTCCTTTTCTTCTTCCTCTCTTCCTCCTTCTCCTCCTCCTCCTTCTTCTTCTTTCTTTCTCTCTCTCTATGTCTCTCTCTTTCTCTCTCCTCTCTCTCTCTCTTTCTCCACACTGGCCTCTTTGCTGTTCTTCCAAAAAGCCAAACACGTCTCTGCCTCAAGGCTTAGAAGTTGCTGTTCCTTCTGCCTGAAATGCTCTTCCCTAGATAAGCATGGATTCCCTTCATTTAGAGTTTTTGTTCAAAAGTGCCCTCACCACATTATGTGAAATTGTGATAGTCTTACCAGAATGCTCCATCTCAGCCCTTGCTATTTTTTTCTCTGTAACATTATTACCCTTTAAGAGAATATATAATTTATTTGTTTATCTTGTTTATCGCTTATTTTCTCCTACTCAAATGTTAGCCCCATTAGGTAGGGATTTGTTCTGTTTTGAACATTGATGTATCCCCAGTTCCTAGAACAACTGTCAGCCACATATAATATTGTGGTCGATAGATATTTGCTCAATTAACTAGATTGAAAGTGCTATGAGGACACTGGCCTTTCTGCGATGCTTAACACAGATGTGAACTCATAGTCGATGCTTAGTAAATTTATGTAGAACTACATTTGAACCAATTTTATTAACAAATATAATACCAATTTTAATAAAGAAGATGAGAAAAATAAAACTACTATGCTCTAATGAAGCAATGTTAAAATAGAATTCTATTACTACACTTTATTATTTTTCCATCAATTTTTAGTAGAAGAAGCTTTCTCTCAATTTTATGTATACAAGTAGTGATATCTCTGTTTTAAATGTAAAACAGTGTATTGAGCATCTACTAGATGCCTAGCAGTAAGAATACGGGCTCAGTTCAGTGAGAGAGCTCTGAGCCACCGAAGATGGTTTATAGTCCAGGTCTCAGCAGCTCTGTCTTTCTGAAATGATGGGAGTTTTATATATCTGTGCTGTCCAACATGATAGCCCCTCGCCACACATGGCTGTTGAGCACTTGGAATGTGGCTAATGTGACTAAGGAAATACACTTTATTTAAATTAATTTTAATATAGTTTCATTCATGTTAAAGAGGAAGGGAGAGGAAGAGAGAAATAGAAATATCAATGATGAGAGAGAGAATCATTGATTCCACACCCCCACTGGAGATTGAGCCTGCAACCCAGGCATGTGTCCTGACCCGGGAATTGAACTGTGACCTCCTGGTTCATAGGTCAACGTTCAGCCACTGAGCTGCGCCGGCCAAGTCAGGCTAATTTCGATTAATTTAAATTTTAAAAGCTACATGTAACTAGGGGCTCCTGTATTGGACAGCAGCTCTAGGTCAAAGAAATAAAATCCCCTAGAGTGGCAAACACTAATATGGTTTTATTTTTATATCCTATCATAAAGTATTCAACTGCTGCTTAAGAGTGGACCAAGAAAGGAAGGAGGAACTAGTGTATATATGTATGAGGATGTATGCTTTTGTGAGCATGTATGAGTTTACTAGTATATATGTTTAGCTACTCACGGAAAACAGAGAGGTGGGCGGAGGGAGAGTAAAAAATTATCTCCTAGGTGTCTGACACAGCATAGGAGCTCAGAAATCTGAATCGCCTTGTCACTTATTTGTAGACCCTTTCCCAGTACAATTTGAAACACGGGAGATCTCAGGCCTTAATTCAAGAGGGCCACACAAGAAGAGGGAAGATAGATAAATAAAAAACAAGATGAAAAGAGACCGACACCCCTGGAAAAAAGTCTTTAGGCAGCAAATTAAAAACACTGGGTGTACTGACACCCACTTTCAGCTCTTTCTCACTCCCGCTGGTTCCTTCATTCTGAGATCCACGTGGAAGATTAAATTGCCAGTGCTTTTCCACCACCCTATCGTTTTACTGTAACCTACAGGTCACCCTGTGGTGAACACTAAACTGCGATATCAAAAGCAGTATAGTCCTCCTCTCCTACAACTGATATTTCCCTGAGGGTAAAAAGTTCAGCTGTCAGGGGTGGGGTTCCTTCCTGATTTTCCCCAGCATGTCTCTGGGTGTTGTCTTTACTAGCACATTGTGTGCCCAGGGGACCCCTGGTCTCTAGCTCACCAGCCACTTACTTCTCAGTCCTGGGTATCAAAGCTCTCCTGTTGCAAAATAAATGGGCAAACAAAAAAGGAACAGACTCACAGACACAGAGAACAGACTGGAGGTTGCCAGAGAAAAGAGGGATTGGAGGGCTCAGTGAAAAACTTGAAGAGGTTAATAAATACCAATTAGTCATCACTGGAGATAGCCATGGGGATGTAAAGTACAACATAGGGAATACAGTTAATAACATTGTAATAACTCTGTATGGTGCCAGGTGGGTACTTGAAATATTGGGGAGGTGGGGGAAGGAGGATCACTTTATAAAGGATACGCTGTACAAGTGAAATTAATACAAAAGAATATTGAATATTAGCTGTAATTAAAAAATAATTTTCTTAAAAAGAAAGCTCTCATGCTGCTATCATAAAAGAAGAAATAAAATTATAATAATAGCTTGTGAATGTCTAATCATTTATGCTGTGTACCTGAAACTGATATAGTATTGTATGTCAACTATAATTTAAAATGTTTTAATTTTAAAAAATAAAATAAATAATTTTTAAAAATAAAATGTTCTTAACAATTGCAATAATGATGAATAATAAATAATTAAATTAAAATATAACTCATCATATATATATATATATATATATATATATATAGCCAGTGTCCATGACAACCAAGACACCATGAGGTTTATTGAGTACCTCTCGGTCCCTCTCCCCCACCCCCCGGGCCACATACAGGGCGGGGTGGGACTGGGGACTGGCAATCAGGCTGAATGGCTGACTCTTGGTCCCTGTCTTTCACACACACACACACACACACACACACACACACACACACACACACCCTGCCCCGCAGGCTCTGATGGATCAGCCATGGTGAACAGGAGAATCAGGGTGGGTGGCGGGAGGACCAGGCTGGCTGTCAGGCTGTTGGGATCACCAGCTCATCCCTGGCGGCTCAGGGGCTCAGGCCTGCGGGAAAGCAAATGCCGGGGACTGTGCGCCTGGCCGGCTGCTGATGGAACACGCGGCCCGCTTGGTTGCAGGCAGACTCCGCAGCTTCTATCAGCGCCTCAAGCTCCAGCAGCAGCAGAGACAGGCGGCAGCGCTGCAGCGTGAGCACCCCGAGTGGGCAGCGCGTTCCATCAGCAGCCGGCCAGGCGCACGTGCATGGAAGTGAAGTCTCTGGCGCCTGCTTTCCCGCAGGCCTGAGCCCTGAGCAGCCAGGGATGAGCTGGTGACCCCAACAGCCTGACAGCCCTGTGGCGGAGGCAGCATTCGGCCTGGAGACTGGTGAACGCCCTAATCGCAGGAAGCTAGGCCCTAGGGACCCTACCCATGTGATTTTATGTGCTGTGCCTCTGGTTAATAATGAATCCATGAAATAATAGCTTTTTATCTAGGACTAGAGGCCTAGTGCACGAAATCTGTACATGGGGGGGAGGGATGTCCCTCAGCCCAGCCTGCATCCTCTCCAATGAGGGATCCCTCTCACAATCCAGGACTGCTGGCCCCTAACTGCTCACCTGCCTGCCTTCCTGATTGCTCCTAACCACTCCCCTGCTGGCCTGATTGATGTCTAACTGCTCCCCTGCCAGCCTGTTTGCCCTCAACTTCCCTCCTCTACCGGCCTGGTCATCCCTAACTGCCCTCCCCTGCAGGGTTGATCACCCCCAACTGCCCTCCCTTGCAGGCCTGGTGCCACCCAACTGCCCTCCCCTGTTGGCCATTTTGTGGTGGCCATCTTGTGTCCACATGGGGGCAGGATCTTTGACCACATGGGGGCAGCCATTTTGTGTGTTGGAATAATGGTCAATCTGCATATTACTCTTTTATTAGATAGGATAAGTACTTTACATCTAAAACCAATAAATGTAATCCTCAAACTTTACTTCTACTACCTCTCAGAATAATTTTGAAAATAATATTTTGTAAAGACTGTTGAAGTTTATGAAAAAGCATCTTTCTCCCCTATAACCTCTCAGTAAAAGATGTTTGAATGGATATTAAAGCTTATTGACATCATATGTGCCCATGCATACATCCTGCTGGTAGCAGTGTTTCTTATCTCAAATTATATTACGAATTTGTAAGCCCTCCTTCCCATTTTTTGACCCGGGGAATAAATCAGAAGTAAAAAGGAAGGAAGAAATGAAGTCTGTCCAGAATCACCGTCAGAGAGAGTAGGAAGGACTTCTGGGCTGGCCCAAGGAAATGGTAGATGCTAAGCTGCATATCTCTACCCACATCCTCTGAAGAAGACCATACATGCTTCTAGAGTAAGAAAAAAACACCTGTGGTCTACAACTTCGGCATCATAAAGAGCCTGGGGATAGGGTGACCTTCACAGCATTGGGAAGTCAAAAAATACCCATTAAATTCCAGCAAGGCCATCTCTAGAATCCTCTCCTCTCACCCAGGTGCGTGGAAAGTAAGGGTAATGTGAGAAAACTGTGCAGGAAAGAGGAAGGGAGGGTAGAGAGTCTAAGGTTATGGAGAGCAGACAAAATCATTCCTAGAAAAAATTGCCTATTAAAACAGTCCAAAGCCTTGTAGAGGCAGCACTGGTGTAGAGAAAGGTCTTGAAAGTGGGAACAGAGAAGGCAGTTTCAGGAAAACACCACTTCAGTGGGGACCAGAAGACATGGAGAGGGGGAGGAAGAAGTGCCTTTTTAAGATGTGGGGAAAAAGGAAAGAAGAAAAAGGGGAAATTTTAGAGTCAGGCAGAAATAAACTGCTATTTGCTCTACTAACAGAAGAAGGCAGTCTTGAGATAAGACACCCAAAATCTCATCCTTGATCATAAAAATAACCAAATATAGAACTGTGTCTTGATAGAAGTTTACTACAGAAAGAAAACGAAAATCAAAACATTCTAGCTTACCCTTCACATTTTGCTCCACCACAGACTCATTAGCTAGGTCTGATCTTGGAGTGAACAGGAAAAAGTCCTCCCCAATGACAAGTGAATGGTTTTTGGCTTCTACATATCCATTTAAATCAAACTTGCCTAGCGAACAACAGGTCTGGTCTTCTTTCTCTTTGCCTTCAATGCCCAATTCGGCCCATAAAAAGGCAAGAAATCCTAGAACCAAGTACTTTGTCCCACTGGTCATTTTTAATAAGGTGAGTTTAAGAGAAATGACCAGGATTAAAAGTTTTAATGAGGCACCTTGTTAGAACATCACAGTGAGTGTGCGCTACAGCCTGGTGGATTCAGCTTGCTACTGCTTGCACATAATTGCCATGCCTCAGTCAATCACAGAGCTCCCATGCACCTGCGATGTATGGATCTGGACTAGGAGCTGAGTAAAAGAGCCTCGAAAAGATTCCTTTTGTGTTTAGCAATAATAATGTGTCATGAAATATTGGGTTTTGGGGTTTAAAATAGTCGTTTCATGTTGCAGAAATTGTCCCTTTCTTGTTTATGCTCCATCAGCTTCATTCATTCTCATTTCAGCCCCCTTGTGGGCAGTGCTCTTGACCCAAAGGTGAAGAAGGTGATATCACGCCATGCCCTTTCCTTAGTGGTTTAGAAAAAGTCTAGAGGACTACAAGAAATCATTTTGAACCCGTGTCCTGCCACTTGTATTAGTGTGGTGGTAGGAAAGTCAATTTCTCTGCCTCTGGTTTCTCCTCAGTGACCAGGATCATAATCAACTCATTCTAGGAAAAATTTTGTAAAGCCCCCAAAGAGTTCCAGGAACATTTTTCAAGGACATCATTTTCTTTAACCTGCTCTTCAAGGTGGAGTGTTGCCCTCAGCTCATTCACTTTGCTGACTTTGTCACTGGCTCAGGCACAGATCCCTGAGGACTTCTGGGTTCTTCCCTTAAAATTCCCTCCCCGGCCTTTCTTATTATGGCCCTCTCAGAGACATCTATAAACCCCTTCCTCCAGGTCACTTGGATTCCCAGTCCCCTTGGACATCTCCCCTTGGAGTATTCATAGAACATATATGTACCAGGAGCATGAAAAATGATTTTACTTTGTAGTATTTAACTCGATGATATAATGGACATCCACATAAATGTGATATGTATAGATATTTTAGATATCAAGTACAGTTTTATTTATAACAGGTACGGTCCTTAGGCCTAGCCTGTGATCAGGGCCATCTTTCCCGGCTGCTGGCATCCAGCCCCACCCTCCACCACCACCCACCCCAGTTCCCCGTTCACCATCCTGCCATGGGATCCTGACAGGTGGCCAGGGGAGAGACAGAGAGGTTGGCCATTCCCATCTGCTCACCAGCCCCACCCCTGCCGCTGGTTACCTTCAGTGTTTGTAATTCCCAGGATACTGTGGCCCAGGCCACAGTGATTACAGCCTCCAAATGTGGTAGACTTCATTCAAAAGAGGCAAAGAATGAGCAAAACAATACCGTTGCTATCATGCAGAGGTTTCTCATGAAGTTCACAGTAATGGATGCTCAACACCTTACCTGCCTTCCTAACACCATACCTGACTTTACAAATGAAGAAATGTGAGTCCACGAAGCTGGTATGTGCTAACGTGAGTTACCAATGCCCATGGTCTTTTTTGGTACTATTCGTGTCCTAGCATCCGATGAATGGATACTAAGCCACTTCATTTTCTTATTTCCTAAGCCAGAGCTGTCCTCTAGTTGAGAAGTGAACATAACACCTAGTTATATGTGTTTACATTGCTTTTGCTTCATATACTTTTTAGTGTATATCTCCAACAGTTATAATTTTACTCCTTGTATTGAAGTTTGGGACATTGGGACATTATGGCTTGCCTGTATCTTCATCATGAGAAGAAAGGAACACTAAAAATATATCAATTTTCATAAGCATATTGTTATATGAAGTGCACATTATTGATGAGAAGCCTTGGGGCATGTAAGAAGCAGGTTTTGTCATCTTTTTGACACGTCAATACTAACTACTTGTTACAGAAGAGGCCCCTGTGTGTCTAAATAGTCAAAGCCCTCAATTATAGCCAAGGAGAGACACTGATACACCTCGGGTGCAAAACCGTAAACAGCTGCCTTGCTGAACGGAGAAAGCCACAAGTTATCTCTTCTGCTCCACCTATTTTCGGGGAAACAATTTGACAGCCTGATTAACCTCCTACCTGTACATCAGCCGACTTGCGAAGCAGCAAACTCTTGCCACATGGAACCTAGAGCATCCTTTCTCCACGATGCATCACATGGTGCATAGCTACATGTGCTGTGCCTGTAACAATGATGATGAGAATAGCACTGGAGCAGGGAAACGTTATAATCATTAGTCTTCTAGAGAATAAACATCTATTTTTAACAACTTTTAAAATTTAAGAAAACCTGGCCTGCTTTAATGCTCAACTGAACATTTTGACATGCATGCCTGCTCCAATCTTTCCCCCCTTCCATTCCTACACTGAAGGAAATTAACCATGTAAATATCGAGGTGATTTTTTAAAAATGTGTGGCTTTATTGAGGTATAATTTACATACCATAAAATTCATCTAATCCCAATGATGTAATCACAAGTGTTTAGGAGGAAAAAGGAGGAAATACTATGTTGAAGAAGAAACAATGTGACAAAAGCAGAGACCAGGATGCTGGCTGCCTCTGAAAGCTGGAAAAGGCAAGGAAATAGATTTCCCACTCAGAGGACCCGGCCCTCCTGGCATCTCGTCTGAGGCCAATGAAACTGATTTCAGATTTCTGATCTCCTGAACTGTAAGAGAATAAACGTGTGTGGTTGTAAGCTTCTAAATGCAATGGGTGAGACAATAGTAATAAGTTGGAAAATATATTAATATCCAACAAAAGGGATTAGTTGGAAACAACCTAAATATCCAACAAGAGGGGTTAGTTGGAAACAACCTAAATGTCCACAGGATGGAATTAGTTGCATAACTTCTGATAATTTTCAAAAGAATAGGTGTAGTTTAATCATTTTTTAAATGTATTAAAAGGGATCTGGAAGGCTATCAAGTTATTAAACTGCATAGGCTATGGGTATTCTATATTCTAATCTCTTTTAATCTGCACTGAGCCTAAAGCTAAATTGTTTGTTTGTTTGTTTGTTTGTTTGTTTGTTTTTAATAATAAGAGAGAAAAAGGCAATAAGATAAGCTTGAGTGATGAAAGGAATAAGAAAATAGCTCTAACTGGTTTGGCTCAGTGGATAGAGCGTAGGTCTTTGGATTGAAGGGTCTGATTCCAGTCAAGGGCATGTATAAAATATATTTTTTTAAAGAAAATAAAGGGGGAAAATAGACTTTTCAAGAGCTTGATTGGATTTGATTTCTTAATTTCTAATTTATATATATTCAAATTTTCCTGTATTATGTTTACAATAACTATTTTTATCATTTTTTTAATACATTCTATTGATTTTTTACAGAGAGGAAGAGAGAGCGATAGAGAGTTAGAAACATCAATGAGAGAAAATCATCGACCAGCTGCCTCCTGCATACCCCTCACCGAGGATGTGCCCGCAACCAAGGTACATGCCCCTGACCGGAATCGAACCCGGGACCTTTCAGTCCGCAGGCCGACGCTCTATCCACTGAGCACACCAGCTTCGGCACTATTTTTATCTTATAAATTGGTTGAAAATCAGTACTTCTAGTTTCTAGTTCACATTTTTATAGCTTTTGTACATACTATACCTATTATGTAATAACCTCTACTACAGGAATGGATATTTATGTGCCATAAGACACAGTGCCTACCTAGAAACGAACATTTAGATGTGAGAATCATGAAAACTAGGTAAAATAGTTTTAAAAATTAGGCAATATGCAACAAAATGTTGAGTTTGACCGCTTGGATCTTAAGGGAATGATGATGGGGTGTTTCACAAAACCAGACAAATAAATAGCTTTGCGTGTGTTAAGATTATTTATCTACATCAGGGTCTCCCCACTGTTAGTTCACAATACACCAATTAATAACAACAACAAGAGCAGTGACAAAAGTCTTAAAGGTAACAATAACGGTGTATCATCCCACAGCATGTCTGTCTCATTGTTCCCCAGTCCTTACACACACTGGATGCAGCAAACACTATTTTATGTTTATGTCCACCTTCTGCATGAAGCTGGAGCTCCGAAAAGGTAAGCGATATTCTCAGAGTCACAAAAGTCCTTAGTGGCTTTGATGCATTTTCTCGTCAGTGACCTGCCCATAGGAGCACACATATCCCAGCTGCTCCTCTGCCTTAAAGGATAAACAATAAGAGGCATTACCAGTAGCTCTGCCCCTGTCTGTTGGGGATTTCCAGCAAGGAGGCAGATGTGGCCAGAAGTTGTGGACTGACATCTACTCAAGGTTCAAGGAACTCCTGGTGCCTTAGGGGTCATGCCAATCAGTCAGCTTTTAAGGGAAGTAGGTTACTGCTCGACTTGCCAGAAGTGACTTTCAGTATTTTTGGCATACATCCATGTGATATAGCAAAATCAGAATTTATAATGATCCAAATGTGACTAAGTATCCACAACTGTCCTCATCTTGCTCCAGTCTCTTCTGGCACCTTTTTTTTTCTCTGATAGCCATTGAGGTAGAGTTGGGGAGGTACACTTGATTCTGCCAAATAAAAGTAATAGTAGTATATCTTTCCATGTTAAATGCCGATGCGTTTTAGATTTAGACTCTTCATTATAGGGATTTCTTTCCTCATAAGAAGTCTTCCCGACCAATTTTCCTTTCCTCTTAGTTCAAGGAAAGTTCATGGCAAGGTGGGGAAGAGCCTCCTGCCCAGGTGCCATCCTCTGGGTCCTTGCTGGCCTCACCCCTTTGATCATTCGAGTGGCTATCATGTTGGCCACCAACAAGGCTGTAGGCCTCTAGTCATCCTTCCATTCACAAGGCCCTTCACTCGGAGACCTCCTTTCCATAATCCCAGGGTTCTTCTGGCCTATTAGTCCTCCCCACTTCCATGCAGAAGTACCTGTGACTCTCCCGTGTGCCCTGGTACAGACCACAGAGAACATGAGCACTATTTTTAGGCCCTTCATGGAAATATCTCTCCTTGAGACCACTTCTTAACAGAGCCATGAACAGGTACCATAAAAAAAATTTTTTTTAAAAACCCAGGACTTTCCTCAATAGCCTCCAGTCTTCCCAGTCTGGCTACCCTCTGACAGCCCCAAACCTGTTTAGATGTTTAACCCTGACGACATGGAGAGCCAAGAAACTCTTATCAGGCCCTCGAGGTTCTTTCTCAGCCCCTTTCTTCCTCTCCCACCAGAAGGACTTTCCCTTCTGGAAACAATTCTTCGTATGCCATAGCTTCCTTCTTACCAGTCCCATGAGCTACCGTTTAACAGGGGAATATTTTCCCCCTTCCTTGGCACCAAAAAATCTCATGGTAGAAGGACTTACAGAAAAAAAGTAATTTTTAATTACCAAAATAATTTTAAAATATCATTTTTAAAATATTCATTTCTTTACAAAGCAGGAATTAGTCCTAACCAGTTTGGCTCAGTGGATAGAGCGTTGGACTGCTGACTCAAGGGTCCCAGGTTGGATTTGGTCAAGGGCATATACCTTGGTTGTGGACACATCCCCAGTGGGGAGTGTGCAGGAGGCAGCTGAATCGATGTTTCTCTCTCATCGATGTTTCTAACTCTCTATCCCTCTCCCTTCCTCTGTAAAAAATCAATAAAATATATTAAAGACAAAAACAAAAAATCAAAGCAGGGATTAAGTGTGATGATCTGTCTCCAGGACTTGGAAGCTTGGCTCTACCGCTTACTAACTGCCTGGCGTTGGGTGAGTCACTTAACTATTCTGCACTTCAGTCTCTTCATATGTGAAAAACAGAGACAATCCTAAGCTTGATCTGAGGAGTAAGCATAACTGTGAAAAAGCTGAAGAGGCACTCAGTATGGATGCTGGCACAAAATAAAGTGTCTTGCAAGCATTAGAAGTTAATAGTGTTTCTTTATCCCCTGGCTACTAAGGTAGTCATTTGTCCAGGTTATTGAATTTCCTACGCAGAAAAGAACACTAAACAAGCAAAAGATACGCATCATTTTCTTTGCCTTCCATAGCCATAACATTCCACCTTCGGTGTTTTAGATTACCTTGCAGAATGTCATGGCTGACATGCCTGACTAACCCTGGATGACATTGTGCCAGGGGGTAGAATTCATTAAGACCTTAGGAAGTGGGTCCTGGCTTTCTGAAAATGGTATAATTCTAATCAACCTGACAAAATCTTAGGCTAAAATGGGTCTGCCACATAGATACATATTAAAACCAACCAGAAGAAGTATCTACTTGGTTTTAATATCTAAAAAAAAGGGGGGGGGAATTTGTACATCTTAAATGATCTATTCAACACCATGTTTTATTAGCAGTGAAAAATATATTTTTTATACTGGAATATAGTTGTTCTTAAAATGTAAATCACTAATAATACCCCAGACATGATCAGAATCATATTTATAGTATTAATTTTCATCATCTACAAAGAAATGGTTGGCAGAGCAAACCTCAGACTAATCCCTTTGCAATTAAGAATGGAATTAAACCCGAACTGAGGAAATTTTATTGCATTTAGAACCAGAAGCAGAGTTATTCCCCTAAAACAGAGGAGCTGCATGTGACTCGCAAGCCACAGATTGCCAAACACTGCCCTAAAGGATATATGTCAGAACAAACTAATGCCTGGCAGTTGTGGCTCAGTGGTTGAGCATTGACCCATGAACCAGGAGGCCACAGTTGGATCAACTGTTAGGGCTCATGCCTGGTTGTAGCTTGATTCCCAGTAGGAGGCATGCAGGAGGCAGTTGATCAATGATGCTTTCTCATTTTTGATGTTTATATCTCTGCCTCTCCTTTCTCTCTGAAATTAATTAATTAATTAATTCTATTTAAAAGAGAACAAACTGATAACTTTCTCTCTCCATGAAGCCAGTTTCACATTTATTGAGAAAATTCATTTCAATATTTCTGGTTGTCTATAATTCTCAAACTGGTTGGTTCTCCCTTAATCAATGAATCAAATAAAATCATTGAAATTTTTCATTTTATATTTGTATGAGAATCGTGATTTTTACCTTTTTATTAAAATTACTAGAGGCCTGGTGCACGAAATTTGTGCACTGGGGCAGGGTAGAGTGGGGATCCCTCAGCCAGACTTGTGCCCTCTCACAGCCGGGACCCCTTGGGGGATGCTCCCAGCGGGGAGGGGGGGCGGCGCCTCAGGCCTAAGCTGGCAGTCAGACATCCCTCTGTCAACCCAGGAGCCCTCGGGGTATGTCTGACTGAAGCCACAGTTGGACATCCTTAGCACTGCCTAGGAGGCCGGAGAGGCTCCCGCCACCACTGCTGCACTCACAGTTGTCAGCCTGGTTTATGGCTGAGCGGAGTTTCCCCTGTGGGTACGCACTGAGCGTCTGCCCCCTAGTGGCCAGTGCACATCATAGTGATTGGTTGTTCTGTGTTATGGTTAATTTGCATATTACCCTTTTATTATATAGGATCTTTTAAACAATCCAAGATACCTACACCAGTCCCTTCCCAAAAGGAAATGTTGAATTTCCCTTCAAAAAAAAAAAAAAGAAAAGAAAAGAAAATATCAATTCTAAAATCATCCCTTAGAAAGCATCCCTGAAGCAAATCACATATTCTACCTGCCATTTCTTACATTGTTTTAATTCTTTGGTTTTTATTAATTAAAAATCATTAATGCCCCCAGGTGAGCCGTGTCCCCCAAAGGGGCCGGGTGCCCCAGGTGAGCCGTGTGCCCAGGGGAAGCAGTGGGACCCAGGGGAGGGGCGGTGAGAACCAGAGGAGGAGCAGACTCTATTCGTGTGGTCCTGAGATAGACACCATAAAATAAGCAGACTGCCAAATGAGGAGTGGATTCTATTCATGTGATCCTGAGATAGTCACCATAAAACAAGCAGATTGTCAAATGACAGCGGGGAGGGGAAGGAGACCTGGGGGGAGATAAGAGAATAACCAAAGGACTGTATGCATGAACATAAGTACAACCAACAAACACAGAACTCTGGGGAGGGAGGGCATAAATGGGAGGGGAGGGGGGCAATGGTAAGATATGTACACATATAATACCTTAAAAAATAAAAATAAATCATTAACGCATAAAGTATAAATAATATATGTGTATAAAGCAGAGTGACATCTTCTCACTGAACCCATAGGTATCACTCCCCAGGAGTAACCAGTGTTGCCAGCTTACCGCTCCCCTTTGGATCTCAATCAAGTGAAGATTAAAACAAAGATTGTGCAGACCGGCCGGCATGGCTCAGTGGTTGAGCAGTAAGCTATGAACCAGCAGTCACAGTTTGATTCCCGGTCAGGCACATGCCCGGGTTGTAGGTCCAATCCCCAGCGTGTATGTGTGGGGATGGGGAGGTGGGAATGGGGGGTGGCATGCAGGAAGCAGCCAATCAATGATTCTCTCATGTTTCTTTCTCTCTCCCTCTCCTTTTCTTCCTCTAAACTCAATTCAAAATGCATTTAAAAAACAAAGTCAGAAAACAGGAATTCTGCACACCTTCCGTGGCCTCCTCGCAGGTACCACGTGCAGACACCGGCCTGTAGAAGCTGCCTCTCTGCCTCTGGAATCGCTTCAGGCCCACGCCCCACCACGCACCATCCCCTCCCGGATGCTCCACTCCTGGGGGTTTTGTGGTGGTTGATGCTCCCCATTTTTCGTTCTGTAACTTAATTCTCATTTTTTAAACAACTTCCAAAACCCAGTTAGAGACCCTCTGCACCAGTGGCCAGCCTTGGCACTCTTCTAGATTATGAATTCCACCTTCCCCTTTTACCAAAGGAGGTAAATAAATACACATGAAACCAGGTGAGAAAGCAGCCGGACTGGCATCTAGGCCATGTTGTTCCCAACAGAATATAAGCCACACTCAGAGAGTAGAAAAATGCCTAAACAAGGCCGCTCCATGCGCTCAAGACCGCATTGAGAATAGGAGAGATAAGGCCACTCTGCAACCACAAAAATGGTGAAACATCCCCCTCTTCTGTTTAACAGGAGAGACTGCTGCTCTGTCACCTCAGTAAGGGCACGCCCACCCAGGCCTGTCCTCCTGACTGACTGATACACACCGCAAAGACACACAATCACAAACCCGCGGCTCTCTCCTCAAACGGCCGATCCACATTGGCCTCCACAACCTTAGGCCCACCCTGAGTCACCCAGAACCCACCCGCATGCTACAAGACGCCTCTCCCAGCTCCTCCGGGTTCCTTTGGAGCGCGTGCAGTCTTGCTACAGCAAGAAAAATAAACCACACTTCTTTTCATTACAATCAGTGTGTTCCTGATGGCCTTTCGCTGGTGGGCTTCAACACAAAATACCTCATTTGCTTCAAGGACGTATTAAATTTCATTCTGCTCTTCCAGGAATCCTTAAAAATGCTTCTCTCTGTAGGTTTTGCATCCTTTTATTTCAAACGAAGCATCTTCTTGCCATGCATTTTCTCACTTTAATCTAGCATCAAACATGTAGAGCAAGTAAAATAAGTATTTTTGTCCCCAGCGCCCAGCGAGGCTGAGACAGGTGCAAGTTCATCCAGGGAGCTGTGAATAATGCCATGTGGAGCTCTGACTTCTCCACCTCTGAGAACACTCCAACACAGGGAGAGAAGAGAGCCAAAAGTTTACGTCGGTCCCCTCAATGGAATACGTTGGGGGCACCGGAGCTCCTAGGTGAGCTGAGGCACACCAAAGAGCTGAGCGTGGGCTCGGGAACAGTCGCCACTGACCCCTGAGCACCTGCACCAAGGGAAAGGCTGGCCAATAAGCTACCCCTATGGCCACGGTCTGTACATGGATCGTCTCACTGGGGATGGCCAGACTAGGGAGACTGTCGGAACTGGGGGCCCAACAAAACCTGTATTCAAGTCTCAACTCTGCTATTGATGTGTATGTTAATTGCTTCCCCAAGGAGAAGGCTGGTTAGGAATTCCCAATCCCTGACTCTTTAATATTTTTTTTATTATTTATTTTAGAGAGGAAGGGAAAGGGTGAGAGATAGAAACATCAATGATGAGAGAGAATCATTGATCAGCTGCCTCCCAAATGCCTCCCACCGGGGATTGAGCCCACGACCCAGACTTAAGCCCACAACTGGAATTGAACCCAGAACCCTTTGGTCTGCAGGCCGACACTCTATCCACTGAGCCAAACCAGCCAGAGCCCTGACTCCTTTATTTTATTTATTTATTTTTTAATTTTTATTAAGGTATTACATGTGTACATAGCTTACCATTGCCCCCCCCCCCACCTCTCATACATGTCCTCCCTCCCCAGAGTTCTGTGTTCATTGGTTGTACTTATATGCATGCATACCAGTCCTTCGGTTGATCTCTTATCTCCCCCCAGGTCTCCTTCCCCCTGTCATTTGACAGTCTGCTTGTTACTTTACTGTCTCTATATCTATCTTTCTGTTCATTAGTTTATAATGTTCTTTATTATCCATAAATGAGTGAGGTTATGTGGTGTTCCTCTTTCATTGACTGGTTTATTTCACTCAGTTTGATGTTCTACAATTCCATCCAGGTTGCTGCAAACTATGAGAATTCCTTCTTTTTATGGCAGCATAGTATTCCATTGTGTAGATGTACCATAGTTTTCTGATCCAATCATCTGCTGAAGCAGAGCCCTGACTCCTTTAAACACTCCATCAGTGCCCTTCTTTAACTGCCACTACATGTGGAGGCACCTTATTCCCAACCCTTCACCCACTATTTCCCACAGCTTCACAGACACCACCTCCAGGCTCCAGAATAGCACAGCCTTCCCAGAAGGTGATCAGAGGACCTGCAGCTACACTGGCCCTATGTGTGACACCAGCAACTTTGTGAGATGCAATGTCAGCAGACACTCAGTTGGTCATTAAGACTTCCTCCGAAGCATTGATAAGCTCACCACTGAAGAATAAGCCTTGAGGTCCCAACTTCAGACACACATTATGTCCAGAGCCATCTCCTTCCCAAGACAGCTGAAGCACTGGCATGGGGCTGGGGCCACCTTCCTAGTTAGTGCCCTTGGCGAGGTTCCAAGTGGCCTATCTTACACTGCTCATCATTTTGGGACAGTTTAGATCATCAGAGATGTTGTAATATCAGTTAACATATTAACTGATGAGAAAAGTATCAATCCTTGATCCCTGACTCCTATGCAAATGTGACCACTTCCATTCCAGCAAATTCTGAATACCTCATTCCAAGGGATATGGGTTAGAACAGCCGTGGGCAAACTATGGCCCACGGATCCAACCCGTTCAGCTGTTCTATCCGGCCCGCGGAGCCAAAAGAGCGGAGGGTTCTCTTGCTCTCCCCTCCGCTCCTTCACCAGCAGCCCAAGATGAGAGTGCCAGCATGGTCAGGTTGCTTTTGTTCCGGCCCTCCGGTCCAGTTTAAGAACCCATTGTGGCCCTCGAGTCAAAAAGTTTGCCCACTCCTGGGTTAGAACCTAATTCTCATTGTCTTCAAAGCTCTTGCTTTTTCCACTGAACCTTCTGGGATAAGACCAATGAGGATTTTAAATAACCATTTCAAAAGAGGCTGCTGCTAGAGATCACTGACCTAGCATTGACTCACATTGAACTATCACTATCAAATGGTATGTCCAAGTTTGACTGCCATGACCTGCACCTCAAAATGCATAAGGACATGTAGTAAGGCTTTCAAATCTCTTGATATAAAATATTGAGAAATTGCTTTCACTGCATATATATTGAATAGAATCTCTTTAAACAAATTTCCACTTAGTTATTTGCAAACACAAAAAATAACATAGTCTATGAGCTGTCACCACATGGATCAAACATTTGCAGACCTTTCAGCTGAATGTCCTGATGGAACCCTGAGTCATTATGATATTCTTGTGTGTGGATGTGTGTGTGTGTGTGTGTGTGTGTGTGTGTGTGTGTGTGTGTGTATGAGAGAGAGAGAGAGAGAGAGAGAGAGAGAGAGAGAGAGAGAGAGAGAGAGTTTGAACCTTATTTAAAACTCAAGCATTTCACTTTCCCTGGAAAGGTTGTTGGTTTATAAAAAGCCTTCTGGACATGAAGTATAAATAAATGGACTTTTTGAGAAAAGTCCATTTTTGAATTCCAACATTGATATAATGAGGTGTAAGTTAATTCATGCTATTTAGGGTTCCTCGCAGAGGCATGCGCTGTGGTGATTTTACATGGAGGCTATGTCTCCTCTCCCTAAATAGACTCTTAGTTCCTGAGGACTAGCCCTGGGCTTTCTACCTTTTTACATTCCTCATAGGAGGCCATAGAAGAGGCTGACATTCAATGAGCCTGTGCTATGTGCTGAGCACATACAGCACCTCGCCTAGTTATTTTAGTTATACCAAGCACAAATAGTCCTATAACTTTAAGTAAACTGAGGCACAGAGATTTAAGACACTTACCCAAGATCCCTTAAACTATTATATGAATCTGCCGTATACCCATATACTACACTGTGATGTGATTACTATACTATACTATACTATACTATACTATACTATACTATACTATACTAAACACCACAAAAATGCCTCACTCCAGCTCAGCATGAAAAGCAGATTATGTTCACTAAAACCTAACCGTCCAGATTACTATTGAGTGAGAAGTCAAGTCAGTTAGAA
Organism: Vespertilio murinus; assembly: GCA_963924515.1. Classification (NCBI taxonomy): domain Eukaryota; kingdom Metazoa; phylum Chordata; class Mammalia; order Chiroptera; family Vespertilionidae; genus Vespertilio; species Vespertilio murinus. Next base: position 182,656,051 of record OZ004706.1, read on the forward strand.
GATACCAACACATCTTCCTTCCATTTTCAAGAACATCCGCTCCCTAATTAATAATTTGAAAAGCCATGTAGCAAATGTAAAACATTCCAAAATATGCAACACATAATCTCATCATCAAAGAAAGAGGACGACCTAACCATTACCTGGTGAAAGTTAGAGCCACGTACCTGACACGTGTGCAGAAAGCACTGAATGAATGAATGAATGAATGAATGAATGAATCAAAGCTAAGCAACACTTTTTGCTCTCTTAAGCATTAAGAAATCACTTCAGTTTACTCTTAAACTAGAAATATTAACATGAAGCATAAGTTATTGGAAAAAAACTGAGAAATAAGATACACTCACAGATGCATTTTTTTTTTAATTCCAGCACTGTGAATGTTCCTTTGTCTGAGGAGGTACGCACAGGAGACTCAAACAGATGCTGCTTGCAGCCCAGTTGGAAGAGTTCGGCAGATGCTCTTGCCCCTCAGGGACTAAGGCTGCAGTGTTCGGGTACAATTCAGCCGCTTTTCTTATCTTTAAAGTAAATAGGATTTGGAAACCCAAATGGTGAAGGAAAGTGAAAAATTTAATAAATGCAGCCTGCAGGGAGGCCGTCTGCTGAGAAGACTGTGAGTCCTCCCTCCCCACCCCACCCCCCAATGCCCACCCTGCATATGTGTCCTCTCTAAATATCACAGTTGCTGCAGAACTTCAATATGGCAAAGGCCAGAGGGGCTTCCAGACTCTGCAATCGCAAGGCGGTGTCATTCTTCAGAGACCCAGATTCGGGGCTTCTCATTAGCGCGGTTCCTAGGAGGGTGCTTCGCCCATCTAGCCAAGTCTGCACAGAGAGAACCAATGCACAGACAGGCTGACAATGAAGAAACAGGGCAAAGGAGTCTTGTAAAATCCAACCACCATCTGCCACTCCAGATCCAGCAGCGCTAGGGTAGTTAAGTTGCAGGAAGTGTCCCTTTGGCTTGTAGAAAAACATTACTTAGGCAGAGGTGGAGGAGGGCACTTGGTGATTTCATGCACAGGAAGACTTTATTGAGTGGAGATAAATGAACACATTGGGAACAGAAATGTGTGCCCAGGTAACAGGTAACTGCAGCAACTAGTGTTGGGCAGTGATGCTGCCCAAGCCGGGTTCCCCATGGATGTTGACATGATCTCAGGCATAACATTCTAGGCACAGCACATACACATTCTTCATTTCACTCTGCACCGCCCACGTAGCTCATGGGGAAGAGCCATTTTACCTCTACCACCAGCAGCACCCGAAGATTCTCCTGTCCCCTTATCTTTGGCCACCGTTTAATATTATGACTTCCTGACTTTTACCAACTGAATTGTGGGAAAACTGAGTCATTTCATTTTAAATTGCATTTCCTGATTACAGTCACTTAAGATACTTAATACTTATCCAAATTTCTCTTTCTGTTCATTAGTTATCAACAATCTGTTTCTGGCTTTTCTGGCTGTAAGTTAAAATTATGTTCAAGGATTCCTTGAATAGTCTAGAATCTAGATGGTAATTCTTTATTGGTTTTATACACTGAAAATAGTTGTTCCAAGCTGTTTTCCTGTAGATTGCTTCTCTATGATTACCATTGATGAGTAAGAATCTTTATTTTTTGATAAAAATAAATTTTCCATGCCCTAGCTGGTTTCGCTCAGTGGATAGAGTGTCGGCCTGCAGACTGAAGGGTCCCAGATTCGATTCCGGTCAAAGACATATGCCCAGGTTACAGGCTCGATCCCCAGTAGGGGGCATGCAGGAGGCAGTCATCCAATAATTCTCATCATTGATGTTTCTCTCTCTACCTTTCTGAAATCAATAAAAAATATTTTTTAAAAAATAAAATTTTCATGTCCAATGTGAACTATCTGGAGTCTGATTTAAGAAATCTGTCCTCAAACAGCAAGACAAAGATACTCACCTGCATTTCCTCCCATACACTTTAGTTTTATTTTTCATATTAAGCTCCTTCACCCACCTAGATTCCACGTGGAAACCTGGATATTCATACTGCTTCCTGAGTGGGCAATAGCAATGCAGCTGCAGCCAGCTGTGCCACACAGGACAGTTGGCAAAAATTCACAAATCTTCCCATTTTTCAAGAGAAGCCAAAAATCTTGCTTCTTTCTACAATGTCTCCTGATATTAAAAACATAGTGCTGCCGAAACCGATTTGGCTCAGTGGTAGAGCGTCGGTCTTCGGACTGAAAGGTCCCGGGTTCGATTCTGGTCAAGGGCATGTACCTTGGTTGCGGGCACATCCCCAGTAGGGGGTGTGCAAGAGGCAGCTGGTCAATGTTTCTCTCTCATCGACGTTTCTAGCTCTCTATCTCTCTCCCTTCCTCTCTGTAAAATATCAATAAAATATATTTTTAAAAAAAATTTTAAATAAAAACATAGTGCTGCCTAAACAATATATATATATTTTGTTTATAAATACTATATATATATATATATATATATATATAGTATTTGCCGGCGTATAAGACGATTTTTTGGCCCTGAAAAATACCGTATTTGCCGGTGTATAAGAGACTGGGCGTATAAGACGACCCCCCACTTGGAGGCATATTTTTCAGGGCCAAAAAATCGTCTTATACGCCGGCAAATACGGTATATGCATGTGGAGGGCTGGGATGGTGAGGGAGTCAGAGGAACCACACGCGCCTGTGTCTCCTCCAGGCGTGGAGTGCTCTCTGGAGTCCAGCGCAGTGCAGTGCACAGAGCAGGTGCTCAGTCAGTAGTCACTGCCACAGTGAACCTACACGGGCTCGGAGGATAATAAATGTCACGTTACATATGCCTTCCCCTTACTGAATAAATGCCAAATGTTTATAGTAATTACGATGGAGAATAAATCTCTTGCTCTCCTGGCCTTAAACCACAGAATTAATGCAGCCTCTGGCTGCCTCGCATTTGCCAGGCCGCTCAGCAGCGCATTAGCACTCAAACATAAACCTCCTGGGATCGGCCCCATCAGTCTTCACTTCCTGAGCCATGAACTAAACAGTATTTCTCGGCTGCAACAGAAGCTGAAAGGCAACCTTGACGTCCTCATCGAGATTTAATGACCTACGCTTCTTTCCTAGAGCTCTCCTTTTATCTTTGGGAAAGAGCACAAGATGTACAGAGAAGAACTAAGGAGAAGAGTTTCTAAAGGAAACCTGAGCTGCCAATAGGCCAGTCTAACTGTAAGCACCATGGAAATTGTTCAGACCATCTGAAGCTGGGTCTATCATCCACTACTAAATGCTAAGCTTATTTTTCAATATATTTTTATTGATTTCAGAGAGAAGCGGGGGGGGGGGGGGGAGAGAGAGAGAGAGAGAAACATCAATGATGAGTCTTACTGATCGGCTGCCTCGTGCACACCCCACACTGGGGATCGAGCCCACAACCAGGGCATGTGCCCTGACCAGGAATCAAACTGTGGCCTCCTGGTTCATAGGTTGATGCTCAATCACTGAGCCATGCTGGCTGGGCTGTTGATTTTTAAATCTCTGGATACTTATTACCAACTTCAGGGAAATCTATGTGCTACATCATTTATTCAATCATTAAAAGTACCAATTCTTTTTTTAAAAAATATATTTTATTGATATTTTACAGAGAGGAAGGGAGAGAGATAGCTAGAAACGTCGATGAGAGAGAAACATCGACCAGCCGCCTCTTGCACACCCCATACCGGGGATATGCCCGCAACCAATGTACATGCCCTTCACCGGAATCGAACCCGGGACCTTTCAGTCCGCAGACCGACGCTCTACCACTGAGCCAAACCGGTTTCGGCAAAAAGTACCAATTCTTAAATCTAAATAATAGGAATATGAATGGGATGCTGGTTGTTTATGTTTGAAAAATCTTAAGATTGATTATGGACATAGCACTTTCCCCCTAAAAAACAAAGCACTAAAATAAATCGTTCCATTCATTATATCATTACATCCTTACCACCCACACGGTAAGGATGCTGCTTTCTTGAAGAATCAGAAGCTGGAATTTTCTTGCACTTAGCTCAATATTTTGTCTATTAAGCATTTATTTAGATAATATCAATCACCCTAATGCAATTAGGTAAAGGAATCTTGACAAAAGGCTCTCATGATCCTAACTAGTCAATGTAGCCACAGTAAGTGAAAATTTTTAAAATATACTTTTCTCTGTGGTGTTATTTTTTTTAATGTGTTGGCAAGTGATATATTGCTAAATGAACTGTAATATAAAACTGCATGTAGAATAGCATTCTGAAATATGAAAGAGTATTTAATTAAAATTCGACACAGTATTTGGGTAACAGTGAGATTAAAGTGAAATTCCTAGTTGCTTTTCTAGTATCTAGTGTGTGTGTGTGTGTGTGTGTGTGTGTGTGTGTGTGTGTGTGTGTACTAGAGACCCGGTGCACAAAATTCATGCATGGGGGGGAGCGGGGAGGGAGTGGTGGTGTCCCTCAGCCCAGCCTGCACCCTCTCCAATCTGGGACCCCTCAAAGGATGTCCAACTGCCCGTTTAGGCTCCCAACTGCTCACCTGCCTGCCTTCCTAATTGCCCCTAAAAGCTTCTGCTACCAGCCTGATCACTCCCTAACCATTCCCCTTCCAGCCTGATTGATGCCTAACTGCTCCCCTGCAGCCTGTTTGCCCCCAACTTCCCTCCTCTGCCAGCCTGGTCACCCCTAACTACCCTCCCCTGCAGGTTTGATCACCCCCAACCGCCCTCCTCTGCTGGCCTGGTCACCCCTAACTGCCCTCCCTTGCTTGCCTGATCACCCACAACTGCCCTCCCTTGCAGGTCTGGTGCCTCCCAACCGCCCTCCCCTGCTGGCCATCTTGTGTCCACATGGGGTCAGGATTTTTGACCACATGGGGACAGCTATCTTGATCTTGTGTGTGGGAATGATGATCAATCTGCATATTACTCTTTTATTAGATAGGATAGAGTCCTGGTGCACGGTGGGGGGTGGTTGGTTTGCCCTGAACAGTGTCCCAGATCAGGGTGGGGTTCCCTTGGAGCATAGTGTGGCCTGGGCAAGGGGCCTATGGTGGTTTGCAGGCCAGCCACACCCCTGGGCAACCCAAGTGAAGCCCCTGATATCTGGAATATATTTACCTTCTACAATTGAAATTTTGTAGCCTGGAGTGGAGCCAAGCCTTCTGCTTGGTCTGTGGCTGCTGCCATTTGTTTGGATTTGTTTACCTTCTATAATTGAAACTTTGTAGCCTGGAGTGGAGGCCTAGGCCAGCAAGGGTAGGCAGAAAGCTTGGCTTCTTCCATTGCCTGGGAACCCAAGCCTCCTTCCTGCTCTCTGTGGCATTAGCCATCTTGATTGGAGTTAATTTGCATACCCTCCCTGATTGGCTGGTGGGCATGGCTTGTGTGTAGCAGAGGTATGGTCAATTTGCATAGTGTGTGTGTGTGTGTGTGTGTGTGTGTGTGTGTGTGTGTGTGTTTACAGTAATCCAGTAACAAGTAACAATCTACACACACAAAAAAAAAACATCAACAACAACCCTATGTAGTTATGGTATGAAATATAACTTTTGAGAATAGAATTTTTCTAGAAAAGAATGACAGGTTTTTGAGAGTTTAAGATATAAACTCAATATTGATATGAGCCATGTTAAAACAATAAAAACTTTTCAAAAATACAATTGAATTAAAGTATTCTCAAATAGCAGGCCAAACCAGATCAATGCTGTGAAGGAAATATACTGGAGCAATGAAGATAGCTGAGAGTAATGAGTAAATTGGTTCTGAACAAAGTTATTTCCTCAAATCCTCATATTTTTAACTCATATATACATTTACTTTGATGAGTTTGATCAACTCTGATAACATAGTTCTGAACAATGAAATGGATTCAACTTTTGTATCTAAGTAATAAAGGTAACTTAAGAAATTGGGAACAGATTTGATTAAATATAAATATGAAGGAAGTGTTTGTATGTATGACTTTTAATTTCAGAAACAAATACACACCCCTTTAAGCTAATCATTTAAGTAAAAAGCTTCCCAGTATTTTATGTCCACTATGCTACTGTTAACATTCTAGGCAAAATGCTGCTCGCCCTCTCACGTATGTAAGAGAAAACTACGTTCATTATCCAGAAACCCCTATTATTCTATGCAACTTCTTATTTCCCATGTCCCAATAGTGTGTCCTTTTTGCTCTTGCTTCTGACTTTCTTATGAACACTGAAGCTTAACGACAAATTGTGAAAGTGGTTTCCTCCTTTATGACGCATATTGAAGACAAAAGGCATTAAAGTCATTTCACATTAATTTAGCAAAGCGGTTTTATGCCAACATTATCACAACATACAAGTATGCCATGAACAATTACATGATTATTTCACAACTGTACTACTTACTCCAATTAACAAAATATTTCTTTATGAAAAGTCTGTTCCAAAGGTTATATTCACTTCTTCATTTAATACTTAAGGTCATGGTAAATTCAAAGACAGAACTTCTTACCTTAGATATCTGTAGTCTCCAAAGGCATATACTCCACTTCTGTTATTTTTAGTATACTCAAAACATAGCCAAACTCCACCCAAAGTTTCATGATTTTGTCAATCAAAGGGCCTTTAACAAAGTCAAAAAAATGCCACAGGAATCACCAGTGAACAAAGAACCTAGTGGGTAGGTAAATTAAGATGGAGGTGCTCAAAAGATTCTCAATCAGGAATTTAGGTTTCAGGCAGGTAATCTCTAGCTCTCCAGAGAATTATTCTAACACATCTCCAGGACTCTGCGTGGGTACAGCACTAACTCAGTATCAGTTTCCTGATCTGGCCAGACTCAGATTTGGAGAGGTGGCTGCAGCATAGGTGTAGACTGCCAGGCAGGTATGACTCAGTGGCTGAGCATTGACCCATGAATTAGGTGACAGTTTGATTCCAGGTAATGGCTACATGTCCCGGCCTGGGTTCAATCCCCAGTAGGGGGTGTGGCAGCTAATTGATGATTCTCATTGATGTTTCTCTCTACCTCTCCCTCTTCCTAAAATACTATATATATATATATATATATATATATATATATATATATATATATATATTCTCAAATAGATTGAGAGAAGCAACCTCAATAGGGGCAACATTTATGTCCGCCACCTTAAATATCACCAGACCTTTGGAGTGTCTGAGCAACAACAATGAGGTGTTAGATTCATTTCTGGAGTCTGAACTAATTTAGCTATGAGATCTTCCACAAGGCAGTATCTATGGCCTCCTCATCTATAGGTTTGTCTAAGACTTTAAACCATAATCAGATAGGCCAGGTATATTCCTCATTAATAATTTGTTCCAGTGGAGAGACTTAAAACTGCCAATGCTTGAGCCCCACAAGATGGTGGGGTCTGGGCCTGACCCCAACTTAAGTCCTCGGGCAGTAGCTTGGATTTGTTGAGAACCACTGGCAGAGAGAGGAGAGTTGGGTAGCATACCTGGGCCTCTTCAATATGAAGACCAGGGCTGGGAGCTAGCATTTGGCTGGGAGAGTCCAAACCCTTTGTCATTAAATGAAGCACTCAGGAATATAAGAGCCAAGGAAGCCAACATCACTACTGTCAACACCCTACAGTGGTGAAATACCCTGAGCTCCTATGTCACCTGCGTGGCTAAGCTATCTCAGTAGGGACAAAAGGGATGCTTTCCGATGGTGGAAGCATCCAACTTGTATTCAGTTTCCTATTATATTCTTAATTTGGGACAATGAAAGGAGCCTCCATTGAGGTGTGTCCTCCCCACATTCCAATGAGAATTCAGGAAAGAGGGGAAGAAAGGAGCAGGAGTGGAGAACAGTGAAGGGGAGAGTATGTAAAGGTAGAAAGTGGGGTATAACATTGGGCAGGAGTGTCAGAGGAATTTCCAAAAGATAACTACTATCTCCAAGCACTAATCACTAACCGTGGAAAAGATGATTAACACTTTGGAAGTACATTTACCCCCAATGGTCAGTTACACTGGTAACTTCCTGTTAGGCCTTACCACAAAGGCCCATAGAGCATTACCTCTTCAAGGCAGAGTTGCAAGCCTGGATTTGAGCTCTAGCTCTGCCAACAATTACCTGTCTACAACTGATTGTGGGAGGCTCTTACACTGGTCTCGAAGCAAAAGTATATTCTGCCAACTTTCCCAAAAACACACAATGAAGATTGCCAGTGGGTACATGTTGATGGGCATTTTCCAACTGTCATGATCACAATGGAAGATTCAACTGTTCAAACACTGCTTAGGTATGCCATAGCTTCAAAAAAGGGGGTAACATTTGATTTTCCAATGTATTTTTATATTTACCTTTGGGTTATATCTGATGTGGGGGGGGGGGGGGAATTAAAGGACAGTCCCACCTTTCTAATCTGAATGCCTTCTTTCTCTCTAGGTTTGATTCAAGGATTTCGGTAGAACAGGCTCTCAGGAGTTAAACCCAAACACACCAAGAAACAAAATTTTACAATTCTTATTTGGCTACATGCATGCTGCTGCTTCAGGAAGAAGGCAGCAAAAGACAGGGTCTTAAATATTGTATCTGGTTCTTAAATATTCTTTCGTATTTCCCAATCTTAGGAAGAAATGGTGCTTTCAATGCTCTGCTACCATCCTTCTAATAGGTACAAAGAAACAAGGTATATTAGAGAGATACCCAGGTGAGTGGTGAATGACAGGGATGCAATCATGACCTACCAAGGATCACATTTAATCTGAAACCCTTTAGGTATCTATTACTAAACTGAGCTTGTTTCCTTAAGTGTAAAATGGAATTATAATATTAACATTTCTCAGATGCTCAAATGAAATACTCTGAAGATATAGAATAATACTGCACGGCACAAGAGTTTTGCAGAGGAAGAAATGGTATCAAGTATCAGGGAACTTCTGAAATTTTATTTTTTTCTGAATCATGTCAAGGTGTGCTTTGGAGAAACCATTTTCCAGTATTAAGCAGTACTATTTAAGAAGGGGTTTAGTGACTAAATATCAGGAAAACATCAAGTTAAACTTTTTTTTTACCAGTTAACTTCAAAATTTCTCAGAGCTTTGAATGCAATATATACTATCAGTCCCCAAGATGGAAGGACAAGTGAACAGCACTTCCCAAGCTTCCATGACCTAACTCTTTATGTACCATTCGGTGGAGCAATGTTCCTTTGAATGCACTTTAGGGACGGGGACACAAAAAACCCACTATTACTACAGATTCCTAGTATTTGCTTAAAAGAAAAATCATAACACTTTTGCTAGAAATTTTTCACAAAAACATAAATATTTGTAAACCCTTTATAGGTTGTTTACTCCAGCTCTAAAGGCCAGATCACTGACATGTCCTCTTTCCAAAAGGCTGTTATGAATAACCCATCATCATGACAGAAAAGGAACCTTCCAAGTTTTGTAGAAGTCACTGGACTCCTTGGCCTCACGTAAGGATATCAGTTACAATAGACAGAGCTCTTCCCTCGACGGTCCAGCTACAGTTCTCTTGTACTCTGGGCCAGCCAGAATGAAGACACCTGCCATACATAATTTTATTATTTGTCTAACACTGAATACCATATGAAATTTTGTACCTTAATACAGAATTTTGAGAATAAGAGGCAGCAACCTGAGATGGAAGTGGTATGAGAAAAATATAGACACCTAAAACTAATGTTACATCTCAATTATAATTCAATAAACAAAAGAAGGAAAACATGGTGACATTCTTAAATAGTAGCATCAGCTAAAATACTGAGAAATGGTTGTAGAATGTATGTCTAATAATTCCTATTTTTATAGTGCTTACATAAATATTACAAAAGATCTGGTAGAAACTGGTGGCAATCAGAACCAGTTCTTGGATCTTCTCTTACAGCTGGTAGGATTACAAAGTTTGGCAATAGCGTGCACAGACCAAGACTAGTCAGTCTTCTGGGCAGTGGGTAATGAACCTGCCTAACACATGACATCTAAGAGTTCATTTTAAACTCTTCACTAGGTGATAGAAGCTGTGGGCATGCATTTGTAAGCTGCGGACATGCACAACGGTCTTCGTGGTCTGAGCTTCCCTTCTGACCCAACAAGGTTAAAGCCCTCCAACTTATTGCTGCACCAAAGCCAGTTTGTTCTAGGAAGAAAACAGAAACTTGCTAGGCAAGGCTGCGATAGCAGGCCATAGAAGGCAGGGAGGATAAAGCTCCTTATTAGTGAAAAGGCTATGTGAGCAACACGACATCTATGGGAAACAGGATTTGCAAACATTTTCAACGGAGACCACTCATAGTTTCTTTCTCCCATGGCTGTGGTATCATAATAATCTAAAGCACTTCCGCAAATTCCTGGTGCTTTTCATCTTCAAGTAGCTTACATTTATAATGCCAGTGTACTGAAAAAGCGGCTGGAACGGCCCACCTATACCTTTATCTGACATGTTCATCACTTCCCCCAACCTTTGGAGAAACAAAGTTACTTACATGGAAACTCAGATTCTCCAACAGGCATACATACTAAGTCACGGGAGTTTTCTAACAGCTCTTAGAAACTGGCAAGGGAACCTACCGCAAACTCACCCACCTCCATACATCTTCATTGACAGACACCAACAGCAACAGTAAGTTTACACATAAAGAACAAGTGAGGCAAAGGCAAATGCAGTGTCAATCTGTCTGAGTGTAGGCAATGATGCGCTGATTATACCCGTACAAACTTCAGTCCCCTTTAGTTATCCCCAACTGAGCCTTCAGGCCATACATTTTTGCTGTGAAGAATTCAGATGTAATATAGCTGATCCAGCACTCTTCACAGTACTGCGAGTCAATACTGGGAGTGGTCTCTAATTAATTTAAACTGCACACAGTACTTTAGTGAAACAAGAAGTTTATTACTCCCACTCAGTAGTTCCTGGGGGCTTTGATGTTAAGTCATACATAATTCGAGAAATACCAGGAATCTTCTTGATCTCAGTGACCATCTTTAACACCACCTGTCATAAAACAAAAATTATAATTAAAAGAGACAGAATCCACTGCATGTCCAAAAAACCCAAAGGGCTTGCATTGGAAACTGTAATCTATTTTTACTATTTGTTTTTATGTATAAGGGATGGCCTCTGATTAATTTTAGGTAGTGAACCTACTTCCCTCTATAGGTTGAAGCGACTTAAAGTCAGTACTACTCAAAGTATGGCCCAAAGATAGGTGCTAGACTATCGGCTATGTTTGTCAACAAGTGTTCAGAAACATTCATAGCAACTTCGCATTGCTCTGGCATTTAAACATAGTATTTTAGGTGTTTAAGCCAATTCTTCACAAATTATCTGTGGCTGAAACAATTCTGAGGCTACCAAGGTGGTGCATAATGCATTTTAATAATAACCACTGGCAAGTGTACATACAGGAGGAGAAAGCCTGGTCACTGAACAAAAACTTGGCAAATCTGAGCCTACCAGAAAACAGACCATAAGCCACATTTCCCAGCCCAGCTGTGCAGCTACAGCCAGAACCTTGTAGCTGCATTAGCTACTGGAGCAGTGGTCCAACTAACAAAGGCTCGGTATGATTTTCATCTTCTAACAAGCAAATGGCTCCTTGGTTGAGAGAGAATAGGAGAGGGAGATAGTGATCAAAAATTGAATTGCTGGCCCTGGCTGGTTTGGCTCAGTGGATAGAGTGTCAGCCTATGGATTGAAGAGTCCCAAGTTCAATTCCGGCCAGGCGCACATGCCCAGGTTGTGGGCTCAATCCCCAGTAGGGAGCATGCGGGAGGCAGCCCATCAAAATTCTCTCTCATCATTGATGTTTTTATCTCTCCTTTTCCTTTCCTCTCTAAAAATCAATAAAACTATTTTTTTAATTGAATTGCTAGTAGCAGAACATTAAAGAATTCTTGGGCTTCTGGTCATAATGCCATCAATTCTCACCCTCACTTCCAATAAACTTTTCTCCAGTCCTCGGGTTTTCTTCTTTACTTAGAAAATATTATTTGTAGAGGTTGGTTGGCAAAATTAAATAGTTATAGATTAGAGTTGGTTGGTTCCTCTCCATGTGATAATCAGACATCTAGAGGGTTATAATACATTTAAGGCCTTTTACTACTATAGTGTACTGAACAATCATGTGGAGATAAAAAGAGCCTGTCTTCTGAACAGAAAATCAAATATCAACATTGTCATAGTCTAGTCTACTCACCATATTATAAAATGAATGAGGTACTGAAAATACACATTAGAAGGAATATGTAAATTACCTCTACAGGGATCTCATTGCCAGGTGTTGCAGGTATACCAGTCATGAAATCACTAGTAATAAAGGTTCGAATAACCACAGATCTCTGGCATGAAGGCTGCTTCTGAAGTGGGTCCCGATCAAAATGCAATGGTGTCAAAATCACTGGCATCTGACTGATTTTTCCAGCATAACCTAGAGAAAGGAAGTTAACATATAGAGCCAATCGCCATCCATGGAAAAGCACTGTGACCTAGTTCAATAAAACCCTCCCAGACAATATCTGAAGTCACATACACACACCAGTTAGGATAGCCATTGTGCATTGTTTCCAGCTATTCTCACAGCATTTTAAGTAAACTAAATCACAAATACAAGTAATAAAATTTGACTATAGAGCTATGTTATAGTGATGGCACTTTATACATATCTAATATATATATAAAGCCTATTCTTATAATTCATGGTAGTTATGATGTAGAAATTTCATATTTATTGCAGATTAACATTGAACTCATGGCCAACATCACTAAAATTCAGGCATGAACCTTACCTAACCTACATATTTTCTCTCTGAGACATATCACAGCCTTCTTGTGCTTAGAAATCTAAACAGCACCTCAGCACTATGCGTGGAGGACATTTTAAATAGTGAAATCACCAACGAAAAGCATGAAAATGCCAAAAATATGCCACTAAATAGCCTACAAAGAGAACATCTGTTTACAGTAAGAAGGCAAAGTACTGCTTTGTTCAACATCAGTTGCAAGTTGGGCAACTCAATTTTTTTGCCACTTTGCACATGTTTGCACACAACCAAAAGGTGGATAAGTTTTTTATGAAGGCATTAATTAGAATTATCCGTAAACATGAAAGCACCTAAAAATTAAAAATCTTATTATTTTACTAGAAATCACAATGCCAAGCATCCAAATTTTAGTTAGAGCATGCAGTGATAAACAAAATGAGCAACTTACCGGACTCCCTGAGAATGTTCTGAGCCTCAAAGTCAGCTTGGCGTAAAGTACTGAGCACCCCTGTTGTCAAGAAAGTGGGAGTAACATCTGTAGGAGGCTCTTTAACTGGTGGGCCAAATATGTAGACAACTCTAGAAGGGGGCAAGAGAAAATTAGAGAGAATTACAATTTAGTATGATAAGCAATGCACAAGGAATACGGTAACATTTTTTTCCATTTACTTAGGCCCCTCTCCTACCCCAGTGGGGGGTGTGCAGGAGGCAGCTGATTGATGATTCTCTCTCACTGATGTTTCTAACTCTCTATCCCTCTCTCTTCCTCTCTGTAAAAAAATCAATAAAATATATAAAAAATAATAAAAATAAAATAAAAAATATTTTTTAAAAATTAATGTGTAAATTAAAGGAAAAATAAATCTGAAAAACTAAATTGAAAATAAATTAGACATGCAGTTATTTTAATGATATCTGGCATATGCCTATTTCTTTCTTTTTTTAATTTCCTGAGATTATTAAATTAACTAAACCCCTACTTGTAATTCTACAGCCTTCAGATATTTTTTTCAATCCTTTAGAATAAAACGTTACTATAAAATAGGTAGTGTAAGCTGCTAACTTGGAAGACATGACTTAAAACTGCCTTTTTAAAAGCATTAATGCATTGTGATGAAGAAATGAAACTCAAGATATTAAATATATGCTCAATTGTAACCTAAGTAGATATATCTGTGTCTACACTCGAGCCTTTTGGTCCTTCAATAAAACACCTTGCCCAGCTGGTGTGGCTCAGTGTCTGAGGGTTAGAGAGCAACCCTCAAACTAAGAGGTAACCAGTCTGACTCCCAGTCAGGACACACATGTCCAGGTTTTGGGCTTGATCCCGTTTGGGGTGCAGAAAGCAGCCAACGGATCTTATCTTTCTTTCTCATTGATATTTTATCTCTCTATCCCTCTCCCTTCCTCTCTCTCTATAGGAATTAATTAAAACATGTTAAAAAAGCAACAAAAACAACAACTTATCCTTCTATTACACCTTATCACCTGCTCCCGCTGTAGAACATACCTGTTAATGTTGTGACACATGCGAGGTATAAGCCTAGCCAAGAAAATCAGAGATTCCCAGTCAGGCTCATCTTTACTGGAGATTCCACACACATAACTGTAGGAACGACAATCACCCTGAAAGTAAAAACGCATTCAATAATTTTAATGGTTTTGCAGATGAATGGATTAAAAAACTGTGGTACAATTACACAATGGAATACTACACCATTATAAAGAAGAAAGAACTTTTACCGTTAGCAACTGGTTAGACCTGGAGAGCATTATGCTAAGTGAAATAAGCCAGTTGGAGAAATATAATTAACACATGACCTCACTCATATGTGGGATATAATGATCAACATAATTTGATGAACAAGAACAGATCCAAAGATAAATGGCAAAGGAGGGAGGATTAGAGAGCAACCAAAGGACTTGTATGCATGCATATTAGCATAATCAATGGACACAGACACTGGGGCGGTGAGGGACTGCCCGGGGTAGGGATGGCTGAAGGGGGGCCAGGAGAGAGGTCAAGTGAGGAAAAGGAGACGTATGTAAAACTTTAGACAATAAATGAAATAAATAAAAAGTAAAAATTTTAATGGTTTTGTAGAAGTAAAAAAACATTGGACTAGAAAACATTTCATGCATGATGACACCATTAATAGTAATCCTTTTTGAAAGAAAAGTTGCTTATAAAAGTATTACAGGCTTGCAGGACCAGTGCATGGCATTCATGCACTGGGGCGGGGTCGTCCTTCAGCCCAGCCTGCACCCTTCATCAGTCTGGGAGCCCTCAGGGCCCAAGCCGTCAGTCAGACATCCTTAGGCTGCCAGGAAGGCCAGAGAGGCTCCAGCACCACTGCTGCCCTCGAGCTGTGCTCCTCCTGTGGGAGCACACTGACCACCAGGGGGCAGCTCCTGGTGTCTACCCCTTGGTAGTAGTCAGTGTGCATCACAGCGACCGGTTTTTTCGCCGCTCAGTTGATTTCCAAATAATGATATAAATTAATCCTAAATTAAAATCTCATATTAAATTCTACCTAAATCAGTTCAGACATAAAGTGTCATGGTAATTTCAAGAATTTATTCAACATATCCCATAAGCCCAGTGGGATCTAATTATAAGTACATGCCCAGCTGCGGGCAGCCAGCACATTGAATTTGAAAGACAAGGTCTGCCCATGTTGATTAGGTGGGAAAAATGATTTTTAAGTCAGAAATAAAAAATAAAAATGAGCTTAAAAAGTTATTAAAAAGAAGTGAATAAAACCGGTAATAATATTAATTCCCTTTTTCTTTGTCCTATTTTGTCCAAATAATTTTCTTTTTTTTAAAATCAAATTATACTAAAGAGCAATTTTGATAGAGTCATTAAACTACCCTAATAACTAGTCTACTAAAAAAAAAATGAGAATTTAGGCTACATGAATGCTAATTTGATATTTATCCATTGCCCTAGCTGATTTGGCTCAGTAGGTAGAGCATCAGCCTGCAGACTGAAGGGACCCAGGTTTGATTCTAGTCAAGGGCATATGCCCAGGTTGCAGCTCAATCCTCAGTAGGGGGCATGCAGGAGGAAACCAATCAATGATTCTCTCTCATCATTGATGTTTCTATCTCTCTATTCCTCTCTGAAATCAATAAGAAATATATATATATATTAAAAAGATAAAGATCATATCCTATATAATAAAACTCTAATATGCAAATTGACCAAATAGTAGAACCACTGGCAGAACTGGTCGCTATGACATGTACTGACCAGCAGGTGGCAGATGCTCAATGAAAGAGCTGCCCTGTGGTGGTCAGTGCATTCCCACAGGGGGAGCACCGCTCAGCTGAGTGGCAAGCGCCAGACACCTGGCTCACAACTGGCAAGTGGCTGCAGTGGCAGAGCCTCTCCCACCTCCATGGCAGTGCTACCGCTGTGGCAGCAATAGGCGCAGTGGGGCCGGGATGAGCAGGAGTGGCATAGCCCCTGACCCAAGTTCAGGCTTCTCTCTGGCCACCTGCCACTTCACACACTACAACATCCCCTGAGGGGTCCCAGATTGTGAGAGGGTGCAGGACAAGCTAAGGGAGGGACCATGGGACATGGGAGGGTTCCAGGGCGTGTCCACTCAGTACTGATCAGCCAGCCCCAGCAGCAAGCTAACCTACCAGTCAGAGCATCTGCCCGGTTTGTCAGTGCACATCACAGCAACTGGTCGACCCATCGACTGTCTGCCCCCTGGTGGTCAGTGCATGTCATAGCGAGTGGTTGAGCAGCCTTAGTATATCATTAGCATATTATGCTTTGATTGGTTGAATGGATGACCAGACAACTGGACACTTAGCATATTAGACTTTTATTATATAGGGTTATATAGGATTATGAATAGCATTATAAAAATTAAAATTATATGATCCTCACATGCTTTTACAATTGGAAAGACAGAACAATACACAAATGTAATTTGTACATCATCAAAGCTAAAAGAGAGATATGTAAAAGAAATAGAGCACTGGTTTAAGAAGTACACAATTTGAGAACAAGCCCTAAGTGGTGTATAACATTCATTAGGGGGCCTTCTTGTAATTAAAGATTTCTAAAGCAATAGTATATTTCATGCCAAGAAGGATAAATGAGAACATGACCTCTTGGCGACTATCCTTCAAGGCAGAAGCAAACAAGCAAACCCTATAGCAAGTCATTCTTTGAATTTTTACTTTTGATTACAGATGACAGATGTTCCAAAACTATGAGATCTCAGCCTAAATACTGAGTTCCTATAACCTTGTTCACTCCATAAATATTATATAAAACATTACCTTTTTACTTATTTTCATATTCATTTTCCTAAATCATTCCTATTTGAACAACAGTGAAAAGAATATCTGCAGAAAGTTATGTCACAGGGCAATGGATTCACACCACTCACCTGCACACCCACGGTTTTAATTGGCAGCAGGAAGGCATTCAGGGAATGCAGACTTGTAATTTGCATCAGCTTCTCCTGGTCCTCTTCTGTTGTGCAGGATTTGACTCTTTGCAACAGCGTATGCGGCTGAAAACACACACACAGGTATTTCTTAAGGTTTCAAAAAATAAGGTACTCACTCTTTTGGTATCTATTACTATCTTAGATATTCTATACTTACTGCTTTATAGCAATAGATCCTATTGGGCATTTCTCTTTGATTTGTGTGTGCTATGCAGTATAAACCCTAACCCTGTTTTTATTCTTTTAGAGTTCCCCTTAAATGTTATGCATAATTAAAAAGAGAATCTAACCACTTGGCAAATAATGCAAGCATCTTTAAATGCTTTAACTCCAACCAATCCCCTTGTGGTTTACATGTTATATATTATTGTAATATATAACATTTTAAAAATAAACACCAATTATTACAGATCATTATTTTTATTATATATTCCATGTTTGCTTGAATGAATGTTACCATTTTCTTTACCATTTTTTTGTTTATCATTTATTTTTATTTACCATTTTTTTCTTGTAAATCATAAAGAGATCCTTTTGCTTCTCTTAAAGTCAGCCCTTTAAAACACTGGTTCTCAAAAAATAAAATAACAAAATAATAAAATAAATTAATTGAAATAAATTAACAATGGTTCTCAAGCCTCACTGTACACTCAAATTACTTGGTATAATCAGGTTCTATCTTGGATTAAATAAGAAATTTAGAAAGAAGGGGTCCAAGCATAGTACTTCAAAAGCTCCCCCAACTCTTGCCAGTGCGGCTCAGTTGGTTAAGTGTTGTTCCATGCAACAAAAGGTCAACAGGATTTGATTCTGGGTCAAGGCACATGCCCAGATTTCCATCTGGATCCCCAGTAGGGGGCATGCAACAGGAGGCAGCTGGTCCATATTTCTCTCTAAAAGTAATACATACTAAAAAAACAAACAAATAAACAACAACAACAAAAAAAAAAACAGCCCCCACCCAGATGATTCTAATACACAGCCAAGGTAGTTGTGTACTGCACTGTTGGTAGTAAACTGTTTATCTGAAAATGTATTTTGCCCTACTTTTAGAAGACAGTGTATCTGTTCACTATTGTTCACCATTATTTTCTCTTGGGACTTTGAAGTCTTCTTGCTTTTACTACAGCTTTCTGTATGATAGTGTTTCCTTTGTAGATTAAAACCACCTTTCCTCTGCAGCCTCTTTGTCTTAGGCAGGATGCAGTTTTGCTAGCTTTGCCAACTCAGTATCAAATTCTTTTCATTTATCCTGATAGCAATGTGTTACCTTCTCCTGAATCTGAGGCATGGTTTCAACCAGTGTGGAGAAATTCAAATACTTTTGTCTATTACCTCCTTCTGAAAATATGTTAATGTTGACCTTTTCATTCTATCTTAACTTCTATTCATTGTTCTAATTTCTGGAAAACTTCTCAACTTTCTATAGCTGTTTAATTTCAGCTATTATTTTCATTTATACAATTTAATTTTTAAAAAAATAACCCAGTTATTTTTTATATTCTTATTATATACCTTATTCTTATTATCTATTGCTTCTTTTAATTTTATGTATTTTATATTATCTATCTGCTAATTACAGTATTTAAAGTGTTTGAGGGTTTTCTGCTCGTTTCCACTACTCTGAGTCATGGAGCCTTATTTCTATACATATTTTGTAATTTTTTTATTGTGCTCATATTTGCTAGAACTTTATCTATGGAATTCTTTGAAGTCTGATTGAAGACATTCCAAAAAGTAAATTAATTCCATTGCTTCCTGCCAGACCTGGAAGCATTACCAACCAAGGTCCACTTTAAATAAGAACCGAATTATCAGCTTGAAGGTTTTCAGACAACTCAGGTTATGAATTTAGACACCAAAACTACAGATGGACTGGAAGACTTTTCCGTTCTTTCTCAATCTGGAGCTGAACTAATTCCCCTTGTTTTCTTATAACACATATAGAGTATTTTAAAACATCTTTTAAGAAAATAAACAAATTGGACTACATCAAAATAAAAAGCTTCTGTACAGCAAAAGAAACCATCACAAAACAACAAGAAAGCCGAAACCGGTTTGGCTCAGTGGTAGAGCGTTGGTCTGCGGACTGAAAGGTCCCGGGTTCGATTCCGGTCAAGGGCATGTACATTGGTTGTGGGCACATTCCCGGTAGGGGGTGTGCAAGAGGCAGCTGGTCGATGTTTCTCTCTCATCAACGTTTCTAGCTCTATCCCTCTCCCTTCCTCTCTGTGAAATATCAATAAAATATATTTTTTTTAAAACAACAACAAGAAAGCCCACTGCATGGGAGAACATATCTGCCAATATTATCTATGATAAGGGTTTAATCTCCAGAATTTACAGAGAACTCATGAAACTTAACAAAAGGAAGATAAACAATCCAATCAAAAAATGGGCAAAGGACCTAAATAGATATTTTTCAAAGAGGACATATAGAAGGTCAAAAGACACAGGAAAATATGCTCAAAGTCACTAATAACCTAAGAGATGCAAAATAAAAACAACAATGAGGTACAATCTTACACCTGTCCGAATGGTTATCATCAACAACTCAACAAAGGACAAGTGCTGGCAAGGATGTGGAAAAAAAGAAACCCTCATGATTGCTAGTGGGAATGCAGACTGGTGCAGCCACAATGGAAAACAGTATTGTTTCCTTAAAAAGTTAAAAATGGAATTCCCATTTAACCCAGTCATCCCACTTCTAGGAATATATCCCAAGAAATCAGAAACACCAATCAGAAAATATATATGTACCCCTATGTTCATAGCAGAACAATTTATAATAACTAAGATTTGGAAACAGCCTAAGTGCTCATCAGCAGACGAGTGGATTAAAAAAGGGTGGTACATCTACACAATGGAATACTACACAGCTATAAAAAAGACAAAACTTTTACCATTTGCAACAGCATGGATGGACCTGGAGAGCATTATACAAAACTAAATAAGCCAGTTGGAGAAAGATAAATAACACATGATCTCATTTATGGAATGAAAAACATAAACTGATTAACAAAAAAAAAAAAGATCCAGAGACAAATACCATACGAACCATCAAACTTCAGAGGGAAGAGATCAACCAAAGGAATTGTATGCATGCATATTAGCATAATCAGTGGACATGGACCCTGGGGCTATGGGGGCTTGTCCTAAGGGGGATAGGAGTGGCCAGGGAGGGGTCGATGGGGGAAAAAGGAGATGTCTATCTATATCCATCTATATAAAACCCTACTATGCAAATCAAGAGAATGGCAGAACCACTGGTCACTATGGTTCTCACTAGGAGGCAGACACTCAACGCAAGAGCTACCCCAGCCCTCAGGCTTCAACGGGTGGCAGTGGGGTCGGGCCTGGTGAGCAGGTGGTGCCAGACCAGCTAAGGCTGGTCCCCCGATCACTCTGCTGGTCACCCCACAGAGAGAGGCAACCAATGGCGGCAGCTGGGGGTGGGGCTGGCAAGTAGGCTGCTCCAGGCCAAGGCAGGCGTGAGTGGGGGCCCCAATCACCCTGCCGCTCAGTCGCCCCACAGATCAATCATGATCGAGGGCCAGGTCTAGGGACCTTAACCATGCATGAATTTCATGCACCAGGTCTCTAGTATATAATACTTTAAACAATTAAAAAACAATAAAATAATAATAATAATAATAATAATAATAATATAAAAACTTGGGGGAGGAGCAACAACAAAGCAAAAATAAATTAATTAATTAATTAATAAAACAAAACATCTTTTCATTTCTAATATTTTTAAGGATTCAGGGCATCCAATCTGCTATATAATTAAAAAATAGGAGTCTGCATTTTAAGTGTTTATGTAGAATATTTTCTTCATAGTCATTCCAAAAGTTAAATTACGTACTCTGAATTTTCAAATAATGAAACCCTAATAAAACCACTGTAAATTCTGGAGTACAATAAGAATCCATTCAATTCCTTGTACTGATTAGTTGAGTCTGTTTAAAACTACCATCCTATATAATAAAAGGTTAATATGCAAATCACTATGATGTACACTGACCACCAGGGGGCAGATACTCAACGCAGGAGCTATGGTGGTCAGTGAACTACCACAGGGAGAACACTGATCAGCCAGAAGCCGGGCTCATGGCTGGAAGTGCAGCGGCGGAAGCCTCTCCCACCTTGGCAGCAGTCAGACATCCCCAGAGGGCTCCCGGACTGCGAGGGTGCAGGCTGGGCTGTGGGACCTCTCCCTGAGTGCATGATTTTCGTGCACCAGGCCACTATTAATATATAAATCCAACGTAATTACCTTTTTAACACTTGCAGAGAAATCAGCTACTATTTTCAAAATGTTGTTTGTTTCAGGAAAGTCCTTACAAATGTAAGGTTCTTCAGCACATATTACTCTAATTGCCAGGCCAGGACCTAAAGTGAAGAGTAATAATTTAAAAATTATTTTGAAATGTTGACATAAAAATGTCACTACTCCCAAAATATAAAACCTTTCCAAAAATTAATATCCATGTGCCACTTCAAGGTTTTTCCCCCAGTTTTACTGACTGAAAAATTTACTATTTTTTTATATAATTGATATATCACCATTGCAAATAGTTTCTATTGTGAGGATCAAATAAGACAGTATTTGTAAAATATGTAGCAAAATGACTAGAAACTAAAAAAAAAAAATAAAATAAAAAAATGTTTATTCCCTACACACCTTTTTCTTTTTCTCAAGTTACATTTTCCTTATGATAACAAATTCTTGCAAAATTGTCTGAATTGATTTTACTTCAACATGAAGGTCTAGGAACAAACCAAACAATTCAATTGTAATTTTACCTGGAAATGGATGCCTGGAAACTAACTCTTCTGGAAGTCCAAGTTCTCTGCCTAAAACTCTTACTTCATCTTTATGAAAATCTTTCAGAGGTTCTATTACCTTTCCCTATATGGGGGAAAAAAACAATTAGCACAAATTTGTAACCAAAATCACATGGAAACAAAGAGTAATAAATTATTGGATTTCTCTCAGATTTAAAAATCAGTTTTTAAAACTTCATTTCTTCCTGTATGCTTATAGTCATTAGATAAACATTTCAGTGACCTTATTTCTCTTTGAAACACATTTTAAATATAAATCTTTTAAATATAAATAAATCAAAGCAAATTTTCCCCTATCTCTGATATAGTTTTCATTAGAATACAAAGAAAATTAAATATATACTAGTGTTTCAAACTAAAACTCTCCAAATGATGCCATCAAGAAAGTGAAAAGCAACAGCGAAGGCAAATCATGTATCTTTTTTTGTAATGTATTTTATTGATTTTTTTTTTCCAGAGAGGAAAGGAGAGGGATGGAGAGTTAGAAACATCAATGAGAGAGAAGCATAGATCAGCTGCCCTACTGCCCATCCTACTGGGGATGTGCCCACAACCAAGGTACATGCCCTTGACCAGAATCAAACCTGAGACCTTTCAGTTCACAGGCCAATGCTCTATCCACTGAGTCAAACCGGTTTCGGCCAAATCATGTATCTTATAAAAGACTGGTAACTAGCATATATAAAGAACAATCCAATGAAAAGATAAACCAGTTTTCAAAGGGGTAAAGTATCTGAATTGATATTTCTCCAAAGAAGATATACAAATAGCCAATAAGCACATGAAAAGGTATTTAGCAACATTAGCTATTAGGGAAATACAAATCAAAACCGCAATGAA
This sequence comes from Vespertilio murinus, assembly GCA_963924515.1. Classification (NCBI taxonomy): domain Eukaryota; kingdom Metazoa; phylum Chordata; class Mammalia; order Chiroptera; family Vespertilionidae; genus Vespertilio; species Vespertilio murinus. The sequence goes on from OZ004706.1 coordinate 182,678,957, forward strand.
TTACCACTACACACTATGAAACACAAAATAAAGAGAGACATACTTCTCAGCCATTATGATAGCTACTATCAAAACAACAGAAAATAACATGTATTGGCAAGATTTTGAGAAATTAGAACTCTTGGTATTGTTGATAGGAATGTAAGATGGTGTAACCACTATGAAAACATGAAGAAAGCTTCAAAATATTAAAAATAAAACTACATGATCTTGCCCAGATAAGAGTGGCTCAGTTGGTTGACCAATGTCTCATGTACCAAGAGTTCGCCAGTTTGATTCCAAGTCAGGCAGGGCACATGCCTAGGTTGCAGGCTCAATCCCCACTTGGGAGCATGCAGGAGAGCAGCGACCAATGTTTCTCTTTCTCCCTCCCTCCCTCTTTTTCCCCCCAAAAAATATCAATGAAACCTATTTAAAAAAAAAAAATACAACTACATGATCTAGCAATCCCACTTCCTGGTACATATTCAAAAGAATTGAAACCAGGGTCTACAAGAGATATGCACAAACCCAGATTCATAGTATAATTTACAATAGCCAAAAGTGGAAGTAACCAAATGTCCACCAACAGATAGATGGATAAACAAAATGTGTATATACATACAACAGAATATTATTCAGCTTAGAAAGGACATCTTAACATGGATTAACCTTGAGGACTACGGTAAGTGCAATATACTAGTCACAAAATCATTTTACTTATATAAGCTATCTGAAGTAGTAAAATTCACTGAAACAGAAAGTAGAATGGTGGTTATCAGAGGTTGGGGAGAGGGAGAAAACAGTAGCTGTAGTTCAATAGGTATAGTGCATTTTCGATTTTGCAACATGAAAAATTGTAGAAATCTGTTTCACAACAATGCAAATACACATAATACTACTGAATTGTACACTTAAAAATGGTTAAGGGAAGAAAGAGGCTTTATGGGAAAGTTTCATAAGTTTTTACCTACCTCTTCTCTCAACTTCCTGATAAGCTCTGTGTCATTGTGATGGGTTTTGATGACTTCAGCTTTGCCACTTGCAACAAGGGATGCACTTTCAATTAGATCAGGCCGTAAAGTACCTTGGGCAAGGAAAACCTCCTCAGGTTTCAGGTTCATTTCTCCAATTACTTCATTGGCAATCTATAACCAACCGGAGTAAAAGAGCCTTTTAAAAGATGACTCTTTTAAAAAGACAGCAAAATTTTATACTTTCAGCTACATTTCTCAACGTCCTTGTGCAAAATTGACAGGATGAAATATATCAACTCCCAAAATAAACTCCTTTAATAACGTATGTTCTTTAAAGAACATGCTTTAACATGATTGAAAAAGGTATGCAAACATTCTCCCCATTCAAAAGCTAAAAAGTAGTCACTGAAATACTGAAAGTCTAACGTCAACTGAAAATACCTATTTTTAAAAGAGTTAAATCAAATCAATAGCAAAACATAAGTATATATGTTTTTAAAATATAAAACAGTTTAGACTATTGGTCTATATAGTAGTAATACATTGTAAAACTCTTATCCAAAAATAAAATAAAAATTAGTTAGCAAATTTGGTCATTTGATATAATGACAAGGAAAAAAAATACTACAATTCATATTTAAAATGCTACACATTGCCGAAACCGGTTTGGCTCAGTGGATAAAGCGTTGGCCTGCAGACTGAAGGGTCCCGGGTTCAATTCCGGCCAAGGGCATGTGCCTTGGTTGCGGGCATGTCCCCAGTGGGGGGTGTGCGAGAAGCAGCTGATCGATGACTCTCTCTCATCAATGTTTCTAGCTCTCTATCCCTTCTCCCTTCCTCTCTGTAATAAAATCAATAAAAATATTTTTTTAAATGCTTCACATTGAGGATATTAAAAACGTACCTTAACAAAAGTATCCCCAATGATTTTTCTTTTCTCCTCAGGACTTGTTGTCATATTTAACGTTTTGCTGATTCTTTTTCGTGGAGTTCTATCTTCATCTGATATTGGTAGAGTTGTTGTTCCATTGTAGAAAGAATGAGCAGCATTTATCACTGGGTAAAGAGAGTAGAAACGTGTTTTAACGTTTTTTAAAAATATTTCTAAATATCATACTAACAAATCAAACTACAGAAAGAAAACCAAGATGGGTCCTTTGACTTCCCATTAATTTGCCTATATATTTCAGAACAATCAATAAACCATAATTAATGGAGTCTAGACAGAGGCCCTCATTAATTTTGTTTTGTGAATCCTGTGACATTTAATGATCTAGGCTCTATGATAGCATATATTATGCTGGTTGTTTTTCCCCTACTCAATGAGTCACCAGAACAACAGGCAAAAGTGACAGCAGAAAATCATGGCCCCAAGGAAATTAAAAGCAATGGTCCATGTACAGTGATCAAAGTTCTCAGAACTACATAGACTAGTCTCTTGAGAAACTGATGTTTCTGAGCATACATTTAGTGACCCTTGACTGTCCCTTAATATTTAAGAACAAGATATTCAAAACCAACTAAGATTTCTCTCTATATATATATAAAAGCCTGAGTGACTGACTGGTCTACCAGTTGCTATGATGCGCACTGACCACTAGGGGGCAGATGCTCAACGCAGGAGCCTCCTCCTGGTGGTCAGTTGGTTCCCACAGCAGGAGCACTACTCAGCTGATTGACAGGTGCCTGAAGCAGAGCTCACAGCAGTTTGTTCCCACATTAAAGAAAAGAATCTGCTTCCCAGATTTCCAACCAATCTATTTTAGGCTCACCCAGAGAACCAGGAACCACAAGCAAGCCAATGCTTCTAATTCCTGAGACTCCCCAGAAGTATTGCTTTTTGTTGGCTTTCTCCCTCATCCCCATACCAAGGTTTTGGAGCCCTTCATTCTACTATGTCAGTTACCAGGAACAATGCAGTTTTTTGGGGCTAAAAATTTGTATAAGTCCTAGCTGGTTTGGCTCGGTGGATACAGCGTCGACCTGTGGACTGAAGGGTCCCAGTTTCAATTCCTGTCAGGGGCACATGCCCAGGTTGCAGGCTTGATCCCCAGTAAGGGGAGTGCAGGAGGCAGCCGATCAATGATTCTCACCATTGATGTTTCTGTTTCTCTTTCTCTCCCCCCCTCACTTCTTCTATGAAATCAATAAAAAATAACAAGGGGAAAAAAAACAACCCAGGAGGGTTAATACATGAAAAAAGAAAAGAAATAGAATTGACAAATTAAGTATTTAAAAAGATCACAAGGCAATACTAAGGGAGCTAACATGAATGAAATATATAAAACATATGCACAGGCATACCTCCCTTTGTGCTTCACTTTATTGCTTCTCCCAGATGTTGCTTTGGCTTTTTTTTTTACAAAATGAGGGCAAGACCCACAACTAGCAATAGACCTTACTCAAATTTTTCTTAGCTTAATCCCAAAATGCCCACAGCTACTCAACCACCACCCAACAAAGGTCAAGTTAGAAAAGAGTGTTAACTTAATTAACTGTAAGTTATTAAAATTTCTTACTTTGCAAATTTCATAAAAATACATGACTATCTGAAGATAATACTAGGGTGCCTCCCAGGATTTTGGAAAAGGTTTGACTTGTAAAGGGTCATGAAGTTTGAACTTTATTAGCTGAGAGATAATCTGCTTTATCCATCTGCTTTCCACCTTCCAACATTTTGCTGAAACCTTTGGCTAAATATTCCCTTCTCTGTTCTTTCTTCTAGTGGCATTACACTTGTTTCATACCCATGCTGTCATTTTAGTGAAGTTTTGAAAGGAGAAAGAGACCCATCTTCACAACAAGTTTAATTACAAGGCTTCGTTTTATATTCAATCTTTGGGCAATGATTTCAAATAACTTTGTAATATATATGATTTGCATCATTACACTACTGACACGATTTCACTATAACTACTGATTGCATCTTGTTGGTTTTGGTTTTTGTTTTCGTTTGAAGAAAAGATTTCCAGAAATGTAAATATAGTTATGGCCTAAGTTGATTAGTGGCCTTTAAAAAAAAGTGACTGTAGACTTTTCAGTATTCTTCTTTATATAAATAAGCCTTACTGTTTGCAAAATAAACTGTATAGACATACCTTTACAGGAAGGCTTGGTTATTCTCATGCATAATTAGTATTATGGATGGGAAAAGATAACTTAAAAAAAAAAACTGAATGTGTAGAAGAAAATGATGAGAACCAGAAAATGATAGGTTTTTTATCTATATATAACATTAGGAGTAAGCAACAGTTTTAAAATTTATCCTGTGATTCCCTCCTGAACCAGAAATAATTATAAAAATAAAAATTACTGGGAAAACTGAACTTGGTTAAGACAATGTGCTTGCTTAAACTATAGGCTAGATTTGATTAAAATGTCCTGATGCACAAATTAACTTTTCTGGGAGTCATCCATACCTTTGACCTGAATTCCAAGTTTCTTGAGGGCCTCTTCTACTGACTGGCTTTCTCGTTTTCTCATAAAGCCATTATCAATGTGCACAGCAATGATTTGATCTTGGTTCAAAGCACGATTCAGCAAAGCTGTACAAACTGTTGAGTCTACACCACCACTGAGTAAAACCTACAAGGGTGAAATGTAAAAGATAAAATTTATTAAAATAAGCAAAAAGGAAATAAAAACTATCAGTTTCAATTGTTACCTAAGACACTGTTATCATTACTGAAAAAGCTCTCTCAAACAGTGGAACTCACAAAGCACATGAACCCAGACAACACTGAAGGGCTATAATGTTGAGGAAACCAGTTCTGAGTTCTAGAACTATTACATAAATTTGTAGACTTTCAGATGTAAATTGCTTACCAAAACTTTTGATGTGCCTACTCTCTCTTTGATCTCTCGAATGCACTCCAGTTCTCTGTTCTGCACAGTGAAGGTCCCACTGCACCCAGCTATGTCATAGAGGAAGTTCTTCAGTACTGCTTTCCCATTTTCTGTTAGGCCAACTTCAGGGTGGAACTGTACTCCATATAATTTTTTAGATTCATTTGCTATACCTTTACAGAAAAAAATAATCCCAAATTAAATTTTTTTCATACTGAAAAGACTCCACCAGTATTCATAATTACTAATAATTTCTTCCTCAATAAATGTGAAAATTGATATGAGTTATCTGGATTTTAAGCAACAGGAAAAAATAATAAAAATTCTCTATTATCATGAACTTTCTTTATAAAAGTCTTTCCTTATGCAGCAATTAGTGAACTATGTGATAATAAAATAAGTCATACAGAGACTATTTCATAGTAACCTCACTTCTCCATATAGATTGCTTCAATGTCTTGACTATTAAATGCAATAACTCAATTTTGGTCCTTGGACCTGCATGGCTTCCATCTAGAATGTGCAGGTACCAATTTTCTCTCTGAGAAGAACCTCATACATTAGACCAGACAGAATACTTCAAGTGTACCATTAACCACAAATATAACTTCACTAACTGGACTAATGTACTTCTGACAATTACTGATTAACCACTGGGCAGCAGATGTTAGACTAGATATTTCACATGTGCATGTATCACCCATTTATGGCTCTGAGATATCAAGAAACTTGCCTAAACTCACAACTAGTTACATAGTTAAAACAGGCCTGGAAGACTCGAAATGCATATTCATTCTACTATACCAAAGTACGTCACACTTTCTTTACTTAACTTTGAAAACACCATTTTCTCGATTGACTTAATTATTTTACTGTCTGCTCCTTCTGAATCTTTTGTTAGTTCCTCTTTATCTTATCCCTCGCCACACATGCAATTGCCCACTACTCAGCCTTAAATCTCTTCTCTGTACATTCTGAGTGATGGCACTCTATGACCTTAAATTCTACCCAAATTTGTTGATACACTCCCAAATTTGTACCTCCAGCCAGACTCATATATATAACTGTCTACTCATACCTACATTTTCATTTTAATAAGGCATCTTTAATTAAATATGCAAAACCAAACTTATACAATCTTCCCTGTCAGGTAAACAGAAATGCCATCCTTCTGGCTGCTCAGGCCAAAAACTTTGGGAGTTAAACTTGACCCTATCCTCATCCCCACTCCACATGGAATCCCAAAAGTAAATCCTCTCCCTTCAAAACCTGTCAGAATCCAGTCTAACTTCCATTTCCAGTCTGGAATGTAAAAGCTAGAAGATGCCACTATGCCCTAACAAGAAGTAAAGAGCTGACTACTCCCTTGGAGAGACTGAGAGTGAATACAGAGAATGACAACTTAACACAGCAGAAACCCATGGGTGCAAACTGCTGATGCAGGAAACCTGAGCACAACTGATGAATTGCTAGAGGCTCAGCAAGAACAAATCCGAAAGACAAAAACTCGAGAAGGACCCAGTCGTCGGGATATCCCACAAATTTTGTGAATTTTATGCCCAGCAGGATTTGGTAAATTTTTCCTAGAAAGGGCCAGAGTAAGTCTTTTCGACCTTTGTAGGCCCTACTGTCACTGAAGCAACTACAAGCATCAACAGACAACACCTTTAGAATTGGATGCTGCTGTGTTCCAATAAAACTTTACTTATGAACACTGATATCTGAATTTCATTTAATTTTCACATTATAAAATATAATTCTCTTTAAAAAAAATTTCTAACCATTTGAAAACATAAAAAAAACCTTTCTTAGCTTGCAGGTTTTAAACAAAACAGGCAGTGAGCCCGATCTGGCAGGAGGCTGTAGTTTGCTGATTTTCTACAGGACAAAGTCCAAGTCCCTTCCATTAAACAAAGAGTGGTCATTAAATGGCCACTGTCCAGTTAATTTTATTTCTCATCTCCCTTTCACTCTTTATTCCAGCCATTCAAGCTAGAGTGATTATCAAAATAAATCATGCTCTCACCCCAGGTCTATGCAAAAAACCTGCAAGTATCAACAACAAAAAAACACTCCTGAATAATAACTGATTACAGCAGGACTGTAGGATACAGTTAATACCAAAAGTTCATTGTTTTCTTATATACCAGCAATGAAGAAGTAGAATTTAAAATTTAAAACACAATTAACACCCCCACAAAAATGAAATACTTAGGTATAAATCTAACAAAATATGTACAAGATATCTGAAAAACTTGTTAGGATAAACATTTTAAAAAGTATTTCAGAGCAAACCAGTGACTTCTAGATAAGCCTACAAATACTAAATTCCCTTCACAAATTAATGAATGACTAATCCTATGACATCTAAGTTATTTTTTAAAAATAAGAAAAATCAAAAACAGTATCTCATAAGAAACATATTTTAGATAAAATTTTTTAAATCTGCAAAATTTCAGAATTTTCACCTGCCACGATGTTCCCAGAACGTGCCACAACCTTGAATCCATCAGCTACTTTATCTACACTATCTCCATGAGTAAGCAAAACAATTTCTTCCTTCTGAAGGCCCCTAAACACACAAAAAGTAAAATATAACACACAAATATGTTAATTAAAGACATGATTAATGGGTTGAGATATAATTAACTTAAACATCATGCAAATTTAAGGTACACCACATAATTATATATACAGTGAAATAACCACAGTAAAGTTAACACATCCATCACTTCACATAGTTACCATTTATTTGTGTGTGTGTGTGTGTGTGTGTGTGTGTGTGTGTGGTGAGAACATTTAAAATCTATTCTCTTAACAACTTTCACTTATACAATACAGAGTTTTAACTGTAGTCACCATGCAGTACATTAGATCTCCAGAACTCATTCATCTTATAACTGGAAATTTTTTCTTTTACTTTAGAAATTCTAGTTTGATCAGGAAAATAAAAACAAGCATGTAACAGAGTAACATTGTTGGAATTCAAATCTTTCCTATCCATTATTTTAAAAAGCCAGTAAAAAAATATTAAATCTAGGTCAAAAAATGGGTTTAACCCCAAACATGGAAAAAAACAAAAAAGAAAGCAAGCGACTAACACTTAAATTTTCTGGTCTTTCAGAAAACTGAATTTTTGAAAACTCAGCAATTTATTTATTTACTTTTTTTTAGTAAAGCAGAGATAAATAATTCTAGGAAGCTAGTGAACAGCTCATTCACCAATTTTAAAGTTATACACCTAATATATTATTATGTAGCAATAAAATCAGTTAATAAATTCAGCATACCAGGTACAGTTATGCTCAATGAAGATAAAGTTATGAGGGGAAACAAAGCACATATTAAGAAATGAGTCAAACACATAGATGGATTGCTAAGTAACAACAAGAATGTGGTGGGGAAAGGTATATAAATGCATTTGGTAGATGTGGGATAGTTTACAACTGTATCCATCTGTCACATCGGCATACATGTTTAGAACCACACTTTACATCAAAGAGTGAAAAGAGAAAACTACAAATGTTGGAATCCCAAATAGGTGTCCAAGACTGCAGAGGTGCTTTTAAATTGCATGGTAAGTGCTTTCCTTATTCCTAGTGAGCACCACCACCTCCTCTGCTTTCTTTCCAAGCAACTGAAAAATAAATACTATGACAATTACACCTTTGGCCAATACTGAATTATAATCTTCAATTTTGAAGCATAACAATCACAACTTTAAATTAACCTACTACTATTCTAATTCATCTAAACATATCTGTAATACCTGAATAATGAGCATGTGTTATCCATGGTAATACTGAAGACTCCATCTTCTCTAACATTTTTTTTGTGCACAGTACCTCCAAATACTTTATTCATCATCTGTTCAAAGATAAAATAAATTAATGTTAATATAAATCAAAAGAAAATTAGTTACTTTCTTGGTACCCTAATTTCATAATTATATTCCTTATTTTCAGGATATATTAGGTCTGTGACCAAAAAATAAAAGGAGTTTGATAAATGTAGATATCTTGGCATTATTATATAATTATACAGTTAATTAAGAGACACGGTTATAAAACAAAACTAGATTAAAAATCTGACCTGAGGTTAATTTCCATTAAACACCGGCAGATTTTCTATTTAGTGTACTTTAATTAATTCATCTGTTAAAAGTAAGTTTCTCTAATACTTTCATCTGAGTTCAATTTAAAAAGTAATATGAGCTTAGAAAAGGCTATAGTAAACAGAAGATTTGTGGTATTAAAATTAGATATGAATAAATTCCTCCAACCTGTTTAATCTGTGGCCCCAAAGGAACAATCTGAAAGCTGGCAGAAGACTGTGCTATGGAGATGGGATAAGCAAAAATCTGGTCTTTTAATTAAACTCATTTGTTCAAAACCCATATACCTACAGACTTTTATTTCAAACTATAGGCCCGGTGCACAAATTTGGCCTGGCATGCAGGATTGGGCCAAAACTGACTCTCCAACATCCCCCTAGGGTCCCGGATTGTAAGAGGGTGCAGGCCAGGCCAAGGGACCCTACAGGTGCATGATCGGGGCCAGGGAGGGATGAGGGAGGTTGTCCAGTGGGAGAAGGACAGTGGGATGGCTCCAGGGTATGTCAGTCCCAATCGGCCAGACCCCAGCGGCAAGCTACCTTACCAACCAGTCGGAGTGTCTGCCTCCTGGTGGTCAGTGCAATGTTATAGCAAACAGTCGAGCAACCTTAGCATGTCATTAGCATATTACACTTTGATTGGTTGAACAGCCGACTGGTGGACCAGATACTTAGCATATTAGGATGTTCTCTTCATCCTGCCCTTCCTTGTGTCAATCTTATTTACATTTACAAATGCCCAAACTCCCAAAACCAAATAAATACAAATAAGATTTTTACAAACATCAAATTTGCACTGATATAATCATTACAATTCATCTTGATATGTTTGCTCCATAACAGGAGTCATTAAGCCATAAAAATGCACGATGCCAGTTGACCCAGACTCCATCAGAAAAGCAGACAAATGCTATGTAAATGTTCCTTCTTATAGTGCAGTGGCACATTCTTCAAAACCATCACCAAATGCTGCCCTCTACATTCTCCACTTAGGCATTCACAATAAGCAATGAAAGTTTGGGTTAAGCCTATCAGGGAACAAACCTGCTAAACCTTGTTTAACCCTTTGTATACCTCAGGTGTCTACAGACGCAAATTGGATGGTTTCTGTTTTGGATGAATGGCAGTTCCCAATACAGTTATAAATCATTTTTATTGCGCTCACCACTTTATTGCTCTTCACAGATGTTGCCTTTTTGTAAGAAAAAACACAAATTGAAGGCAAGAGTTCCACCAGCAAAAAGATCACAACTCACTTTATTGCGGTGGCTAGAGGCTATAGTTTGCTAACTCCCTGACTACAGGACAGAGTGCAAGTCCCTTATATTGAACAAAAACTTGTCATTAAATGGCCACTGTCTAATTTCACCTCATCTTCCCCTTCTTTCTCTACTTCAGCCATTCAAGTTATGTGATTACCAACACAGAACATGGTTTCACGTCTTCAGGTTTCTTCATAGTCCCAAGAAACTAACAAAGTATGTGCCCCAGAGCAGTAACTCAAATTTGATGAGTAAAATCTGCTTCTATATACTCAAATCATCTTGTATCAATGAACCTCTAATTTGTAATTATTAATTACCAGATAGCTGAATGATCAAGATAACCAAAGCTGTTGGAATTCTATACAATTTTAAAGTCCATAAAGTTCAAATTAAAGGCTTTTTTATAAAGCCAATGGCTTGCAGTAAAGATTAAAGCTATGTCACCTTCAGAAGGCTTTCATACTTATTTTTGGTTCCTAACTATACAACTTAAGGTTGAAAGTGCAAGGACTTGAGGCCCTGACCAAGTAGCTCAACTGATTAGAACATCCTCCCCATAAACTAAGATTGTGAGTTCTCTCTCCAGTCAGGGCAACATACAATCAATCAACCAGTGAAAACATAAGTGGGTGGGGCAGCAAGTCAATTTCTCTCTCTCTCTCTCTCTGAAATCAGTAAACAAAAACAAAACAGTGGAATAAAAAATTGATGTTTCTCCCTCCCTCTCTCAAATCAATAAATTTTTTAAAAAGTGTAACGAGTTGAACAATCAGCTCTCACCCATGCACCAGGTCTCTATCCTATGTTTGTGGGAAATGAGGATAATTTTCAATGTAATAAAGATAATTTGCTATCTTATTAAATTTTTGTTTTAATATTCTATTTTAACTTAAAGAAATGGTTTTCAGTGTGGGTTCCTGAAAATCCCAAAGTCCTAAATGCCTCCAAGAAATTCCTGTATTACTCCAGGTCTAATACTCCCATCAGATCAGCCCCTATTTTATCTATCTTATATGCCAAAGCTTTAAATATTAGGTTTGGGACGAAGGCAGAGCAATTCTGTAAATAAAAACAATTTGACAAAAGCTGTGGAAGTGTGTAAAAAAATCAAGTGGTTGTAATAAAGATGTTTCTTAGAACTCTAAAAGAACAATAAAAAACCCAAATTAAATTATAAAAAATGAAAAATCACACAATCTAGAAACTATCCAATAAAAGAGTAATATGCAAATTGGCCATACCTCTGTCACACCCACCAGCCAATCAGGAGTAGATATGCAAATAAACCCAATCAAGATGGCTGAAGCCACAGAGAGCAGGAGGGAGGCTTGGGTTTCCCCAGCGATGGAGTAAGCCAAGCTTTCCGCCTGCCCTTGACAGACCAGACCTCCACTGAAGGTTATAAAGTTTCAATTACAGAAAATAAATAAATCCCAACAAAAATGGCTATGGCCAAAGAGTGAGTAGGAGGCTTGGGTTTCCCCGGCAATAGAGGAAGCCAAGCTTTCTGAACACCCTGGCTGGCCTAAGCCTCCACTCAAGGCTACAAAGTTTCAATTATAGAAAATAAATAAATCTCAACAGAAATGGCTGCCACCATGGAGGGAGCAGAAGGCTTGGCTCTGCTTAGGCTACAAAGTTTCAATTATAGAAAATACATAAATCCCAGATACTAGGGCCTCCACTTGGGTCGTTGGGGGACATGGCCGGCCTGTAAACCACCACAGGCCCCTTGCCCAGGCAGCCCCACAGGAACCCTCACACTGATCCAGGACACCCTTCAGGGCAAACCAGCTGGCTCCCACCCATTCACCAGGCCCCTATCCTATCTAATAAAAAAGTAGTATGCAGATTAACCATCACTCCAACACACAAGATGGCTGCTCCCATGTGGTCAAAGATGGATGCCCCCATGTGAACACAAGATGGCCACCACAAGATGGCCAGTAGGAGAGGGCAGTTGGGGGAGACCAGGCCTGCAAGGGGAGGGCAGTTAGGGGTGACTAGGCCGGCAGAGGAGGGAAATTGGGAGCAATTGGATCTGCAGGGAAAGGCAATTAGGGAGGACCAGGCCTGCAGGGGAGGGCATTTAGGGGTGACCAGGCCTACAGGGAAGGGTAGTGGGAGGGAGGGGGGACCAGGCCTGCAGGGGTGCAGTTAGGCATTAATCAGGCTGATAGGGGAGTAGTTAGGGGGTGATCAGGCTGGCAGGCAGAAGCGGTTGGGGCAATAAGGAAGGCAAGCAGGCAAGCAGTTGGGAACCAGCAGTCCAGGATTTTGAGAGGGATCCCAGATTGGAGAGGGTGCTGGCTGGGCTGAGGGACACCTGCCCCATGCATGAATTTCGTGCACCAGGCCTCTTATTCTGCAAATAAAGTCACAAGCTATAAGTTGTTTGTAATATACATAATTGGCGAAAGTTTAGTATTCAGCGTGTACAAATAAATTTTTTAAAAAGACAATTTAATAGAATACGGGCAAAATCATGTTTTATAGTAAAGCAGACACAACATCAAATAAGCATACAAATTTCACAATAATAAGGAAAATGAACACTAAGACTACAATGTGATCCTATTTAGTTCCTCATCAGATAGAAAAATACAAACAGGAAAAAAAATCTGACCATGTCAAGAATTGGCAGGGATACAGAGCACAAGAATTTTTATATACTGCTGAGGAAACATAAATGGGAAAGAAGAGGGTGTTTTGGAGTTGGGGAGTTGGTGGGAGAGAGTGGGAACATCATTATTTAGTGAAGCTGAGACTCAGCATTTCAACTTATGGTAACCCTGGAGAAAAGTTTGTGTATGTACAACACAGAAGACAAGTATAAAAATATTTAGGGCAGTACTGTCTGTAATAGCAAAAACTTGGAAAAAGACAAGTAATACCAACAATGGTATATATAATTAATTTGTGCTATTTTAAAACAATAAATTCGATAATGAAAATAAGTAATGTACAATTAAGATGTATTAACATGGATGAATCTCAAAACCAAAGTTGAAAATAATACATGCAGTACGATTTCAATTATATAAAAGTCAGTGGGCAAATATATTATTTCACAATATAAACCTATGTGAAATGAAGTGTTACTCCTGATGGGAGAAGAGAAAAATGTGAAGAGAGCAAAGTATAAAGGAAGTTTCAAAAGTTCTACTAATATTCTATTTACAATGCTAAGTAGGGGCAAATTAGTAATAAAAATAACAAGAGAAGGAAGCAAAGAATTTTTTTCTCCTAAAGATTTTCTTTTTCTTCTAAAGAAAATAAATTAACAGGACGCAACTAGAAAGGCTCATACAAGAGAGTATAGTTAATGGAGAAATAGAGTACATAAATATGGAAATTATTAAAGTTTCAGGATGCCAAAGGGTACACATTCGAGTGAGACCTTTGGTGCTGAAATTGCCCAACTAAGTCCCTAAGAAGTGGCAAGTCTATTGCATTATTCTACTATGAAAGTTGATGATCTAAGGCAAACCTTTTTATGCATTTAACATAAGTAGGCCTGGCTCTGGCTACCATAACAACCGTATTGAATGACAGCAAAATGTGGCCTTATATTTATATGGAAAGCTGACATAATGGAGAAATAGTCAGACTCTACCACTTAAGTTAAGAAAGCATTTTCCAGATCAATTTTACTATAAGTGTGTGTGTGGGGGGGGGGGGGGGGGTGTATTCCTGCAAGACTCTTCTTTACAAGATGTTAAAATGCCTCTCAATATACCAAAACCCTTTTAACTTAATTATAAGTTGTGCTATATAATTAATATTGACTACTCTGGCAAAGGAGATCAACAAATTACATCCTGGGGTAAAGGTATATTTTTAAAAAGTCAGCCAATTTCCAATGTTCAATGCAATCGGGATGCAGACTCTTCCAAAAAATATATATTCTTTTGAATATTAAGTGGGAAAACCTAAAAATAAGTTATTTATTATCCAAGTCAAATTCATAATCATGATTTGGCTTTTCAGAAAACATTAATAGGAGAAAACAAGCCTTTTGCTATGCAATGCTTATTTGCCTATAGAAGAAAACTTATACTACTTAAAAATAAAGTAAGCAGCCAAAATCGGTTTGGCTCAGTGGATAGAGCATCAGCCTGCGGACTCAAGGGTCCCAGGTTCAATTCCAGTCAAGGGCATGTCCCCTGGTTGCAGGAACATCCCAGTAGGGGGTGTGCAGGAGGCAGCTGGTTGGTGTCTCTCATTTATGTTTCTAACTCTCTATCTCTCTCCCTTCCTCTTTGTAAAATAATCAATAAAATATATTTTTTTAAAATAAAAAAATAAGCAAATATATATTTAACGAGTCAAAATGTATTTCTAAACATTTAATTCATATGAGAATAGCTTATTTCACCATCTTAATTAGTCCCTATTTATTCTTGCTTTTATACAGCACCAAGGTACAGATGATATTACAGTGACCATCATAACCAAATAACCAAAATTAACATCACCAGTCAAGACACAAATCAACACTGTATGTCTTCTAATGATATGCTCTGGGAAGACCACAGCATCTCTTCTGCGGTATCCTGTCAAAAAATATATGACCTGAACCTACCAATGAAGGAACATCAAACAAACCAAAACTGAGGGAAAATCTAAACAGTAACTTAAAAATAAAATCTATCTTGGTCATGAAATAGAAGGAAAGACAAAGGAATGGGTCCAAACTAAAGGAATCAAAGAATCATGACAACTTAAATAAAAAGCATGGTTGGAATGGATCCAGGAATTAAAAGGGACATTAATGAGAAAAACAATGAAATGTGAATCAATTTTGTGGATTAGATTCTTACACTGAATCAATGTTCACTTCTGACTTTGATAGTTGTACTGTGGTTATATAGGACAAAGTTCTAGTACTTAGGAAATACAAAGAAAGGACATCATGTCTGCAACTAACTCTCAAATAATTAAAAATGTCAACAGAACTGAGCAAAAGTATATAGGAGTTCTGTGTACTATTTCTGCTACTTTTAAGTAAATCTGAATGTCAAACTTGTTTTTATTTTAATGAACAGTACTGTTACATGCAGTAACAGAGCTACTTTTCACAAACAGATTCCCACTCAGTCCATTCTGCCTTACCAGTGTAACAACTCACAAACATATATAACATGCATAAATTATCTCATAATACAACTAAATATCCTAAATAGTCTAAAGACAGAAGATACTAATATAGAGTAGGATTCACAAACAGAATAAAATCAAGTCAGCTGTTAAGGCAAATTTACAGACATACCTGCATGCCATAGCAAATTCCAAGGACAGGCTTGCCAATAGTGAATATTGCTGGATCAAACCAGGGAGCATCTTCTGCATACACAGAGTTAGGGCCTCCAGAGATGATAATGGCACTGTGGATTTAAGCAAGAGAGTCAGTGGAGAATCTCTAACTGTTAACTTTTATACAAAGTCTATATAGATTCAGCGAATTTATGTTTTTGATTCATTGTAGATATCTAGATTCTATCACAACTAATTAATATCCTCCCAAAGAACTTAATTATATTTACTCTACCGCAATGTGTGAAAGCCTCAAGTCAACATTTATTTGTTAATAAGCACAACTTCCAAATACATAAATACCAATGTTTCTATCTATTAAAATGGCATAAATTTGTTTTGATTGTTTTCATTAATGGAAAAAATAAGTGAGAATTCTAAAAGATGGAGAGCATACATGTCCTTCTGGGAGGCGAGGTCACAAAAGGACAATTAAAGGTATGAAGACTCTGGATGTCTCAGAGCAACATATTCTACAACAAAGAAAGGCAGAATGTGAAGAATTACCTAACATGGCCTCTTCAAAACCTGTCCAATATTCCCAACAATTTTACTTGAGACCCAGGAAAAGGAGCTTGCATCACTTTTGCCCCATATGCCCTCAGAATCGAGGTCAATACTATAACTTAGCTACACTACAACTCACAGAGTATTCTATAAGTTAACTTGAGAATCAAACTATTAGTATAAATGAAGCTACAAACTGAGGCCCATATTCCTCATGAGGCCACTGACACATCAAATTTGACCTTTACTATTCACTCAAAAAATTTAGAACATTTTATTACTATTAAGAATTTGACAGAAAAATTCAGATTTCTGGATTTTATTTAAGAAAAAGAAGGGAAAAATCTGGCAAAACTAAGCCTTCACTCTCAGATGGCTACAAATAATGAATCACAGAGTTGCACTATTATACTATCATATATATCATACATGCTGTCCAGTTCGCCATACATGCCCACTTACATACAACAGGCAAACTTAGGCCCTTTACTCAATTTAAGGTATTCTCAGACTCATCTGAAGTCTGAGTTTGCAGGAATCCCGATTTATCTATATTTCTAAAGGAAAATGCATTCCAAGATCTAACCAAAAATCTACCTAAAATAAATCTGGATTATACAATTTATAATTAGTGGCTGCCTGCCATGTAAAAACATACAAACTAAAATGCTAGGCTTGATATATCCAGAAGAATAATATACCAAAGTCAAGTCCATAAAAATTTCTCAGCAAGCTAGAGCATTTTAAAATATATACATATATATATTTTATTAATTTCAGAGAGGAAAAGAGGGGGAGGAGAGAGAGACATCAATGATAAGAGAAAATCATTGGTTGGCTGGCTGCCTCCTGCATACCCCCTCTACTGGGGATCGAGCCCGCAACCCTAGGTATGTGCTCTTGAAGGGAATCAAACCCAGAACTCTTCAGTCCACAGGCCGACACTCTATCCACTGAGCAAAACCAGCTGGGGCTATTTTTTTACTTATTAAGTTCATTGGAGAGACAGTGGTAACATTATTTAAGTTTCAGGCATACAATTCTACAATACATTATCTGCACACTGCATTGTATGCTCACCACCCAAAGTCTAGTCTCTCTGTCAACATAAATTTGACCTCTTTACCTTCTTCATCCTCCCCCTAACACCAAGCATTTTAAAAAAATATATAACAAGAATTTACGTGAGCTCAAAAGCCCCACTTTTCGAACTTTGTATTAGTAACATGAATTATGTTATATATATTTTGTTAGCCCATTTTCTTTAGAAAGAAACTGAAGACTCATATGATAAATATAACATCTTTAAGACAACAATTCTAAAATATATTTTTTATTAATTTTTTAGAGAGGAAGAGAGTTAGAAACATGGATGAGAGAGAATCATCGACCAGCTGCCTCTTGCACACCCCCTACCGGGGGTGTGCCTGCAACCAATGTACATGCCCCTGACCGGAATCGAACCCGGGACCTTTCAGTCTGCAGACCAATGCTCTACCACTGAGCCAAACCGGTTTCAGCAAGACAACAATTCTAAAGGGGTGCATCAGGTTAAACCTAATGGTAGATATATAACCTGGCATCCTAAATATGCAGAAGCTAAAATTCTATAAAATATATTTAATATTCACAACCTCTATAATTTCAGTATATTTCATTTTATAAAGGATAACCACTATATGACTGCTCAGCATCCCACATTAATTAATAAATAACTCAAGGCTCTAAGAGTCATAATACTTAAAAAGACAATGGTCTTAGCCAAGGATAAAAACTCAAGCAGTACTTACACCAATTATGAAAATTCTCATCTCAGTAAATCTTGAGAAAAGCTAATCACTCATTCTGAGTCTTCTATTTCTATACTTCTATTATTTTGAAACTAACTTACAATTACAAGGCCCAATAAGACATAAGGCATTTCAGATACCAATTTTATGTTACCGAGGAAATCAAGGTTCTACAAACAAGTAGGTTAAGATGTCTCTTATGTCGCCGAAACCGGTTTGGCTCAGTGGTAGAGCGTCGGTCTGCGGACTGAAAGGTCCCGGGTTCGATTCCGGTCAAGGGCATGTACCTTGGTTGCGGGCACATCCCCGGTAGGGGGTGTGCAAGAGGCAGCTGGTCGATGTTTCTCTCTCATCGACGTTTCTAGCTCTCTATCCCTCTCTCTTCCTCTCTGTGAAATATCAATAAAATATATTTTTTTTAAAAAAAAGATGTCTCTTATGTCATAAAACTAACATTTATTAAAAAGGGGGGTCAGCCGAAACCGGTTTGGCTCAGTGGATAGAGCGTCAGCCTGCGGACTGAAAGGTCCCAGGTTTGATTCCGGTCAAGGGCATGTAGTACCTTGGTTGCAGGCACATCTCCAATAGGGTGTGTGCAAGAGGCAGCTGATCGATGATTCTCTCTCATCGATGTTTCTAACTCTCTTTTCCTCTTTGTAAAAAATCAATAAAATATATTTAAAAAAGGGGGGGGGTCAAGTATTTATTTCAGTGGCAAAGGTTACAGTAATAAAACCCACATAGTTCCTATTCTCCTACAAAGAAAAGAAGCTCTAGGCACAAGCAAGACCTAAGAACTATTTATAATCAAGTGACAAGAAAAACAATTAAACTTCTATTACCAAGTTTTTATCTATCCTACTCTAAAACAATTAGTCTGCGTTAGTTTGCTGGGAATGTTTTGCTGGTTTCTTTTAGGTTGTGGAATGAAGAGGCTTGAATTTGACAAAGAGCCATTTGGATTTTTCACCATCTTTGATTCTCTTAAAATTGATTCTCAATGGCAAAGGAAGACAGATTAATTAAACTCAAGGGTCCCTTCTTACTTTAAAATTCTACAGTTCAGAAAACACGGCTGTTCCCAAACCACTATGCTCAATTAATATTTGACAAAGGAGACAAGAGCATACAATGGAGTTAAAACAGTCTCTTCAATAAATGGTGTTGGGAAAATTGGATGAATACATACAAAAAAAATGAAACTAGCCCACCAACTTACACCATACACAAAAATAAACTCAAAATGGGTAAAGGACTTAAATGTAAGAAGGGAAACCATAAAAATCCTACAAGACTCCATAGGCAGCAAAACAGCAGACATATGTCATAGCAATATCTTTACAGACACAGCTCCAAGGGCAGTGGTTCTCAACCAAAAAGTGGGAAACTGACCTAAATAGATACTTTTCTAAAGAGGACATAAGGAAGGCCTAGAGTCATATGAAAACATGCTCAAAGTCACTAATCATCCAAGAGAGCAAATCAAAATGACAATGAGGTACCATCTCACACCTGTCAGAATCACTATCATCAACAAATCAACAAATAAGCGCTATTGAGGATCCTGAGAAAAAGGAACCATCGTGCACCGCTGGTGGGAATGCAGACTGGTGCAGCCACTGTGGAGAACAGTATGGAGTTTCCTCAAAAAACTAAAAATGGAACTCCCAGTTGACCCAGTGATCCCACTTCTAGGAATATATCCCAAGAAACTAGAAACACCAATCAGAAAGAATATATGCACCCCTATATTCATAGCAGCACAATTTATAATAGCTAAGATTTAGAAACAGTCTAAGTGCCCATCAGCAGATGAGTGGATGAAAAAACTGTGATACCCTGGTTTGGCTCAGTGGATAGAGCACAGGCTTGCAGACTGAAGGGTCCCAGGTTTGATTCCAGTCAAGGGCACATGCCTGGGCTCAATCTCCAGTAGGGGGCATGCAGGAGGCAGCCAATCAATAATTCTCTCTCATCATTGATGTTTCTATCTTTCTCTCCTTTCTCCTTTCCTCTCTGAAATCAATAAAAAATATATTTTTAAAATGTGTAAAAAGAGCTGAAACCGGTTTGGTTCAGTAGATAGAGCGTCAGTCTGTGGACTGAAAGGTCCCAGGTTTGATTTTGGTCGAGGGCATGTACCTTGCTGTGGGCACATCCCCAGTAGGGGGTGTGCAAGAGGCAGCTGATCGATGATTCTCTCTCATCGATGTTTCTAGCTCTCTATCCCTCTCTCTTCCTCTCTGTAAAAAAAATCAATAAAATATATTTTTAAAAGAAATATATTTGTAAAAGAAAAAACTGTGGAACATCTACACAATGGAATACTATGCTGCTGTACAAAGAAACTCCTACCATTTGGAACAGCATAGATGGACCTTGGGAGCATTATGCTAAGCAAAATAAGTAAGTTGGAGCAAGATAAATATCACATGATCTCACTTATTTGTAGAATATAATGAACAACATAAACTGATGAACAAAAACAGATCTAGACACAGAGAAGCATAAATCAGACCGTCAAACCTCAGAGGGAAGACAGGGGAGGGTGGGGTAAGTGGGAGAGAACAACCAAAGGACTTGTATGCATGCAATAAGCATAACACAGCCCGGGGGGGGGGGGGGGGGGCATGAGCAGGGGTTAGGGAAGCAATGGGGGATAAGGACACAGATGTAATACCTTCATCAATAAAGAAAGTTAAAAAAAAAAACAACAGCTGTTTTAACCTGCACCTTAAGATTAGTACAGAGTTAAGTAAACCTACCTTTTCAGATTTCCAATTCAGTGTAATTCAGAAACAAGAATCATAGGATAATGTATACATGTCTATGAAGTCTTTAAATGTGAATTTTTTGCTCTTAAAATAGTTATGTTTTTAAGAAAAAAAGAATTTTGAAAACAATATAACATTAACATTTAAGAGTCAAAGAATATAAATTGCAGTTGCTTAGTTCAGGATAAGAAAGAATATCAGCTTAATGCAAGGGTGGGGAACCTTTCTTTTGCCAAGGGCCATTTGGATATTTATATCATCATTCATGGTCCATACAAAATTACCAACTTAAAAATTAGTCTGCTATATTTAGTCAAACATTTAATTAACTCATCCCTAATGCATTGTCAGGGCCAGAGTAAATGATTTTTCAGGCCTTATATGGCCTGGCCAGACATTTCCCAACCCTTTAATGAGAAAGGGCATAAAATTAAACAGAAATAGCTGTTTAAGGAAGAAACATATTGTGTGTGTGTAAGTGTGGTTGCTGTCATTTGGTCTAGTTGTAAGAGTATAAGCTGTGTAATTAGTCCTTATATTAGACTTAAGAAATCTTCATCTTTTAGAAATTATTTTCTTGGCATAGGAAGCAAAATTCTGTGCACAGAATTCTTCTCAATTAAGTACTCTAGCTACTGTATATATTCCTTTGATGAAATACTCTGGGATCTATGAATGAATGACCACAACAGCCTTACATAGTCTAACCCAGTAATCTTATAAAACACTAGAGGCCCAGTGCACAAATTCATGCATAGGTGGGGTAGGGGGAGGGGCCACAGGCAGTTGGCAGGCCACACTGCCCCCTGGTCGAACTTCCAGTTGAGGACAGGACAATTTGCATATTAGCCTTTTACTACATAGGAGGATAAAACATCCAAATGCAAATCCTGCCCTAGCTGGTTTGGCTCAGTGAATAGAGAGTCGGCCTGCGAACTGAAGGGTCCCAGGTTCAATTTCAGTCAAGGACACATGCCTGGCTTGTGGGCTTAATCCCCGACCCCCAGTAGTGGACATGCAGGAGGCAGCCAATCAATGTTTCTCTCACATCATTGATGTTTCTATCTCTCTCTCTCTTCTCCCTTCCTCTCTGAAATCAATAAAAATATACTTAAAAACAAACAAAAATAACACAAGTCCTCATGACTATGCAATTAAAATTAAGGTAATCTTTTTAACTGAAAAAACTTAAATATTTCATTTTTTTAAAAATCAGAACCATGGGAAACTTCTTGTAAAACCATTCCATATATTTATTTAAAAAAACACAGTGCCCAAGCAAGTTAATAATAAAATACCCTAAAATGTAAGCTCAATATCCTCAGAAAAACGTAAGAAAAAAGTCTACCGGAATCCATGCTCTTTGATAGCAAATGCTGGTGTTTCCAAGGGGAAGAGTTCCGACTGCACGAACAGTTCCCTCACTCTCCGGTCTATGACTTTCCCGTACTGAGCGCCCGCGTCCAGGATGACCACGGCTCCTTCATAGTGGTGGCAGCCGTCCTTGATGTCTCCTCCAGCATTCTCCAGCTGCAAATATTAACACAGGCGTCTGCTTTAAGAAACAGCTGTTACGGTCAGCTCCAAAAACACACAGAAACAAAAACTGTTAACTTAGAACTTCCCAATTCAAAACACTTCTTTTAAAGTAAAGATTTTCATAAATATCCATATACTAGCATACATAAACACTTTAATAAAAGCTACCCTTTATTGACTATATGATATACTAGTCACTTTCTACATATATATATAATGCATCATACATTATCTAATAATATAGTATGCATACAATCCAGTTATGCCAAAACATAGTGCTGATTTATGTCTGTTATACTGATATTATTAATAATGCCTCTTTCAAATCTCAAAAGCATCCAATAGGACAATAAATTATATGGTGACCCTACCTAGTACTCATGGCTTTTCTACGATGGATGTACTGATGAGAAACTGTAAAATCTGATGCCGGAGTATAAGTATGCCCAAATTCACTTTATTAGGAAAATTGATATATAAGCATGTAACCCATAACGTAAAATTAACTCTGTGTGCTGAAATATATTTTCCTGGAACTGAGTACTAAAGAATGCAGTGTAGGTGTGTATGGATAAAACATGACTGCTTATGTACTGAAATCAGTCAGGTTACAGTGCCGAGGCCAAGTAACTCAGTCGGCTGGAGCATCGTCCTGTACACTAACAGGTTGTGGAAAGGATTCCCGGTCAGGGCACACACCTAAACCTAGGTTGCAGGATAGATCCCCAGCCGGATCACAGATAGGAAGCAATCGATGTTTCTCTCACACTGATGTTTCTCTCTCCCTCTTTTTCTCTCTCACGTCAATAAAAACATATCCTTGGGTGAAGACTTAAAAAAAATAAAAAAGAGTGATAGGTACATTCATTTTAGTCTAGTCTCTATGCTGTTCTGAATATTCTAACTTATGAAAAAGCTTTTAAAATGTGTATATACACTGGAAATCCACTTGGAGGAAGCATGCAGACTATGGTTCCATTTTTAAATATTCTGTGTAAAACACAATGTGTGCATGTATGGAAAAAAACAGTCTAAACAGATATACACCAAAGTATTAGTAGAGGTTATATCTGAGTGACAGCACTTAAATTTTTCTCTCTATATTCTTTGGTATGTTCTAAATGTATACAATAAACATATTTTGGATTTTTCCCCCCCTCCAGTTGTAAAATTTACACATAACAAAAAAGTGTCAGTCAGTATTTCTTGGCTCTTGTATAACCCTTTCCCTTTACGTGAAAAAGTAAATGCAGATCTCATAACACCACTAACAGTTCTGCTACAGTAATGAAAAAAGCAATGATCACAACCATCTGAGGAGGAGGATTTGCAAACAGACCAATCCCATGCCAAAAAGAATTACTCAGATCTTAAATATGGTTTTAATTAGGAATACTGAGCAATGTAGAAAAATCAGGTCACAGAAAGCAGCAGCAGTCTACAGAATATATTAGTGCAATACTAAAACTTTTTTCCTTCCAGACCTTGTCCTTCATCTTAATGTATATTCGCGAGCAAACACACACACACACACACACACACACACACACACACACAATGTACTTTAAGGAATTTATCTACAATCCCTTAATCTACTTTTTTTGTAAAGAATAAAGTATTTTCAAAAAACCACTATGCCATTCAGTCCCACTCACCTTCACATTTTTCAACAAATCCAAGTTCAACCTGTTTTGTTTTGTTTTTTTCACATTACAGGCAGAGTTTTCACCGATTCTGATATGCACAAATTTGTTATCATACCTTATTCAAAGGTTTAGTTAATTAATATTAGCCCCCAAAAACATGGCTCAAATTTCATTAACATATGAACTGTGAGTAGATAAGTACAAACTTCAATGCCAGTTCTTCAGTCCACAAATCACCACATAAATGACAAGTAAACATCTTCATCAGTGACCAATCACGTCCCTTCTTTCAAAGTCTGTTAGTAATTGGTCACTGTACAACCGACAAGAGGGTAAGTGGTTACCTTCTTGACACCCAGTGATAAATCCATGACATTAGAACATATGGATAATCCAAAGTGGAAAGTTAACAAGGATGAAGGTGTAGCAAAAACATAAAAGTGATATGCTAGAAGTGAAATGAAGAAACAGTTGGCTGTGGCCATGACGACATGGTTGCAGTTTGAGCACTTCTAGAATGTGCAGTCAGAGGAACTTAGCAAAAGCGAACTTATCAGCATCAATGAGAAAAGTCTCTGCATTGGAAAAGGATGTCCAGAGGAAGTGACTCCAGGAAAACATTTCAAATTAAAGTAATTGTTGGAGATATTTCATGACATTCAACATGAAAGGGTATACCATATTGAAAGCCCTCGCGGCATAGAAAAGATGTGAAGGGAAACTTAATACAGTTCCTCATGTTGTGGTACCCCCAACCATAAAATTATTTTCCTTACTACTTCATAACTGTAACTTTGCTACTGTTAATGAATTGTAAAGTAAATATCTGTATTTTACTCCAGAGAGAAAGGTGGTCCAGTGACAAGCCACGGAAAGAGGGTACCTATTCAGATTTCCAGGTGCATCTCTTAGAAATATTTTATTTCACTTACTTTATTACTCATATTTCCCATACTTAAACATCTCTTCCCTTGGAATGTTTCCTATGATCAATGACATACCGTGGTTTAATTGTTGTCCCACCCCCAGGAGTCCGTGACATAATCCTATATTTGATGAAATGTTAGTTCCCTGCATCGCTCCTCTTGAAAATGCTTCCAATTCAGTTCATATCTAATTGTTAGTACAGTTAAATACACACACACACACACACACACACACACCCCTGATTGTTATAAAACATAAAGGACCTTGACATAAAAATGTCAATCAACAATTCACCTGATACTCTTTAAAATTCAAGTTGAAGAAAAAAAATACCATCTAGGAAGGAAGTGTATGTTCTATATTCCTGAGACAGATAAAGCAGTTTGGAAACTGAACCTTGAACTTTCTTCTGTTAATTTAATTTTGTAAAAAAAAAAATGCTCTTCTGAAACACCACGTACTTTGCAAAATTAGGTTTGAGTCCTTCTAGTAACACAGTCAATTCCTCTACCAGGACAAAGCTGAATCTTGCCAATGAGTTGTAAAGCTCAAAATAAAAGAGAAGAAAAGTGCTCTGTTGACGAGTGCACACAGGAAAGGTTTCATTCTGAGGCCAGAAACGAAGGGTCTGAATGTCTTCATCTATTTGATCCCGAGAAAGAGCTCTAACGAGTCTGAGCATCAGTTCCCTCCGTTTAAAAAAAGAGTATGTATCCGCTACTCGACAACCTTGATGCATCTGTTCAACCAACGCTAAATGAATGCTTACTTAGTACTATCCAAGCATTCACGAAGAAGAAGAAGAAGAAGAAGAAGAAGAAGAAGAAGAAGAAGAAGAAGAAGAAGAAGAAGAAGCACTATGCAAGAAGAAGTACTATGCAAGCATTCACGAAGAAGACCCACTCAAGTGTGACACTTCGGCGTCACCTTTGCAAGAGAACACGGCCTGGATAAGGCATTATGACCGCCTGCCTCGCCACCATGGCATTTGACGTCTAAACTCACACACACCTGAATGAAATGAATGGGATGGAGTGATTTCTTAACGTGGGGCCCTCGGCAGCGTGGGGGGGGGGGGGGAGGAGAGACGGGAGGTGTTACACTGCTCAGGGAAATGGCAATGCAAACCACGCCGTTCCCCGCTGATGAGACGGGCCCGGGGAGGGTCCCAGAGACAATCCCAGGCCAACTTAAACCGCATCACAGAAACCAAAGCCCAGGTGCCCCACGGGGAAGGAAGCGAGGAGACGGGCGGGCGAGGGTCTGCAGGAGAGTCAGCGGGAGGCGGCCGGGGCCGCCGCGGGGCTCTCACGGGCTCTCCCCACGGCCAGCCAGCAACTTCCCCAGCGCCGGGGCTCCCCGCTCCCCCCGCATCCCCGGCATCCCGGGCCCGCTCCCCGCGGCGGGTGGCCGGGGGGCCCGTCCTCCG
The DNA here is from genome assembly GCA_963924515.1 of Vespertilio murinus. Taxonomy (NCBI): domain Eukaryota; kingdom Metazoa; phylum Chordata; class Mammalia; order Chiroptera; family Vespertilionidae; genus Vespertilio; species Vespertilio murinus. The sequence continues at coordinate 182,705,065 of OZ004706.1, forward strand.
CGGGGGAACCCGTCACTCGGGGCGCGCGCCGGCGGGGCGGGCAGCGTGGGGGAGGGGCGGAGAGCGCGCCCCTCGGGCCACCCGTCGGACCCCGGGCCGGGGTGGGGGTGGGGGTGGAAGGTAGAGGTGGGGGGAGGGAGGCAGCAGTCACCCGGCTCGGCCGCAGCCTGCGGACCCCGGGGCTAGCGGGGGGGGGGGGGGGGGGGGCCGGGGTGGGCCCCGCCGAGGGCAGGCGGGAAACGGGGTGGCGGGAAGACCAGGGGAGGGGATGGCCCCGCTCGATCCCCGCACGCGAGGCCCGGGCGGACGGGCCCCGGGAGCTCCACAAAGGCCCCCATCCTCCTCCAGGGACGGGCCGAGGGCTGAGGAAGACGACGGCACACAGACCACACACACACACACACACACACACACACAGACACACAGACACACACGCTCGCCTCCCTCCCCCACCCGCGGACTCGGCGCCCCCCGGAGGCGCGGGGAGGCCGGGCAGCCGCGGGCAGGCACTGACGCCCCCCGACGCCCGGAGCCCGGGGCCGCAGGAGCCCCGACCGCGCAGACACCACCAACAAAGCACCGGCCCCTCGCGGGGCAAAGCCGCCGCAGGCCCCGCCGGGCCGCCCCGACGCGCCGCCGCCCCGGCCGCGGGGCTGCGCGGACGGGCTTGGGGTTTGGGGCGCCGAAGGGCCCCGCTGCGCAGCTTCGCGGGCCCCCCCCCCCCGAGTCTCGCCTTCGTCCGGGGGCGGCGCGGCGGGGACCCCGCGCCACAGACTGACCTTGGAGTCTCCGTTGCACAGAGCCATCGGGACCGGGGCCGCGGCGGCCGGAGTGACGAGACGGGGCGGGAGAGGGCCGGCCGGGGGGCGCCGCGGGCCGCGAGGAGCGGGAGGCCTGGTGGACGAGCGGGCGGGCGGGCGCGGAGGGAAACTGGCCGCCGGCGGAGCGGCGAATCCTGCGGCGGCAGCGGCGGCGGAGCGCGGGCCCCAGCGCCGCGGGAGGAGAGACCGGCGGCGAACACGCTACCCCGCCTCCTGCTTCCGCCCCGGCCGGCCGCTGGGAGGAGCCAGAGCCCGTTCGGCTGGGCCTCCGAGCTGTGGGCAGCCGCCCCCCGACGCTCCGCGGCTAAAACGGCGGCTTCCAGAGGCGGGGCTTCCCGCCGCCGGCCCCTCCTCCGGGTCCGCGGGGCCGCCGAGGCCTGCGCTGCGGAGAACGAACCCGCCTAGTGCCCCGGCCTGCCCGCCCACGGAGGCGGGGCCTGAGGCGCGAGGCTCCGCCCCCTCGGGGAGGAACGAGTTCCGCCCGCGTCTCGCTCGGCCCCCTGGGAGGAGGAGCCCGTGGCGTCCGGAAGGCTCCGCCCCTCGGCAAGCCCCGCCCCCTCGGGGAGGAACGAGTTCCGCCCGCGTCTCGCTCGCCCCCCTGGGAGGAGGAGCCCGCGGAGTCCGGAAGGCTCCGCCCCTTCCCTCCCTCCTCCCAGCTCCCCACCCACCACCCCCCGCACTGGACAGCGGCCCTAGGAGAAGGGGTCCGAGGCACCCTCCGCACCCCCTTCTCCCCCCCCCACACACACACATACACACCGCCCCCAAGCAAAGCCCAAGCCGCCGCCACCTTTGCTGCTCTCCCGCCTCCCTGCGGCCTCGGACCGAGACCCTGGCGCCGCCGAAGAGTTGGGGATCTTAGAGAGGTGGCCCCGGGTGCGAGTCCTCATCCCAGGTTGGGGAACCCGCAGGAGGCCGGGGCTGCTTGGAAGAGTTCTCACCGTGACGTCTCCAGGGGCGGCCCTGTGTGATCTGATCCCTGACGTCCCTCGAAAGTTCCACCACGCGGGCAGAATTTCCCAAAGGGGAGAGAGGCTCGGGAGCGGCCGGGCCAGTCACCAAACTCCGTTTGCACGGCAAACGGTGTTTTTATTTCGGTGGCTTGTGGAGAACGGGCTGCAGACCTCCTTCCAACTACTCTTTGACGCCCGTCGAGATGAGAGATTGTTATTAATGTGGTCACCTAAATTCGGGTCGTGTAATGAACAATAAATAAACATTTGGAATGGCTTCCAGTGAGCAAAGCTTTTTTTTCTCTCTTTATTATTGAAAGTATTACATATGTCCCCTTTATCCCACCCTTGACCTCTCCAGCCTGCCCTGTCCCTCTCCCTCCCCCCCCCCCCCAGGCCTTCTCCAGCAAAGCTTTTTAATAGATACTCGGTTATAGAAAACCAAATTTGCTGAGCTCATGCTGTGTCAGGCTCTAGTCCAGGTGTTAAGGAGCCCAAATGAGACAACCCTGATTTCCAGAAACTCATGTCCTCCTAACCACCCCATGAAATGAGACAGGATTGATGTTCTCCATTTTTTAGCTAATGAGAAGTTGAGGCCCAGGGAGATAAGGTGCCTCTTTGCTCTCCGTGTGGGATAACGGGCACCTGACCTGGGGAAGTTTAGTAGTACAATATTTACAACAAAAAGCCCAAATCCCCTGTGGGCCTCTGAATCAAGGAAAGGAATTCACTTACCCATTTTTAAGGGGGTAAAAAAAGTGGATACTTGAATTTTCTAAAGCCATAGATACTGGATTCTCTTGGTAGGTCTGTATGAATAATCCAGAGAACAATGTAGTAACCAATAACCAATATATTCTAGTGGCCACTTATGTTTATGGCTAAGAATATTGACATGTACCAGAATCCTAATATCTTATGTTCTTCTTCTCACCTTTGGCTTCATTGACCCCCGCGCCCCTCCCTCTTTCTTGAAACTGGATTTTCCTTACAATACAGCATAGAGGTGTCTTTTCACTTCCAGGATTGTTCTTGGTCACAATCTATAACTTGCCCTTCCTTTAACTGTCCTACAGGAGAAGGCTGAAGTGTTGGTTTCTTCAGGATTTCCATTTCGAACCCTTTTCTCTTCTGTCTCTTCACCTGTTTGCCTGGGGCACTTGTTTTAAAAATATATTCCCGCTTAAAAATTCCTTAATAAACTAGGTTTTGACAGCTCTCTTCTGAGCTCCAGATCCAAATTACTCTACACATCCCCAGGCATAATGGGCCCCAAACCCAACAAGTCCAAAACAGAAGTTCCCAAATTTCTGTGCCAAGTCTCACTGGCGCTATGATATTAGAAGGAAACATTTAGTTTTGCACCCAAAAACTATAGGTTTTCATAAGTTCCCTTTGCCAAATTGAGAAAGTTCCCTTTTATTCCAATTTTGCTTAGAATTTTTATCACAAATGAATATTGTAGAATAGTTTCTCTATGTCTATTGAGATAATCATATGGTTTTGATTTTTTTCAATTTATTGTGGTTAATTACATTGACTTTGAAATGTTAAATCAGCCCTGCATTCTTAGGATAAATTTAAAGTACTATGTTGGATTTTGATTTCGAATCTTTGCATCTATGTTCATGAGGAATATCAGTTTGTAGTTGTATTGTAATACCTTTGATTAGTTTTGGTATCTGGGTAATGCTGGCCTCAAAGAATAAAGTTGAGACTTTTTGTAGAATTATTTCTAGGAGAGTTCCTTAAATTTTTGGTAGACTTCACCAATAAGGCCATCTGAACCTGCAGATTTATTTATTTGTTTGTTTGTTTGTTTGTTTATTTCAGAGAGTAATAGAGAGGGGGAGAGAGAGAAAGAGACATCAATGATGAGAGAGAGTCATTGATCGGCTGCCTCCTGCATGCTCCACATTGGGGATGGAGCCTACAACCCCGGGCATGTGCCCTGACTTGGAATCCAACCATGACCTCCTAGTTCATAGGTCGATGCTCAATCTCTGAGCCATGTCGGATGGACTATAATAAGGTTTTTAACAAAAATTCAATTTTAAAAAATAGATATAGGTCTCTTTATATATGTGTGTTTGTATATACCTATATGTCCTTTAAGATACCTTGTTTTTTAGCTTTAGCAATTTGTGCCTTTCAAGGAATTTCAGTTTCATCTAAGTTGTCAAATTCATATGCATAATGTTATTCATAATATTTGCTTTTTATCTTTTAAATATATACAATCTGTAGTGATGTCAACTTCCTCATTCCTGATATTGGTGATTTGTGTTTGCTCTTTTTTGTTTCTCATCAGTGTGGCCAGAAGTTTACCAATTTTATTGATTCTTAAAAAAATAAAAAAGCTCTTAGTTTCACTTATTTTCTTTATTGTTTTTATGCATCCTACTACATTAATTTCTACTTTCATCTTTATTATGCCCTTTCTTCTGCTTGCTTTAATTTGCTCTTTTTCTAGTTTAAGTTGGAATCTGAGATAATTGATTTGAGACCTTCTTTTCTACTATAAATATTTACCTCTATATATTTATCCCTAAGCAGTGCTTTAGTAATATCCCACAAATTCTTATATATCATTTTCATTCATTTCTAAATAGTGTCTAAATTTTTAAAAAATTTCTTATTTGGCCAAAACCGGTTTGGCTCAGTGGATAGAGCGTCAGCCTGCGGACTGAAAGGTCCAGGGTTCGATTCCGGTCAAGGGCATGTACCATGGTTGCGGGCACATCTCCAGTAGGGGGTGTGTAAGAGGCAGCTGATCAATGATTCTCTGTTATTGATGTTTCTAACTCTCTATCCCACTGTCTTTCTCTCTTTAAAAATATAAATAAAATATATATTTTAAAAAAATTTTTCTTCTTTGATGTATGGGTTATCTAAAAGAATTTCATTTAGTGTAAAAATATTTATTCTTCAAGACTATTATATTCTTGCTGACTTTCTGTTCAGTGGTTTATCAGAAATTGGGAGAATCACTATAATTGTAATTTTATCATTTATCCTTATAGGTCTATCAGTTTTGCTTTATCTATTTTGAAGCTCTGTTAACAGGGCCACATAGTTTAGAATTGTTATAGATCAATTTATAATTAGGAAATGGCATTCTTTATACCTGCTAATGTGGAAGGATAGTAAGAAGCTGGAAAAATTCCTGGGCAAAGTAGATAGGGGAAACTGAGGCAAGAAAATTAAATAAGACCTAACAATTTGAATAAATCACAGCCAGCTAGTGAATGGCAAGACCTTATCTTCCCTAACCAAGGACACCTGAGAGCAAATGGTTTACACCTGTCCTCCCTAACCAGAGAATGCATAGTTTCAATCACCCTGGTCAGGAAAAATAGAGAACAGAGACCCAGTTAATGCCATCGGTGCCAGCCAAACTCAAGGATAGTGGAAGTCAGGGGAACAAATAACAAAAACCACAGTACGGCCAGAGAGATGGAAGATAAAAGCCCAACAGTAAAGCAGACTGAAGACTAATCCCAAACTCCCCTTATAGGCTCATTTTGATTCATCAGCATATTAAAAACACACTTGGAAAGCTAATGAATATTCAATTAAAACCCTCCCCTAAAAGTCTTGCCCTCAGGAAAAAGATAACAACCCTCAAGACAAAGATCGGTGCAGGCTCACTCTAGAGAACTCCCAGGCCCCTTCTGGAGCCTGAACTTTTTACTTCCTCCTCAACTCCAAGGGTCCCCAGGAGACTTTCAACCAGGGGAGCATCGAACAGCAGCAGCTCATCCCAGGCTTACCCCTGACCCTGTCTCCAAGGCCCTTTTTCTCTGACTTTCCAGTGAGATAAGAGCAGCCCTACCTTGGTTCACATTTTTCCTATAATGCTTCTAGGGGAGCCAAAGCAGAACACCCCCTAAGCTCTCTCCTGTTGCTTCTACCCTAAGTCCTTCTTTTGTTTCACTGTCTCCAGCTTTAATAAGTGTACTCTCAAAACCACTGGAATCTTATTGTGAAACGAAATTCTTAACACTGGAGGGGAATAGAGGGGGGTACCACAGCCCAGATTTCTAGGGTGCAGGCCCGGCCAAGGGACCCCATCAGTGCATGATCAGGGCTGGTGAGGGCTCCGGGGCATGTCTGGCCCATCTTGCTTAGCCAGAACCCAGCAGCAAGCTGACATGCCAGTCAGAGTGCCTGCCCCCTGGTGGTCAGTGCACATCATAGTGAGCTGTTGAGCAGCGTTAGCATATCATTAGCATATTACGCTTTGATTGGTTGAACAACCAGACACTTAGCATATTAGGCTTGTATTATATAGAATCTTTCCTGCACAAATTCAGGAACCTACACACTACAGGTCAGTCTGAGGCAGACCCACTCTGGGCTGGCCCTGTCTAGTAACAGTAATATTTTTACTCTGACAATTTCTTTGTCCAATATTAAAATAGCATTCCTGATTTCTTGACTGGTTCTTAGTGTGATATATTTTTTGCAACTCTTCAACCTGTTTGTGTTTTTATGTTTAAAGTGTTTCTTGTTGCCGAAACCGGTTTGGCTCAGTGGATAGAGCGTCGGCCTGCAGACTGAAGGGTCCCGGGTTCGATTCTGGTCAAGGGCATGTACCTTGGCTGTGGGCACATCCCCCGTAGGGGGTGTGCAAGAGGCAGCTGATCGATGTTTCTCTCTCATCGGCGTTTCTAGCTCTCTATCCCTCTCCCTTTCTCTCTGTAAAAAATCAATAAAATATATTTAAAGTGTTTCTTGTAGACAGCAAATAATTAGGTCTTGCTTTTTTGTCTGATCTGTCTTTTGTCAATTTCTGTCTTTTAATTAGAGTGTTAAGATCATTTAAAGTTAATGTAATTATTGATATGGTTAGGTTTATGTATATAACCTGGAGATTCTCAAGTTAGTAGGCTGGGACAATTGAATGGCTCATTTCTTTTGTTTCCTGTTTTTCAGGAGTCACTGTACTTTGAAGCTTGATATCCAGTGTTCTGTAACCATTATTTCATATATTGTCTCTGAGGCTTTTGGTTGTTACTGGCAGGAAGGTAAATTCAGTTTCTGTCTCACCATCTTTAGGTAAAGTAGAAATCGAAGAACTTCACTAATGATTAGTTAAAGCATCTTAAACCTGTAAGATCTTCCTTTCTTATACATATTTTTATTCAGGGTGAAAATTGCCCTGGATTAAGAACAACTTAGGCAACATAGGATAGTGATGCTGGTTCTTGTAAATGTAATTGTGAGGTTTCTGGGACCAACACATTTTTAAAGAAACAATTGATAAAATCCATAGAGAGATATTTCCAGATTTTGTGTGTATCATATCATTGACTATTTTTTTCAGGTATAATCTGTGGTCATTTCATTTCATCTTTCAAAATGTTTACTATTTTAACTGTCATTAACAAAAAAAATAACTTTTAAATGTATGAAAAATACTAGATGTCAACTTAAAATGTGGAAGTACATGGTGTTTCAAAATCCTTTTAGGATGGTATGTGAGTTTTTTAAAAATTTGTAAACAACTGCTCAAAAATAAAAGTTAATCATGTGCCCCTTCTTAGTGGCATTCCACTGCTATCAGGATAAACTCAGTTCTACTGTTGCTTGCTTGGTACTTGGAGATTTGGCCTGCCCGTTTATCTTATAGCCTGATCTTTTATCACTTCCCCCATCACTCTGCACTGTAGCTATATTAAACTGCTTTATTTCCTTAAACATGAAATGTTTTCTCTTGTTTTGGGCCTTTTGAACCTAAATATCTTCTGTCTATAATAGTTCTGTTCCCCTCCCCACAACTCTGCAGTCTTGACATAGATGTATTTTTTCTCTTTTGTGCTCCCACAATCCTTTTCCCTTCACTAGTACTCACCACCCTCCACTGTATTTACCTGTTCACTTGTCTCTGTCCACAGAAAGTGCAGTATCATCCCAGGAGCAATGAGAAAACATAGCACCCAGATACTGGTTTTTAAATACCATTCTCCAGCAATCAGAACCAGGGCTTTCTGGAGAAATGGCTGATTTTAAGACCGAGACAAGGATAAATGACCAGAAACATTTTGTGTGAGTGTTTGTGGATGCCAGAAAGTAAAAAAGTACCCAGAGAATAATAGGAACATGTCAGAGGGACACAGGAGTCAGTTAGAGAAGGCTTTTACTGGCCAAATGTGGGACATATAGTGATGGTACACACACACAAACACACACACACACACACACACACACACACACAATTTCATAAGAAAATGCCAAACTGTATTCCAAAGGGGCTGAGTCAGTTTGTATTCCCACCAGCAGGGTATGAGAGTTTCATACCCTCCTTGCTAACACATATCTTCAATCTTCATTGTAGCCTTTAAGCGGGTGTGTGATGGCATCTCACTGATGTTGATTAACGATCCTTTCATGTGCTTGTATGTGATCCATATCTCTGCTGAGATGTCTCTTCAAATACTTTGCTCATTTTTACTGGGTTGTTTGTTTTATTATTGAGTTACTAGAGGCCTGGTGCATAAAATTCATGCATGGGTAGGGTCCCTAGGCCTGGCTGGCAATCAGGGCCAATCTGTGGGGTGACCCACAGGGCAATTAGGGGCCCTGCTGGCACCCACCTTCACTGGCCTGGGGTCTGCAGGCTGGGGGCAGCTCCTGCATTGAGTGTCTTCCCCCTGATGGTCGGTGAGCATCACAGCAACTGGTTGTTCCAGTGGTCATTCTGCCATTTGGTCAATTTGCATAATAGGCTTTAGTTATATAGAATAAGAGTTCTTTATATAGTCTGGATACAAGTCCTTTATTAGGTTATAATCAGAACGTTGTAACTGGAGCCCTAATAAGAACAACAATGATGCTAATAAAGGTACTCACAGGCATGACTCCCCTGGAATTAGCACCTAAAATCACCTCTGGTCACTCCTTTCCAGCCTTAGTCTTCAGGCTTCTGCTTTCTCCTGAGAGATGACCACCCTTGAAGACATTCAGTTGTAAAACAGTCTCATCAACAATAAAAGTACTACCTACAGGAAGCATTCTTTATCAATGAAAAATAAATAAAATGTTTTAATTTTAAAAAATAACAATGGTAAACAGGTTATCTGCTGATTAAGTTAGGAATCCATCATTGTATCCTATAATAATAAAAGGTTAACATGCAAATCGACCCTCATGGGGAAACCACCAGGAACAACCGGTTGCTATAATGTGCACTGACCACCAGGGGGCAACTGACTACCTGCATTGAGCATCTGTCCACTGGTGGTCAGTGTGCTCCCACAGGGGGAGCTCCGCTCAGCCACAAGCCAGGCTGATGGTTGAGAGTGCAGCGGCGTGGCTGGAGCCTCTCCCCACTCCTCGGCAAGGCTAAGGTTGTCAGACTGACATCCCCTGAGGTCTCCCGGGCTGCCAGAAGAATGTCTGACTGCCAGCTTAGGCCTGATGCCCCTGGGAGTGGGACTAAGCTGGCAGGTGGACATCCCCTGAGGGATCCCAGACTACAAGAGGGCACAGGCTGGACTGAGGGACCCCCCCCCCCACCCCAAGGGTACAAATTTTCATGCACCGGGCCTCTAGTAACTATATAAAGAAAGAAGTGAGCCATAGCTGGTATGGCTCAGTGGATAGAGCATGGGCCTACAGACTGAAGGTCCTGGGTATGATTTCGGTCAAGGGCACATGCCTGGGTTGCAGGCTTGATCCCCAGTAGGGGGCGTGCAGAGGGCAGCCAGTCAGTGATTATTTCTCATCATTGATGTTTCTATCTCTCCTCCTTCTCCCTTCCTTTCTGAAATTATTAAAAATATTTTTAAATGAATGATTAAAACGGGAAGAAACTCCTTATAATAGAATATCAACTAATAAAAGTAAAGGAATAATTGACTTAGAAAATCATCATTTTTCAACCATCACAGAAATAATAATAAATTCAGACAAGAAACATTAATGGATAGTAAAATTCATCAATGAAAGGGCCTTTTGAACCTAAATATCTTCTTAGGTTTTATTTACATCGTCCCAAAGTCTTCTCCTACAAAATTATCATTAATTATTCAAGGAAAAAGAGTAACTTTACAGTGGAGAAACCTGAAGATACCTCCTTATTCTAGTGATCAAAGTTAACATCAACAGCAGTGGAACAAATTAACATTACGAGTCATCTGATGAATACAATGAGATGAGTGCAGTATTCCTTCTGTGCTTGCCTACAATGTGTAACCTGATTGTAAGCAAACATTAGGCAAACCCAAATGGAGGCACCTTCCACAAAATAACAGGCCTGTGTTTTTTCCAGTTATCTATTTCTTTGTAACAAACACCCTAAAACCTACTGGCTTAAAACAATGCTTTATTTTACTATAGTTTGGACAAGGGGCAGTTCTTCTCTGCCCTAATTTAGATGAGTTACAGCCCAGAGCCTGGCTATAGTAGGCCTCAGCTAGCGTGGCTCAAAGGCTAAAGCAAGAATCATGAATCTGAAGGTTTTCCCACTTCGCATCTCTGACACCTGAGCTGGGAGACGCAAGCAGCTGAGGGCTTCAAAAGTAATGGCCCATCTGGCATCTCTGGCTTTATATAGCCTCTTCATCAGAGAAAAAAAAACAACACAAAAAACCTACAAGTGGGGACACCAGTGGTAGAGGGGAAGAATTAACAACCAGGGTGACAACATGGATAAATCCCAATGTCTTATGCTCATTGAAAGAAGCCAGACTCAGCCGAAACCGGTTTGGCTCAGTGGTAGAGCTTCGGTCTGCGGACTGAAAGGTCCCAGGTTCGATTCCGGTCAAGGGCATGTACATTGGTTGCGGGCACATCCCCGGTGGGGGGTGTGCAAGAGGCAGCTGGTCGATGCTTCTCTCTCATCGACGGCTCTCTATCTCTCTCCCTTCCTCTCTGTAAAAAATCAATAAAATAAAAGAAAAGAAACCAGACTCAAAAGGTTACATAGTGTATGATTTCATTTACGTAACATTTCAGAAAAGGCAAAACTAGGGGGAAAAAACAAATCAGTGGTTGCCATGGTCTGGGGATGGGTGGAGAGCCTGACTTCAAAGGAATACAAGGGCATTTGTGGCGGTGGTTATTCATTTATTTGTCAGGTTTGTATTTGTCAAAATTCATAGAACTATATACTAAAAATTTACTTATTATAAAATTTTACTTGTATGTAAATTATACTTCAATAAACCTGATCTCCCTCCACCCCCGGGCCACGACCACTACCAAAGCAGTTAAAAATTCTGAGGAATATATAGAATATATATCCAGAAGTGAACTGGAAACCCAGTCAAGAAATATACAACTGCACATAGATTTAGGAAGGGGCCACTAGATGGTGGTATTAATTTTTGTAATACAGCCCAGGGAAAATCTTAAAGCTCAAAGATCACAGACCTGGAAGTGGAGCACTTCTGGGGAGAGTTTCCTGTAAATCCATTGTTGTAACTTCTGACATCTAGCCTTGAGCTGCATTGGCTTCTGTGATTTTGCAAAGCCAGGTCTCCCAGCCTCCCACTGATTCTGCATTACAAAATAAATAAATAAATAAATAAGATCAGAAACATCGACCAGCTGCCTCCAGCACTCCCCCCCAACCCCCACTAGGGATGTGCCCACAACCAATGTACATGCCCTTGACTGGAATCGAACCTGGGACCTTTCAGTCCGCAGACCGACGCTCTATCCACTGAGCCAAACCGGTTTCGCCTTTTTTTGATTCTTATATGTGCCCTGACCAGGGATAGAACTCACACCTTGCTATATCTGGATGATACTCTAACTAATTGAGCTACCCAGTTGGTGTAATAATCTGCCATTCTTAATTTATCAAACCACCACCCCAACCCCCATGCAAGTAGTTTTTTTTTACAATTCTTTTTTTTAATTAGATAAACTTACATATTTTGAAACACATAGGTTTTTAAAAGTAGACCTTTTTGAAAAAGCAGTTTTAGGGGGAAAAAGCAGTTTTAGGTTCACAGCATAAGTGAGCAGAAAGTACAGAGAATAACTGTTATTAACTGCCCCCCCCCCCAATCTCCATACATAACCTTCTCCATTAACATCTCTTACAGAGTGGTACATTTGTGACAGTTGATGAAGCTACACTGACTCATCATTATCATCCAAAGTTGACAGTTTACATTAGGGTTGACTCGTTGTATATGCTACAGATTTGGACAAATATATGACCGCCATTATAGTCAGTATGGTGTCATACAATGTAGTTTCACTTCCCTAATCATCTATGCTCATCCCTCCTTTCCCTTAACCCTTGCTGAAATGCACACATTTTATCTGTACAATTCCAATTTTATTTTAAAGGACTTGGTTTGGAAGTGTTCAATAGCATAGAAGCAAAAAGAAAAAGGAAAGTTTGTATTTAATTTTTTTGTCAACCTACACCTAACCAGGAGAATGAGTATCAAGAGTCAGTTTGGTCAACCTTAACCAAGTGGCCTATAAAAATCGACTCATCCTTTCATCTTTTGTTGTCAGCTACAAGATGTGTCGGTTTATTGTATGGACTGTCTGGATTGGCCTGTAAATAGCTGAGGAAAAATTGTATTGTTTTGAATGGCTTCTGACAACGTATTTGCTCTAGACTCCATTTGTTTATCTTTCTGGCAGTTCAGGATATTGGTAGAGCTCTCCTCCAACACCATATTTCAAAAATCAATCAATGTATACTACAAATAATGCTATTGGTTCCCTAAGGTTATTTTCTCTTATCATTTCAATAATGCATACATATTGAGTTAACATGAAACAAAATTTTACTATTGACTCCTACAAGACCTGTCACAGTAGCTTTACAAATAGTGGTCTGTAATGAGTTTTGTATAATTCCGATCCACTCAACTGGTGCATGGGGTCACCAGGACCCCAACTCCCCTGCATGCCTCCCTCTATGTTGGAAAAAAACGGACTACAGAGAAGTCTAACCCCTCTGGAACAGTTTCATTCTATAAATGGGCTTCGTAAGGCATTGCTTCACCCTTTAGCGGCGCCTTTTTCTACGCTTTTGAGGCCACAAAGCACCCTCCTCTCCCGGTTCCGGTCCGGCCCACGAAAGCAAGGGCATTGCACAATTCTCAGCATGCAGTTCGGGCATTGCACAATCCTCAGCATGCAGTTCGGGCATTGCACAATTCTCAGCATGCAGTTCGGGCACTGCCCTCTGGTCAGCGCCACGACCAGCCTCCCCGAGCCTCTGCTTTTTCTGAGGCTGCAGAGCGCAGAGCTCGGGAGGAACCTGGGCTCAGCACCCCGTCACGTGGCCGCCGGGGCCCAATGACCGAGGCCCACGCGCTCCCCACGGCCGCATGCGCTCACAGAGCCCGGGCTCTCCCGGCGCCCCGCCCCCGCCGCGCGGTGCGCCCGCGTTAACCCTCCCACGAGATCCCGGCCTCCAGAGCCGCGGGTTCCTACCAGGTGTCGTGTTCCAACTGGGGCCCCGGGGGCGGGCCCTGATTGGTTGGCTGGGAAGGCGGGACCCGGCTCATTTGAGAAGAGGACCACTTCCTGAAGCATGAGGCAGGAAGTTATCCGGCTCCTCTGGAGTCCCGCGGAGAAAGTGCTGTCAGCCGCTCGGGCAGCGGCGCGAGCTGGAGGCCGGTGCTGAGACCGGCCGTTCGGTCTGGCCGCAGTTAGGCTCCGGGTTCCATCGTAGCACCACGGCCCCGTCCCGCAGCCCCGAGCCCGGCGCGGCCGCCCGGAGGGGGGCTTCCTCCAGCCTCCTTGCCGCCGCTCCAAAGGGTGGGCACCTGCCGGGTCGGCGCCTGGGTCTCCTCCCAGCTTGGGGGCTGGCTTCCGGCTTCCGCGCTCCGAGCCGCAGGGAGAAGCACCCTTGTCCCCCACCCCGCGCCCCGACTCCCTCTCTGAACACACCGCTAGAACCCCCGGTCCAAGCAAGAGGCAGCCTTGGACCTCGGGCTTAGCCGGATCCGAGACGCCCAGCCCTGGCAGCATCTCCGACGGGGCTCTGCATCGTCTCCACCATGTCCCCCACCGTCTCCCACAAGGACAACAGCCGGCAGCGCCGGCCAGGGACTTTCAACCACTCCCTGGACATGAAGAGCGGGCCCCTGCCGCCGGGCAGCTGGGACGACTGCCACCCGGACGTGGTGGGCGGAGAAGGGGACAAAGAAGCTCTCCTCTGGGATACCAGCATCAGCGGCTTCGCCAAGCCCCCGCGGAGCTGCCGGGCCGAGTTGAGCAGCATTTTGCTGCTGCTTTTTCTTTACGTGCTCCAGGGCATCCCCCTGGGCCTGGCGGGGAGCATACCGCTCATCCTGCAGAGCAAAAACATCAGCTATACCGACCAGGCTTTCTTCAGCTTGGTCTTTTGGCCCTTCAGTCTCAAGTTGCTCTGGGCCCCGCTGGTGGACGCCGTCTACTTTAGGAACTTTGGTCGGCGCAAGTCGTGGCTGGTGCCCACGCAGTATATCCTGGGAATCTTCATGATCTATCTGTCCACGCAGGTGGACCGGTTGCTGGGCAACACCGACGGCCGAGCCCCCGACGTGGTCGCTCTCACCGTGACCTTCTTTTTGTTTGAGTTCCTGGCCGCCACACAGGACATCGCGGTGGATGGCTGGGCACTCACCATGTTGTCCCGGGAGAACGTGGGTTATGCCTCGACGTGCAATTCCGTGGGCCAAACAGCGGGCTACTTTCTGGGCAATGTCTTGTTTCTGGCCCTCGAATCTGCCGACTTTTGCAACAAATACTTGCGGTTTGAGCCTCAACCCAGGGGGATCGTTACCCTTTCAGGTATTTACACTAATCCGCTGTTAGGTTTATCTTAACGTGTAGGAATCCTTTTGACAGCGTGTGGCAAGGAAGGGAAGCTCGTTACTTAATCCACTAGATAGCATTTCATGGGAGGTGACCCGAGGTAAGTTTCCCCGCTCCACTAAAACGAGCTTCAGCCATAAGGACCACATTGGAGTAATCTTAATCCATCAGTACTCTGCAGTAAGCTGGGAGAGACAGCCCACGCAATAACTTTGTTGTAGAATGGCGTACCCAACTTAGTGTAGGAGTCTGTTGACTAATACACATTTTTTTAAAAAAAAGTATGGCTAGTGTGAAGACGCGAATCTAATCTGACATCCATGATTCACATTTCACTTCTCTTGTTCCTTGGATTGAGATTCCTAGCTCCGTGCATTCTGGTCTGTTTCCTCTATTCTTTCACCAAGAGTCCTCATTGAGCCCTCTTGTGAAAGGAACGGGCTTAATTTATTCAAACATTAACCAGTGGGCTAACTGACAGACTTCTAAGGGCCTGCTATAAAACAGAGTCCAACTCACCAAGAGCAGGGAGAGAGACATTTTAGGGGAGCACACAGTTGCTGCTTGTTAACTGCTTGTGGGAGTCAGACTTCATAAGCAGATATTTGGTCTGGTTCAGTGGTAAGCTTCCATGAAGTGGGTAAGTGGGATTACAGAATGCCCAACACCAGGTGAAAATGCACTGCGAAGAAGCAACGTACAAAAAAGTACAGGGTGCCAGTGATGTTCAAAGTTTGAGAAAATAGTGCTGAAAGATGAGTAAGATTTCATTTAAATACAATGAGAAAGAGCTTGAAGTTTATCTAGTAAGAAATTGGATATAGGTTCTACAAAATTTTCTCTTTTTCTGCATGAGTAAAATACATGCCTCTATAAGGTTTTCTGAGGATTTTTTAAAAACTTTCCTAACAACTGGGAAGCAGCAGTAAAATTATCAATGTCAATAATAACCTACATCAGGAATGTAGTAGAATTCTTCATTCTGGTAGTGATGATGAATTTAAGCAGCCAAACTTTCATCTTCCCAGTACTAGATTAGGAATTCCCAACAGCATAAATGTCAGGTAGGTGTGTGTGAGGGATGTTAAGAGTTCTAATATTTGGGGAGTGTCTTGAGGAGGGAGGGATCCACAGCTGAACTACTCATTGCCTGAAACCCCCCTGTGACATTGAAGGAAAGCTCATTATTGCTAGTGGCTCACTATATACCCCTAAAGAACCCCTTCCTACCTCCTCCAACTGCTAGTGAGCCACAACTACTGATGAAATGGTCATTGTACTTCTCATCAGTTGGTTTCAAGCCAAAAATGTTTTAGAGCTTGTTGCTTTGCGATAGATAGATTTGTCTCTGAATGTTCTGGGGTCCCACCCCTGCTCTATGGATAAATCTCTGCCTAAAAATAATGTGTGACTGCATCAAATTGGCACCTTGTTGCTTTTTATATGTCTTGCTTTTCATTGTGTACTGGACTGTTCAGGCCACCAGGAAAGATTAATGAGATAATGTGTTACTTAATATACAAAACTCTCAGTAGAGACAGTAAGATTTAAGAAGCTATGGAAACTAAATTATAACATTAAACATGGTAAATTATAATGTTCTCTTAAATATGATATAAGAGTGATTGATAAAACATCATTCCGGAGAAAGGCATTCATGAGCCATTCTATATAATAAAAGCCTAATATGCAAATCATTAGTGAACAGTGGAATGACCAGTCGCTATGATGTGCGCTGACTACCAGGGGGAGGTGCTCAATGCAGGAGATGCCCCCCTGGTGGTCAGTGAGCTCCCATAAGGAGAGTGCTGCTCAGCCAGAAGCCCGGCTCAGAGTGCTAAGGAGCAGCAAGCTGAGCCTTTAGGAGCAGCGAGCAGGCAGGCAGGAGGAGCAGGTAGGCAGTAAGGAGTGAGGGCTCCTGGACTAGGAGAGGGCGCAGGCAGGGCTGAGATACCCCCTTCCCCACCGCCAGTGCACGAATTCATGCACCGGGCCTCTAGTTATAATTATATCCTCCCTTATCAGGAGCTGTTCCTTAATGGGAAGATCGAAAGTGTGCTATTGGAGTTTTATTTACACTGATTTTTTATTTTGAATAGCTGTTTATTCTGTGGAATTTGAACTTTGTTCTCCAGAAAATCATAGAAATAGCTTACTATTTAATTTAACTTTTTATGTCTGTAGTGGACTGCTGTTTCTGGTTCAAACATTTTTAGTAAGTTAAGAATTGAAGAGTTTCTGAATTTTCATTTGTCTCTTTAAGGCTGCAATATCACATTTGTAGCCTTGTACTTTCTGAAACTTAGTATAACTAAGGAAAAACAGTGTTTCTGAGGAATTTAAAGAGCACAGAAATAATCATGAAGGAAATAAAATTGCTTAGGAAATAAAAGAAGAGCCAAACTCTGAGGCAGATGCCTAGAAAATCGGGAAACTAAAAGTAGGCATAGTTTTTTTTGTGTGAAATTTTAAAATATGTTCTGTGATTAACACTTTGAGTTTTACAGATACACTCAAAGTGGGAAATATTGAGAAAGAACAGTTTTTGCCATCTAGAAAGCATTCTAAAGAATAAATATGGAACAAGGACAGGGTGAGATAGAACCCCTTAGAAACAAAACCACGACTATGCTGAGATTGGCTTTGGTACCTTAAAGGGTCCAGTACTGAACTCAGAAGTGGACTTCTTTCCTGCCACATTTGGTTTTCAAGGATCTTAGCAAAAAGGGATAACTTTTAAAATATATATATTTTATTTATTTTTTACAGAGAGGAAGGGAGAGAGAGGGATAGACAGAAACATCGATGAGAGAGAAACATCAATCAGCTGCCACCTCCACACTCCCACTGGGGATATGCCCGCAACCAAGGTACATGCCCTTGACCGGAATCGAACCCGGGACCTCTCAGTCCGCAGGCAGACGCTCTATTCACTGAACCAAGCCGGTTTTGGCAAAGGGATGAGTTTTTAAGCTGCAAGAACTGATTAACCCAGAAGAACATAGAGTTAAGAACATAATGTTTTATGACTTGAAAGAAGACTATATTTCAGTTCCTTTATTATAGATGAGAAAACTGCAGCCAAGTGGCTAATTAGAGGCAGATATATATCTACAGGGTTAAATTTCCTGACTCCTTAAATATAATATGTGTGTAATGTAACATAATACTAAAATATAATGTGTGCGTATCATTGGGCTTTTCTGCTAGAGGAAAGTAGCACTATGACTGTTGATACCTAAAAACATCAACCTACTCCTGGAATACCTAATGTCCAGAAGTAACAGATTTAAAAGTTTTTTTTTTGTTGTTGTTTTTTTTTAAGTGATGCATGTTATTCATTTACTCAGCCATGAGTGCCTCTTTGGTGCTAGTCAGTGTTATAGTTTAATGAATAATATCTGGCAATTCCCTGCTCCTAAGGAATCTTTCTATAGTCTATAATGACGGTTTGTAAACCAAAATGATGGAGAGAGATAAAAGGATAATGTAAGTGAGTGGGTTGGGGCAAGACTGCAGGGATTGGAGGGGACAATGATGACATGGAAAACTGATGCTCATCTAAAGGTAGGGAGTTTTGCCCAGCCGGTATGGTTCAGTGGTTGAGTGTCAACCTATGAACCAGGAGGTCACAGTTCGATTCCTGGTCAGGGTTAGGACACATGCCTGGGTTGTGGGCTTGATCTCCAGTGTGGGGCATGCAGGAGGCATCTAATCAATGATTCTCTCTCATCATTAATGTTTCTATATCTCACTCCCTCTCCCTTCCTCTCTGAAATTGTTTTTTTTTTTAATATATAAAAAAAATAAAGGCAGGGAGTTTCAACCCCAATAAATCATCGCCTGTGGTAACAAGATCCTAGGATTGCTAGATTTTGAGTATTCAAAAGCTGAAATTTTCTCTTGTTTTTTTTTTCCCTCTCCTAATTTTAAAATATTAGTTTGATTCATATAAAATATGTGTTTTGGCTAGGTCCAACTGGTAGTTGAGGCCAATTCCTCTACAAGCAGTGGTGACAGTCCTATATAATAAAAGGGTAATATGCAAATTGACCAACAGCAGAACGACCAGTCGCTATGATTGCGCACTGACCACCAGGGGGAAGACACTCAACACAGGAGCTGCCCCTGATGGTCAGTGCACTCCCACAGGGAGAGCGCCACTCAGTCAGAACCCCAGAAGCTGGGCTCATAGCTAGCAAGAGCAGCGGGAGCCTCTCCTGCCTCAGTGGCAGTGCTAAGGATGGCAGTGCTCCCCACAGGCCTAAGCTGGCAGTCGGACATCCCCTGAGGGCTCCCGGACTGTGAGAGGGCATAGGCTGGGCTGAGGGACACACCCCCTCTCCCCAGTGCACGAATCTCATGCAACAGGCCTCTAGTAATGAATAAAAGAAGTGATTGCAATGGGTTTAGGGGCAGGGAGAAGGATAGTCTGATTCAGAGAAGACAGTTAAACATAACAGTTTATGAGTCAGCTTGTTTATAGATAGGCATATACAATAGGAGTTAAAGGGAACTGTTGCTTTGAAAAATTGATGCTTTAAGTGTGAAGCTAATCAAACTGGTGATGATAATAGTAATAGTATGTATTTATAAAACATTCAGGCTATGAACTATGAAGAGAGCAGGACCAATTCTTTGTCTTACTTTCTGAAAGTATTTTATGTAACTAACAATGATATTTAGAATTGGGTAGAACTGACTGACTTATTTCTAGATAGGTCAGTTATTCTTATATAGGCTATAATACATACTTAAGCATCTATATCTAATATTAAAACACCTTCTTACATTCTCAAAGATGAAACTATAGAGATGGAGAACAGATTGGTAGTTGCTAGGGATTGTGGGTGAGAAGGTGATGGATAGCCTGAGGGAGTTTTGGGGAGTGATGGAACTGTTCTGAATCTTGATTATGGTTGTGATTTGAAATTGATACATGCATTAAAACTCATAGAACTGTACACTAAAAGTATTTAGCTCTATTGTATGATAATAAAGTAAAAAAGTTATTTAAATAACCAATTCATTATCTTAAAAGCTAATATCTGGATAGTTTACAAATAAAAAACCTAACCTTTCTTTAAAAGCTAATTTCTGTATAATAATTTAAAAAATTAAGCTTTAATCGTTTCTTGGCCTTTGGCTAAGA
Organism: Vespertilio murinus; assembly: GCA_963924515.1. Taxonomy (NCBI): domain Eukaryota; kingdom Metazoa; phylum Chordata; class Mammalia; order Chiroptera; family Vespertilionidae; genus Vespertilio; species Vespertilio murinus. The sequence continues at coordinate 182,724,777 of OZ004706.1, forward strand.
TCAAGTGTAAAAAATTAAGCCTTAGCCCTGGCCAGGTCTGACTCAATGGTTAGAGTGTTAGTCAGTGCACCAAAGGTTGAGGATTTGATTCCCAGTCAAGGGCACGTCCTGGGTTGCTAGTTCCATCCTGGCCCCAGTGGAGAGTGTGTTTGGGAGGCAACCAATCAATGTGTTTCTCTCACATTGATCTCTCTCTCTCTCTATCTCCCCCCCCTTTCTCCGTCCTTCCCTCCCTCTCTCCTTCCCTCCCTCTCTTGCTTCTCCCTCACTCCTTCCCACTCTCTCTAAAACTCAATAGAAAAAAATATCCTCAGGTGAGGATTAATAAGAAAAGTAATCTTCATTAAAAAAAAAATCCATTGCCTTAAACAATGTTAGTAAATAATAGCCAATAGTCGAATGGTCAGTATTTATGGTAATTATGTCCATAAAACTTAATATATTTTCTGGCAGTGGTAATGCTTCTCTTTGTGAGCTATTAGCTGTATTCTGTTCATGTGAGCTATGGAAAAGCTTTAAATTAGGGCTCTGAATCATGCATTGTTACTACTTCCTTCTTTCATGTGCACTGTTGTTTTGTCCTCAAAGCACAAAGAAATTACAAATAATCCTACCTGCAAATACTGAAACCTGTCTAACTTGTTCTTATTCTTTTTTTCTTTCTCCTGGTACTGGTATCAAGGACTTTAAATTCTAGATGAAGATTTTGTTCATTAAAATTGAGGAATATACTAAGCAAATTTTTTAAAAAAGAGAACTGGAACTCTTAATGTGGTATATAACTGACAAACTTTTAAGTTTCACTTAACATTTATGTACAGACCATTAGTTGAAATTTCTGGTGACGGTGATAAAAATACATGTTTTTAGGGTTTCTTACACAGTTCATTTAAACCAAATGAGGACCAAAATCTTTCTGAATGAGAATAATAATGTAGATGAGCCCAGCTGGTGTGGCTCAGTAGTTGACTTGGAGGTCTCAGTTTGATTCCCGGTCAGGGCACATGCCCAGGTTGTGGACTGTGGATTTGAGGCAGCCAATGGATGATATTTCTCTTTCATTGATGTTTCTATCTGTCTATCCCTCTCCCTTCCTCTCTCTCTCTAAAAATCAATAAAAACATGTAAAAATTAAAAAATAATGTAGGTGAAATTCTGTAAACAAGTCATTATTTGTCACATTTCACAGATATTAAGGATGCAAAAATAATGAACTTTAGCCTTATTTAAAGAATAATATTAAGCCGAAACCGGTTTGGCTCAGTGGTAGAGCATCGGTCTGCGGACTGAAAGGTCCCCGGTTCAATTCCGGTCAAGGGCATGTACCTGGGTTACGGGCACATCCCCAATAGGGGGTGTGCAAGAGGCAGCTGGTTGATGTTTCTCTCTCTTGACATTTCTAGCTCTCTATCTCTCTCCCTTCCTCTCTGTAAAATATCAATAAAATGTATTTAAAAAGTAAAATGTTCTTTAAAAAAAGAATAATCTTAAATTGTTCATTCCTTTAGAATCAGATTCCAAATGTTTTGTTAACTAGAAGTTGTAAAGATGCTATTTTGATTAACTTTAATCATAACTTGTATAGATTACTATTTTAAAATGTAATACCACTGTGCTTAAGAATGTTGTGTGTTTTTCTTCTAATATCTAAAATCAAGTATAACTTTTCCATGTTGGAGAAAGAATTCACCTCGGAGTACAGATTTCCATATGTATTGAAGCATTTTAGTTTCTTTAATTTGTGTCATTTTTTTTTATATTATAGCCTTGGTTTTTGGTTGGGGTTATGGAGACTAAATAATTAGCCAATTCAAGAAAGTTCTTATTTCATCGTTAATTTTTTTTAATTTTATGCAGATAGCATGAAAGAATTGAAAGACTATAAAATTCAAATTCAGATTTAGGTTCAAGGTTTGCCTCTTAATAATTGTAACTTTGGCAAATATTTTAATATTCTGGGCTTCTTTTCCTCATGTCTTTATAATAGTAATGCCTGCTTTGCCCTACTCACATATTTGCTATGAAAATCAAATCAGATAGCATATAAGAAAGGAGCATTTAAATACTAAAGTGAAAATTGGTCTAACCAAATGCTGCTATGTGCCTCCATCATAAGTGAGGTTCAAGTGGTAGTGATCACCCTCAGCTAGACAGCAGGGAAGCAAAACTAAATGCAAAGGAAAAGTCCCGATTGAATAATGTTCTACTTGTTTTTGAAAAAAAGGTGACTAGGTTCCATGAACAGTAAGTTGTGCTATATGAGCAATGAAAAAAACAAACTAAGAAGTAAACTGAGTATAAATTTAAAGTGTTAGAGCTAGAAAGCTTCTGGAATTTTCTAGCCAACGCTCCTTATTTTATAGATGAGGAAACTGGATAGGGTTATCCAGTAAGTTTTATAGTGGCAAACTAAGTTATATTTCTTAGGGTGGTTAAGGAGATTCAGGTTTTAAAATTAATTATATAAGGCATAAAAATCACAATTTTATCACTGACTTAGAATGTAACTTTAGGCATAACCTCTCTAAGCCTGTTTCTTTATCTGTAAACTAGAGGCCCAGTGCACTAAATTAGTGCACTAGGTGGGGAGGTGGGATTCCTCAGCCTGGCCTGTACCCTCTCGCAGTCCTGGACCTCTCGGGATGTCTGCCTGCTGGAGGGTGGGGGGATCGGGCCTAAGCTGGTAGTCAGACATCCCTCTCATAGTCCAGAGCTCTCACAGTCCAGGACCCCTCCCTCCTTACCGCCCTCCTGCAGCAGAGGTGGGAGAGGCTCCCGCCACCGCATTGAAAAGAGGACTGTTCTTAAACAGTTGTTTTTTAAAATTTAATAGTAAAAATACCACCTGTTTGTTGTCTAAATTGACATGATTTAATAAAAAACTAAAATGGCTTAAGTGCTTAAGAATTATGACTGATGGTGCTTATGGGCTATGAAAATCATCTCCCAGAACTCTCTCTTTCTTTTTTCTTTATTACTCCTCACCGGGGAGTAACATAGGTTTTTAGAGAGTGGAAGGGAGGGGGAGAGTCAAAGAGAGAAAAGCATGGATGTGAGAAAGACACATCAATTGGTTGGGTCAGGGCTGGGAATTGAGCCTGCAACCAAGGTGTGTGACCTTGATTGGAATCGAACCCAAGACCCTTCAGTTTATGGACCGATGTTCTGTCCACTGAGCCAAATTGGGTAGGGCGTCCCAGAACTTTTCTTGAATAAAATGACAGACTTTTGTTTCATTCAGCCCATTGAATGTGTGTCACCCCCTTGTACCCCCATTGTTAAGTATCACTGTCCATTTGAGTCTGCGCTGTATATGTTAAACAGACCTAGGACTGCCGCATTCATCTGTATTTCCTGGTACGTATGGTACCTTAAACATGATAGGCACATTGTGTTACTTTTTTTAAACCAAGGTTTTGTGAGGAAAAGTTGTATACAGAATTATATATTATACTGCCAGTGAAGTTATGTCATTTCAAAAGTTATAGATTTTAACATTCTGAATTTCAGATTTCCTTTTTTTCTGGGGAGCTGTATTTTTGGTAACAACAACTTTAGTTGCCATTCTGAAAAAAGAAAACAAAGATGTATCCGTAGGAAAAGAAGAAACCCAAGGTATCACAGATACTTACAAGCTGCTTTTTGCGATTATAAAGATGCCAGCAGTTCTGACATTTTGCCTTCTGATTCTAACTGCAAAGGTAAGAGGTTTCTAAATCTAATTTACCATTCTGCTGTAATTAACAATATGGTAAAATACTTCTGTTGCCTTTTCATATCATAGGTTCCTTTCTACTACTATTAGAATTTAACAATAAAAAACAATTTTCAGTTTATTAAATGTGTTTTAAAAGGTGTGATGATATTAAATATAATTTCAAAGTAAGCTAAATGTTTGGGATTTTGAAAAGAATTACCGTATTTGCCGGCGTATAAGACGATTTTTTGGCCCTGAAAAATACGTATTTGCCGGCGTATAAGACGACTGGGCGTATAAGATGACCCACTAAAATTTCCACTAAAAATACAGAGTTTGTTATATACTCACTGTATAAAACTACCCCCCACTTGGAGGCATATTTTTCAGGGCCAAAAAGTCGTCTTATACGCCGGCAAATACGGTATACCAACTTGAAGTAGGTCTAATACAAGTGAAATCTTATTTAATGAATGATATTAATGCTTGTTATACAAGTGACTGCCTTGAAAAAAAATAATAGCTCTGTATTATAATGAGTATACATTTAAGGTAAAAAACAGTACAATTATTTACTTAAGGTGTGATTTACAATGATATAGAAATATATGACTATTACAAGTTTATTTAAACCATAAAAGAAATGGGGATTTTGGTGATGTTGATTTTATTCTTTATGTTTTCTGTATTAAGATGTCCTAATTTTATATCTCTAAAACATTTTAAAGACATATGCTAGAAGAAAGATGAGTATACTTTCTAAAAGTGAGCTATTGCTGTTGTTGGAATTAATACTACTAAAATCTAAAACCAGTTATAGGAATTTCATATTAATATTTATACTTATCTACATAAGCACTTTACAAACTGAAAACTTTTTGAAAACTCTGAGGTAAAAATTGTAGCTTCAATGTTTTGAAACAGTATTTCCTCCTCTCTAATGACAAGGTGGGTTAAATTTTAAGGAAACATGAAGGAGGCTTAACCTTTAGGAACTTAAGATTTAAGTGTAGGAAATGCTAAAAAGTTCAAGGGAGACTATATTAACTAATTATATAATGTAGAAATCACCTTTGGTAACATTTTTGGTATGTTTTCTTTGGTATATTTCCCCCTATATATATGTGTATACATATACTTTAAATACAGAAATATAACTTCTATAATCAATTTGATATTAATGCTATATATATTTATACATAAACACTTTAAAAGTGCAATAGGATCATACTGTATATAAATTTTTATCATATTTTTATCTTATGATTCCATAATCATCAGGATTTTGTCTTAAATTTGTAGTATCAGAAATTAGTTTCCCCTTCTCTTGAGTTTTATATAGATGAAATATCCCTATGCCTGTATCATTAAATCATATTTGAAAACTTTTTAGTAAATATATAATTGTCACATTATATAAATTTACCATAGTTTATTCAGTCATTTTTCTGTTGCATATTTAATTTGCTTAGAGTTCTTAATTATAAAAATGTTCTAGTGAATACTTTTGCATAAGTATTTCTTTGATGTTCTGTTTCCTAACAATAGATTCTTAAATGGGCACTTAGTGGGTCAGTGAATGTAACTGCTAAATTACTTTTTAAAAGATTATAATAGTTTTTACTGTCCCCACTAATATATAAAGAGGTGCTTCAGTTACAGAATCTAGAATCCCATGTTCTCCTTTTAAAGTAAATCTTACCAAAAGTGACATCACTTTTAAGTTTTAGTTTTCCCTTCTCTTGAGTTCTATATAGATGAAATATCCAGTATGTGTTCTTACGTGTAGCTCCTGTATTGTTTTACTCAATATTATACAGTGTTTCAAAACACACTTTAACAGCTGATGGTACAATTGATGTTTTTCTTTTCAGATATAAGCCACTGGAATTAATAATAGTATTCAAAGTATTTATATAGTTTTGGGGATACCCTGTATTTGTATAACTTATCTATATTGTTAATTTTAGCAGTAGTTCATCTCATTGCTTATAGCATTCCATTGTATGAATTTGCCACAGTTTATTTTATCAACAAATATTTAGGTAGTTTCTACTTGGACTATTATGAATAGTGTTTCTACAAACATTTTTTATATTACTTTTAGTGAACCCAGGTGAACATTTAGATGGGCAAATACCTAAGTGTAGAATTGTTGGGTCATAAACATTCACATTAGTATACACTGCCAAACAAGTGTCCAAAGAGGTTGCTGTTTCAATTCTACCATCAGCAGTATTTGAGTTCCAATTGCTTCACAGCCTGGAGAACAGATTGTCTTTTCAATTTTAGCCTTTTTTGGTGAGTATGTAGAGGCATCTAATTATGGTTATAATTTTCATTTCCCTGATGAGTAAAGAAGCTGAGCATTTTTCATATGGTTATGGCCATGTGAATATTCAGAATTGCCTTTTTCTTTAAATTTGTAGAACTTTGATTTTTTAATATATCCTAGATTTGAGGTTTTTGTTAGTTGTGTCTGTTACAAATACCTCCTATCTATACCAGTTTGAAGACAGAGTAAATGTTGAAGTGAGTTTGTATATCTGATTTTTACAAAGAGAATGGGTGAAATGATTTTCTATATTTAAGTGAAATATCTTTGACCTTTAATGTTTTCATGGTGAAATTTGCTTTTTGGCTCCATGCCAATGAAAGTATATTTCTTTGAACAATTTTTTTATTTGATAGAGTTTCATACCTATTAAAATTTTTACTGTTTAATTTAAAGAATTCCCGTATGTGCCGAAACCGGTTTGACTCAGTGGTAGAGCGTCGTCGGTCTGGGGACTGAGGGGTCCCGGGTTCGATTCTGGTCAAGGGCATGTACCTTGGTTGCGGGCACATTCCCCAGTGGGGGGTGTGCAGGAGGCGGCTGGTCAATGTTTCTCTCTCATTGACGTTTCTGGCTCTCTATATCTCTCCCTTCCTCTCTGTAAAATACCAATAAAATATATTTTTTTTAAAAATAAATAAAGAATTCCCATATGTCATATCCAAGTTCTCTAATTATAAACATTTAGTTCCCCTTTATTTTGTAAATTTGCACTCTTACCTGTTTCTTTTGAAAAAAATTTTTAAATATATATTTTATTGACTTTTTTACAGAGAGGAAGAGGGAGAGATAGTCATAAACATCGATGAGAGAGAATCATTGATCAGCTGCTTCTTGCACACCCCCTACTGGGGATGTGCCTACAACCAAGGTACATGCCCTTGACCGGAATCGAACCCAGGATCCTTCAGTCCACAAGCCGACACTCTATCCACTGAGCCAAACCAGTTTCTGCTTCTTTTGAAATGTTTGAGAGCAATTTGTACATACCATGACCCTTTATCCACACATACCATAAGTATGTATTTCCTAAGAATGGCAAAGCCACACTTTAATAGAATAATCAGGGTTTTGTCTTTTTATCCTTAGCCAAGGATATGTTTCCATTGATTTGTAGAGGGAGGATGGAAGAGAGAGAGAGAGAGAGAGAGAGAGAGAGAGAGAGAGAGAGAGAGAGAAACATCAATTTGAGAGAGAAACATAGATCAGTTGCCTCCTCTACGCTCCCCGTTACAGGATGGAACCTATAATCTAGGTGTGTGCCAATCTTTTGGTGTCTGGGACAGTGCTCCAATCAACTGAGGCACCCAGCCAGGGCAGGATATTTTAAATTAATGCAGTATTGATACCTAACTGTAGTCCATATCTAAATTTCTCCCGTTGTCCCAATCTTAGCCTTTATAACATTTTTTTTTTCTTGTTAGGAATCCAATCCAGGACCACACATTACATTTAGTTGGCATGAGCCTTTCTTTGGCTTTTATGACCTGGACATTTGTAAAGAATATTGGCCTTTCGTTTATGTTTGTCTGATGTTTATTTCTAGGCTCAGTTATACAAATATGTCAGAAATATCACAGAAGTAAGAATTACATCAGAAGCCATCTCACGTTCCTTTATTCCACTAACTGTTATTAACTTTGATTACTTTGTTAACCCATTACAATGTTATTTTCCTTTTGTAATTAAAAAGTAATTTATGGGGACATACTTTGAGATTATCTAAATATCTTAATTCACCTCAACCTTTACTTACTACTCTTACCATCCTTACTTTTGTTGTTGTTTTTAAGAATTAATCTAACTATACTTTTTTCTTCTCCCTCACTTTATTCAACTTTTCAGATATAATGTTTTCTCAGAATTACTTATGAAATGTTAGGAGATCAGAAATTTTTACTATGTTCAGTCAGAAACCATAAAAATGTGTATATGTGGCAGTGATTCTCCATTTAAACCAGATTTATTTGGAGTCAATTAATGACTTTTTAAAAAAAACTTGAAATGAACAAATCAGTAAGTTTGGATTGGGACACTTTATTATAAGACATTGAACTTTTGAAGTGGAAATTTTGCTGTAATTAGAGCCATCTACAGTTCCTAAGAGTGCTGAATTTTTAGTTCTTTTCACTGAATATTGTCAGTAGACCATAGGACAACGTGCACCTTCTCTAACTTGATTGTTGTACCAGATATAATAACGTACTTGTAACTGTCATGGGTTAATTGTGAAATTGAGTTTATTGAGAACTTACATATGTTTGGAAGAAAATATTTCCTAAGTCATAAATTAAAGTGTTTTTCTATTTTTCTATTGCAGATTGGTTTTTCAGCAGCAGATGCAGTAACAGGACTGAAATTGGTGGAAGAGGGAGTACCTAAAGAACATTTGGCCTTATTGGCAGTTCCAATGGTTCCTTTACAGATAATATTGCCTCTGATTATCAGCAAATACACTTCGGGTCCCCGGCCACTAGATGTATTTTACAAAGCCATGCCCTACAGGTAAAAACAAAGTAGAATCTTCTTAAATAAGAAAGGTTAAATGAGGAACATTCATTAGTGTCACTAATATCTGTGTGTAGAGTATATATGGAAAAAGGCTTGAAAAACATCTTTAAAAAAAATGTGTATATATATATATAAAATTGATTTTTTTATAGAGAGGAAGGGAAAGAAATAGAGACTTAGAAACATCGATGAGAGTCATTGATCAGTTGCCTCCTGCACACCCCCTACTGGAGATGTGCCCACAACCAAGGTACATGCCCTTGACCAGAATCGAACCTGGCACCCTTCAGTCCGCAGGCTGACGCTCTATCCACTGAGCCAAACCGGCTTCGGTTTGAAAAGCATCTTTAACTTTAATATCATGTATATATACTTTTCTCTCTTTTTTAGCCTAGTAGGTTTTAGATTCAAGCTTTTTTCCTGTGACAGACACACAGATTTCTGTTTTAGTTGTTTTTTAACCTAAAATGGAAGTCAGCTCCATTTTCCCCCCCCTACAGATTATTGCTTGGATTAGAGTTTTCTCTGCTGGTTTGGTGGACTCCTAAAGTAGAGCATCAAGGGGGATTCCCTATATATTACTATATCGTCCTGCTGCTGAGTTATGCGTTACACCAGGTAAGCTTGTAGTTTTCTGAGGAAATAAACTGTTCTTGGTAAAATAAAGAAGACATTTTTCTACAGTGGCTTTAAAGTAATGATAATAAATTTTAATATTTAAGCATAGATCTGACAATGAAATTATTTGACAGTGTACTTTAACCCTTATTACTTTTGATTTAATGAGCTTAGAATATTTCCTATTCATGGAGAGAGTTTCTTCTTTATTTCATTTTTTTGTTCATTTGACAAATATTTTTTACATTTCAAAATTTATTTCAAACTACTAATTCTATCCTTGCTAAGTATTTCCTATTCCATCCCTAAACTTGGGTTCTTTCTTTCTTCTAGTCCCAATATTTTTTCCTGAAAGTATTAAAAAATAAGGATGGCTCCTAAGTGAAAGGTTACAGGTTTTAGGTTTTGAAAGTTATAACTTACCTTTTGTGATTTTTTTTGTTGTTGTTGTTTTGTTTTGTTTTTTTAAAATATATTTTCTTGATATTTTACAGAGAGGAAGAGAGAGGGATAGAGAGCTAGAAATGTCAATGAGAGAGAAACATCGACCAGCTGCCTCTTGCACACCCCCTACCGGGGATGTGCCCGCAACCAATGTACATGCCCTTGACCGGAATCGAACCCGGGACCTTTCAGTCCACAGACCAACGCTCTACCACTGAGCCAAACCGGTTTCGGCCCTTTTGTGATTTTGGAAGCTGTGTGTCAATCTGTTTTTTCTTTCTTTATTAAATATGTTTGTAATCTCTAAAAAAAAAAAAAGTGATACCCACTTTGCTGTAGCCTCACCTAAGCTACTGTTACACAATGGGGTTTTGTTTGGGGGCAAGTGATTCAAATAAATGGCAGGTGCCCAGCAGTATCCTTGGGACTCCACTGTAGTTATTGCTAATGTGTATTTTAGAGTCACTTTGGATTTTTCTTTTTTTTCTCTTTTTTAACATATTTTATTGATATTTTACAGAGAGAAAGGGAGAGAGATAGAGAGCTAGAAACGTCGACGAGAGAGAAACATCGACCAGCTGCCTCCAGCACACCCCCTACCGGTGATGTGCCCACAACCAATGTACATGCCCTTGACCGGAATCGAACCCAGGACCTTTCAGTCCGCAGACCGATGCTCTACCACTGAGCCAAACTGGTTTTGGCCACTTTGGATTTTTCAATGCTACCTAGCTTAAACATTTGAATGTTATAATTATATTTTGAAAATTATATTTATCAAATCCTCACTTTGTTTTTAACTGAAACTAAAAATATGGCTACCAAATAATCTCAGTAAATTTTTTTGCATGCAGTTGTCTCATTTAAAAGATCTCCAAAGTGGATCATGTCTGACTAACTATGTACATCATCGAGGCCAGGATGTCAAATGTAATTTTCTTTTGCTTTGCACATACTTAGTTAAATAAAAGTTAAAAGAAGTGCTTTAGCTTAGCAAATGCTTTACTACCTGTCTAAGTAAAAGAAAACTATGGCCAGAAACGGTTTGGCTCAGTGGTAGAGCGTCGGTCTGCGGACTGAAGGGTCCCAGGTTCGATTCCGGTCGAAGGCATGTACGTTGGTTGCGGGCACATCCCCGGTAGGGGGTGTGCAGGAGGCAGCTGGTTGATGTTTCTCTCTCGTCGACGTTTCTAGCTCTCTATCTCTCTCCCTTTCTCTCTGTGAAATATCAATAAAATATATTTTAAAAAAAGAAAAGAAAAAGAAAACTATGATGTAGTAGTCCAAAAACCATTCGTTTGGCTTTGTATTTCATTAGATAATTTTTTAAAGTGTAGTCATTGAAACCCAGACAACCAGGTGCTTTGTGGGAGAAAAGGTATAAGGCCAAGTAAATTTGAGAAACGATACATGACACAACCCCCCTTTATGTAGCATTTTAATCATTCCTTCAACAAATTTTAAGTGAACACTCATTCCATGATAGGAAATATTCTAAGTACTATAGTATAACCATGAATAAACCATGCCGAAATCCCTGCCCTAAGGAGTTTATATCCTAAAGGCTTTCAGAAGGCCTACAGTGAAAGGGACCTGTTTAATTTTATGTAATTTAGTGTTTCTCAGTCTTATTTGATATTGTAACATCCCATGGGACAATGATCAAAGGAATGCTGTCTTGGAAGCATGGTTTATTTCCATATTCCTAAATAGAGAGTTAATTCTTGCCTCTTAAGCACTTTTGCCTTTAAGATTTTTTTTTTCAATTTGTCACATACATTTTGAAATGCTTTTTTTCTATGTATATAGACAAAAATTATATTTGAGTGCTTACATGTATTATACATATATACATAAAATATGTGTAGTATCATATACACACATATATGATACTAGAGGCCCAGTGCATGAAATTCCTGCACAGGTAGATTCTCTAGGGCTGGTTGGATTGGGGCATTTGTTCCGCTCTGCCCCCTGGTGTTCAGCACACATTATAGCAAGTGATTGAACTCCCAGTGTCCTGGTCAAACTCCTGAGGGGCCACCTTGCATATTAGCCTTTTAGATAGATAGATAGATAGATAGATAGATAGATAGATAGATAGATAGATATTTAGGTACAGTACAAATATGGGGTTTTGCATATTGCTTCAAGGCCACTTCATCTGTCATTTTCTCATTTGATCCTTCCTTGATTACTTATGGTAAATTAAGCTCTTATTTATCTAGACCCCAGGAGTACAATTTGTATACTTCTGTTAAGAATACTTACTGCATTTCATAATATTTTATTTATTTATTTAAATATATATTTTGATAGAGAGTTAGAAACATTGATGGGAGAGAATCATTGATCAGCTGCCTCTTGCACACCCCCTACTGGGGATGTGCCTGCAACCAAGGTATATGTCCTTGACCGGAATCGAACCCGGGACCCTTCAGTTGCAGGCTGATGCTCTTTCCACTGAGCCAAACCAGTTTCGGCATCATAATATTTATTTATTCCCTGTTTTCCCAGCCTAGAATAAATTCTTGAAGGTCACAGAGAGACTTAGTCATCTTTATATTGTCATGATCTGGCCTAAAGCCTAGTCAGTGATAAATGTTCAAATTATTTTTGACGAGTTTAATAAGGGACATGAAAATTAATTTTTAAGTTTATAATTTTTATTTTCTTAGTTCAGGCTATAGCTTTATAAAGCCTAATCATATTAAATATGTTTTACATTTTCCTTGTAGGTTACATTGTACAGTATGTATGTTTCCATAATGGCCTTTAATGCAAAGGTTAGTGATCCACTTATTGGAGGAACATATATGACCCTTTTAAACACCGTGTCCAATCTGGGAGGAAACTGGCCTTCCACAGTAGCCCTTTGGCTAGTGGATCCCCTCACTGTGAAAGAGTGTGTAGGCGCATCAAACCAGAGTTGTCGCACAGCTGATACTATGGAGGTAAGTGTGTTGTAATTTTAAATAACATTAAACTAATATTAAAGTATTAATTTCCTCGTTTTGCCTCTAGAAGAACTGTATCTATTTTAAAAATCATGTCTGCCCATAGTTTCTCATACAGAAATCTACATCTTTCCCATCATGAGTAAGGGTTTTTTTGTTGTTGTTGTTTTGTTTTTAAAATATATTTTATTGATTTTTTACAGAGAGGAAGAGAGAGGGATAGAGAGTTAGAAACATCGATGAGAGAGAAATATCCATCAGCTGCCTCTTGCACACCCCTTACTGGGGATGTGCCCGCAACCAAGGTACATGCCCTAGACCGGAATCGAACCTGGGACCTTTCAGTCCGCAGACCGACGCTCTCTCCACTGAGCCAAACCGGTTTCGGCATGAGTAAGGGTTTTAATGCAACTGAAATCAATCAGAGTAGTTTGCTTGAGGATGCTTCTCAGCAAGGGAGGTGCAGTCACTCTTCCCACCTGAGGATCGCTCATACACAATAGGTACTTAATAAATGCTTTATTACCGTATTTGCCGGCGTATAAGACGATTTTTTGGCCCTGAAAATACCGTATTTGCCGGCGTATAATACGACTGGGCGTATAAGACGACCCCCTAACATTTCCACTCAAAATACAGAGTTTGTTATATAACTCGCCGTATAAGACTACCCCCCACTTGGAGGCATATTTTTCAGGGCCAATACGGTAATAGTTAAGTGTTTAATGACAGCAAAAGGGAAATTTCATTGGCTATTCATTTAACAATTGTAGGTAAAACCAAGTGGTTAGTAGTTTGTTGATTATTTCAAAGTAACAATTAGCTGAGTTTTGGAGTATTTGTTTATAGCACGAGCTGAAAATTGCTCTACCCTTGTCAGGAGCATTAGAGAGATCTAAGATATATTAACATGTAACAAAAATAAATGTTGATCAATCTTTTAAATTACAGAGTAGAAACATGTAAGTTTGTAAATACTTCCATTTTGAAATTATGGAATATTTATTGTAGTTTTATTTCTACAGCTTTGCCAAAAACTCGGTGGCTCGTGTGTGACAGCGCTGGATGGCTATTATGTGGAGTCCATTATTTGTGTGCTTATTGGATTTGGGTGGTGGTTCGGTTTTGGTCCAAAATTTAAAAAGTTACAGAATGAAGGACTGTCTTCATGGAAGTGCAAAAGGAACAATTAATGCACTTATTACTGGGCATTCTAAGAAAGGTAACTATAGTTTTAATTCAGAGAGCTATGATAACCAGTGAACAGGAGTATAAAATATTATTTTAAACCAGGAAATTGTTGCTATAAAATGCCAAATAGTTAAAAAAAATAGAGACCTCTCTGCAAACATGATTATATTTTTCCTTGACTTGTTAGTATATTTACAGTTCACTTAAGGTCAGGAAATTTGTTCTAAAACAACTTTTTAGGCCTTGTTTGATTTGTATCTTTTTAATTTACTGACCAAAGTATTTTTTAGGCAGCAAAGCAGCAGCCATGAGTGGTAACCCCACAGTCAAGTATTGTTATCAGTTCCTATCCTTGAGCTGTATTTAAAATTTTGGTAACATATATTCAGTGGAAAAGAGCATGTGATAATCAGACACTAATTATAATAGTCCTGACCTGTTAAAAGATAAACCTCATTTTGAATTGCAAGTTGTTAAAATTCTATGTGGAATGTCCTAAAAAGAGAATTTAGACTGCTGACTGAAATGCCATTTTAGTTGTTACTTTTCTGACCACAACCACATTGTACTGATGAATCTGTGTTTTAAAGACTATTTGAGATGTAGTTCCTGCTTTTGTAGGCATTAAAGATTTATAAGAAGATTACTCAAACTATTTTTTTATAAAATGAAAGCTATGATATTTAATTTATTGATTCCCCTGTCCATGCTTTTTTGGAATTTTTATTCCTTGTTACTTTTACCCTAAAGTTTGCATGTTTTTGTCATAAGAGCTACATGGCACACAGAAATCTAATGAGTGGATCAAATTTAGTGTTGAATACATGTTTGTGGCAAAATTTTGAAAATAAAAATTAAATGTTTTTTTCTTCAAGTAGTTTTTGTTTGTTTGTTTGTTTGTTTGTTTTATTACCAGAAAAAAAAAAGAACAGTAAAGTTTTCTGATTCAGTAAATTTTTTAAAATACATTTTATTGATTTTTTTTTTTACAGAGAGGAAAGGAGAGCGATAGAGAGCTAGAAACACCGATGAGAGAGAAACATCAACCAGCTGCCTCCTGCACACCCCCTACCGGGGATGTGCCCGCAACCAATGTACATGCCCTTGACCGGAATCGAACCTGGGACCTTTTAGTCCACAGACCGACGCTCTATCCACGAGCCAAACTGGTTTTGACTGATTAAGTAAAATTTAAGTGGAAAAAAAATGTTTTAAGCATTTTTGTGCTTAAATGATATTTTGTGCCTTTGACAAATTATATCATGTGGTGGAAGAATGATTCTTAATTAAGCACTTTACTGGTGAGAAAAGATCTCACAATAACTTTATACCAAATCAAGTACTGTATTTCCACTTATTAAAGCACAGTCTTCTGTTTGTAAACCATAGCTGACAGTAGAGAATTGTTATTCCAGGAGAATTAAGCTTTTTAGTACTTTAGAAATTTCTAACATATTATGTACATTCAGTAATAAAGTTCTTTGCATATTTTGTGGTGTATTACTCTGACTTTTTAAAGATTATATAAATCCTTCAAAATTGAAGTTAGAGGAAAAAAAGAGATTACAAGTAGAGTCTTAGTAATATTATTATTTGGAAAATATACACTAACTCCTGGATTTTTGTTTAACTTTATTACATAGGATGAATTTTAGAGTGGGGTTTTTATAAGTAATGGAGGATAAACTGGGTGGGAGAAAATGGCATTTGGCATCCGAAGAAAGATAGATGAAGGCCATTGGGAAGCCAGTGTTGGGCATTGATGTCAGATCCTGCAGAATCACCTAGAAAGTCATCCTACAGACAAGGAGACTGCACCAAACAATAGACTCCAGTACTCTGTCACATGTGAATTATCATGTATTATAATCAATATATTTACTTGAATAAATAAAAAGTCCACTTAACTATCATATGTGAAATGTATTTTTATTTTTAGTTTTGGGGTAGGGAGCTCACATGACCAGAATTACCTTTTATTTATTTCTTATTCATGTTATTATACATACTTCCCAACATATTTTCAAATACGAATATTTAATGACCGAAGTTTTAAAATATTTTTTAAGCCTTTAACTATGAGGTGGAAGCTAGTAATTGCATTTGCTCTAGAAATTAACAGCTATTTTAAATGAATTTGTGCATGGGCAGGGTCCCTTGTCCTGGCCAGTGATTGGGGATTGGGCTGGCTAGCCAGAGGGAGGGACCAAGGGAGATTGGCCAGCCATGGGAGGTTGGATCTGGGTGCGCTCTGACCACCAGGGGCCAGCTCCTGCATTGAGCATCTGCCACTGGTGGTCATTGAGTCATCATAGAGCCTGGTAGTAATGGTCACGTAAGCTTTTATATATACCAGAGGCCCGGTGCATGAAGTTTGTGTACTAGTTGTGGGGGGAGTGTCTCCCAGCCCAGCCTCCACCCTCTTCAATCTGAGACCCCTGTGGGATCGGGCCTAAACCGGCAGTCGGACATCCCTATCACAATCCAGGACTGCTGGCTCCCAACCACTCGCCTACATGCCTGCCTGATCATTTCTAACTGCCTCTGCCTGCCAGCCTGATCACCCCCTAAACACTCCCCTGCCAGCCTGATCAACACCTAACTGCTCCTCGGCCGGCCCAATTGTCCACTACTGCTTTCCTCTGCTGGCCTGATCACCCCCAACTGCCCTCCCCTGCTGGCCCAGTAACCCCCAACTGTCCTCCCCTGATGGCCTGGTCGCCCCCAACTGCCATCCCCTGCTGGCCATCTTGCGGCAGCATCTTTAACCACATGGGGGTGGCCATCTTGTGCAAGGATGTGAGGATCAATTTGCATATTACCTCTTTATTATATAGACTAGACTAGTGGCCAGGTGCACGAAATTTGTGCATGGGAGGGGTGGTCCCTCAGCCCGGCCTGTACCCTCTCGCAATCCGGGACCACTGGCTCCTAACCACTGGCCTGCCTACCTGCCTGCCTAATCACCCCTAACCACTCTACCTGCCTGCCTAATCACCCTAACCACTCTGCCTGCCTAATCCCTCTGCATGCCTGCCTGATTGCCCCTAACCACTTCCCTGACTGTGTGATGACCCCTAATCAATCTGTCTCCCTGCCTGATTGCCCTAACCACTCCCCTGCCTGCCTGATCACCCCTAACTGCCTCTGCCTCAGACCCCGCCACTGTGGCTTAGTCTGGAAGGACGTCCGGAATGATGTCTGGAAGATCATATGGCCGTCTGGCCTAGGTAGCATATTATGCTTTTACTGGTATAGATTGTAGTCATTTGGTTATTTGGATACATACTTGTACTGCATCCAGAATGACTTATTAATAGCTATGTTTAACTATATGGCAAGCATGTCAAACTCAAAAGCTAACACAGGCCAAAACAGATTTAAGTTTATGTGGGCCATAAAAAAAAAAAGCTTCAATTTTCATAGAAACATATAGGTTTATTTCAATAGAGACATGCTGAATAAAAAGGGCTGAAATAAGTGAGTAATCAACATAAAATAATAGAACATTTAAAAATATATTTTTTATTAATATTTTACAGAGAAGAAGGGGAAAGGATAGAGTTAGAAACATCGATGAGAGAGAGGCATCCATCAGCTGCCTCCTGCACACTCCCTACTGGGGATGTGCCTGCAACCAAAGGTACATGCCCTTGACCGAAATCAAACCTGGGACCCTAGATCCATAGACCGACACTTTATTCACTGAGCCAAACCAGTTAGGGCTAATAGAACATTTTAATAAAAATTAATATTTTTTCTTGAATATTAACTTAGCAGGCACTGAGTAGCTACACAAATTAATAAGCATAATGCAAGTAAACATATTTTTCTTGTTCCCCCAAAGTAAAATATTTCCTCTTGCACACACCAAACAGTACAAAACTAATGACATGGCCCTAACAGTTTGGCTCAGTGGATAGAGCGTTGGCCTGTGAACTGAAGGATCCCAGGTTCAATTCCGGTCAAGGGCATGTACCTTGGTTGTGGGCACATACCCAGTCGGGAGTGTGTAGGAGGCAGCTGATTGATGTTTCTCTTCCATCAATTTTCTAACTCTCTCTCTCTCTCTCCCTTCCTTTCTGTAAAAAATCAATAAAATACATTAAAAAAAAAAAAAAGACTTGACACAGCAATCAACTGCTAAAATATTCCCTGCTAGTATTAGTGGAGAAAAATTGTGTGCCTGCCCGTAAGGCGTGTAAAGGAAATTAATGCAAACACAATTATAGTAATCAGTCATTAGCAAACATTGTAGTTCATTATATTGTAAAATTAAGTTATAAAATTTTTATTAAAAGGTTTCTTACATACCTTTATTCTGGCTGGGCCACAAAAATTTGTTGTGGGCCACATGCAGCCCCTAGGCCGAGAGTTTGACATGCTTGCTATATAGCATACATAGATAACTGATGGTGTTTTAACAAATAATCTACCTAAATATGAGGGTCTGTTTATCGTAAATCAAGAATACTAGAGCCCTGACCAGTTTGGCTCAGTGGATAGAGCTTAGGCCTACAGATTTGAGGGTCCCAGGTTCGATTTCAGTCAAGGGTATGTACCTTGGTTATGGGCACATCCTCAGTAAAGTGTGTGCAGGAGTCAGCTGATTGATGTTTCTCTCATCGATGTTTCTAATTCCCTCTCCCTTCCTCTCTGTAAAAAATCAATAATATATATATTTTTAAAAAGTACTGCCTATTTTTTTTTACTGATTAATCTTGATAGATAAATTCTTGCTTCAAGGATAAACATTAACTCCTCTGGTTCATATATATATTTACTGGCTAATATTGGTTATGAACATGTCTCTTTATAGAAATATCTCCATTTGCACATTTGTTGCAGCCTGTATACATCTAATAAAGAGTTTGAAAAGTTCTTATAAGATCAGCCAAGACTAAAACTAAAGTCTCCCTCCTTTGTAAATACTTTAACTTTGCTTGACCAATCATAAAAATTTTGTTCAACACCTAAAATAAACTTTGCTTTCTTTAAAAAAAAAATTAAGCCTTTGAAATCTAAACCTTCAATCTAAATCTGTTATTTTATTTCATCCCTTTATTACTAGGACTTTCGGTTAAACATATCATTGGAGACTTGGAACCCCTGAATTCTTGTAAAACTGGATTAATGTTTTGTTTCTCTGGAAGGAGCTCTTGTTAAAATCTTAAATGGACTGTGATCAAAAAAAGTGTAAAGTCCTAACCTTACTGAATGTGGGCTGTACGATGAATTGTAAACATAAATTTGAAATAATAGTTGTAAAGCTAATGTTTAAAGCATCCTGAAAACAATTCTAAAAGAAAAAAAATCTACAATGAAAACTGGAAAATTTCTGTGTTTGTGCTACTGAACTTGATCTTGAAAGGATTAGGGCAGATAAGATAGTTCTGCAGGAAAAGGGACATAAAGGTGAATTTTATCCCAGAAAAGATATATCTTAGCCATTTAGTCCTTTTTTTTTTCTTATGAAAAACTTCTATTTTGCCTTAACAGTACCCCCCCCACACACACACACTACATTTTATATTAAATGGTGGAGATCAATATTTAATATAATACAAGACCAGATTTGTTTTTGTATTTTTAGGGGATCATATTTTTTCATGTACTTGAGAGGATTAAAACTATGTAACACTGAACCTGCTAAAAATAAAGAACCAACTTATTGAGAACATTCCATGCAGATTTCCACAGTGTATTTTACCTTAGTATTAGAGAAAATAATAATTTTTTAAAAAGTTATAACTAGGTTACATTTAATAGCCATTTTAGTTACAGAAGGGAAGGTGATACAGTGCATTGTAACTACTGACACATATATATTTTTATTGATTTCAGAGAGGAAGGGAGAGGGAGAGAAAGATAGAAACATCAATGATGAGAGAATCATTGATCATCTGCTTCCTGTATGCCTTACATGGGATCGAGCACACAACCCAGGCATGTGCCCTGACTGGGAATCAAACTGTGAACTCCTCCTGGTTTCATAAGTCAACACTCAACCACTGAGCCATGCTGGCCGAGCGAGACTTTTTTTTAACCAGTGTCTTTGGTAGATAGCAAGGTATAATTATTTGATTCTCTGTTAGAAGGTTTAAAATACCTATTACACACCATGTTCTTTTCCACTTAGGCTTAAACCCTGCCTGATTTGGGTTTAATGTGCCATACTGCTAATGCAATCATTATTTAGTTTGAGGTTGAGAGCCTTCCATTTCCTTACCTGTTGAGAACTTTTATTAGATTCTTCATTTTATCTCTCTAAATTTTTAGCAAGGTAGAATGAGCATGAAGAGCTAATATTCCTTCCTGGGATTCTGTTTTGGTAGAGGCAAGTCCTGTATCAGGGCAGAATAATTAATGCCCAGGACTCATGCCCTCCCCTTAAGTGAATAGAAACTTCATTTAACTGTCGGATTATAAAGATTGATTTTAAGGAGTGTGTTTTGTTTTAACTTTGTGGACATTTTGTAGGAGAAAATTCGTATGTAGCAAAATGAAAATTCTGTGATTAATCATAGTTCATCTTGAAAACAAATTTGCTAAGTATATAATTAAATATATATTAAAATGTCAGCAGTATTAATTTGCATAGTTTATATGAAGTCTTGAAGTACTCAGAAAAAGGTTGCTACTTTTCAATTGCTTTTTATTGTCAATATAGACATCACTTATAAGCATTTTGTGTGAAGAATGTTTAAATAGCACTACAGAAATGAATAAGGTATTGGCATAATTCTTAGAGAATTATCATGTCTCTAATTGAGTACCTTGGCCATTACAGTTAATCAGTCACTATTGTAAAATATAAATATTAAAGCCTATTCATTTCATCAAAACGAAAAGCAAACTGTTCATGTTAAGTTTACTAAGTGCTAAGATTCTAATGATAACCTCAGGAGGCAAGTATTTCAGAATCTTAACTATCCAGCTTTCTAAATTGGGCTTTACATGATAAGAGTGAATGATGGCAGAGCAATGGACTACAAATAGGACAATCCTGTAAGACTATTTAATTCTGAACTTGATAGAAAGATTACAAGCTATTTTACAGGCATGGATCTATACATTTTCTTTCTTTTTAAAAAATACATATATATTGATATTTTACAGAGAGGAAGGGAGATGGATAGAGAGTTAGAAGCATCAATGAGAGAGAAACGTCCATCAACTGCCTCTTGCACACTCCCTACTGGGCATGTGCCCGCAACCAAGGTACATGCCCTTGACCGGAATCGAACCCGGGATCCTTGAGTCTGCAGGCCGATGCTCTGTCCACTGAGCCAAACCGGTTAGGGCACTATACATTTTCTTAATATGTTGGTGAGTCTCTTATAGTTTTGGATTCTTTCTTTGATTCAAAAAAATTATCTTTTTTTTGCAATAAAAATTTCTTGACATCTTTCTCCTTTGAAGGTTCATGATTTACTCAGCAAAGAAAGGACTGTGGAAGAAAGGAGGTAAAGAGTTACTTTTTGTAGGAGAATACTCTGGAGAATACTTTTACGTGCTTAACCCATCCCCTTCTGAGGGCAAATGCCATGCTTAGAGTCCCAGGCTTAGCAAAGCAACTCTGGCTTTATGGTTAAGCTGACATGGCCATTTTTGAGCCCTTAATCTTGTCATACTCACTCCAGCTGATTATCTCTGACTGAAACATAGCCAATTTTTAGAACAAATATTAGTTCATTTGTTGTCTTGGCATAAAAACCTTGAATGATAATGCCTAAACTAATCATAGTTTTATAGGAAGTCATACAAACAGTGTGAGATAAAACGTGTGTTAGTAGTGAAAGGAGAATAAAAAATACACAGTGAGGCAGACATTGAATTGTTGGAGATGGGTTAATATTTGCATCAATAGGTTAATAATATTTGTAGGGATCCATGAACTTCTGTTTCTGAGGAAGGGGCAATGCTGGTGCCTAAACTCAATAGAGTTAGTTGTATTAGATCCCGAATGTAGCCCAAACTATATTCTAGACATGAGACCTAGCTGTGATGCAATTCCTGATCATTGCCAGATAACCAGCTTGAGGTCCCAGCGCTCCTTGTTTCTCTAAGTATCCTTATACTATCCAAAAGTCCTCCTCCACCTATTTAAAAAAATAATAATAAAGGTATAATTTACATAAAGCTCCCAAATCAAATACAAAAACTGCTCCAAAATAGTTCTGTTTCCTCTGCCCTCCTTTGTTCTGTTGTCATAAAAATTATATCTTTATACATTATTAGCCCATCAGCAGGGTTTTGTAAATAGCTGTCTTTGAAATCATACAGGAGAAGCAAAGATTTATGCAGCATTTAACTTTTTTTTTACTAGTGCTCTTTAATTCTTCATGTGAATTCTAATTACTAGTTCCCTAAAGGCTGTCGGACTTAATTTGTTTGGAAGGAAGAGGAAGGGAAGAAGAGGAGGAAAAAACACCAGAGCAGGAAGGATTGGTAGAGATTTTGCCGTATAGAGAACTGAAGAGGATATCTCTCATTCAGCTAATCCATATATATAAAAGCCTAAGCGACCATTAAGACCAGAGGACTAGACCACCGGATGACTGGCCAGTAGCTATGATACACACTGGCCACCAGGGGGCAGACACTCAATGCAGGAACTGCACCCTGGTGGTCAGTGCACTCCCACAGCCAACCTCCTGCGGTCTGCCAATCTCCTGCCCTCCCCCTGGCTGGCCAACCTCCCATGGTCCCCCTTCCCCCACCTGCCTGACCTGATTGGCTCCAATTGCCCGCCAGGCCGATGGACCCCACCCATGCACAAGTTCATACACTGGGCCTCTAGTATATAATAAGATTCTCCTATGTATCAGGAACTGTCCTTCACACTGGCTATTCGGGCATAGACACAGACATAAGAGACACAGTCCTGACCTACAGACTAGTGGAGAAGGAAAGGAATAAAAATAAAAGCCTGTCAGTCAGTCTATACAATTACAAATTTGCCCTCACCTGTTTGGCTCAGTGGATAGAGCATCAGCCTGCAAACTGAAGAGTCTCAGGTTCGATTCCAGTCAAGGGCATGTACCTTGGTTGTGGGCACATCCCCAGTAGGGGGTGTGCAGGAAGCAGCTGATCAATGATTCTTTCTCATTGATGTTTCTAACTATCTCTCTCCCTTCTTCTCTGTAAAAAAATCAATAAAAAAAATTAAAAAAAAAAAAGAAGCCGGGCTTGAGGGTGGTGGTGGGATAGAGAGCCAAAGGGAGAGGGATCAGGGCGTTCTAGGCAGAGGGAGCGGTGAAGTGCGGAGGCTTTAAGGCAGGGATGAACGGCATGGGTGAGGAGCAGAGAGGAGCGCAGTGTGCTTGAGGCCTACTGAGTGCAGGAGAGAGTGGGAAGGAAGAGCTTGGCTAGTCAGAACCTCCATTATGCAGCCGCTCTGCAGGAGCCTCCGGACGTTGGACATTTAAAGCAAAGCCATTAGAGCAGAGATAACACACAGAAAGTCAACAGTCTCTCCCTGAACCCCTATTTTATGCCCAGGACACAGAATGTTTTGCCAACGTCTCATTGCAAACAGGGCCATTTCATAGAAAAGTCTAGAGGTGCAGCTTGTCATGAAAAAAAAAAAGCTGAAGATCTCTCCATGCTAGACTCCCAACTGTTGGGTGAGGCTGGGTGTAATCCAATGTTGGGGTTTGGCCAGACAAGTGCAAAGAAGATGGGGCGAGGGGGAGGGGGGAGGGATGGGAGTTGAAGCTGTTTGCAAGGGGATGATGATAACGCTCAAGCACAGAGCCAAAGCGGGGTCCGATGGGCACCGAGGACTGGCGGGCGGATGACCAGGACGCGGTTTGGTCATCTTAAGGCGCTCAGGGAAGTGGAGGCACGGCCTGCTCCAATTTCCTTCCTTCACAGCCACTGAAATCACAGTGACCAGCTCCCCCGGAGCCTAAGGCAGAACCCTTCAGCCCCCAGCCCTGCCCATGGGGAGCGCCCAGGCCTGGGACACACGCTGCACGGTGCTGGGGCGTCTCCTAACGGCGGGGGGTGGGGGGGTGGAGAAAGGGGGGCAGCGACGGAGGGAGGGAACAGCCGGTCCTCCGGACACTCCCCGGCGTGGGCGGAGGGAACCCCGCTATCAGCCGGCGCGCTGCACCCCGGAGGACAGCTGCTAGGCTAGGGGACCGCGGATCCGCACCTGCCGCCCGCCGGTGGGAGCGGCGCCCCCTGCCGCCCGCCGGTGGGAGCAGCGCCCCCTGCCGCCCGCCGGTGGGAGCGGGAGCGCGGCGCGGCGCGGCGCGGCCCGGGCGGCCGGGAGAACATGGCGGGGCGGCCCGAGGCCCGGGCTTCGCCGCCCGCCGACCGGGAAGGCGCGGCGCCCAACGTGGTGGCGCGGACGTCGCAGTGGGCGGACGACCACCTGCGCCTGGTCCGGGTACCGCAGCGCCGCCGGCCGGCCGGGCGGGGCGGGGGGGGCGCGGGCCGGGCCGCGGGGCGCGGAGGGCGGGCCGCGGGGCCTGGGCGCCCTTGCGGAGGGCGGGCGCGTGGGCCCCGCAGGCCGGGGGTGCTTTTGTTTTGTTTTGCTTTGTTTTGTTTTGTTTTGTTTTGTTTTGGGGGGTGAGAGGCCCCTGCAGTTCCAGCCAGGGAGGGGGGGCTCGGGAGGGTTGAGGCTAAGCGGCCCCGGTGTGGGGTCAGAGAGCGGGGTCAGGGGGTGCCCCCTGCTGGCTGCGGCCAGCACTGCTGAGCGGGGGGAGCTGGGGTAAATGGTAGGAAAATCCAGAGGCCTTTTGTGCCCCTGAACCTGAAGATGCCTAATTGGACTTGGAAAGGAGGGACGTGTGAACTGGAGCATGGTCCTTAGACTTCTAGCTCCAGCTGATGCTTTCAGTGGTCGGCAAACTCATCAGTCAGCGGAGCCAAATATCATCAACAGTACAATGACTGAAATTTCCTCTGAGAGCCACATTTTTTAAACTTCTTCTAACGCCACTTCTTCAAAAGAGACTCGCCCAGGCCGTAGTATTTTGTGGAAGAGCCACGCTCAAGGGGCCAAAGAGCCGCGTGGGGCTCGCGAGCCGCAGTTTGCCGACCACGGCTCTAGGCACCTGGATGAGGAATCTCGAGTTGAAGGGCTCAGGTCCCGGCGTAAAGCTCTGGGGATGAGCTCTGTTATTCCCGAAGGGGTATGTAAAGCGTGGGTGGCATCTTGAAGCGAGTCAGGGACACTGCTGAAGAAGTTCTCTGTCGAGGACACCCTCACAGTTAGAAATTGGGGAGTGAAAAGAAGGGTGTCAGCCAAGATTGGCCAAGGAACAGCGAAGGGGGAGGCAGAAGCCAGGTGCGCTAGGAGGCAGGTGCTGAGAATGTTTTCAGAAGGAACGATTAACTGAGTTGAATTCTGCTGAGAAGGTGGGTAGGATCAATGCCTTAAACCTACTCTGTGGCCAAGCAGCACGAAGGGCTAGGTCACAGCCGTGGGCAAACTACAGCCCGCGGGCCAGATCCGGCTGTTCTATCGGCCGTACCCTTTTATGTAATGATGTTTACTTTGAATTTATATTAGTTCACACAAACCCTCCATCCATGCTTTTGTTCCGGCCCTGCGGTCCAGTTTAAGAACCCCTTGTGGCCCTCGAGTCAAAAAGTTTGCCCACCCCTAGTGCTAGGACCATGTCTGGTTTCACACAAAGGGTGCAGCTCCAGTCCTTCCTTAGTGAGCGCTGCATGAACAGACGTGGCATAAGTGAGTGTGGATGTGTAGGTGTGAGGTGATCAGGCCTCCACTCTGCCAGGAAAGCAAGAGGGATGCCTGGGCTTTTTCAGATGGAAAACTGATGTTAGCAGGATTGGGAGTGGAAGCAGTGTGTTTGCAAGGAACCCATCTCAGAAGGTACCTTGTGTATGCTTTCAACGTCATTTCTTATATACCCACTTGTATTTACTGAAGCAAATCCTGTCTCATTTCTGTGTAGGGAGCTACAGGGTTCTTGTTTTTTAATTAAACATCGATTTCAGCTTATAGAAAACACTTGCCCACATGTATTTCCCAAGGTGCGGTATTTTAAGGTTTTGGTGATCAAGTTTTCTACCCAAATACTTAAACCCTCACTGTAGATTCAGGGTTACATGAGTTAACTGTTGGCATTACACACAAAAAAAGTATTAAGCTGATTCTTGCTTTCAAGGTAGTCATGGGTAAAGTAATACAATAATAGAGAACAATACATTATTATGTGAATTACTGGGCATGCCAGATTGTTTGGGAGAAAAAGGATATTAATAGGTGGGCAGTTAAAGGTTTTTTTTTGGGAATAAGTAGGCCTTTAGTTGAAGCATGTACCTTATTTAGACAGGGGGACTGTCCTTTTCCCCTTTTCTAATTAGTACTTTCACTGTTGTGAGAATTAATCATTGACTCTCTTTCTGAAGAACATCAGCACCATAATGGCCATAGCGGGAATATCATTACTTCTGAGAAGTCTTCGGCTGGTAAGTTAAACAATGAACAAGACATCATGAGAAGCAATAGATGGTTACTTTTTTCTCACTTCAGTTTTTATCTCAAGCAGTGTAGCATTTTGTTATTCAGATTAGAAACTTTAAATAGTATTTTAGGACAATGAACAATTAAGATCTTGTTTAAGCAGAAACAGGTTTGGCTCAGTGGATAGAGAGTCAGCCTACAGACTCAAGGGTCCCAGGTTCGATTCCAGTCAAGGGCATGTACCTTGGTTGTGGGCAAATCCCCAGTAGGGGGTGTGCAAGAGGCAGCTGATCAATGGATGTTTCTCTCTCATCGATGTTTCTAACTTTCTATCCCTCTCTCTTTCCCTCTGTAAAAAAATAAATAAAATATAATTTTAAAAAAGATCTTTTTTAACAGTAATATATCCACAGTATTTTTTAAAAAACATTTTTTATTGATTTCAGAGAGGAAGGGGAGGAGAGAGAGAGAGAGAGAAAAGAGAGAGAAAGAGTCCACAGTATTTTTTTTTTTTATGGCAAGTAATTGCACAGCTTGTATTTCCATAATCACTTTCTTCATGGTTAAAAAGGAATCTGAAAAGGATTTAGTTTGCTAGGATGGTATAATTACTAAATTTGCATTTCCGACATTGTGGGATATCTCAAAACTTGTTTCTATAGCAGTTTTATATTTAGATCATGGTTAAATTATGTCCCTCTGAACTGAAAAATTTATGCTTTCTCTAATTTGCAACAATCTTTAAGATCAGTTGTGCAATGAAAAAACAACATGCCCAGTATAAAAAAGAATTTACGCTTTCAGTTAGCATATTTTTTTTTGCACTTTCAATACTGTTTTAATAATAAACACTTTGTGGAAACATATTTGACATTTCAAGACTTACAAGTTTTTTTTATAACTGTACTTGCTATAGGATGCAATTTTAATGTCGTGTTGCAATTTGGCATGGATTTATTGTTTCTGTATATATTTCCTGCATTTATTATTTATATATTGTTTCATATTATCATTGACTACATAGCATTACTATACTACATCTTTTCCAACTATTGCCTTCCCCCCCCTAATTCCGTGTCAGCACTTTTATCTTTAATGCTTTGAACTACTTACTATCAATTCTTTTTAGAGAGAGAAAAAGAAAAAGAAACATCAGTGTGAAAGAGAAACATTGATCAGTTGCCTCCTGTGTGTGCCCTGATCTGGGATCAAACAACCTACGGTAGGTATATGCTCTGACAGAGAATCAAACATGCAACCTTCCAGAGTAGAAGACAATGCTCTAACCGAGTCCAACCCAGTTATTTTGTAGAATGTCCCACTGTCTGAGTGGGTGTGTTTCCTCATTAGATTTAGTGTGAACAAGAAGGTGGTGTATACTTCTTTATTATATTGCATCAAGAAGCTCCTTAATGCCTGTGTGTACTATAATATTATGACACATAATTTAATTAATAATCCCTTAGTATTTCAGACCCAGCCCATATTAAAATTTCTTTGATTGGCTCAGTGATGTCTTTTAAAAAATATATATATTTTATTGGTTTTTTACAGAGAGGAAGGGAGAGGGATAGAGAGTTAGAAACATCAATGAGAGAGAATCATCGATCAGCTGCCTCTTGCACACCCCCCACTGGGGATGTGCCCGCAACCAAGGTACATGCCCTTGACTGGAATCGAACCCGGGACCCTTCAGTCTGGGGGCCGACGCTCTATCCACTGAGCCAAACCAGTTTCGGCTCAGTGATTTTTTTTTTTTAAGTAGATGATTTATTCAAGTCAGGATTCAGATGGTCCAGAAATTGTGCTTGTTTGTTAAGTCTCATGTATTTTATAACAATTCACCATCCCTATTTCTCCCATCAAGCCATTGATTTGTTACAAGAGTCATTTGTCCCATTGAGTGTTCTACATGCTGAATTTGTCTGCTACTATATTTTTCTTGTGTGTAAATTTTTTGGGTAATGTTTACTTCAACTTGACTCTCTTAGGAAGCTGGGTACTAATTTATCCTACATATTGTGAAGCTCTTAGTTAGCCAGGATTATGAATGAAGCTCATCTCTGGGTCCCTGTAGTATTGTTAATGTGAAACATATGGGTATAAAATATTGACTAACTCTAGGGCATTAGGTATTTAATTAAATTTCTAATGTTGGCCCTTTTTTGTAATTTTTCTCCTATGAGATAAAAAAATAAGTAAAAAAAAGTCTTGTTGATTAAAAGTTCTATTTTAATTTGACTCAGCTTGGTTTAGGTTTTCCCACAGTACCTGTCTGAGTAGATTGCATATCTGTGGAATAGGATAGTGACTATTTAACCAGACTTGTGTGGTGCAAGGTACAGATATCTACTCATTATACTCACTTCTTTTTAAAAAAAATTTTTAATTTTCTTTTCAAAAAAATATATTTTATTGAGTTTTTACAGAGAGGAAGGGAGAGAGATAGAGAGCTAGAAACATCGATGAGAGAGAAACATCAACCAGCTGCCTCTTGCACACCCACTACCGGGGATGTGCCCGCAACCAATGTACATGCCCTTGACCGGAATCGAACCTGGGACCTTTCAGTCCACAGACCGATGCTCTATCCACTGAGCCAAACCGGTTTCAGCACTCACTTCTTCTTGAGGAATTGTGTTACATCTTGAAGATGTAAGCTTTTAGAAGTTAGGAATCTGTTCAATGTGCACTGTATAGTAGCTTGAAATAGTAAAATGGTGACAAAGATTTCTAAAGACTGTCCCTAGCAACACTTTTGATCAGATCATATTAAATATTAATATAAAATTAAGAACCCAATAAAAAAATGTTCAATGGCTGTCTTCTTGTTAAGTGTTTAAGTAATAATATAACAACAACTTTAAAGTGAAACTGATAACAAAATGTATTTTTCTCCTTGTAAATCATCAGACATCAAAATTTACAAGTTCTTCAGACATTCCACTGGAATTTATAAGAAAGAATGTTAAACTACGTGGACGATTACACCGAATAACTGAGAATGGCTTAGAAATTGAACATATTCCCATCACTTTACCTATTATATCTTCATGGAGAAGTAAGTAAGGTGCAAGTATAATAAAACCAAATGACAATTGTAGTGTACTTTTATGAGAAGTTATTATCAGAGAATGCACGTGGGAATGGGCTTGGCTTTTGTTAATCCATATGAAGACTCAAGTAGCTAGGGCCCAGAGAGGAAGGGGACAGGGGGCTCTAAGGAGACTGGGAACTGGGCCAGGCTGGTTCTTGCCTGCTGGAATTCCACATCCTGTTGTGGAGACTGAAGTAGGTTTCTGAAATTATTCCACCTGTTATATACTTGTCTTGTTTTATTATTTATTTATTTATTTATTTTTTAAAATATATTTTATTGATTTTTTACAGAGAGGAAGGGAGAGGGATAGAGAGTCAGAAACATAGATGAGAGAGAATCATCAATCAGCCGCCTCCTGCACACCTCCTACTGGGGATGTGCCCGCAACCTAGGCACATGCCCCTGACCGGAATCGAACCTGAGACCCCTCAGTCCACAGGCCTACGCTCCATCCACTGAGCCAAACCGGTTTCGGCTATACTTGTCTTGTTTTAAAAGAAATCTTGAATATAGAAATAAGTAGACTTATATCTAGAGAATCTGGGTATTTATAAATAAGCATAATACATACAATTGTGTTGTGTGTGTGTGTTTTTTGGGGGGGAGCGGTAAATGATTTTGACCTTTGCATTCACAACACGGTATTAAAGCTACACTCTTCTCTCCCTAACCTTTTCAGGAAAGCCCTGTGGTGTTTTGCTGGTTAAGCTGGCTGGAGTAGAACTCACCACATCTGGGAAGGTGTGGTTAGAAAAAGAACTCAAACCTTCCCAACTCCTGTGGTTCCAGCTGCTTGGAAAGGAGAATTCGGTACTCTTTTGCTACCTTTTGGTGAATAAGGTAAGTAGTGTGAAGAAATGATAAGCAATATTTTCTTCTTTTTAGTTACACATGAATATGCCATTAATTAGAACATTAGCTATGTAATGGGACTGAATATTTTTGTCTTTTAAAACTGCTACTCATGCCGAAACCAGTTTGGCTCAGTGGATAGAGCGCTGGCCTGTGGACTGAAAGATCCTGGGTTCGATTCCGGTCAAGGGCTTGTGCCTTGGTTGCGGGCACATCCCCAGTAGGGGGTGTGCAAGAGGCAGCTGGTCGATGATTCTCTCTCATTGACATTTCTAACTCTCTATCCCTCTCTCTTCCTCTCTGTAAAAAAATCAATAAAATATATTTTAAAAAAAATAAAACTGCCACTCATAGTGATTATGCTTTGAGAACCAGGTGTTTCATATGTAAATTCTGTTATAAAGTTTTAGTTATATATGTTTATTATCAAAAATAGAAAATTAAGATAAAGGAAAAATTTAAAATTATTCACTCTAAACATTGGTAATGTAAGAAGCTTTTTTTTTTGAGTATTTTTTCTTATTTTTAAAGTCCCTTATTGTATAATAAACAAGAGTAATTTGAAGAAACAATAACTTTACATTAAAGGGATTAGAACCCCCGCTGATGTGGCACAGTGGTTGGGTATAGACCCATGAACCAGGAAGTCGAAGTTCAATTCCAGGTCAGGGCACATGCCCAGATTTTGGGCTTGATCCCCATTGGGGCTTGCAGGAGGCAGCTGATGGATGTTTCTTCCTCATCATTGATTTTATAGCTCTCTCTCCCTCTCGCTTCCTCTCTCTGAAGTAAATAAAAACATATTTTTAATAAGTGATTAGAATGGTAACTATTTGAATTCTTTAGTTTTTGAATTATTTCTTGAAAGCCTAATGGAGTCCATTATTTTTTGCACGTCCAGATCATATTCATTTCTATTAAAATAAGAATTAACCAGAGCATCTTGCATTTAAAAGTAAGCTGATGACACAGAATTATAGGAGAGATGCCAAAGGCATTTCAAAAATATTATCTTCTCTTTTTAATGGAGGATTATATTTTATTTCTCTTCAGAATCACCCTAGAGAGTCACTGTTTTTATTCCCAGTCACAGATGGCGATACCATTGCAATAACCTGGCTATTATTAACAGAAAAGGAGGGAAGGGAAGACTAAGTAACATAGGCATGCCTTTTATACAGCTTTGCCAAAAAGTTGCATTTGACACTCCCGAGTCTGTCCCCTGCTGACCCTGGGGGAAGGGACAGTTGAGAAACGTGTCCAGTAGAGTTCTGAGTGACGTGGGAAGGTGCTTTCCGCCGATCACGTCCGGGAACAGGTAATTGGCCAGAATAGGCGTGGCGACCACAAGTGCTCCCAACCTGAATATTTAAACTTCCAAACAAAGGAAGTTCCTTACTTCTCTCTTTTCTTCTCTGGCGCCCTATTCAGGGCTCTTCTGTGGCAGGAGTGTGTGCTCCCCTGTCCCCATGTGGTTCACAGCCACGTGGCCCTCCACAAGGGATCAATGGACTTGAATGAACTTGGATGCTAACGACACGGGGTTACAACATGGAATGGAAACTCTAGACCCTGGCCTTGCTTCTGGCTTTGCTAGAATCCCAGCTACACCTTTCCCAGGACTGGCTTAAGGGGCTGGGGACCTTACAGCTGGAGAAATGCAACTTTATGCAAATAAGGCCTCTCCACATCCCATCCTCCCCTGGGGGGGGGGGCGGGGCCTTCTGAAAATGCTTATTTCAGCTGTAGCCTAAGAACCTCATTCCCACTGTGTCTGGGAAATCTGGCCCATTACTTCTTCCTGCAACAATGGGAGGCAGGGGAACCAGCCTGGATTCAAACCCAGCTCTTTCTGGCTCCTGAGCCCACACTTCACCTTGTGTATTTTACCTTGTATTGCTTCCGAGCAGGTGACCAATCTGTGCTACCGTATTTGCTGGCGTATAAGACGATTTTTTGGCCCTGAAAAATATGCCTCCAAGTGGGGGGTAGTCTTATACGGCGAGTATATAACAAACTCTGTATTTTGAGTGGAAATGTTAGGGGGTAGTCTTATACGCCGGCAAATATGGTATTTTTCAGGGCCAAAAAATCGTCTTATACGCCAGCAAATACGGTATATGTATAGTGAGGTAATTTACACATCTGTTGAATTTTACTCATCTGTGAGGTTGAATTTTCATTACTCTGATTTTGGCTTAAGGAAATGAGCTCTTAAAATGTAAATGACTGAGAAAAATATGGTAAACCTTTAAAAACTGTACTTATGAACTCCTATACCAAAAGTCACTG
Organism: Vespertilio murinus; assembly: GCA_963924515.1. NCBI lineage: Eukaryota > Metazoa > Chordata > Mammalia > Chiroptera > Vespertilionidae > Vespertilio > Vespertilio murinus. Next base: position 182,757,222 of record OZ004706.1, read on the forward strand.
CATTTATTTTGTGTTGTTAATCCTCACCTGAAGATATTTTCTCTATTGATTTTTAGAGAGTGTGAAAGGGAGGAGGAGAGACACACACACAGAGAAACATTGATGTGAGGGAGACACATCAGTTGGTTGCCTCCCGTGTGCACTCTAACCTGATCCAGCCTGCAGTTAAGATACATGCCCTTGACCGCAATTGAACCTGCTTCTCTCTTCAGTCCAAGAGCCAGTGCTCTGTGCACTGAGCCAAACCAGCTAGGGCAAAAATGACTGTATTTAAAGGAACAAAAGGTTATTTTTTTTTTCTTTAGCTAGTCCTAGAAAACATCTCCTACTTTAAAATTGGAGTTTTCACATTTTAGGATTTTACTGTAAATTACTTGTCTAATGAAGCTATTAAATTATTAATAATTTGTTAAAATCCCACAAGGAGTATAAAAATAGCTAGTCAGGATCTCCTTTACTTTGTGACTTTGTAACTTAAAGTGGGGCATGGGGAGAGGAAATCCCATTTATCCCGTTTCACTAGAAAATGAGGGGTTCCATTAATGAAATTTTCTGAAGGATGAAGATTCCAGCTCAGGCCTATTTTTATGTTAATTATTTTGTGGAAATTCTTTTAAAAAATTCATTTACATGCTATGTAAATGAATTCCAAAACGCTGGAATTCTGAACCTAATTTAATATTTTCATGATGATTCAGTTCATTTTGCACTTGCTTTTTAAATTTCTTTTACTGTGACCTTCCGTCATTTTACCTATCTTGTATGATCCATTCCTGTACAAAACAACAAACCAAAAAACCTGCTTTTTATACATTTTACTGCTTCTAAGCCTCTTCGGGTTAGAACAGCGAGGCTGTAGAAAGTGATGTGTTAAAAAACAGGCAATTGCCTTTGAGCAGGTATCTCTTCTAGTAATGAAATTCTTGGATAATAAATTAGCTGTTTAAAGCTCTTGGGAACCTTTTTGCTTTTTGGCTTTTCTCTGGAGAACTAAAGTTGCTGAATGACTCAATTTAAAATAAATAGATGGTATGGGCATACTAGCAATCTTCTTAAATAATTGGTTTGTGTTGTTTTTCATTCCAGGGTGGATTTTTTAATGTGAATCTAAATGAAGACATTTTGAGAAGAGGCCTCGGCAAAACTGTTCTTGTTCAAGGACTAGATCATGATTCTAAAATGTACTGGAAAATTCACAGACGCTTACTTAAAGCTGAATTAGCAGCCTTAAAAAAGGGAAAAGGAATATGGAAGGAAGACTATGAAAAAAAATCTTATTTGGAAAAATTCAAAGGCTCCTGGGGAGAATATTGGAAAAAAGATAGTTATTTTAAAAATATTGGATCAAATTTCAACTTGAAAAAAGAAAGTTATTATGACAGATTTAGAAGTATTTATAAAGTATGGAAAGACAACTCCTTAATAATGAAGTTTAGAGAACTTATGAGTCGAATACACTTTCGTAGAAAAGGCTGAAATATTCCAAGAGGTCTAGAGGTGACCTACTCTGAAAAGAGTGAAATATCTAACTATGGACACATTTCATTGAGTTGAAACGGGAATTTCCCAAAATGATCAAAGTTGTATTTTCATGGTATTTAAATATCTAACAGATGATTGTTATAAAGATGACATCAGGATAATTTAAACGAAATGTGATTAATGTAATATGCTTTTAGGAAAAATGAAACACTCTATAAAAATGTATCAGGTTGGGGGTTATATACATGTTGTACTGGTATTTGAAGAGAGAGTTTAATTGTATGGGTCATTGTGTTCTTTTTAGTTATTTTGGGCAGCCATATTTAAGTTTTTTTTTTTAAGAGTAATTCTTCCAGTTTTACCAACTTTATTTATAATAAAGGAGCTGTTTATAACTCATGTCTGAGGCTACTCTTCTGTCTCATCTGCTTACTGTTTTTAATTTGGGGCAGTTCTGTTAGAGAAGTTCATTCCATTCCTACTTTTTAAAAAAATGGGAAATTTCTACCTCTTTTAGATGGGAGGACAAAATCTTGAGGATAATTATGAAGAAGAATCATGAGGATAAAAAACAATATGCTTAGGCCAAAACTGGTTTGGCTCAGTGGATAGAGCGTTGGTCTGCGGACTGAAGGGTCCCAGGTTCGATTCCGGTCAGGGACATGTACATTGGTTGTGGGCACATTCCCAGTGTGGGGTGTGCAGGAGGCAGCTGGTCGATGTTTCTCTCTCATCGATGTTTCTGGCTCTCTGTCCCTCTCCCTTCCTCTCTGTGGAAAATCAATAAAATATATTTTAAAAAACAAAACAAAAAAACACACAAAAAACAATATGCTTAGGATGGCAGCAGAAAATAGAAAGACTAGAGAAGCCTTATGACATTGTTGAACTCCTAAAGTAGCCAACCCTTGACAGATCTTACCTCCTAACTTCTCATTATGTGAAATAATAAATGTGTTTGTTTTAATGACAGTTTGTTGCTTTGAGGATTTGGCACATACCTGCTGCCAAAATCATCCTGACAGTACAAAGCTTCTTTTACAAAGCCAATAATAATCCCTTACATCCACAATGTCTACAGAGCTCTTTCTTAATGATGTGTAATACTGACAAAAGTCAGAAGCATCATCTGGTCCAAATAGTTGACTCCGTGAGAAGCAATAACACAGAGTGAGAAGTTTGCTGCTGCTGCTGCTGCCGCCGCCAGGTTAAAATAGAACAAAATGGATTTCCCAACATTAATTTTTAAGCGAGGTCACACATTTTTTCAAAGATTTTCTTTGTGTGTGTGATTTGATTTCTTCACCTTTGGGGTAGAATAAGATGTTCTGTTACTGATTCAAGGTTCAGGTGCCAATATTCAAAATGTCAGTTTGGAGTAAAGAAAGGTTTGTTAATCGAGAAGGTGCCAGCTGGAGAAGCTGGGGCCTTTAAAGCCTCTGCAAATCCACTTTCCCAGAGCCCAGAATTCAGGCTTCTTTTATGTGACAGGAGGGCGAACGGGCCAACCAAGAGAGTTGAGCCACCTAGGCCCCAACAGGGATCAAAGAAAGAGCATGAAATCCCTAAATCTTTCTGTTCCTGGTCGCTTTGATCCCCGCTAATCTGAGTCTGATCTTGAGGCTCCGGCAAATCTTTGCCCAAAGCTCCAGCCTCAAGCAGAATTCCCTTAATAATTATCATATCTGTAATTATATGCAGGAAAGATTCTCCTGAAGGCCATGGGAAAAGCGCAGGCTAGAATTAAGAGAGAGTCAGAGAGAGCACAAGCATTTCAGTCTGTTAGGGTTATATACTAGTTCTTATTAGCTGGGTCTGAAGCCTAAACTGCTCTTGATTTTATTTTAAGGGGATGTTTTTATGTATGGAGAAGTTAACAGAGCACATTTAGAAGAGTTTTGTGGCAAGCTCTTGAGCTGTTTGCATTTCCAGTTTGCTTCCAAGTGATGTCAGATCTCATCCTAGTTACCACTGGAATTAGTTCTGATGACCTTTACCAGCTCAGCCTGTGTACAATTGTCTTTCCAGTTAAGCCAGATAAAGGTGAAGTTGTGCAGGTCTTTCTGGATGATACGGTCTAACCTTTTCCTTGACGATGTAGTAAGGAACTGATTTTATGGACAAACTGGGCAGGAAGAAAAAAATAGTTCAATGGGACGCCTGTTAGGTGCAGTCGTCATTTGCTGAATGTTCTTTTTCTCCACTTAAACAGGGGCAGGGTTAATATCCACTTGAAGGTTAGGAAGAATCCCATTGGCCAGTAGCTTTTATCTGGGCCAACAACCCCTGCTTTTCTGTTTGGTTTTTTTTGTGTGTGTGTGTGTGTGTGTGGTTTTTTTTTGTCTCTGGTGTCTATTGTAGATAAGTTTGTTTGATGGCACAAGAACAAGGTGAACTAGATACTTGCAGAGAAGCTAGATCTTTGTCACTGGAGACGTTTATGAGAGGGCCATTTGAAAAAGTGGAAACTTCTTTCAGGCTGAATTTCTGACTAAAGGCCCGGCTCTTTGCCTTCCTCAAACAGAGGATTTACTATTTCTTGGCCTCCCTCCTGAGTTCAAAACAGAATCCATGACCACCTTTCCCCCTTGGCCTTCCGTTCTTTGGCATTTGGGTATCTAGGCCCCTTTATTTATATATATATATATATATATATATATATATATATATATATATATACACACACACACACACACACACACACACACATATTTTTTATGAAATGAATTTAGTGCTTATTGTTTTTCTAAAGGATTGGGTTTTTATGACTAGTATCAATCTAGTTTCTTCTAGATCCACATTTCCTTTTCCAGGTTTTATTTGTTTTTCGTTTCCTAACCAGGCTTCTTACGCATGAGATGTTGACAGCAACACCAGCTTTATCATAGCTAACGATGAATAAAACTTAGGAGGAGAGTAAAAACTATGCCCATACACATGATCTAGCACTGTTAGGACTGGGCAGCGGAAAGCATATGCTAGCAACCAGGGGAAGACAGACAACCAGGGTCTCCTGGTTACACTTTGCCCTCTATTTGTTGCATTGATGTTTCTGCAGGTTCCATCCATGAAACAGGTGTGCAAATGCTGGCTCTTCCCTGGCACGTGTGGTAGTTATTGTTCCATCCGGGCTTTCTAGTGGTTCCCTATCCTAGTCCCTTCTCCTGGGAGAGAGACTTAGCTTTCTCCCCCCACCTACTTACCTCCCAGGGGGTCCAGTCTAGAGCCTTTTACTTCTGGATCCCTACCATCTGGGATGGCAAATACACATGAGTTTGCTTGTGGACGGCGACTGGACCATAATCACTCCTTGGGAGGAGAGATATATTAGCAATCGGCTTCAGTCCTGGCACATCCCATAGAGTTAGTTCAACTTATAGGAAGTTCATGTATTTTTATAGTACTAAGTGGGAATATAGGCTCTCCCCCGGGTACTTCCTCTCTCTTGCTTCCCTCTTTTTGTCAAGCTTCTTTCTCCTTGTCTCAGGAAAGTGAGGTGCTGGCAGGTCTAGTAGTAGCATAGCAAATGTCAAGAGATAATCACTATTTCCCAACGTACTGAAAACAGGCTATACGATGCCCTCAGTCTTGTAGAAAAGGGGGTGAAGTGCTAATGCCAAATCCTCCTCCCCTATGTGAAGGGGAGTGAGAAAGGATGGTTGCTGCCCCACAAACTCTTAGCTATCTGGGACCTCTTATGTTTCTTGGTTGTGAAACCTAAATCAGCTTACCTTTCCCACCAGTTGAGAAATCTGCTGCCCGAAATGCCATCTTTAAAAAACTTGACTCAAAATAGTAGAGTCATTGATCCCAACAGTTAAGCTACCTCTCGCATAATCCTGCTCTCTGTGGTAACTCCGAGTGTGGTAAAGAGGTGAGGTGGCCCTAGCCAGTTTGGCTCAGTGGATAGAGCGTCAGCCTGTGGACCAAAGAGTCCAGGTTCAATTCCAGTCAATGTGTTTCTCTCACATCATTTTTTTCCTGTCTTTCCCTCTTTCTAAAAATCAATGGGAAAATATCCTCTGGTAAGAATTAGCAAAAAATAAAAAATAATTTTTTTAAAAGATGTGAGGTGGTTAGTGCAGTGGCCAGTACTTCAAACCAACCCGGGACACTTGCAAACTCTGGTTTAGGAGAATTAACTGCATCTGCAGCAGGCAGATAATGCTTGGCCCAGAGTTTTAGCCTCTTCTGGATTTCTCCAGCATCAACTGGCTCCTCATCAAGGTGAGTTTGCATCTTTGACATACGAGTTTCTCCTGGGGTAACGTCCGTGTGCTGTCAGCAGGCATTTTGTTGTCAGAGTCTGACCAAATCCAGTGGTTGTTTATGGCATCGATTTGAAGACAGTGGCTTTTCATAAAAAGACAACATGGTTCAAGAAGCCCAGAAGCAGCAGCATTTCAGAAGTTCAACAGAATCACTCTTGCATAAGCCACCATTCAAAGGAACGGCAGATACACTGAGGAGCAGCAGTGGCTGCATGGATGAGCTGGAATGGAGATGGGGTCCCAGCTCTTCTTGGTGGTGTGGGGAGGAGAAGTCTTCCTCAACCTTTCAAGGGTTCCTGGCTGGGTCTGAAAATTAAAAACTGACAAAGACAGATTAACAACAGGAAAACATACACATTTATGTAATGGGTTTTATGTGACATGAGAGGTTAGTAAGGAGATGGCCCAACGAAACAGACCTGAATACTTTGTGCTGGGTTTGATGGAGAGTGCAAGGCCACGGAGGAATATGGTAGGCTAAGGAGTAGGAGGTAATTGGGGGAGAACTTAGCAAGACCTGTTTGTTAGGATTCCTCTTGGCGTCCTTTGCCATTGGAGATAAGGACGCTCCTTTCCTCTCAGGCACCTCTTGCAGGAGGGTTTTATGACCTGTTTCTGGGAAGAAGGACCGTGAAAGAGGAGGTCAAGTGACTTTTCTGCTCTGGCCATTTTCTCAGACTCCTTCAGCTTAAAGTATAACTACTAGAGGCCCAGTGCATGAAAATTCATGTTTTCTCGGGGGGGGTGGGGTGGGGAAGAGTCTCTTAGCTCAGCCTGCGCCCTCTCACAGTGCAGGAGCCCTCAGAGGATGTCCAGCTGATGGCTTGGGAGCGAGCCTAAACTGCAGTCTGGCCTCCCTCTGTGGGAGGCCACAGGCAGGCAGATCTGGGGAAGGTGCTGGTGACAAGCAGCCGACCCCACCCCCATCATCCCTCCACTACTGGTCACCATCACCATCACCCACCGATCGCTGCCCACCTATCACCGTCCCCTCCCTCTACCCACTGGCATGTGCTTTGGCTGACCCGGCACTGCCTGCTCGCCAGCCCCTGCTCTTTGCTGAACGGTCATTCCACTGTTCGGTTGATTTGCATATTAGGCTTTTATTATATAGGATGTCAAGATGCCATGTTTCAGGGTGGTGTGTCCTGCATCCTCATTAGTGGTTTGGAACTTTTCTAATGCTGTTTCCAAAGCAGCTATTTCAATGAAGGCAAATCACAGGAAGAAAATAATGAAAATTTTAAAATAAAGGCTGCCGAAAAGAAAAAAAAGCCAAGATAAAACTTAAAATGTTAATGAAAGGCTACAGTGGGTGGTGCCCCAGGCAAAGCTAAATGGCCATTTCGGAAGGTGATGAAAGAAAACGGAATTTGTTTAAGGAAAGGGCATGGGAGAGGGGGATATCCAAAGGGAAGGGCTACCCAGGTAAAATGGGGCTTTGGAGACAAACTACCGCTGCCCATTCCTCCCCTGGTTGAAAGCCTTATGGGGTCCCTTCGAGGTGAGGGGACACGTGCCTGTGGGGGTAGGAGAGAAGAAAGGGAATGGCACGGGTGTGCTCCTTGCAGGGAGATCAGAGCACGCATTGGCTCCTTTGTTCTGAAGTGTATTTGCCTCTTTTTTGCAGCTGGACATCTTAGGGGACATCTCGGGGGGAGGGTCTTAATAGAATATTCATCAGCTTTCCAGGTGTGCTCTTTCAGGCTCATGGTCTCCACTGATTGGACGGTGCCATTAGTCAATCCAGCTGGTCTCGAGGCAGCCGTTGCATCACTGGTCTGGTTTTGCTGCTTTTCTGGGCCTGGAGCTGAAATACAACCGAGGCCTCGATGTTATCTCTAGGAAGGAAAAGGTCAGGGGTCTAAACCACCTGACCTGAGATGTGAAAGATCTGGTGTCCAAACCGCATGACCACAGAGATGCTAAGGGACGATAGGTTACCCTGGGGGCGAGGTTCTTGTTTTCTCGGTTTTGCTCTTTGCTCGGGATCTGGAGCTTTCTGCCCTGGTGAACTTCTGTACCTAGCCCATCATCCTTGCTCTGAGGGTCTAACAGGAATGCAAATAGCAAAAAAAAAACCTTTCTAAATGAATCAACTATACTTCTATTTCAAGATGGCCATTGTGCTTACTAGTATTCACCTAACTTCCATTCAGAATATCAAAGTATCCCATCAAAATATTAAACAAATGTTAAAATACCCCCCAAAATGGTGTCAATGATGGAAAACAGGGAATACTGCCTTTAATTAGCTAGATATTTGGAAGTTTTGCAATCTATCTTAAAACTGAATTAGATTGAGGTGTTCAGTATTCTTTGAAAGAAGGTAGAGCCCTACAGGAAGTACGTTCGTGAGCTAGTTTGGGATCTCTGAATGATAAGAATTCTTTCTGGTCATGCCCAGAGGTAGTTCCTCATGATCAGGAAGCTCTAGGCCAAATGTCGATGCACCCAATATATAATATGGAGGGAAACTAGGATGTCAGTAGTTCATAGCATATGTCTCACCCTGCTGGGTGGGGATAATGACAACGCCCAGCCCTGTGGGTGTGAATTTCTTGGTCAGTCAGTCTGGGTGCCCCTGCTCTGCTCTCTGAAGATGAGCTGTCCTCACCTGAGCTCTCCTCCATAGCCTCTCCAAAAGTTATCCTTGGGGCAAGATCTACCCTTTAAGGGCTGGACAACTTTAGAAGCCCATTTCTGTTGATGTGGGTTCATGGCCAAAGTGTTGAGCAATCACATGCCTTTCCTGCCCCTTCCCCCTCCCCTGAGATTTAATTCTGTATGGCTTTGAGACCAATCAATTTCAATTTACTGGGGGAAAGGTGTGCAGCTGGGGTTCCTGCTGACCACACTTGTTTGTGTTCTGATCTTTATGCTCAGAATGTTTTGCTTCTTTTATGTTTTTAAAAATATATATATTTTATTGATTTTTTTACAGAGAGGCAGAGAGGGACAGAGAGTTAGAAACATTGATCAACTGCCCCTTGCACACTCCCTCCCCTCCCCTTCCACTGGGGATGTGCCCACAACCAAAGTACATGCCCTTGACCGGAATCGAACCTGGAATCAGTCCTCAGGCTGACGCTCTATCCACTGAGCCAAACCGGTTTCAGCTTCTTTTACATTTTTAAGGAACATATCTGAGCAGTGTTTTTCAACTGTATAGGCCATGAACTATCAGTGAGACGTGGAATCAATTTAATGGGCTGCCACCAGCGTTTAAAAAACAAAAAAGGAAGATTAAAACATAACAGGGTGCACTGCATGGAGAAAAGATAGGCATTGTTTTGTTATTTTTTTTGTTATAAATATATTTTAATGTGTGCACTGTAAAAACATATCAGACACTGGAAAGTCACTATAGAAGAACTCATTTTCGAGCACAGTCTTTTGAAGAAACCCAAAGAATAGATTTTGGTAACTAAAATGAGGACAACAAGTAATTCAGACAGTAATGAAGTTTTTAAAAAATGGAGGTAGCAAGATAATTATTTCTATTGCCTGTTTTACTTATCAGAACACACAGCTTGTAGGTGATTTAGTAATGAAATTGGATAATAGCGCCCTCTTCTGTTTTTTCACAACACTGTGCACATATGGCACCTACTTTAGAACTTGTCACAATTATTCATATGCCTGCCTTCCCTATTCTCCAAGGTATACCATATCTTGTTAAATTTTGGATCATATCTGCCTCCTCCACAACAGTTAGCACAATTTCTTGCTCACTGGAAATTATATTTGCCTGTACATCTTAAGATCCTGACCTACACCATGATGATGAATTGTCTTTAATGTTCTGAAAGAAAAATTTTTTAAATTGTCAGACTTTAAAAATGATATTTATTTTGGGCAAATCAAGCCCCGAAAATAAATATATTTAGTTTAAACACACAGACACACACACACACACACACACACACACTCACACACACAGTAACAAAAGCTAACACAGCTTTTTAAATGCAGTTTTTCCTTTTACTATGTTTGTGTGGGAAAACCTAACCATTTGTTCCCTGTTTTTTTTTTTTTTTAAACACAGATGTTGGTAATAGAGAGTGCAGACCCCATTAAAATTCCAAATAGTCAGGAAACAGAAGGATTTTCCTTGTGATGTAACCCCCCTCAGCTTTCAAAGCTTTAGGATTTACATTCTGTCTTATCAGTTTCTTTCTTTTTGTAAAAATACATTTTTATTTATTTCAGAGAGGAAGGGAGAGGGAGAGAGACATAGAAACATCAGTGATGAGAGAGAATCATTGATCTGCTGCCTCCTGCATGCCCCCTTGACCAGAACTGAACCTGGCACCCTTCAGTCTGCAGGAGACACTCTATCCAACCAGCCAAACTGGCTAGGGCTCTTTCTTCTTTTTGTCTCTGCAATATAACTTACTCATTTCTCCAATCTTTTGTTCAATGTCTACAAAAAAGATCGTTGTATTAGATCACTGGTCTGCAATTAGATAGCTTATGAAGATACTTTTTAAATTACTATGGGATTCTTCAGGACTTTTTAAAATTGGCATTTCTTTTAGAGAGAGGAAGGGAGGGAAAGAGAGAGAGAGAAACATCAAGTGAGAGAGAAACATTGATCAGTTACTCCCGCACACACCCCGACCTCGGACTGATCCGGAATCGAACCCACCACCTTCTGGTGTACTGGATGACACTCCGACCAACAGAGCCACACCCGGTGAGGGCAGGGATTTTTAAGGGTAGTATAGGAAGGGGAACCCAGTTTATAGCATAAGAGCTTCAATCCTACTTCCTAAGCCGCAGCAGTATGGACTGGAGTTATTTGTTGGTTCTGCCCAGCGGGCTCTGAGCATCCTGAAAGCTGTAGATCCTGGCTCTGTGGGAGGTCTTTCTGGAAAGGACCCTCACAGAGCTGAGTTGTGAAGCCCTAAGGAGGAAGGAAAGGGGTTTCTCCTGGGGCACTATTGTTTCCCCTAAAATACTTCTATCCCCGATTCTCCAAGCCCCCAGCGGGAAAAACAATGAAGCAAGTTGGAAAAAAAATAGAAAGAGGGGAAAATGTCACTTTCATTAGCATATTTTCTGCCTTGTAAAAGGTATTTGTTCTCTGCTGGGAACTGAATGTCTCTTGAGAAGCATACCTGGGGTATAAGAAAATCGTAGTTGAATTGAAGAACTTAAACCTAGGAGGGCACAGCACTGCTATTTGATCTCTGTCCAGCGTTCACAGGATGAGTTATTTTGCCAAAGTTTTAAAGTAGCGTTTAGAATTGCGATACCTAGCCCTCGTTCATTCCTCATCCTGACAATTTCATCTGTATTTTTTCCTTATTTGTAAGGTGACAAAGTACGTTTGCTGGTGACATTTGGCATTGCCATCTAAAAGGAGAAATGATGTGGGCTTGTTATAGAAAAAAGCATGAATAGCATCTTTAAAAATGAATCATGTAAAAATGTTATTGTCTGTTGGTAAGGGGGTTAGCCTTAAATTTTTTTCCTCCATGGGCAAAATACATTTCAGTGGGTAGAGTTTTTTTTTTTTTTAGCCTGTAATTCCTTTAAATAGACTGACAATAACTAAAAATAATTGACATTTGTAGAAACTCAGTCTGCATGAGGCATTTGGTGAAGAGCTTCACATGTATTGGTCCTATTTAGTTCAGTCATTCTAGAGGCATGCATTTCTCCCACAACCAAGTCCATAGCCCTGCAACACTGTGTTCATGTATGCATCTAAGTGTTGCAGTGAATTCTCCACACTCCTGAAGATAGAAAAGATGGCCAAAATATTCATAATTTTTGAAACTTGTGACTGATACATCGTGCTTCATTATGATTCTACTTTGGTGTGCATATGAAAATGTCTGTGAGAAACAGAAAACACAAAACAAAACAACAAGGGCCCGCCCCCAACTGCCACCCCACCCCTCCCAGTCCTTCCTGGTGGACTCCGGAAGTTTCTCTTCTTCTTAAAGAAAAAGAAACCCCTGTCATATACATATGAATCTGTGCCAAGGTGTTTATGTCTTTCTCAGGTGGCCGGTTCAGGAGGGGGTGCCGCAGGGAACACCTGCTCTTTTTATCTGCCAGAACCCCTGCCTCCCCTCCCATGGGGAACACATCCTTCCTGTGTTATCTGCTAGGAGTTCTGGTGGGGCAGTGCTCACTGTTACCCCACCGCCCTGGCTCTAGGGTAGGGGTGCAATCAGGGACTGGCCGCACAGACACTCTACTTGGCTGATCATATTGATAGGCTTATGGGTGGACACCTGACCTGAACCAGGCCAATTAGAATCCTTCCCTACAACCTTGTCTCTAGATGATAAAAGCAAGAAGGCTTGCCGAAACCGGTTTGGCTCCGTGGATAGAGCGTCGGCCTGCGGACTCGAGGGTCCCAGGTTCGATTTCTGGTCAAGGGCATGTACCTTGGTTGCGGGCGCATCCCCAGTAGGGGGTGTGCAGGAGGCAGCTGGTCAATGGTTCTCTCTCATCGATGTTTCTAACTCTCTGTCCCTCTCTCTTCCTCTCTGTAAAATATCAATAAAATATATTTTAAAAAAATAAAAGCAAGAAGGCTTCTCTTCCCAATGGGATCACTAGCTAAGAGCTGTCGCTGGTAATGTCTTCCCCGCCCCCATCAATCAGCCTATAGAGGAAGCACATGCGTAGTAGGAGAGAATAAGACCAAAACACTGAGAAAAGCAGTGAGAGAAAGAATAGAAGCAAAAGTAAGAATGAGTGCAAGAGATGAATGATTCTGAATTCTTGGATCCAGCCATTCCTGAAGCCCTTACCCTCCCCCCACCCCCCATCTTAAGGCAAGAGTGAGTAAACTGGCTTCCCCCCTCCCGCTAGCCTGAAATGGGGTTTCCTTATTTGTATCCAAAAGTCTTGAAGAACATGGGGAGTAAGGCTTTAAAGACAGCCACCGCTTTGTTCTTCAGTGCTATCTGTACTCCCGCTAAGACTTCTAATCTAGAGCAGCGCCTGGTACATGGCAAGTGCTTACCAAAATGTGTTGAAAGAGGGGAGACTCCTCCTTGATAATCGTTAAACTCTGATTGTTCTCTTGACTTCTTGATGCATTGACTGAAATAGGGATAATATTCATCTCCTTCCCTCATGGATATGACTTAAAGATTATCTAGCCCTGGTTAAATTTAACTGCTGGTTAAATTTGAGTATCTTAAATATGTTTTTTTTTTTTTTCAAATGAAAGCACCATTTTTGTACAGCTAGAGAAAAAGAAAAATCTGGCTCCAACACAGATTCCCGGGAGAGTTTTCTAACAAACCCCTTATGATATGCAGCACGGTGAGCCCAACCACAGGGTCCATCCATCATCTCCCCGTGTATCAGGCAGCTTTTACAGGCTTTCCTGTGATCCTGGTGTCAGCGCACACTCCGTGTCAAGGCAGAGGCGAGAGGTAGAAATCTGGCAGCTCTTTAGCAAGAGGCCAGGCAGGGCCGTGCCAGTATAATTAATGAGGGTCTTCGCTCTGGAAGCTAGGCGAGGGTGGGGGTTGGGAAGGATGTCTTTCACCACCAGTCAATGGATTGCAAGAAAAATCGGTGCTTTCACAGCCCTTTAACTGCAGGGAGGAAGTTAAGCCAAAGGACCGCGGTCAGGGGCTGGATGGAACTCACTGCACAGATGTAGGTCCCCTGAATGGGAAAGCCAGGAGGACTCAGCTCCAGACTTTTCAGCAGGGCTGGCGTCAACCTTGAGCTACTACTACCCTGTTTCCCCGAAAATAAGACAGTGTCTTATATTAATTTTTGCTCCCAAAGATGCGCTAGGTCTTATTTTTAGGGGGATGTCTTATTTTTCCATGAAGAAGAATACGGTACACATTTATTGTTAAATGACAATAAAGGAAATTTATTACCTGTATACGGGTTGGTAGTACGGTAGTTGTCAACACAAACCAGACAAACTGAATCCTACAGTATCAAGAATTTACTCATTTATTCAATGACAATCATGTTATCTTCTGGAACATCATCATAACAATGTAATTCCTGAATTTCCCGGTGAATTTCTTGTGACTCCATTTCTTTCAGAATCAGTGGACCAAATCTCTCATGTTTAGCAATGGCTCTGTCTTTAAATGAGTACTTCTTGTCAAGGTAGCCTGCTCTCAGTGCATTTGCAATGCAACTGTCAGTGATTTTCTCCCATGAATTCTTCACCCAAGTCACAACTTCTTGCAGTTTAGGTTTCCCAAAGTTTCCACGCTGATTTCTCTCCATTCACACAGCAGTGACGCCAGGACTCTGCGTAATGTCACTGGTTGCTAGACGCCAGTCGGGGCGGCCCTAGCGACCAGTTTACGGTAAATTAATTTTCATTCTGAGACAGAGCCTGGGGGCCTTATTTTTGGGGTGATGCCTTATATTTCACTCAGAAGGAAACCTGTAAGTAGGTCTTATTTTCGGAGGATGTCTTATTTTTGGGGAAACACAGGTAGGAGCCCTTTACACTTGGAAAATCAGTTACATGACCAAGAGACCACTCAAAAAAGGTACTTTATTAGCATATAGGACATGTAGTTCAAAGATGTGGTAACTTAGATCCCATCTTCTCCAGTTCTTCCCATACCCAGTGAAGTAAAGGGGTATTGTGTGTCTTCTTTTTCTACTGACTTTTTGGTAACCATGGAGGGACTTGGGCTACCTATAGAGGCTGTTTTCTAACCGCTGTCTAATCTCTGTTATTATTTCCTCCGATGGTCACCTCAGGGAAACATAGTTCTGCCCCACTTTCCAAAAGACTTATCCATGTAACAACATCTTCTTAGTTTTAGTTAAATTTTCTTTGGTTAATGGTATGAAAAAGAAGACTCAGTGGGAAAAGTTACTACATTAAAAGGCTTGAGGAGAGGTGGGACGGGAGCGGACTGGAAGGGGTTAATGGGGGGGGAAATAGGAGAACCTATGTAATAATACCTTCAACAATAAAGGTTTTTAAAACAAGGTTTACAGACATATACAAAAGGTGTACGTCCCAAACACGGAAGATCAAGCTGTAGTATGACTCACACTCTACGCTAACACCACCAACTTCAGGTTGGTTGCTTTCCGGGGAGGAAGAGAGGGCGATGTGGTTTTAGCAGCGGTTGTGATATTTTGTTTAAAAAAGGGGGTAGGGGAAGCAAGAGTATTACGTGGATGTTTGCCTTGTTTTTATTTTTTTTATAGGTTTAAAATATTGCATAATTAAACAATCTTAAAGTTCACACAATTATGGGCATTAAAACTGTCCAAATACAGAATGCACTTCAAACAAGTGCTCTTGCTATGAACTTTACTACCTACTATATGTCTGAGTTTATTTCAAAGCATGCATCTGTGGTTGGTTTTTCAGATATGAGAAAGACACCTAGTTGTGTGAAGGGTTATCTTGGTATCTTTCTGTCTTTCCTTTTTTTGCCTTCCTATTTACCATGAAGATTGCAAGCAAAACAAATCTCAAAAATCAAAACAAACAAAAACAAAGCAAGCCATGGCTGGTTTGCTCAGTGGATAGAGCGTGGGCCTGTGGACTGAAGGGTCCCATGTTTGATTCCAGCCAAGGGCACATACCTGGTGTGTGGGCTCGATCCCCAGTGTGGGGCATGCAGGAGGCAGCCAATCAATGATTCTCTCTCATCATTGGTATTTCTATCTCTCTCTCCCTCTCCCTTTCACTCTGAAATCAATAAAAAAAATATATTAAAAAGAAAACAAACAAATACAAAAACAAACAAACAAACAAACAAACAAAACCAAAGCAAAAAACAATTTGGGGCGAAGAAAGATTATCTGTTTAATTTCTGACAAATTGAGAAATTGTGTGGGTATTTTTTTTAAAAGTAAATTTGGGGAGGTTTCTTCCCGTGGAGCCCAAAGACCTTTTATGTCTTTTTCCAAACTGATTTCTTCCTAGTCCCCTACCCTGGGCAGGAAGAAATCCAAGAGACTATTCTGATGGTTTTTCCTTTTTCTCCCCCTGAGAATCCAGGGTTGCTTTCGGGATAAAGTTTCTCCTTGCCCATGGTGCTTTGCTGTGACATTGTAATTGCCTCTGCTGAATGGAATAATACAAACGGGTGGTTTCTATGGCGTCGGCTAAGTGGGATGAAAAGGTGAAACCCTAGATCTGTCGCTAAGAGGTCACGGCGCTGCTCCCCCCACCCCTAAGTGTCCGTCCAAAGTGGACGGAGGGGCAGCCAGGCCCGGCTCTCCTGGCTCCGGCACTCATTTGTCACTTCCTGAGCAAATTCACGCACGGGAACCAGAAAATGACTTGTTTATGTGTTGTCCCAAAGTCCAGAAAACCCCTGCCAGCCGCACCCGGCCAGCCTTCCTAGGACCTTCTTATTGGCGGAGAGTTTTAAACTGAAGGTGAGTGCCCGGCCGCGCCTCCGAGTCCCTCCCCGGCAGGCTTTGAACTAACAATGGGGCAGGTTGAATGGAGGCCGATAAATGCAAATCCTGGATCGCCGCCGACGCCGGATCACCCCGCGGCTGACGGCCAGCCTTCCACCAGCCGCGCCAAAGCTGCTCTCTCGCCGGATTTCAGCGTCTCAGCACCCATTGAGCGCCTACTGTGTGCACGCTCCCCTCCGCCCGGGCCTCGCTCCAACTCACCGCAGACTGGCCGTCTGAGCCCGCGGCCTCTAAACGGATCTGATTGAGTAACTAACTGGGAAAGCAGAGGGGGCAGGGGCAAATAAAATGCACCCCGTACTCCCTTCCTCCGTCTTCGCCGCCCTTTGCTCAAAGCAGACCTCCTTGGAGGCAACGCCATAAAAGATGCTGTTTTCTTAGAGTGGTAGAAGACAGGAGAGGCGACCAGACAGGAGGTTTGCAAGCTTCTTTTTGATTGCGTTGCTTGACTTTGGTGCAAACTGCCGCTTCCAGTCCCTGCACCCTCACTCACCTGCAATGTCCTTTTGCAAAACGCCTTTCCCCTCCCACCCACCCAACACACCCCTAAACTGAATATCCAGGGGGAGGAGGGGTGTACCTGGATTTGGGGACCCTTGCAACTTTAGAGGAAAAGACTTTCATCCCCAGTACTTCTGGCTCTTGCCTGTCGGGGTTAACCCCGTAAGGGGGTGCAGGCCCAGGGGTCAAGCCCTGCCCTGGGCCCCATACCCCCATTCCCCTCCCCCCAGCAGGCAGGAGTCCTGGGAGGCGGCGGGAGCTCCGGTCCACTCCCCCGAGCTCCAGTTCCTGATTTCCGCGGGAGCTGCGGGGCGGAGGGAGGGAGGGAGGAGGGAGGGAGGGGGCTGCGGAGGGGGCGTGAGGATTTGAATGAGAAAGCAGGTTGTGTGGCCCCGCGCCCCGCTCTGCCCAGCCCGTCCCGCTGGGGAGGAGGGGTTCTGCTAGCTGGAGGGGAAGAAGTGCCCCTTTTGGGGGGGGGTCCTTTCCGGACCCTGGACAGGGTTTTGGAGTTGGAGTCACAGGAGTCGGGGACCCATCATCACCCTGCACTTTGGAGGTGGCTCCTGAGAGCCGAGGACCCCGGAGGATCTTCCCTCTGCCGGACCCTCCACGTCGAGCAGGTCAGTGCTTTTCGGGGGCGGGGGACGAGAAAGAAAAAAAAAAGGGGGGGGGCACCGGCCCGCCAGCCCAGGGGTGCAAGCGGGCAGGTGGCGAGCTCCCCGCTGCAGTCCGGGCCGGGACCCGCTCTTCAGGACGGTGTGCGCGCTGGGCGCGGGGACCCCGCCAGCCCCTGTCCCCGCGGCTGTGTCTTGGGGTCCCATGCCTCCGAAGGACGGGGGTGTGGGTGAGCGCACGCCCAGAACTCAACTCTCGGGTCTCCTGGGGTGTCGTCGGGTGGAAAGTAAAGCATACTTGCTGGATGATTAATCTCTCCCTCCTCCGGCCCCCCGACACCCCACGCGGGGCCCCGGGGACCGCGGAGAGAGCAGGTGGGCGCTGCCCAGCCCGGGAGTGCGGTGCCCTCTGCACGGAGGGGGTCTCACGGTGCACTTGAGACCCTTCCTGAGCTCGGGGACCCCCCGCAGGCCCCTGTCGGAGCAGACCGGGCGCTCCCGGGGCGGGGAGGATTTACTCCATCGCCTTTTCCTGGAAATCAACCTGGGACACCCGAGCGGCGCGGGACCGCGGAGCGAAAGGTCGGAGCGCGCGGCGGCCACGCTCTGCGCCTGCGCGCGCGGGGCGGGGGGGTGTGTGTGTTCCCATGGCGACGGGGCCGCGCGTCCCGGACGCCACCCTGCGCGCCCCCCCCAAGGTCCCGTTCCCCGGGGAGCGCCTGGGCCTCCCTGTCCCCCTCCCCCCCTTTCGGGACCTTTTCTTTGTTGTGTGTAACGTGCCATCAGTGGGTCAGACCTTAGGAATTCGGCGTGAGAACAAGGACCGACTCAACTGAAAAAACAAGACGCCCCCCCCACCCCCTCCCGCGCGCCCCCCCACACACGGCCGCCGCGATCGTAGACGGCAGAAAATGGTGAGACACTGCTGATTGGGGCAGCCTTGGAGGTTTTTCCTCCCCTCCTTCTCCTCCTGGCCCGGGAAAGCGGAGGCGAGTGCAAGCTAGGGACTTCCTGGTCGGGCATTTCCAAAGGTATCAGGTGCCGGTGGGGCGGGGAGCGCCCAGCCTGCGGTGCACCTGCGCCTGCCCCGGGCCCGCTGGTGGGAACGGGCCGCGCTCCGACACGGACCAGAGCAAACGCCCGAGGAGACAGACAAAGACTATCTCAGGAGAGGGGACTGCTTTTTCCCCCCAGTGGCTCTTTTTGGCCATTTCTGAAGTTCATCTGAACAAATGATCTGCAGGGAATGCTTCACAGAGCCTTGAGCACGCCAGTCAGATTTCCCAAGACTTCTGCGCGGAGAGTCATTTTTCTTGTCTTAAACTTGTGAGTCTTGACAGCTCCACCCCCCTTTAAAAAACAAAAACAAAAAACTCCCGTTTGTTTACCCACAGGCTAGCGTTTGGCCGGGGCATACTCCAGGAGTATGCAGAAGGAGCTGTAGCTTTTTAAAAAAAGTCTTTTAAAAAAATTTATTAAGGTATTATATGTGCACATAGCTTACCATCCCCCCCCCCCCCCCCCCCCCCGAGCTGTAGCTTTTTTCTCAGGTTGCCACAGTGTTTGGCAGTGTGACGGATATACCTAGCGGGCTTATATTAAACAAACATGGGTCAGAATGAATGTAAAACGGAGTTCTCCTTCTTGGGTAAAGTGTGGCTTAGACATACCTCAGATGAAGTAATTGTCGCTGTGTCCTGTTTTTACGTAATTTGCCGTCAAGGCTACTCATGGAAGAAGTTTGCAGACAGCATCCTTCCACCACCAGCAAAGGAAGTCCATATTACTTTCCAGAGGATTAGCAAATAACCTGGTATCGTTCCCATCCCGTTTATTGTAAATGCCTGGACATGGTGCACTGTGTCCAGATCAAATGCTTCCAAATGTTTCATTAAGTTTCTCCTCCTTTTCTCACAGTTAAAAAAAAAAAATAGAAAAAAAAAAAACCTCCTCATTTTCAGGTTCAGATACTGTGTGACCCTATTTGGTGGCTTGTAACGGGCTCCAATTCCCTAATTCTCAGTGACATGTGTTTCTGCTGGCTCCAGGAGGTAGACTGCAGTTTAGCAGATCATGGATAATGAGATTGGGAGTGCTTGGGGGGGGGGGAGGGGGGGAGGGAGGCGGGGCAGAGGCGGTGGGAATGAGACAAAGGGAGTGAAGGCTGATGGGTAGAGCCAGGATTTATAGCTGCACCGGATCCTTCATAAAAGCAGCTGAAGGTACTGCTTCGGTTGGATACATCTTCCCACATCATCACAAGCAGTTACATTTACTGTTAGAACCCGTTTTCTAAAGGAGTATAGGGATGGGATTATAAAAACAGAATGCGATAAAGGTGCTTCGTGTGAAGGTGCCAAAATATACTGCGAAAACTCTTAATTGAATGGTTTTCTACTTATTCATTTAGTCAACACATATTTATTGAAAACTAGTGACACATGAGGCAAGACAGATAAATCTGGGTTCCTGCCCTCAGTGAACTAAGTGAGAGCTGTGGATTCTGAAATAATCCTAATGCTTTTTCAGAGTGAAGGGGCTTCCTATATGTGTGGTTCTTTTAAGGAGAACAGTTTATTTAGTGCTGAGCAATCAGCTGTCTAGATTCAGAAACAAGTGCTTAAGCTTTGGTTAGGAAAAAAAAAGCTGAACATTGTTTTTTGAGCATTTTAGGTGCGAGTCTATATTTGTGGCAAAAAGCATCGTGGGCACCTATCTGCTTACAGTTTTGTAGTCCAGACGCTGGCCCTAAAACCTAGCCTTGGCAAGTGCAGCTCTTGGGTTGGAGAGGAACAGAGAAGCCCTGTGATTCTCGGGTTTCTTAGATGAAGATAAGGTGAGTGATTCAGTGGTCCTTTGTTCCGGCTGCCTGTTTCACGGCATAATAAACCTCCCGCGGCTCCCTTCTAAGAACAG
This sequence comes from Vespertilio murinus, assembly GCA_963924515.1. Taxonomy (NCBI): domain Eukaryota; kingdom Metazoa; phylum Chordata; class Mammalia; order Chiroptera; family Vespertilionidae; genus Vespertilio; species Vespertilio murinus. The sequence continues at coordinate 182,777,419 of OZ004706.1, forward strand.
TGTTGGCCTGCATGCTTGAAGGATCATGACTATTATTTCTCTGAGCAAAAAAATAAGGCAAACCACCCCCCCCCAAAAAAAAATGGTGGCGGGGGTAGGGGGGGGAGATAAAATTATGATAGATGGATAAAAGGAATACATCAGGGCATTGAAACATTTTATTTTTTGAGCTGGCGTGATTTCTAGGCATTTTTTAAGTGAGTTTAGCCTATAAACATCCATTCTAGCCTTGACAAAGCTGGCCTGATATTGACCATAGTTGATAAATGTTTTCCTCTTATCATTCGTAGGACGTGGCAGGGTAGGAAAGACTATACTACCTCCCGAGTCAACGACGATCAGCCCAGAGAAGCTCGCCGAAGAGCATTCTCATTTGGTTATTGCTCTTTGTCTAGGAAAATCAGGCTCTGCTGTGATTGTGGACCAAGTGGTGCAACTCATTAGTTTCAACAATGCCCGCTCCGCCGGGGAAGCCTGCTCTCCCCCCCCCCCCCTTTCTCCCTCGCAGGGGCTCAGCCTAGGCTGGCTCTGCTCACAAGGAAAATCATTTAGCCACAGTTCAGCGGACGCTCACTCACATCTCTTTGACACCCGTGACCATTTTTGTTTAAGGAGAGATCCAGCCCCGCTGTGGGAGGGTGTGCCGAATCAGAAGTGCATTTTAAGAACCCCGGGAAGAAGTTGACACAGCTTTAGGTTGTTAGCATCAAGGTCGCAGTCTCCTGCGCTTCAAAGGAGGACGGCAGGATGGATGCAGAAGGGACAACTGAGAAAACTTTTATAGCAACATTAAAAACATTCTCACCATTGCTGCATTTGGGATGTACTAAACTGCATCATCACCTGTGCCTCTTTATGGTCATAAAAATCACAGAAACAGATACCAAGGTAGAGACCATGTGTGCTGTATAAACCGGGGAACCCCAGTCCAAGGTTGCTACATGATTTTCTCACCAAGTCACACAGCCGATAAATGGCAGAACTGGGATGAACATGCCAAGGTTTTGACTTTTAATAATCTCAGGAAGTCTGGGGCGGGCAGATAGGAAATCCTTGCTCTACGGTTGGTATTTGGAACTATATGAAATCGCTGTCGTTGTCGGTATCAAATGGGCAAATATCAGCGATGTTAAGTGATTTAATCTAGTTTCATTGGGTGGAATTGGCAGTGGACATCTTTGGAGTATACATGTTGTTATAAGCATGTATGTATCGTGAGAATGTATATGGTGCATGTGCATAAATACAAAAAGTCTTTCTCAGTAGCTATCTTGGCCTGAGGGATCCTGGCATGCTCAGATTTAATATGGGGGGACAGTTTTTCTGATAGTTTATTATCCAGTAAATATCATAGACAAGGGGTGTTCTGGAAGAAAAGAAGGAAATGAGTATCAGTGCATTCCAACCCTGTGCCTGGGCATTTACTTTATGTCATTTTAAAAACTCATAATAATCAAGAGATGCAGAAATTATTACCCCATGTTACTGATGAGGCTCAGAGAGGTTAGTTTCTTGCCCAAGATCTGAGCGAGTATGGATGGAATAGACCGGGAATTTGAACCCAGGCCTGCCTGCCTCTGTGCTGTATCACATCACATTGCCCCTCAGAAAAGCAAGACTATATTTGTGAAAAATATTGGGTGATTTTTTCCCCCAAATTTACCATTCCATCCAAAGTACAGACAGGCAGAAGTGTTTCTGACCAGCTTTCTGATGAGCTGTGCTTCCTATTTGGAGGTTACGAGGTTATAAACTCAGGCCCGGCTCCAGAAAAACATTCAGGACTTTGTTTATAAACTATGTTGGCTATTTGTTTAGAAGTGAGTGGTGTTTAGCTTCTCCTCTGCGGATGCTTTTCCACATCAAAGTAGCCCACCCTTCACTTCTAAATTGTCAAATGGTGGTGGGTCTAGGACAGTGGTCGGCAAACTCATTAGTCAACAGAGCCAAGTACCAACACTACAACGATTGAAATTTCTTTTGAGAGCCAAAATTTTTAAACTTAAACTTCTTCTAACGCCCACTTCTTCAAAATAGACTCGCCCAGGCCGTGGTATTTTGTGGAAGAGCAACACTCAAGGGGCCAAAGAGCCTCATGTGGCTTGCGAGCCGCGGTTTGCCGACCATGGGTCTAGGAGAGCCCCTCATGGTTTTAATGTGTTTCCTGGCATCCCAAGACTTAAATATTGTTTTTCTCTTCTATAAACTCTGCTCACTTGATTTTCTTGGGATAGCATTGAGAGACTTAGTGCTGGGTAGAAGCAGATGGCTGTAATGTCCTCCTGTAATGTTTTTCAAACTGGAGATCAGAATCACCCTGGACAGTTGCTGAAAATTTCTAAACTTATTGGCAGAAGCTGGAGTTTTGGAGATCTTAAAACTGCTCTGCTGGGGCGTTGGGAAATGGAAATTGGACTGAGATGTGCAGTGTTTTCGAGCTGGTCTACCCAGGAAGAAACTGAGGCCCGGGAATGCCCACAGTCACACGGCTGAGTTGGGACTTGAACCTTGACATTGCCTGGCCTAGTTGGTGGCACCCCACAACCTAACGGCACACCGCACCCCACTTGCAGTTCAGCCAGGAATTCAGATACAGCACAGCACCCCGGAAGGCTCTCTGGGTTTCCCTCTTCATGAGCCTGTTTTCTGTAGCTTATCCCACCAGCAAGCAGCCTCTTTTCTCTGGGGCTGGTTCTGACTTTTAGCAAAGGACTTACAAAGCTGTCCGGCCATTCGGGTGCCCAAGCTTTACCTGCCATTCAGGTGCCTACGCTTTACCTGATAAATTATTGCCACTGGAAGGCAGAAGGATCTAGTTTAATGCTAGCATGCGTGCGTTACTGATTAACTGATCTGAGGCAATCATGCTTTCTCTTTCATCTGCCTTCACTTCCTCGTTGCTAGTCACAAGAGCCAAACGTTTGAATTCAGCTTCCCGCCTCCCTCTTCTCTCCCTCTTCAGCGTCACTGAAGGGGCCTCTGGACTCCAGAATCGGTCTCCATGGAGTCCTAACGGAACCCCTGCAGACTGCCCTGGTGGGAACTTGGAAGGGGTCAGCATTCTGGGCCACAAGTGAAGTGAGTTGATTTGCTGTGCCATCATATGAGATTTAGTTCTCTAGACCTCCTGTTTCTTTTTGACAGACAACTCTTTCTTAACTTTGAGTGATAATGGGAACTATTGAAAATGAATTGATTTTTTTTAGAGAGAGATTTCTTTATAGAAGTAAGGTGCTCCTCTAAGAAGTTAGGATTATGTAAAGACCTGTTTGATTTTCATTTTAACTTAAAGGCTATTGATTCCATACAACCACTTGTATAAAAGAGAAAAGGCAGGGTTGAGAAAAAAAAAGGGAGGGTTTCTTTCTTTCTTTTTTTATTTTTTTTGGGGGGAGGAGGGTTTCTTTATACATATACAATATCTCTGGAAGGACACACAAGAAACTAATAATGTTGGTTGCTGGGAGACAGGTATCTATTCATTGTATATGCTATTCATTTATATGGTTTGTTTCTTTTGAAATTTCAACTTAATAAATAAAAGTAAAATTAAAAAAATACTTGGGTTTCAATAAAAATAAGTCACCGCCCCCCTGGCTCCTAAGTAGTAGAAATAAAAAACTGGGAAGCATTTTTAATGAAAAGGAAAGCAATTATCTTTCTTATTTATCTCTCTAAGTCTCACCAAAGTTCACATTCAGTACTTTTTTTTTTTCTTCTCTCTTCACATTTAATAACTTTTAAAAGCTGTGTTCTTTAAGCTTTTCTGGGTTTTGATAACAGGGCTTTTAAAAATTTTTAATTTTTCATTGTTTTCTTTTCTCTCATAAAACATCAGTTATTGGCCGAGGTCGGTTTGGCTCAGTGGTAGAGCATCGGTCTGCGGACTGAAAGGTCCCAGGTTCGATTCCGGTCAAGGGCATGTACCTTGGTTGCGGGCACATCCCCGGTAGGGGGTGTGCAAGAGGCAGCTGGTCGATGTTTCTCTCTCATCGACGTTTCTGGCTCTCTATCTCTCTCCCTTCCTCTCTGTAAAATATCAATAAAAATTAAAAAAAAAAATCAGTTATTGGCTACAGCCAGAGTCAGTGGGCCAATGGGAATCAGACTTGTCTCACTCCTAAGCTACTAACCCTATCTTATGCTGGTAGTGTGTTTGTTCATAAAAGAATGAGGCTAGCCCTAACCGGTTTGGCGCAGCGGATAGAGCATCAGCCTGTGGGGTCCTAGGTTCGATTCTGGTCAAGGGCACATTTCTAGTAGGGGCGAGGGGAGGGGTGCAGGAGGCCGCTGATGGATGTTTCTCTCTCATCCATGTTTCTAACTCTCTATCCCTCTCCCTCCCTCTCTGTAAAAAAAAAAAAAATCAATAAAATATATTAGAAAAAAGAAAAGAAAAAGAATGAGGGTAGAAATCGCTTCTCCTCCTCTGCAGCCCCCTACCCTTCAGAGAAACCCCTGTAATGTGATTATTCTTTATTTTTCTGAGCCGTGTTCTGAATGTGAATGTCTTCTCAAGTTGAAAAAGAAAAGAAAAAGAAAAGAATCTTGTATACAATGCTTTATTCTGAACCATAGCTTTTCTCGTTTTAAATAGGTTGTGACTTGAAAGTGTTTTTCTGTTTACTGAGCACATGATTAAAATACCGTCTTAGAAAAGACTAAACACAAGCTGTGTACCAACTTCTTTTCCACTTGTCAAAAGAGAAAAGTGAAGTCTATTATTTAATGTCCAAGTTTCAGTCAAAAGTAAAAACTCAAGTCAGGGCCAGTTCTCAGTACAGTCTTGAAAACTTCTTATCTAAAATTGGGTGGAATAAATAAAAAGACATCTATTTTCCTCCCAGGATTGTTCTTACTGTTGTTACTTTTTATTTGTTAGAAAAGAATGACCGAATGACTGTTTAAATGGGCATTAGTGAATATTCCCTCTCACACTTCTGTTTTTCAGCCAGTCAGTTCTTTCTCTTATAGACCAACAGTGTTATTCCTTTTGTATTTTTAAAACAGAGATATTATATTTGTTTGCTCTTTTCCTCCTTTTAAAAATCAAATGATAGTACATCATCCACATGATTCTGTATTTTTTTATAATAATGTATCTTGTATATGATTTCATATCAGCATCGAGCTCCTTAATTCTTTTTAAAAAAATATATATTTTATTGATTTTCTACAGAGAGGAAGGGAGAGGGATAGAGGGCCAGAAACGTCCATGAGAGAGAAACATTGACCAGCTGCCTCCTGCACCCCCCCAACTGGGGATGTGCCCGCAACCAATGTACATGCCCTTGACCAGCATCGAACCTGGGACCCTTCAGTCCGCAGACTGACGCTCTATCCACTGAGCCAAACAGGTTTTGGCTCCTTAATTCTTTTTTAAAAAACTTTTTAAAGAAAGCATTTTTAGGTTTGCAGCAAAATCGAGGGAAGGTGCAAGATATCCCCTGCCACCACCATGCATGAATTGCCTCCCCATTATCAACATCCTCCGCCAGAGTTAAAATTTGTTACAATTGATAAACCTACTTTGATACATAATCACCCAATAGCCACAGTTTATTCTAGGTTTCACTCTTGGTATTGTACACTCTGTGGGACTGGGAAAATGTATAATGAAATGTACGCATCATTATGGGATTGTACAGTTTTTCCAGTGCCCTAAAAGTTCCGTGCTCTGCCTATTCATGCCTCTCCACCCTTCAACCCCCTAGTCAACCACTGATCTTTTCTAGGACTCCATAGTTTTGCCTTTACCAGAATGGCATACAGTTGGAATAATACAGTCTATCGCCTTTTCAGATTGGCTTTTTGCACTTACTAACATGCATTTAAGATTCCTCCATGTCTTTTCATGGCTTGATAGCTCATTTCTTTCTTTTTTCTTTATAATTTACTTAACCTTTCTCTGATTGTTACTTAGATTTAAATAAATATTTTAGTCTTTATTATTAAGATTCTTATAGATGGCCCCTTTCCACCCCATTAACCCCCTCCATCCGGTTCCCACCCCAGGCTTCTGCCACCTTATTGTCTGTGCCCATAGGTAATACATATAGGCCTATAAGACCTTTGTTTAATCTCTTCCTGCCCCCCTCTTCACTCCCTCTTCCCCTTGAGAATTGTCAGTCTGTTCCATTTCCATGCCTCTGATTCTGTTTTATTCACCAGTTTATTTTGTTCATTAGATTTCTTATTCATTTATTTTGATTTTTAGATCCAATTATTGGTAGGTATGTATTTGTTGCCATTTTGTTGTTTATATTCTTCTTCTTCTTCTTCTTCTTCTTCTTCTTCTTCTTCTTCTTTTTCTTCTTCTTCCTCTTCCTCCTCCTCCTCCTCCTCCTCCTCCTCCTCCTCCTCCTCTTCAAGAATACCCTTCAACATTTCAAATAATACTGGTTTGGTGGTGATTAACTCTGTTAGCTTTTTCTTATCTGCGAAGTTCTCTATCTGACCTTCAATTCTAAATGATAGCTTTGTTGGGTAGAGTAATCTTGGTTGTAGGTCATTGCTATTCATCACTTTGAATATTTCTCGCCACTCTCTTCTGGCCTGTATAATTTCTGTTGAGAAATCAGCTGACAGTAGTATGGGCATTCCCTTTTAGGTAACTAACTGCTTTTCTCTTGCTGCTTTTAAAAGATTCTCTCTTTGTCTTTAGTCCTTGGCATTTTAATTATGATGTGTCTTGGTGTGGTCCTATTTGGGTTCCTCTTGTTTGGGACTCTCTGTGCTTTTTGGACTTGTGAGTCTATTTCTTTCAATAGGTAGGGGAAGTTTTCTGTCATTATTTCTTCAAATAGGTTTCCAATATCTTGCTCTCTCTTTCCTTCTGGCACCCTGAATGTTGGTATGCCTGAAGTTGTTCCAGAAGCTCCTTACACTCTCTTCATACTTTTGGTTTCTTTCTATTTCCTTTCCTTTCCTTTCCTTTCCTTTCCTTTCCTTTCCTTTCCTTTCCTTTCCTTTCCTTTCCTCTTTTCTTTTCTTTTCTTTTCTTTAATTTTCTTTTCTTTTCTTTTCTTTCCTTTTCTTTCTTTACTCTTCTGATTGAGTGTTTTTTGCTTCCTCACATTTCAAATTGTTGATTTGATTCTCAGAATCCTCACTCTACTGTTGAATCCCTGTATATTATTCTTTATTTCAGTCAGTGTTTGCTTAATTTCTGACTGGTCTTTTTCCATTTATTTGGGGGATTCTTGAGTAACCTTATAACCATGGTTTTATATCCAGTAGTTTGCTTACTTCCATTTGTGACATGTTTCTTTGTCTCCATATCTTGGCTGCTTCCCTGTGTTTTGTTTATATGAATTGGTACCATCTGCTATGTTGATTTGGTAGAGTGGCCTTGTATAGTAGGTATTCTATAGGGCCCACTGTCTCAGCCTCCCAGTCTTCTGAGCTGAGAGGTCTAGGTGCACCCCTTTGTGGGCTGTGAGCACAGTCTTGTTGTAGTTGAGACTTGATTGCTGTTGGTGTCACTGGGAGGAATTGACCTCCAGGCCAATTGGCTGTGAGGACCAGCTGCAACTACAGTGGGAGAGCTGCTGTGCAGGAGACAGGACTTGCTTCAGTGGGGCTTTGGTGCTCACTGAGTCTGCCCCTTGAGTATGTCGCTTATGGACGTGTAGTTGTAATATGGTATGGTCTGACACTGACCACTGGGTACACTGGCTCTTGGGTCTTCAGGGAGAAGCAAAGTCAGCCACTGCCTGGGGCCACCCAGTGGGAACTACAGAGAGACCTGCAGATTCCTCCTCTTTGTATCCTCTTTGTATCAAGTTCGGAAGTGCCCAGATGAGGCACAGCTATGAAGCAAGGCAGGCTGGTGCTGGTTTCCATCTTGGGCCTTTTATTGACAGGTTTGGGGCTCTTGGACCCAGCTACAGCTTGCTTGAGATCTTTTAACCTGAGTAAGGGCAGGCCATTCATATGCAAAAAACTACATCAGGGGTGGTACATTGGATGAGGCTGGGTCTTAGGGAATCACCAAGGCAGAGCACACAGAAATGGCTGTCAGTCAGCCCTGCGCTGGCAGGTCCCAGCATAGAAACAATGATCCCTGCGAGCACCTCTGTCTGGGAGAAAGCCGCCCGGAGTTCCTGCCCCAATGCCAGACAGTCCAGTTCCTCCTCGTATATATCTGTGTTCCCCAGAGCCTCAGCCTGATGGCGCTCAGAGGAAGCAGGAGCTTGGAAGATCAGTTTGTGGTGCCGGCCTTTTAAGAGGAACAGCGGGGTCTTCAGCAGCCTCTGTGTCACTGGGCCCCAATCCACACTGGTTTTTACAGCCCATAGTTCTTACTGCCCATAGGGACTTCTTTTCCCAGCTCTGGGACCCTGGGCTGGGGGTCTGGTGTGGGGCTGGGTCCCCTTGCTCCTTTGGGGGCTCCCACAGAGATGGTCTCCCCCACGATTAAAAAAGTGGCACACGTGGGTGCCGGCTCAGCCAGTTTCACGCCTCAGCACCTCCTACCAGTCTCATTGTGCTTTCTTCTTTACTTCTCTAGTTGTAGGACTTCCATTCAGTCAGCTTTCTTGTGGTTCTGGATTATGGTCGTTCTGTATTTTAGGTGTAATTTTGATGTGGTTGTGGGAGGCAGCAGGCACAGGCCTTTACCTGTGTCACCATCTTCCAATCAGATGTCAACTTATTTCTTTTTAACATTGAATAATATTCTACTGTGTGGATGTACCACAGTTTGTTTATCCATTCACCTACTGACGAACATTGTGATTGCTTCCAAGTTTTAGCAGTTATGAATACAGCTGCTATAGGTTTTTGGATGGATATGTTTTCAACTCCTCTGGAGCACAACTGTTGTATTATAAGGGAAGAATATGTTTAGTTTTGTAAGAAACTGCCAAATTGTCTTTTGAAGTGTTTCAATTTTACATCTCCACCAGCAATGAATGAGAGTTTACATTTTGTATTGTTAGTATTCTGAATTTTGGCCATTCTAAGAGGTGTGTAATGGCATCTCATTTTAACTTGCATTTTCTGATGACATATGATGTGAAGTACCTTTGTTACTTTTAAAAAATATTCTCTTCTTATTCATTAAAAATTATATAAATATAAAACTTTTTTTGAGAAGAAAGAGAGAGAGAGAGAGAGAGAGAGAGAGAGAGAGAGAGAGAGAGAGAAATCGTGCCCTGATTGGGGATCAAACCTGCAACCTTGGTGTATCAGGAAGATGCTTTAAGCATCTGAGCTACTCAACCAGGGCCATCTTAGATGCTCAGTGTATATTTTAAATAACAGTCCTTTATTATATGTTTTTTAAAAAAATATTTTCTCCCAGTCAGCAGTTTGTTCTCTCATTCTCTTGACATTATCGTTCAGAGTGGAAGTTAAAAAATAATTTTTTTCAGCAGAACAAAACAAATGTTCACAGTCCCTGCTTTATTTTCATTTCATCTCACGTGCTTTAAACACACACACACACTTGCAAAATACCCAAACATGAGGAATTGGAGTAAAACAAGTGGCTTACAGGCTTGAAAGAATATCCTTGTCTTCAGAACAAAACAAAAGCAATCAAATATTCAAATTTTCTGTGTTCAAAACACAAAGCTATTTTAAAAAATATATTTTATTGATATTTTACAGAGAAGAAGGGAGAGAGATAGAGAACTAGAAACGTCAATGAGAGAGAAACATCGACCAGCTGCCTCTTGCACACTCGCTACCGGGGATGTGCTCGCAACCAATGTACATGCCCTTGACCGGAATCGAACCTGGGACCTTCCAGTCCGCAGACGGATGCTCTACCGCTGAGCCAAACCGGTTTCGGCACAAAGCTATTTTGATTTTAATGGAATTTAAAGTGTTTGGTGGGTTTTTTAAAAGGAAGACTTTAGGGACACAACAAACTTCTTGTATTGCCTGAGGCAGGGCCTGGCTTCTGTTCCTTGAAGGCAAAATATAGATGCCAGTATTCATTGGCCTTGATGTTCACCCTGGGCCCTCTCTGAGGACAACTGACAGGGGCTACAGAGCATCTAAGATGTAGTTGATCTTAGTTACCAGCTCCTGTCACTTTCCTGACATGACCTTCTGGTTCTCCATGTAGATAGATGTCTTTCTTGAGCTCGCCAACCACCAGCTGCTCAGCTTCCACTGCCAAATGCAGCACCAGCTCCTTGACCTGGGCACCCAGCTTCTCCTTGCACAGGGCAGAGCCCTCTGTGTTCAGCCTGAACTGCAGCAGTGCAGTCTCACTGGTCAAGGCCTGGTGTTTCATCTCAGGCTCTTCTTGCCATTGTCAGGGTTGGGCACATCCTGCTTGTACCTATTTTTTTTAAAAAAGTATATGTTATTGATTTTTTACAGAGAGGAAGAGAGAGGGGTAGAGAGTTAGAAACATTGATGAGAGAGAAGTATCGATCAGCTGCCTCTTGTATACTCCCTACTGGGTATGTGCTCACAACCAAGATACATGCCCTTGACCGGAATCGAACCTGGGATCTTAGAGTCTGCAGGCCGACGTTCTATTCACTGAGCCAAACTGGTTAGGGCTGCTTGTACCTATTGAAGGTCTCATCAAACTGACAGTAGAGACTTATTATTTTCTTGTTGACCAGGGTTGAGACCTGCTCTGTGATGCAGGCCATGACATATTTAAAGTTTTCATGAAATCTAGTTTATCGATTCTTTCATGGATAGTGAGTGCCCTTTGGTGTTGTCTCTGTAAAGTCATCACCAATCATGCATGTCAAGCTCAGTGGCCAAGTTTGACATGCTTGCTCTAGGTCATCGAGGTTTATGTTAATCTCTAGGAGTTTTATAGTTTTGCATTGTACATTAGGATCTTTCATTCACTTGAAGTTTTTGTGGAGGGTATAATGTCTGCTTCTAGATTCATCTTTCTGCATGTGGATGTCCAGTTGTTCTAGCGTCATTTGTCGAAAAGATTATTTTTGCTCCATGTTATTGCCTTTGTTCCTTGGTCAGAGATTAGTTGATTTCTATTTATGTGGGTCTATTTTTGGGTTCTCTATTCTGTTCTGTTGATCTATTTGTCTACTTTTTCTTGAATAACACACTCTTTTGATTACTGTAGTTTTAGAGTAAGTCTTGAAGTTGGATAGTATTAGTCTTCCAACTTTGTTCTCCTTCAATATTGTGTTGGCTGTTTGCAGAACACAAAAGATAAATGAGAAGATCTTCACCAAGGTCAGAGAGAAGAGGCAGCTTATCTTCAAAGACATGACAGATCATCCTGACAGTGCAACAGTAGAAACCAGAAGGCAGTAGGATATTATTTCTCATGCACTGACAGAAATTAACTGTCAGTTCAGTGTTCTATTTTTAAAAATCTTTTAAAAACAAGGACAAAATAAAGACTTTTCAGATCTACAAAAACCTGGAGAGTTTGTTCTAGCAAGATATTCACTAGAAGGATAGGCAGTTGTCTCGTGAATAATATGTGTTTGAACTATGCAGGTCCACTTACACCTGGATTTTTTTCAGTAAGTTCAATCAGTCCATCCTAACCTTGGATTTTGCACCTGAGGATTCAACCAACTCTGGAAGAAAAATAGTATTTTTGCATTCCCAGTTATGGTTTTGATCTATAGTTTGTTGAATCCACGGATGCAAAGTTATAAGTGAATTTTCGACTGCATAGGGGTTGGCATCTCTGATTCCCACCTTGCTCAAGAGTCAACTGTACTTGGGAAGAAGAAAATTATTACCAGGTAGAAGGTTTCAGAAACAGGAAGTAATGAAATGCAAAGAAAGGGAATTTAGTGAGTTAAAGTACATATTGACTGAATAAAATAATAATGATGATGTTTTCAGTGGGAACTACATAAAATAAGTGACATAATTGGAGAAGCAGAAGGAGTTAGTTAATATCTTCAAAGTTCTTGCATAGTTCAGGAGGAAGTTATCAATATTTATTCAATTTAGACTCTTATAAGTGAAGTGTGCATGTTAAAATTTCCAAAGCAGTCACTAAAATTATTAAAAGAATGAATACCTTTCTAGCTAATGGGGAACATTTGAAATGAGAAAAATAGTAAATCTTGAAGTCAAGGAAGCTGAGTAAAGACATATAAACTAGGTAAGACAACAAGAACAAAATAAGACATAGAAACAAATCCATATGTATCAGTAATTATAATAAATCTAAAGGCATCCTACATTGTTAGAGTGTAAGAAAAATGAAAATATAGATGCATGCTATTTATAAAAAATGTGTCTAAGGCTATAGAAAGGTTAAAAGTAAAATAATAGCTAGAATTAAATATGTGATTAAAAAACAAAAGAAAGCTGGCAATATTGACATTAAACAGTCTTTAAATGCCCCCCCCAAAATGTGTTTAGAGACAATGAGTGTCATATTGGTTAGAAAGTTGCAACTGAGAATATAAAAAACTTGTATGCATCTAATAACGTGGCCTCAATGTATAGTAAACAAAAACGGACAGCACTACAATGAAAGGCGTATATAGCCCCAGTGAGATTGTAATATACTTTCTCCATTCTTGATAAAGTGGGGAAAAGATCAGTTACCACATACAAGATTTGAACACCATGATCAATAAGTTTGAGCTGATAGACATCTGAAGAGAGCACTACCTCTCAAACTGTATCACACATTATTTTCAAACACACATAAAAACTTATAAAAAGTAACCTCAAACTATGTCATCAAGCAAGTCTTAACAACGATCAAATGACTGGTGTGGTACAGACTAGATCTGTGACCACAATGTATGAAGCCAGAAAGTGACAACTAAAAGAAAACATACTAGGACCTTGGGGTTTAGTGGCATCTCTTGTGAACTTAAAAAAAAAAAATGAACAAAGTACCCTTTTATTTCTTTCCCTTTGTGTACATAGCTGGGAGGGGGCTAGTGATGGAATTAGGCTGTTTGCAGAGCCTTTTAACAACCCGCTTGTCAATGCTTAGAAACCTGTGGGAAGTGGGGGAGGGGACGTGTGAGGGTGGAGAGAGGCAAGACTCTCTGGGCCTGGGCCAGGGGAAGAGGAGCCTGGGCCCCTCCCACCCCTCCCTGCACTGTGTAATTCTCTTAATTTGCCTTAAAATTAGTGGGGAAACAAGAGAAGGGGCAGCTCTCTTTGAAATTTTACCTCCTTAACTGGATTTACAGATGCTCCTTGATTTACCATGGTGCTCTGCCCAGACATACTCATTGTAAGTTGAAAATATTTTAAGTCGAAAATGCATTGAATATATCTAAGCTACTGAGCATCACAGCTTAGCCTAGCCTACCTTAAACATGCTCAAAACACTAACAGTTGGGGAAAATCATCTAAAACAAAGCCTGTTTTAGCGCAAAATGCTGAACAAAGTAATTTATTGAATACGGTACTGAAAGTTAGAAAGGCAGAATGGTTGTGTGGGCATCATCATCATTGTGAAATTGGAAAATCATAAATCAAACCATCATAAGTTGGGAACTGTCTGTAGTTTGAATTCTCCATGTGAAGGGAACCTGGATACTGAAATTCCCAAACGCATTGTGTCAGAGGCTATGAGGTTCAGGACTTAATTTTGGGACCTTTTCCCCTGTGCCTTCCTGTTTCTAAGCACTTAATGTTTTACATATATTACTGTCAAAGCTTACTAATTACGTCTTTTGTCTCTCAGCAAGGCTTAAAGGGAAGGGAATCAGCACTTCTTCATATAAGTTAAGTGCTGTATTACTAATGGGAGTTAACTCTGTGGTTTCTCAGGACTATTTTAATTTATAATTAAGGATGAATGGATTGGAATATTAGGAGGGGTTGCCCATAATACTTACTAATACAATGTGAATTATTAAGGTTGGAAGCTCTGAGAGACCATCTCATTCACCACTATCCTTTTTGGTTACATAAATGAGGCAGCCGAAGCACAGGGAGTGAAAGGATTTACGGACACAGTTTAGTTAGACCAGCTGTGGGCAAACTAGGGCCCGTGGGCCGGATCCGGCCCATTCGGCTGTTCTCTCCGGCATGCGGAGCCGAAAGAGGGGAGGGTTCTCTTGTTCTCTCCTCCGCTCCTTCACCAGCAGCCCAAGATGAGAGTGCCAGCATGGTCAGGTTGCTTTTGTTCCAGCCCTCCGGTCCAGTTTAAGAACCCATTGTGGCCCTCGAGTCAAAAAGTTTGCCCACCCCTGCAACTGGAGGACTGGCTTCTTGACTTCCAGTGGGGCATTTTCCCATGGCCCCTGGTACCTGACTACATCCCATGAGCCTAGTTGTTCTTTTTCCCAACAGGGTGAATTTATGCATTTTGTTTATGCATGGCTATAGCCTTCTCCCCTGATGTTAGCAATTTGGAGGACACATGAGTCCTTGAGACAATTTTCATAGTGTTGTTTGGCTAGAAAACTTGGCCTTGGAATCTTTGAACTTGGTACAAGTAGCTTGCTTAAACTTCATTGCAAAGAAACCTTCCACTATTTGATACTCAAAAAACACACAACACCACTTTGCTCTGATTCCCTCCAATCTGTGTACTTCAACAGCTCCTGGCTGGTGGAACAAGTGGAGTGGGCTTGAATGGTGGAAGTGGGAAGAATTAATCTTATCTATCATGAATAGCAAAACCAGGCTCTTTCCCTAGGGAAGCAGACTGCAGGGGGAACACTGCAGGACAGAGAGTTTGCAACCTACTGTTTCCTATTAGCCTCTTTGAACTCATTGGTCACAGAGTTATTGTAAGGGTCATTAAAAAATATAAGGTATAAATATTGTATAAACCATAAGTAGAATTATTAAAAAGGAATGTAGAGGCGTGGGATAGTTGATTTAATGGAAGGCGGGTGCCAGAAGATGATGAGCTGTGGTAGTGGTACTCCCAGTAGATAAAGAGGTACACATAGTAGTTAGCATGTAGAAGATAAATCCCTCTACTTAAAATATATATATATATATATATATATATATATATATATCCCTCCCCCAAGTTCTCTTTTGAAGGTTTTCCTATTTTCCCCCCTCTTCATGTTAGAATCCTGATTCCCATATAGTTTGTCTTTTATGAAGTCATTTAAGTGACTCCAACAGATTTGTCATCTTTCACGAAAGACAGTTACAGCAGTGATGTGGATTTGTCTCAGGTGTAAGAACAGCTAAGGGAATTCTGAAGACGAAGATAAGATTTCAGGTTTTATTCTGCCTAAATGCCTTCAGAGGGTGCCAGGGAATCCTTTGCTGCCAGAACCAAACTTGAATGTAGCAGATCCCCAGGGAAAGCCCAAGTAAATTCAGAGCCATATTTTGCAACTCTCAGCGGACCGGTTAGAACAACTTGCCCAAGGTCTGCCAGCGAACCGGTTGTTAGATGGAAGCCGGAATAGAGAGCTCATGACTGCCAGGTGGGCTCTCTTTACGCGTGGCTCTGCATTCCACCAGTCGGGACTCTTTGGTTGCAAGTGACAGAAAACCCAGCTCAGTGGCATTTAAACAAAACGAACCAAGATAAAAAGGAAAACATATTGATTTATTTAGTAACTAAAGGGTGCAGTGATAGCTCCAGCTTCAGTGTGACTTCAATGATATCAACAGGAAGGACTTAGTGTCTCCATTCCTCTGGGTTGGATCCAATTTGCCCAGATTTTCCCCTGTCATGACAAGGTGGCTGCCAGGAATCTAGGCTTTGTGACTCCACAACTCTATAGCCTCACAGTTTCAAGTCCAACAAACAGACAAGGAAATTTCTACAACAGTTGAAACAGAAATCCATATCTGACTCTCAGTGGTCTGAAACTGGGCAAGCCATTACATGCACCTCCCATGTAATCGCCTGGACCATGGCAGTTCTCTGATTTGTCAGAGCCAACCAATGTGCCCTCTTGAGTCAGGATGAAGCTGACACCACCTAAATCTCATGGACAGTACATGGGAGAGGGCAACCAGTAGATGTTTGCCATTAAGAGCTTTTCCCCTAGGGGGCTCTCGTTAAATTAAATGGGTGTTGGTGTGAAGGATTTCTTTTTTCTTTGTAGAGTTTTAAAAGCATGGACACATGTTTTTTACTCGAAATACTTCCTGCTTTTCTTAGTTAGCGGTGTCATCCTTGAATTTAATGTTTTCTTAACTGGTGGTGTCTACTGCTACAGTGTTCTGACTTTCACAGAGTTTGACATTGGCAATTTTAATCATGTACCTGGAACAGGTACATATGGCAAAAATTAGAATTGTGGAATGATTCTTGAAGTTACTAATCAATTATAAAATGAGGTTAGGTGCATTTTAACTTGAAGTTAATTTTTCTTAGTTCACTGATGCATGCTCACAAGGCTCCTTTTGTTTCTTGCTGCCTTAGAGTTTTTGGAGTGTGCAATCTTTGAGCAGAGTTGATTACAGTCTCTTTTTCAAGTTACATTTATTCTGTGGAAGTATATTCATTGACACGACTTGAGTGTCAACATTCTAGTAAGTTGCAAGTGAAAAAAGTAGACCATGGAATAGTAGAATCTGATACCATAGACCTCTTAGGAGGGGTAGTAAGCATTTTGAGAGCCCCAAAGGAAAGTTTAAAAAAATCTGTTTTTAAATCTCTTTGCTTTTGCCTGGATAGGAATCAAATAATTTCAATTCAAGGTGCATTGGAAGTACATTTCTAATGCAGTTTAGATTGTTATTTTTTTTTGAAGAATTAAATACCCACACAGAAGAGTTTCTTCAAGGAATAGAGGTAATGTACATGATGAGTGGTATTCAGCTTTGGCTGTACTTTGGAATCATCAGTAGAGTTTTATTATTTTTTTAAAATATATTTTATTGATATTTTACAGAGAGGAAGGGAGAGAGATAGAGAGCTAGAAACGTTGATGAGAGAGAAACATCGACCAGCTGCCTCTTGCACACCCCCTACCGGGGATGTGCCTGCAACCAATGTACATGCCCTTGGCCGGAATCGAACCCGGGACCCTTCGGTCCGCAGACCGATGCTCTACCACTGAGCCAAACCGGTTTCGGCATCAGTGGAGTTTTAAAATCTGCTAATGCCTGAATCTCACACCCTGAATTTCTGATGTAACTGGCCAGGAGCATGGCCTGAGAGTGGGGTTCGAATGCTACCCAGAGTGATTGATTCTAATGTGTATGTAATGGTTGAGTGCATAAGAGAGTTTTAGGTAAATTTGAGGGAGAGATTCCTGGGGGCATTTCAGGAAGGCAGTGACATTTTACCCAGCCCTTAAAGAAAAGGGCAGTGGTTGCAGTGTAAACAGAAAGACCTGGAAGTTGGAAAGCCTAGTCCATGAGTCAGTGCTCAACTATCTCAATATAATAGGCGTCTCTGTGGATTTGTGTCTCTGTCTTCAAAGAGTTGAAAGTCTTACCCTTATTGGATATATCTGATGGTGTTACCTATATTCAAGACCTATTATTCCAAATCTTAGTGTCTTCAAACAACAACAGTTATTATCTTTCACTGTTTTTTTGTGCATCAGTAATACAGATGGGGCTACAGTGGGGATGGCTTGTCTCTGCTCTTCTGTCTGGGACCTCCTCTGGATGTCTTGAAAGTTGTGTTTAGAATCCTTTGCAGGTTTATTCACTCACATGCCTACGGTTAATGATGGTTGTTGGCTGAGGGCCTAGCTGGGCTGTCAGCTGGAACACTCCTACCTAGGCTTTCTTTCAACGTGGTGGCTAGGTTCCCAGGACAAGCATCCCGAGAGACACAGGGAGCCAGTCAGAAGCTGTAGCCTTTTTATGACCCAGTCCTGAAAGACTCATAGCATCAATTCCAACTGATTTTGTTAGAAGTGAACCACTGAGTCCAGCCCACAGTCCAAGGAAGGCAAATTAGATTCTTCTACGGTTGGAGGGGAGAAACATATAAGACTTTGTAGGATATATTTAAAAACCACTACATTACAGAGCACTTTAGTTCCTCCTAGCCTGTCATGGCTAGAACCTTGGTTTTGCAATCTGAAATAAGATTTCAAGTTCTATTGCTACCTTTTCCTAGTAGCATGGGAGAATCACTTACTCTAATATAATTCTTCTCTCCTCCTTTCATCCAGTTAAAAGGAAGCCTAATGGGAGTCAGGTTATGTGCGTGTGTTTTGATAACCTTATACAAATGCACAGGATTCTTTCACCTTCCGATAACCTTCCTTGGGCTGAGAATGAAGAGAGAGTGCAAAATATAGAATGGCATGTGGAATCATAAGATCAAGTTAGTAGGAAAAAATGATCATGGATATAGAAGAGTCCTCTTTAAGTCCATGTAACTTAAATATTTTCAATGTAAATCATAAAGACACTCTCTGTAGGAAACAGTTACTACTGATATTACGGAAAATTATTTCCAATTCTTGGAAAAAGTTCTTATTAAAATATAGCCCTGGCTGGTGTGGCTTAGTTGGTTGGAGCTTTGCCCCATGTACCAAAAGTTTGTAGGTTCAGTTCCCAATCAAGGCACATGCTTAGGTTGTGGGTTTGATCCCTGGTTGGGTGCATACAGGAGGCAGCTGATTGATGTTTTACTCTCACATCAATGTTTCTCTCTCTCTCCCCCCCACCTTCTCTCCCTCTCTCTCTTGCTCCCTCCCTCCTTTCTGCTCTCCCCCTCCCTTTCTTTCTGGAATCAATGAACATTCCCTCATGTGAGGATTACATATACACATGCATGTATGTATATATGTATATATATACTAGAGGCCCCATGCACAAAATTCGTGCAAGAGTAGGCCTTCCTTCCCCCCGGCTGCCGGCACCAGCTTCCTTCTGGCCACCAGCTTCATCCAGAAGGACGTCCGGTCTAATTAGCATGTTATGCTTTTATTGTAATAGATATGCATAGGAAATGAATTGGGATGATATACACACACACACTAAACAAAATTGATCATTCTAGCTAGGTACAGGGGTGGGCAAACTTTTTGACTTGAGGGCCACAATGGGTTCTTACACTGGACCGCAGGGCCGGAACAAAAGCATGGATGGAGTGTTTGTGTGTACTAATATAAATTCAAAGTAAACATCATTACATAAAAGGGTATGATCTTTTTTTTTTTTTAATTCAATAGTTTTATTCACCGGATCCGGCCCGGGGGCCGTAGTTTGCCCAGCCCTGTTAGGATAAGGACATTAAATGAGGGCAGAGGGGACTTGCAGTTAAAAAGAATCTAGGCATTACTTATATGCCTAAAACTCTTTTTTAAAGGAGAGATAGATTTCTGTAGTATGCAGTGTTGGGTGGAGAGAGGAGAGGGCGGGTGAGGGAAGCTGTCTTCATAATCTGCCCTTTTCTGTCTTGTTTTGCAGTAGGGTCAGTAGGAGATTTTATCTTGGAGTGCTGGGACTCATTTTCAGCCCGAGGGGGTAGGAGGCAGACAGACTTAGCCAGGAGGGGAGGAGGCTAGAAGAACCTGGAGCCAGGGAAAAGGTAGGATAGGTCGGAGTCAGTGAGATCAGATCACTGTTGGGGAGGGTTAAGAATGAGCCTCAGGGAGCCAGGGATAAAGCTCTGGTCAAAGCAGCTAGGAACTTGCACCGGCTGTCCCTCGAATGAATAGACAAAGCTCTGATCATTTATTTACTTTTTTTTCACCAAGGGGCTGACTTCATCCTGGAGTACCTTGACAAAACGCCAGACTGTTTTAACAGGACAGGTGACAAATTGTTTCCCACCTGTGGGCTTTCCTTCGCGCTGGCCTCGCCTGGGTTTCCTCTGTGACCAGAAGAAAAAAAAAAGAGCTGGAATTCTGAAAAGTTGCTTTAGCCAAGGCCTGGGAACAAAGGGGGATTGTTTGGGGTGATGCACATCAGCGTTTGGAGGAGTTTTAAGCCATCAGTTCGGATCTGTGCTTTTCAAGTCCTTGCTCCAGTTAGCATTGTGTCTCTCTGTCTGCGGAGGGGCAGACCCTGCGGAGGAGTAGGCAGCGCTCCTCGGTCACTCCCCGGAGGCCTGTGCCCGGTTCTGGGTTCTGGTTGCACCAGGAAGTCCGGCCTGAGCAGAGCCAGGCCCTGCTGGCCCTACAGGGACACCCGTGAGGAATCCAAAAGAGGGAGGCGGATGCTGCACCTGCGTTTGGCTTCCCCGGGGCTACATGGATGTTGCTTGCTGTAATTTCTAAGATCTTCAAGGGGTCACGTAGACCCCCAGAGGGAGGGACATGAAATTTGGCTACTGGAAGTGACAGTCACACTAACGTCCTGAAAAGTTACCTGCACCGGCAGGTTAGGGTCCTGGCCGAATATGGCTGAGGCCTGGAGCACATGAACCAGTCCTGAAACTTGTTCCTGGTTAGGTTTATTTTCCCTGTAGACAGCAGCTATATGGTAAACGACATTCTCCCCCCTGGGAGGACTCTGGGACATTTCACAGGGCCTGGGGGCGGTGTGTGTGTGTGTATGTGTGTGTGTGTGTGTGTGTGTGTGTGTTCCAGCTCCGTGTGAGAAGGTGTATGCAGGATATATTGCCCCCTCATGCGGGGTCACTGTTCTGTTGCCAGTGTGAGCGTGTGGCTGTCGTTTTCTTCATTTCTGTCTCATTCTCTTTCCCCGGACAGGGCAATCGGGTTTTGATGCTGAGCCAGAACTCCAACGACGACGACGATGAGTTACTGGAACCCGGAAAAGAGGAACTGTGTGCAGTACCGCAGGCATTTTCTGGTGGACAACAGCGTGTTTCACGGTGAGCTGCCTCGGGTGTTTGTGTGGGTGGCGTTTGACTGTGTCTCTGACAGCACTTTTCTAACGGCCTCTGGGCGCAAGGGTGGCATAATTGTTGGGTTGAACCAAGAGCTTGAGTGAACTTGTTTATGGATAATTACCGAGGAGCCCCATTGAACCCCTTCCCCGCAGTTGTAAGCACTGTGCCCCACCTCAGCAACCACACGTGCTATTTATTCCTCTCTGCCTTACAGGTTCGTTTATGTCACTGCCTTTTCTTTTATTTTTCTTCTTCTTTTAAATATATTTGTATTGATTTCAGAAAGGATGGGAGAGGGAGAGAAAGAGATAGAAACATCAATGATGCGAGAGAATCATTGATTGGCTGCCTCCTGCATGCCCCCTACTGGGGATCGAGCCCGCACCCTGGGCATGTGCCCTTGACTGGAATCGAACCTGGGACCCTTCAGTCCACAGGCTGACGCTCTATCCATGGAGCAAGACCAGCTAGGTCTGTGCCACTGTCAGTGCCTTTTCTCTTCTACTACATGGTCAGTTCCAGAAATGCCCCTTTCAGATGTTTGAAACTTGTGGATCATCAATCAGGGCTTATTACCAGCGCGGTGCGTGCCTTCGATCGGGCCACGTGCAGAACCAGAACAGGGCCGTTCGCAGCGTTTAACCAGCGCTACCGGGGTGTATTTCCACAGCCATAAATCACCAAGGACCCGGGATTAGTCATTTGCGTGGCTCACAAAGACCGATTGCCTTTACCCTGCTGGCTTGTTTACGTTGTGGTGTGCCGTCCGGGATAAGCTCCGTCAATCCTGCGATCAGGATACCCTGGAGTGACATTTATTTAAGAGGCAAGGATTTATGTGTTTCCAGAGTTTTTGGGCGTAATCTCCACAAAAGCCGGTGGAATTGTAGCAGAAAAAGAGATTTCACAGGCAGTACTTTGACAGAATCCTATAATCTCCGCTGCCTTCCGCTTTCTAAACTTGGTTTTTTTTTTCTTCCCCGATTTGGTGACAGACAGAGTTTTGATTACTTTAAAATGTGTAAGCGAACAAACTTTATTAAAGCACGTAGGAGTTTACAAGATGTTTTCCCACCACCCACATTCCTCGTACCACCTCCCTATAGGACTTTCCTAGGTAGGCGATGATTTTATTTTATAGGTCAAGAAAGGGGAGCAGAGATGAGATGACCAGCCCAGGGTGAGCTAATTATTAGCAAGGGCAGAACTGAAATGCTGGCCCCCACCTCTTCAGACTGGCTCTTGTTCTCTTGGCCTTGCAGGGGTGAAGGAAGGGCCCTCAGCACAGGAATGACCCCTGGGAATCATGACTTAACCTGGGTGCTGAGTACTGTTTTGTTTTTCTGTGACCCTCATGGAAGGGTCTTGTTCATTGCTTCATCACTTACATACAGTGCTTGCCGTGAGATATTTTCTCTCAGAACTTTTTTTTTAAAAAAAATCTTTATTGTTGAAAGTATTACATATGTCCCCTTTTTTCTCTCCCATTGACCCCTTCTAGCCCGCCCCCACCCCTGCCCCAGGCCTCCGCCACTCTACTGTCTGCGTCCAGGGGTTATGCATACATGCATACAAGTTCTTTAGTTGATCTCCCCCTCCCCCCTCGCCTCTCCTCTGAGATTCAACAGTCTGTTCCCATGCTTCTATGTCTCTGGATCTATTTTGTTCAACAATTTGTTTTGTTCATGAGATTCCCCCATATGGGTGAGATCATGTGATACTTGTCTTTCTCCAACTGACTTCTTTCGCTTAGCATAGTACTCTCCAGGTTAGAACTTGGTATTAAAAACATTGTAAATATGGTAATAGAAGAAACACATGTGTTAGAAAAACTAGCTTTATACTGTGCCAGTCTTGAAGAAGTTCAGATTTTCATGCCTTCATATATTATTTTTAGGACGCCTTTGTCCAGAGATCTCAGGTTTATAACGATTTAAAAACCATTTCCTATGTGTGCATATAGTTGTATAACCACTGAGTATATTACTATATTGCAGATACTTATGCTGAGGGCTTGATGATCATTGTTGTGTTGAATCCTTTCAATATCTTCGCAATAGTTATTACTCATCCTATTTTGTGGGGAAACGGAGGCTTTGGAGAGGTTGTGAGGTGGTTTTATACAATTCAAACTGTGCTCTGCCTAACTTCAAAACCTTACTATTGTCTTCCTGGCTGCCATCTCCACTTCAGTAGAGAAATTACAGATTTCTCATTTAGAAATTACATTTCTAAATGAGAGATTTAAGTTCTATTCAACTGTATTTTCTCCTCCTTTTACTAGCCCTACGTGATCTTGAGCAGGTTATATAATCCTTCAGGATCTTATTTCTCTCCTCTGTTAAATATATATGCTGGTTTTGATGAGTTTTTGAGGTTCTTTCTAGTTCTAATATTTGAGATCCATTGAAGTATTTCTGTGAATAAGAATTACATTTTGTGAGCTACATTTTCACTAAACATGACATACACAAGAGGGCAGTAGAATGCTTAAAATACAAACAGATAACTTTTTACATTCAAGAACTATGCCTTTTAAAACGTTGCAGAGATTTTACATCTGCTCAGGATTAAAATGATGAAAGCCAATTAGAATTATAATTCTATTCATTTATAGTGAAGCAGTACTTTAAGTAGTTCTGGTAGCATAAAATATCTATGTAATTCAGCAAAGAATGATGCCTCTGCTCTTCTTTACCTCTGCAGAAAATTAATGTTTTTAAGATAGGAACTTACTTAACTTAATGGAGTTTTGTCAGGGTTCTTGGTATATTTTAAGCCCAGATAGCTCTAGTGATAATGTCTTTGAAGAGGATTTCAGAACATTTCTGAGAGAAGAAAGGGACAGGACATGGTTAGTCAGAAATGTCAGATCTCTTTTAGAGGGGCTTCGGGAACATAGGATGGGCATTTGGAAGCTTTTTTTGTGGATTAACTTGGCTTCTTCTGGTCTCCCAATACTTGTTTTAACATTTAAATCTATCAAAACAGAAAGAAAATTGCCCATTATAAACAGAAAACAACCATTTCCTTTGCAAGATAATTGACTTGTAGAATATTCAGACTTGGATGTGCAAATTGTGCTGGCCAGACTCCTTTTACACAGATTTAAGTGGAATTCCTAGCAGAAAAAAACTTCATTAAAGTGAGGGTTATGGGGTTAAAATGGTCAATACAAGTAACAATAAGAATGTGACATAGGTATTCTGTTTTACAGTTCATGAAGCATACTCATAGCCTGATTTTATGAATACAGAGGAGATATGGTTTTCACTGGAAACAATTTAGAAAATTACCCACAATCCAAAGAGAAACCCCATTACTAGTCTGTTTCTTTCAGTCTTTAATCTATTTCATCTTTGCAATAATCCAGATATAGAAATGGACTATTTGGAAAATCTGGTAAATGGATGTTAGTTAACAGAAATGGTTGATTTGAGTTAATTCTGTGTCCAGTGATGAGAGCTATCTTGTTAAGAGTTATGAAAAGTTGTTTTAGTATTTCCCACTTGTCTTTCCTTTGCTCGGATTTTTAGGGAATCTACTGAATTTAAGGGGATTATGTACTTGTCAAAGAAGCCATTAGCTGGAGTTTTTCTCTACTTGCCTTTATTCTCCTGATATGTTTAAAACAGAGAAAATACTTGGGCAAAGGAAGATTCATATAGTTTGAACCTTTTAATGACTTATACATTCATCAAAGTATTCTTGTTTAAAAATTACCTATATCCTCAGCTGTTTCTCTTGGTTGAAGTAAATTGCAGCATTTTTTGAACCTGGGACACAGGTTCTTCCCACCTCCTTCCCCCATTGAGAAAGAGAGGGAGAGAGAGAGAGAGGGAGGGAGACAGAGACAGACAGAGAGAGAGAGAGAGAGAGAGAGAGAGAGAGAGAGAGAGAGAGAGAAACATCGATGTGAGAGAGACACATCTAGTGGTTGCCTCCTGAATGTGGTCTGACTGGGGCGTAGGGTCAAACCTGTAACCAAGGTACATGTTCTTGACTGGGAATCGAACCTTTGACCCTTCTGTCCATGGGCTCATGCTCTAACCACAGAGAAAACAGGCCAGGGCAGGACAGGTTCTTTAACCAACAAACACTGTATTTTAAATTAATATATACAAATTTTTATGCACATAAGCTTTTCAAACATTTGAATTTCCTTAAAAAATGTGTATTGGGAGACCAGGAGAAGCCAAGTAAATCCACAAACCCAGGAGCCTTCAGTCTGCAGGCTGACAATCTATACTCTGAGCCAAACCGGCTAGGGCTGAATAATAGAATATACTTGGAAGTGACTTAATTTTTGTTTTCATCCATTACTAGTTACTATTGTGATATTGGGAAAAATTATTAATTGCTTTCCTATAAGTTATTGTGGTATCATCCCAACTTGCTATATTGAAATTTATTTCTGTTGCTTTCATTTTGTTATAAGTGTTAAATAAAAATGTAACCAAGTAAATTTTAAAGATCTAATTGGCTTGATTGACCAATACATGAATTGAACAGCATTCCATCTAGCAAGTAGAACGGAGTCGTTGGAGGACAAAAGAGGGAAAGTTTTTTAAAGAAAGAGAGAGGGGGTGGGACAAGGAACTCATAAATGAAAAAAATGATTGTTTTGGGGAAGGTCATCTAGCTTTGGGGAACAAGAAAGTTTGTTAGGAGGATTACTTCATTGATGTCCAGGAAATTCCAGACAGGCTGATTAAAATGACATTCCTGAGGGAAGTTGTAACTGTAGTTAGGTTAGCTATTAAGTCTTGTTTGCTGACTTGGGGTTTAGCACAAGTGACTCCATTTTGGGCTTGTTATTTCTAAACATGTGACTGTATTTCGGAATAGTCATCATAAATCTAGACTAGGAATATTTTAAATTGAATTATAAGTATCTCTTACTATCTGGGGATAAAATGAAGGATTGTTCTCTTATTAAATATTTATGTAGTATGTCTTTTCAAAAAGTTCCTCTTATTACCCTGGCCAGTTTGGCTTAGTGGTTAGAGAGTTGACCCACAGACTCAAGGGTCTCAGTTCAAGGGCACATTCCTTGGTTTCATGATCAATCCCTGGCCCTGGTTGGTATGCTCAGGAGATAACCACTCAATATATCTTTCACATCTACGTTTCTCTCTCTCTCTCTCTCCATCCTCCCTACTTTCCAGTCTCTCTCTAAAGATCAATAGGAAAAATATCTTTTGGGTGAGGATTAAAAAAAAAAGCCTCATATGTATTTTTACTTGGCCTCACAACAATCTTCTAATGAAACCATTTACTTTGGTTTAAATAAATACATTTCCTTTTAACCCAGCATCCCTTTCATGGCCAGAGGCCTAGTCAGCACAGTGAGGACAGAAACCAGATTGCCAGTTTGTAAAGGAAAGTAGGATGGAATGGGATCCTGGAACTGGTTTTGTTTCTAGTTTTGCTATTAACTTGTGTAGCCTTTCTCACCCCGGAGACCCTCAGTTTGCCTGTCTCTCTAAAAGTGAGGGTTTGGCCAGATTGCAAAGTTCTCCTCTAGCAGCACCACGGGTGGGTGTGCAGTGACTGGGAGTGTTCTATAGGCCAGAATGTGGGAAGAAACGGCTGTCAAGATGGTGATGAAGAGGAGGTAAGGCTTCCTTTAAACTGTAAATGCTGTAGTTAGCTCTGCACTTGCAAGAAGCTACTTTTTAAAAAAATTCTAGGTTGTCAATGTCTCCTTTTTAAAAAAATTTTTTAAAAAATTGATTTCAGAGAAGAGGGAAGAAGGAGAGAGGGATAGAAACATCAGTGGTGAGAGAGAATCATTGATTAGCTGCCTTCTGCATGCTCCCCACTGGGGAATCCAGCCCACAACTCTGTCCCTGGCATGTGGCCTTGATCAGTTTCGAACCTGGGACCTTTCAGTCCTCAGGCTGACACTCTATATCAACTGAGCCGAACTGGCTAGGGCTACATATTTTTTAAAAGAAGCAGTGTGTGTGTGTGTGTGTGTGTGTGTGTGTGTGTGTGTGTGATGCTTATGAATTCCTCCTGACCATGAAGAGACCAATAGCTAGGACAGACAAGCAATCTTTCTGGACAAGTGTCATTGTATTTTTTTTAAAAAGAAAAAGAGCCTGACTGGCGTGAATCAGTGGTTGAGCATCAACCTATGAATCAGGAGATCATGGTTCGATTCCCGGTCAGGGCACATACCCTGGTTGTGGGCTCAATCTCCAGTAAGGGTTGTGCAGGAGGCAGCTGATCAATGATTCTCACTCATAATTGATGTTTCTTTCCCTCTTTTCCTCTCCCTTCCTCTCTGAGGTCAATAAAAAATATTTTTAAAAATTAAGAAAATAAATAAAAAAAGAAAAAGAATAGAGAGGTTCCCCTTCACTGGAATTCCATCCTCACTGGACAAAGAAGAATCCCAGATCCTGCCTGGTAAAATATGAAGGAGAGTAGAATTATGTCGAAGTGACTTATGGTTCTCATTAGCCACTTTATTCGCAAATTGTGACTTCTGAAGCCTGCCTGTATTAGGGGTTTGGGAGTACTACTAGATTTTATATGGGAGTGCCACTCCTGCACTGAGCGAAGCCTAGCTTTTCCAACCAGTGACGTGCTCTTCCAGAAACTATCAGCCCACGTTAATTCCTATGAATGAGGTGATAATGAAGATTTTGTGAGCATCAAGATCAGAAGTATTATCTCTTAGAAAGGAACATTGCATGGAAACATTTCAGGGACAAATTGAGAAAAAGAAGTAAAGTAAAAAAGAAGATAGGATTTAAAGGAGGACATATACTTGAGTCATTGAAATTTTTTATTTATTTTTTTTATAAAATATATTTTATTGATATTTTACAGAGAGGAAGGGAGAGAGAGAGCTAGAAACGTCAATGAGAGAGAAACATCGACCAGCTGCCTCCTGCACACCCCCTACCGGGGATGTGCCCGCAACCAATGTACATGCCCTTGACCGAAATCGAACCCAGGACCTTTCAGTCCGCAGACCGATGCTCCACCACTGAGCCAAACCGGTTTCGGCGAGTCATTGAAATTTGATAGAGTATAATAGGATGAATTCTGAAAGAGCCTTGTCCAGTAGATTTCTCTTTAGCCCCACCTTCCAATGATGGCCACAGGCAGAATGCTTTGAGGACATGTAGATTTCCAGGTCTGTGGTGTTCAGGGACATCTTGCAAGTGTGCCAGACTCAGTAAAGGATTAGCAAGGCCTGACCCAGGAGTGGCACCTTGCAGGGGCTGCCCTCTAGGTGGGTTGCTTTGGGTGAGTTTTCCCTTTGGGACTAAGTTTCCATGTCAGTAAAATGCTGCACCTTAAGGACAAATGAGCTCTAAGTTCCCAAGTGCTGATGTTTCAAGAAATGCAGTCTCTCTACCTTTTCTCATCAACCCACTGTTAAATAGAGACTAATAGAAGAATCTGGCCAAAACCGGTTTGGCTCAGTGGATAGAGCGTCAGCCTGCTGACTGAAAGGTCCCAGGTTCAAGGCATGTACCATGGTTGCGGGCACATCCCCAGTAGGGGGTATGCAAGAGGCAGCTGATCGATGTTTCTAACTCTCTATCCCCCTCTCTTCCTCTCTGTAAAAAAAAAATAAAAAAAATATAAAAAAGAATCTTCTGCGATTAATTGACCCATTTGATTTGCACACTTTTCCTCTTCCCTTGTCTGAGATAAATCAGAGCCAATCCTTTAGGCCTTCTAAAGGTGGGTACTTATGTTTGGATGAAACACAAAGGAAATAACCTATTTATATGCTAATGGTGGTGAGGAGATCAAGGCTCCCTCTGGTTCCATCTTCTGAAGATGTTTTGTTTCACTTGGCTCTTCAGGGAGGACCCACCGCTCTCTCTGCAGCCCCATTCCCTGTCTATTTCTAATTCCCTCTGGTGGAGGCATGGCTTCCCTTGCCCTGAGGACACTTTGGTACCTGTCTGGCCCCTGCACTTTGTCGTACTCCACGTTTCTTCCCATGGAGCTGTGCAGACTGCTGTGGGCTGAGGATGGGATGGCATATGAAGTTGTCTTCTTTCTCGTCCCACATCTGTCAACCTAAGTCTCTTCTCACACTGTTATGAGGGCTGCTCTTATACACATTCGCCATAAGATATCTCTAAATCCCTCTTTTGTAGCTGCCCTTCCCCTCACCTCCCACTTGTCTCTGGGGTGATGCCATCTCTGCCAATCCAGGCACCTCATTGTACACATAATAGGGCTCAGGTAATGGGATTCTGAGTGGATGGAATTCCATCCCCTTAGCCTTGTAGAGCCACTCCAAGCTGGTCCTTGTCCATTAGCATTTTAGCTTGGTGACTTCCTTTCCCTAAATGTACTTGGTGCTGGTGTTCTTTGTTGGGCTTGCTTCTTGAAAGATTGTGTAGCTGGATTGATCAGAACCAGGCAACACACTAGACTTATAAAAACCCATGTTGAGGTGTCTCAGCCTTTCCCCATGGGGAATCTAATACGATGGGGAGATTTTGCTGGATATGTCATGCTTTCTATGTAGAGGTCATTCAGACTCTGTAACGCTGTATAGGAAAATGGCAAGTTGAAGAGGTGGATACCAGGAAACTCAGGTGTGTGAGAAGTAACAATGCTCTATCTTTGAAGCGTTAGCTTTAGTTGTCTGAAACAAGCCTACTGCATCAAGGGAGATTCTTGGCTGGCCTTTGCCATTGACTGTCACACTCTTTCTCTTAAACTTGGGGCCATTGGGAGTCCAGCCAGCCAGAAAGGTCCTTAATGATTTTAATCCTTTAGGCTTGAAAACACCAATCTTCTAATTACTAAATTAGAAGGAAGAAATATGTCTAATAAATAGTCAACATTTTTTTTTCAGATTTGCAGACTTTTTAGTGGTTACTTATGAGAATTCTTTCTCATTAAACCTGTTATAAATTTAGACCATTGTTCTTTAAGCTTCATTTCCATAATTACAATTAATTTTCCTCTGCTCTCTCATTTTCCCAAAGTCTGTCCCTACTCTATGGCTAAATTATGCACAGAGATTGATGGGCGGGTGAAATGTCTTTCCACAAGCAGATTTAGGGTTCTTCCAGGACAACATAATTATTTTAAAAAAATATATTTTATTGATATTTTACAGAGAGGAAGGGAGAGAGAGAGAGCTAGAAACGTAAATGAGAGAGAGACATCGACCAGCTGCCTCTTGCACACCCCCTACTGGGGATGTGCCCGCAACCAAGGTACATGCCCTTGACCGGAATCGAACCCGGGACCTTTCAGTCCGCAGACCGATGCTCTACCACTGAGCCAAACTGGTTTAGGCACAACATAATTATTTAATTTAGTTTACAAAGGTCCAGATTTCTTTCTTGGACAACAGTAATAATTGTTAGTGATTCCATTTGTAATAATAAAAAAAAACTCCACAAACTCCTGTCTCCCATCTATCATAACAAAGATTGAAAATTCTAGTTTGTCCCTTTATGCTGTATAAATGAAAATTCATCCTGATAGACCTGTAATAGTTTATATATTTTTTAGGGTTCATTCCTTTCAACAAGTATGTTGGGGGTTATTACAGGCGCCACCTGTTGGTTTCAAAGGGATATCTAGAGTTTTAATTTAAAGCCCGTAGCCTAGCGAATCTTAGCCCTGACAATTTAGCCATGTACACAGATTCAAATCCTAACTAATATGCTGATAACTCTCAACAGTGGGTCTCTGGCTTAGACCAACCTTCTGTGCTCCATCCCCCGATTTCCATCTCTTACTTGATGGCTCCATTGATGCCTTCCAGCTCTTCAGATTCAACATACTGGAGCAGAATTCCTACTTCCCCACTGGTACCCGCTGCCTCTCCAGCCCTATCTCACCCTGTCCTCCCTCTTTGCATCTCTTTATGTTCCTTTGCCCACAAAACTTACCCCTCCTTCACTTAGCCAGGTTTTAGTTCATTCTTCAGATCTGAGTGAAGGTTTCTTCCCAGACCATGTCAGGCCCCGTCTTATGCTCTCCTATCTCCTTGCATTGCTGCTTTATTGCACTATCACAATTAATTTTATGATAACGACTTAATTTCTGTGCCCCACCTCCTACCTTCTAAGTTCCAGGAGACAAAGACTATCCTGACTTCTGTCTGCAGTCCATAGTAGAGTGCATTGCATGCACTCAATAAAATATTTCTGAGTGACTTTTCTCAGTTTATTTAGTTGGGGGAGATGAGAACAACTTCCTGTTTATTATTTTGGCACGATCAGCTAAGTTTGGCCTTCATTGTTTGTGCTGTGGAATGCCTCGTTCCTCTGGCTGCAAACCTTTTTCTTTCATTCACTTAAGTTTTTGCCTTGAACAAAGGAATACCCATAAACCACTCCTTCCTGACATTGAGAAGGAAAGGCCACTTCTGCTGAGAATCCTAGTGTGCTTTAGAAAAGCTTATTACAAAGGTCTAATGCCTTGATATGGAAAAGGACAAGCCCATTCCTTTAAAAGAATTTTTCAGACTTTTTGAATTCATTTAATACTTTCCAGAATTTCCAATGGTTGCTTCTATGTGTTTATTTTTATTCAACTCTGAAAAATGGAGGTTTTGCTCATTAAAACGACACTGTTAGTAAAAGCTGTTAATTGCAGTATTTTGCATGCTATTAAAATTCTCTGCTGCTCGTGTCTGAAAAATCTCATCACAGAAGTTTTGTCTATGGGTTAATTTTTACCCCGGAGAGCATAAAATAGACCTGCAAAAAACAAAAGCACCAGTTTTCTCTGAAGAGAGGAGGCCTGGGGGTGCATGAGGAGAATAATTAAACAGCACACAGCTTCTTTAAAAGTTAAGAGCGTGCACTTTTATTTCAGATTTACAAACAAGAAAATGGTCAGCATACAAGGCCTTTCATCTTAGAATCTCAAGCAATGTGAGAGTACAAAGCTCACTTCCAGGTAGAAAAGTTACTCTGAGAAACAACACCCACCTGGCAGGATAAATGTGGACTCTGGGAAGACATTTTTAATTCAGCTTTCTTTTCCCATATTTGTCTTTTTGTTGGAATACATGACTGACACACAACAGTGTTCTCAGAATTTCCTGTAAATTTAAATGTAGAAGATGGTGACTTTGCCCAATTAAAAGGAAGACCGGTGAATACATTTATTATTTAGTGTGTTATTTTTACTCCTTGCCAACTTGAAATCGAACATTAATGCATAGCCGCAAATCAGCAACCACTCTTTGAAATCACACCAGTGTCAGAGTTTCAAGGTATTGTGCTTTTCAGCTAGCAGAAGCTTATCTCCAGGTGCGGGGACTTGTAATTAACTCTTAAGCCAATGGCTGCCAGCCTTGGCTGCACACTGGAATCAATATGCATATTTTTGTGTGGGGCCCAGCCAGCGCAGAGGTTTAGCCCTGATTTCATTGGTCTGAGGTGTATCCAGGGACTAGGGTGATTTTTAGAAGTTCTCCAGTGATTCTGGTGGGTTGAAAATCCCAGACTTAAGGTGACAAATGCATATTTTGTCAATGGAACTACAGAATTTATGAATTGGATAATGGTTATATCCTATGAAGAAAGCCCATTTTGTGCTAACCCCGTAGGTATGGGAAGACTGGGCATCTAGGAAGAAGGATATGGATACAAATAGTGTGTGAGAATATAGAATAAACAGGAAATGGAGAAGAACCATTTATGCTTGGGATTTTAAGAATGGTGGTATTCCTTGAGAAAATGTTTTCACTTAATTTTTTTCTGATGATAGCAACACAGGCTCACTGGAGAAAAGTTAGAGAGTACAGAGAAGACTAAAGAAACAAAGAAAATCTGCAATTTCAGCATGTGTTTTAAGACTATACTTAAATGATTAAAAATGAAAGACTAGTGATTCTCTTGTTATACATTAGAATCTGCTGCAGTGCTTAGAAAATATGGATGGTTGGGTTCTTCCCAAGACCAGTTAAATCACTCTGGGGGGTGGGCCCCAGCTGTCCATCTTTCCTTTTTTCTTTTCTTCCTTCCTTCCTTCCTCCCTCCCTCCCTCCCTTCCTTCCTTCCTTCCTTCCTTCCTTCCTTCCTTCCTTCCTTCCTTTTTCCTTCCTTCCTTCCTTCCCTCCTTCCTTCCTTCCCTCCCTCCCTCCTTCCTTCCCTTATCTCTACATCTTTACCTATATATTTACATATCTTTATCCCAAGTCATTTTGATGCAGTGGGAAATGCGAGAATCATTGGATTACAATGGCTAATTGACTAAAATATTGATCTGATCAGAACTAACTTAGGTTATTAGTTTACTGATTTACTACAGTATATATTTGGTAGTTTGTGCAAAACTGGCACATGAAAATCATGATTTTATGCAGAGGAATGTTTACCTTCATGTGGTTATTTTTTTTCTTTTATAACAGATTTATTTCACATTCCTTTTAATATCATTCTTTCATAGTGCTCTTAAAATGTGATTTGTCTTAACTTCACAGTCAATACATCTGTTACATGATATAAAGGTAGTAGTATATCTTTGAGCATTAACCGACTTCACAATGTTATCTGTAGCCTCCTGCTGGTAACTACAGGCAACAAAGAATGTACCCTAATGCTAACTAATCGTGCTTTGTTTTGATTAATCCATATTGAGGACAACACAGTTCACAGAGGATAATTTAAAGAATTGATACAGAAATAAATATGAAACACAGGAAATGGAAGGAGAATACTTGGAGTACATCAATGTAACCTTGAGTATCATTAAATTGTTTGTTTATCCACCTTGGAAAATTAAGGGGTACCTAGAGACTTAAGAGACGCAGACACATTTTGTAGAAGGAAAGCTTTGTCAGCCCGTAGACATCTGTCTACCTTCATCAACTCTACGTGTGAGAAAAATGATGCTCAGGGTCCCTGTTATTCCTAGACGTTTCAGAGTTGTAAAGGAGAAATCTTGACCTCTCAGGTCACTCTTGTTTTACACAATACCTCCTTCTTTGCACATAGGTCCATGTGGGTGACACAAAGGAATTTGTCATACTTTTAAATCTAGGGTTTTCCCATTATTGTGAAACAAAGATGTGCTACACAAACTTGTACCTTTTAAAGCAACGAAGGGGGTGAGTTTTAAGGTTTTAAAAAAGCTTCGAGACCCTTTAAAAGCTATTAGAGGATGCTATGGGATACCATGATGAGTTAGTTACCCTCAGGCTGAGAAGGCGGTGCTTAGAGAACTGGGCATGGGAGCAGAAAGCTGGTATCTGCTGAGAGCTTAGTCAGAAATGCAGACTCACAGCCCCGCCCAGGACTAACAGAATTGGAATCTGCATTTTAACAAGATTCCCAGGAGAGCTCTATACACTGTGAAGTGTGAACAGCATTGCTCTGAGAGACCCACTGGGCTTGGGTGTGAGTCCTCTGAGTGAGGGACAGTCACTAGTCCCTATTACCCAGGGAACAGGCAGGTGGAAGAAGAAGGTTGGGGTGTGGTGAAGAGAAGAACTCTTTTCCACCAACAAAAATGTTTAGAGGGCAGAAACGTGTGTGAGGTGTACAGATAATGACAAAGACCCCAATGTGCTGATTCCCAAATAAGAGACACAAGGGCTACAAATGCCCAGGTAGTTTTCTTTGTAAGAATCGGCTTAAAAATTTGAACCTCCTATGTCTGAAACATAGGAAGATATAGTTAAGGATATAAGAAACTCCCTGGTCTGCAAATGATGTTTGTCAGATTGGAACTAGAGAGAACTTGAGAGGCCATCCCTGAATGAGGGATTTGTATCAGTGAAGGAGAGGGGGAGAGGGAGGGGAGGGGGAGAGAGAAAGGTATCAATCAGTTGCCTCTCACTTTAACTGGGGCTGGAACCCACAACCTAAGTATGTGCCCTGACTGCAATCAAACCTGTGACCTTCCGGTGCACAGGACAACACCCCAACCAACTGAGCCACACTGGCCAGGGTGAGGATGGTTGCTTTTCAAGGACAAATGCTTTTGGTTTAATTATTTCAACTTGCAGCCTGTGTTTGAGACCATTTTCATAGATGTACACCTATTTTAGCTCCTGAGAACCCATCAGGGAAATAATATTCTCATATACCTCTTATTTTGTTCTCTAATTATATATTTTGATCCTCCATCCCTTGCCATTTCTCCTAAGTTATAAAAATCACTGCAGAGGTTTAATATCTGATATATGTAAGTACCATGTTTTTGATACTTCTGACATAAAAATTTTTCTTGGCTAGATAACAAATTCAGCACAAATCATAGTACTAGATTATTTCTAGATTGGATTAATTTTTAATAAAGTGATAAAATGTTATTGGTTTCCTATTTTATCATCTTTAGTATTCATGAAAGATCTGTTCTTTCCTCTTTTCTCCAAGGTCTTTAACAAAATTAGCCTTTGTAACCATTTTTGTGCTAGTTGACTATGAATGAGGAGAACTAATGGAGCAGAAAATTAAAATACTTTTGATGTTTTAAATTTTAATTCTAATCATTAATCTACACTTCAAAGTTATTTCTAATTGATACATTTATTGCTTTAGAAAGAGTTCCTATCATTTATAGGTTTTTTTTTCTAGGTACAGAGTTTTGTTAAAGTTTTAAAATACCTATTTGTATGACTTGTCAAGAAATAAGAATTTTGGCTGCAAAAACCAACTTGATTACTGACAGAAGGCTCGGTTATATATGCTCTCAAGCATTGCACTTTTCACAGTAGATAGATTCTTTTCTTTTTTAAATTAAAAAACATTGGACACCTCATATAGTTTTTCACCTTCAAGAGACTATGCCTGCGCAATGAGGATGTTGGAGGGTGGTTATGCTGCAATCCTCATGCTTATCTTTGAAGCCAAACGCTTCAGAGGTTTTGTGTAGAGTTTTCATGGCTGGGAAAGACCTCGAGAAATTATTTAATGCAGTCAGTCTGTAGATCCATTATAGGATGAAAGCTCTGGGGAACAGGAGGCATGCCTGGCACCTGGGAGATGCCCAGGAAGTTGGTGGTGAATTAATTATCAGCCTCCCACACTGTGTCACTCAGAATCCTGAGGCTCAGGAAGGTTAAGTGGTGGGTCTAAGGCGGGTCTAACTACACTGTTAGTAATGGTGAGACCCAAGGCCCTGGGCAGTGTGGTGCAGGGTGTGGTACTTACCACTCCACACTCGCCCCTGTGCCCACGATTATTCCTTGGTCTTATTCTAAACAGTGGCAGCTCCCTGATTCCCAAGCAATGGCATAACTAGCAATCATTTGTCTGTGTTCCAGGTTCTTACTCCCCAGTCCAGTTTGAACACAGGATATTGCTGCCTTTTCTCCTGCTTATTTAAATATTTGTTCATCTGGGTTCTGCACTGGAGTTCCAGGGTTAACAAAGTAGAAATAGCCTCTCTCTGTATAGAGTTTACAACCTGATCTCTCTTTGCCATTACCTCTTCCTCCTCCTGTGCTCAGATGGGACCTTTATGTAATGTTGGCTTTTTCTTTAGAAATAATTTTATCTTCACAGAAAAGTTGCAAGAATCTATGATAATAAAAGTGTAATATGTTAATTAGACTGGACGTCCTTCAGGATGTCCTTGCAGACAACCTTATGGACATAGTTGGGGCTGTGAAGGAAGCACAGGTCCTGGGTGCCAGTGCTGGCAGCCGGGGGAAGGAAGGCCTACTCTTGCATGAATTTAGTGCATCGAGGCTCTAGTATGAATATAACAAAGAACCTCCATATAGCCTTTACTCAGATTTGTTTACTGTTGGCCTTTACCCTAAATGTTTATCATTATCATTATCATTATCATTACACACACACACACACACACACACACACACACACTCACAGTTACTTTCCTGAAATAATTTGAAAATAAGTTGCATATCTTGTGGTCCTTTGCCCATAAATACCTCAGTGTGTTTCCCAATAATAAGGATATTCCCTTATAGAACCACAGCACAGTTTTCTTTTTCTTTTTTTTTAAAATATATATTTTATTGATATTTCACAGAGAGGAAGGGAGAGAGATAGAGAGCTAGAAACGTCGATGAGAGAGAAACATCGACCAGCCGCCTTCTGCACATCCCCTACCGGGAATGAGCCCGCAACCAGTGTACATGCCCTTGACAGGAATCGAACCCGGGACCTTTCAGCCCGCAGACTGACACTCTACCACTGAGCCAAACCGGTTTCAGCCACAGCACAGTTTTCAACCTAAGGAAACAACATTGATGGAACCCTTTATTATTTATTTATTTATTTATTTATTTATTTATTTATTACACTGTACTAGGATAGAATGAACCACCTCAGTAGCTTCTGAGGCTAATACATTTCTTTTAAAAAAATATATTTTATCAATTTTTCACAGAGAGGAAGAGAGAGGGATAGAGAGTTAGAAACATCGATGAGAGAGAATCATCGATCAGCTGCCTCTTGCACACCCCCTACCGGGGATGTGCCCGCAACCAATGTATATGCCCTTGACCGGAATTGAACCTGGGACCTTTTAGTCCGCAGGCCGACGCTCTGTCCACTGAGCCAAACCGGTCCCCGCTGAGGCTAATACATTTCTATCACCACAATTACTTTAGTAAACCTGGTTCCCTTCACTTCTGCAACATCATGCAGAGTTAGTGATCGAGTTTGCACTGGAACCCTTTATTATTTTTTAAGATTCTTTGTTTTTAACATATTTTTTCCCAACTAATATCTGTAAGGAAACAGACAAGGGAAAAAAGGAAGTAACAGATGGAGAAAATGTTATTGAGTTCTAGGGTTAGGGGCAGCTTCGTGGGTGTGGCCTGTGTGGGGCGTACAAGCATCCAGTGCTTGGTGTAATGCTTTGCCATTGCTATCTTGAAATTCTTTATTTTTTGAAAACAGAAAAGCCCTATATTTTCATTTTTCACTGGACCTGGAGATTATGTAGCTGGACTAGGTCCTGGGCTAGCAGCTTTCTAATCTGTTGGTGGGGAAATTGACTTGGGTTGCCCAGCTATCTGGTAGAACCAAGGTTTAAATTTCCATTTACACAGTTGATGTCTGTCATGTTGCTTTTAATTACTCCATGCCCTCAATTCTCAGCCACTGTACTTAATTATCTCTAGATTTCTAGCTGATCCAACTTTTCTCTTTTCCTCCTAAGGATCTCTGCCTTCTTTTGGTACCACAGGTTCTCTCTTTCTCTCTCATCCTCAATTCCTAGGGTAAAGTGTTAACTAGAATGCCATTTGAAAAACTTTCATGAATTGCTAATTCCCGTCACAAGGGGAATGCCCAGGAGTAGTTTCTGTCTCAATCTTCTCCCTGGTTATGCAGAAAATGTGGCCTGTGGTCACTCCCTCATTGACCGGCACCACTGCTCACAGTCCCAGCAACTGGTTTTCTTCGTGCTCCCATCCCTTGCAGTCTTCCTGGGAATTAGAAAACTATCCGCAATCTGAGTTTCTGTGTTGAGTGGGTCTTCCTGCTTTCAGACCTTCTTGGTGCTCACTTCTGTCTGATGTATTCCCGAGGACACATCAGGGAACAAGACATTCACCCTTCCTGCTCTCCAGTTCACATTATGGTCCTCCTAGTTGCTATGTCCCATCTACCTGTTGAGTGCCTTTTAGGCAGAACAAAAAAATTGGCACATCACAATTGTTGTCAAGGATAATAATATAAGGAGAAAGATTAAAGTAGTGAAGCTATTTGACTTGTAGAAGAAAGAGACACTATAAAAGTTTTAATGTGTGAAAAAAATGCACTATTGAAGTTGTGGAGAACAGCCACTTTTTGTTTCTTTAAGAAAGTGACAAAGGCCGAAACCGGTTTGGCTCAGTGGATAGAGCGTCGGCCTGAGGACTGAAGGGTCCCGGGTTCGATTCTGGTCAAGGGCATGTACCTTGGTTGCGGGCATATCCCCAGTGGGGGTATGCAAGAGGCAGCTGGTCGATGTTTCTCTCTCATCGACGTTTCTAGCTCTCTATCTCTCTCCCTTCCTCTCTGTAAAATATCAATATGAACCCGACATGCTGATCTGTATTAAAATGTTAAAAAAAAAAAACACACACACACACACAAAGTGACAAAGGAGTTTTTAAAATGTTTTTTATTTCTGTAGGGTATTTAGGTTAGGAATTTAGACTGCTGTGATAGTACTGTGTGCTGTGACATATTAATACCAGAGTTGTCGGTAGAATCTATTTCCTTGGTTTTCATCTAGAAAGAGGGGTGATGTGTCTCTGTCTAGGTCCTTTGAGGTCATCATTTCCCTGAAGGTCATGTTTTGTTACTAAAATGTCTCTCCCAGACATTTCAGGGTTAGATTTTCAGGGGAGCACATCTCCTTTCCTGTCCTTCCGGGGATTAATGGCCTCTCAGCTCTCCCAGAGATACACTGGTCGGCTCTGCTAAGGCAACAACCCTGACGTTGGCAGAGACTGGGGTCCCCTCTCGATGCTGAAGGAGCTTTGCAGTTTGGATCCTCCTTAGCCAGGCCCTGGCTTGGGCTGGGCTGGCTTCTAAGAAACTGCCTCTTTGATCTGAGCTCTGGTGGCTATTGACTTTGGATTCAGGGGATCAGAGTTGTTCTCAACTCTTTTTATACTCAGAAGAGCTTTGTTTAGTGGGGAGGTTGGTTAATAATTTAGAATCTCTTCTCCCTTCTTCCTAACTCCTCCTTCCTTAGGGTTAACTTTGGGTTTGCATTATGGGATCAGTCTGTGTGAGTAGTGTTCTGGGGTTCAGCGCTGCCAGATAAGGGGTTTGGGTTATGATATCCACACGCGCCTCCCATTCGAGCGCACACATTGTGACCCCTGGGTAGATATCATCTGCCTTCTATTTGCTCCAGAGATGTCAGATTTAGGCATGGGGAAATGTCCTCCATTAACGTATCTACCCCAGCTGCTCAGTTCGGAGGAAATGGGGAGTCTCTGTTCAAGGGTACACGTGCCTTCTGAGTGCTGTGGGGAGGGGACTTGAAAATGTCACCCCTGGAGTTTTGAGAATGTAATTAAGGCGTCAGCTCTCAGAGTAGGTGTGTGTTTTAATATGTGTCACTGTCAACAACCATTAGAGACTCCCCGGTGCCTACCTGTCTCTGGTTAATTCTCTCCGTTAATGTTATAATTAACACTGATCAGAACTGATGCTAGGGATGCAGACAGACGCTGATTTATGAACCTGGGTACCTTTATTTATAGCTGACTGAGCTCACGAAACCCAACTGGCAGTTGAATTTCACATTTAACTGAATCTCTACCAAAAACAGTTGAAATGCTCTTCATGTGTGTTCCTGGTTGCAAGCTCCTCGGTCTCTCACAGGGTCCGTGAACAAAATCTTGCCTGAGAGATCTCTGTGGCTCGTGGGTAGCTCCAGCTGAAGCCAGGCTCCCAAGGATTTTCCTTTGAATCACATTGACATCTTCATCAACTGACAGTGACGTGCCCGTAAATTTTCATGCTAGCCTATAAAGTCTCAAGTGACGTGACTGACAAATAGTCAAGCCTTTCCAAGAAATAATGAGAAATTTTATTTTAAAGCCAAGATCTCAAAGGGGAGATGAATAAATGATCAAGGAGGCACCATTTCAAAAAAGGCCGTTGGGCTTAAGGGCGACTCCCCTCTGTCCTGTGGAACACAGCAACATTAAATGTGGTTAATATTCAGCTCGTCTTGGGGTGCACATGCATAGAAATGCGTGGCAATTGCTGTCCGCTGATGCGTGTCAGATTTTTATTGTAGGGGAACTCTAAACTGATTTATTTGACAGCCGTGTGTGACCGATAGGACACGTTCTGTATCATTACGATGTATAGTTAGGCCTCTCCCATAAAGAAACAAGAGTTATGGTAAGCCAGCTGGGCGCCACCAAGAGGCTCTTTCATGGTAAAGCCACTGCTGCTCTTCGCTTGCTTTGCTCTGCTGTGCATCTTGTGAGGGGAGCTGACTCTGCTTCAAAAATTGTATGGCTAAATAAGGATCATGGCTTTATGGACTATTTTTCTTCCTAAGCATTTCTGTGAGTCTGTGCCAGAGGCACCCACAGCTTCTACAACTGTGTGGGAATAGTTTCTAATTGGAAAACATGAGGAATGTTAAAGGTAGGTCTGAAATCTCACAGATGGATCACATGACCTGAAGCATGGCACCATGGGAAGGGGCCGGACCGGAGTGGGCTTGGTTTTGCTGCTGGTTCTAGCACAGCTGTGTGATCTTGGACAATGTGTCCAACTTTAATCTGTTTTCTTCGCTTTAAAAATTTGAGTCCCTTATGTTTTCCTGCAGAATTATTGTGAAGATCAGAGAAGGTACTGCTTGATAGTTGGTAGCTTTTATAACAATTGTCTCATGAAGTGAGGTGGCACCCGTGTTTGTGTCGGTAGGTTTTCTGATTGGATTTGGGAGTCACAGAGAGCAGATAAGTGCCATACGTTTGCCCTGAGTTTGTCTTGGTTTAGAATTATGCAACTGGTGAGGCTGAGGTATATGGAGAAAGTACAGTAGAACCTCTTCAGTGTGATACCTTATTAAATTAAGTTATATCAAACCAGTGATTGGAGTGACTATTCACTTAACTTCTAGCTATTGAGTACTTACTTGACCTGGCACTAGGGTTGGTCTTTATGAACTCATTCACCCTTTAGATATATCCTATGAGGTGAGCATTATACTCCCCAGATGCAAATAGTTAGGCTTAGAGAGCTCTTCTCAGTTGGGTCGTCAGGTTTAACAAATAAAGATACAGAAAATATTGCATGGGACATATTCATACTAAAATGTTATTTGTTGTTTATCTGAGGCTCAGATTTAACTGGGCATCCTCTTTTATCTGATTACCTTACCCATAACTCCCCAAGATCATGCAGTGAGAAGAGGAGAAAGCCAGAACTTAGAACTTTGCTTTACTGGACTCTGAAGCCCATCCTTTGACTTTCTCACTCTATGATGTTTCTTTTTAAAAAAAATAAAATTTTATTGATTTTTTACAGAGAGGAAGGGAGAGGGATAAAATGTTAGAAACATCCATCAGCTGCTTCCTGCATACCCTCTACTG
This sequence comes from Vespertilio murinus, assembly GCA_963924515.1. Lineage (NCBI taxonomy): Eukaryota > Metazoa > Chordata > Mammalia > Chiroptera > Vespertilionidae > Vespertilio > Vespertilio murinus. The sequence continues at coordinate 182,819,055 of OZ004706.1, forward strand.
GGTATGTGCCTTGGGAGCATGAGTGGCCCTCAAAGTGCCCCAGAGTCACTAGAGATAATCCTGAGGCACTGCTCATTGCTGTGGTGTTAGGCTCCGTATCTGACCTATCTGCGGCCTTTCCAGGGTGGAGCCCGGAGTGCTCCACTGGAGGGTGAGAGGATTAGAGGGATGAAGAACTTGTTGGGAGAAGATTCCCAGTGGAGGGAGGAGGAGAGTGAGGAGTAGTTGACTCCCTCCTCTTCTCCTGACATCCCTTGTGTTGGTATTACAAGATTGCTCTTTGGGAGGAAAAGGGAAGGAAGGTGTTCCAAGCCTTCCTTGGGAGAACTTTGACCTTCATCTCTTTAAAAAATATAAATATAAATATAAATAATATAAATATAAATATAAATATAAATATAAATATAAATATAAATATAAATATTTGATTTTTTTACAGAGAGGAAGGGAGAGGGACAGAGAGTTAGAAACATTGATGAGAGAGAAACATTAATCAGCTGCCTCCTGCACACTTTCTATTGGGGATGTGCCCACAACCAAGGTACATGCCCTTGACCGGAATTGAACCTGGGACCTTTCAGTCCACAGGCTGACGCTCTATCCACTGATCCAAACTGGTTAGGGCTATCTCTTTTTTTTTGATTGAGTGGGAAATCAGCCCAAAGATGCCCATTGCTTTTTGGGTAGCTTTGGTTCTAGGAAGCCAAAGTAAGTAGGAACCCATCCTTTGGCCCTTTCATGTTATGGAAACAATTTTGTGTTATAAGATTACCTGGGAGCATCAATCATTTGAATTATTTAACAGGAGTGAGTATTTCTGAGATCCCAAGTTTTGGGAAGCCACGCTGTGTTCAAAGTCCTGGTTAGTTCAGATTAAACAATGAAGTCTGCTGTTTCTCAAGAATTTCAAGACTAACAACAATAGGAAAATAATAATATAAAATAATTGTGATTCTAAGCATTTTGTGTATTGAATGGATATTTTCAATATCCCTTTAGGGTGGGAGATATTATTGCCTGTTGTACAAATAAGGAAACCAAGGAGCAAAGAATTTAAGTAACTTGCCTAAGGTCACACAGATGGTTGGTGGCAGAGGCCGGATTTGAACCCAGACAGATGAGCTCCGAAACTCTTACCTGCTGTTTTGTGTAGCTGTGTCTATATCAATGTCAGGTATATCTTGCAAAAAGGATATTCTAATTATGTGTACTTGCATACACATACACACACCTTTGAAATTCAAATTTCTCAAGGATATTTAAGAAATTGGAAAAGAGGTGAATGGAAAAAGAGGTAGAATTTGATACCTGCCAAGAGTGGGGTGGCTTAGTCTTGAAGGCAACGGAATAAGGGGGTTTGACACATCCAGAATGGGAGGTGCTGAGAGCCTCAGGGGCACAGCTAAAGCTGGGGAGAAGAAAAGAGCAAGGGAGCTTAATATTAGAGAACTCTGGGAGTAAGTGGGTTAATTCTCAGATGCAAAGACCTGGTTACAACTCTGAATGCAAGACTACAGTAAATTTGCTTGTGAAATATCTGTTTGCCTGTCTGTCTACCTACTCCTATAAAGAAGTTGATTAAAACATGCAAGGAATTCTTATATATTCTTCAGGGAAAATTGTATTCTAATAATATGCTGGTTCATTCACTAAAAACTGGGTTTTTTAGAGCCATTCATGCTACTTCCTTCACTCACAGGCACGTGATTTATTTTTTACCTGAGAAGGAACTCTCACTGTCCAAGTGTTTTGAAACTGTCACCTCATTCATTCTAAGTTGGAAACATTCCAGTCTTTATGTGATCGTTGTGTGGGAGTAAGAATAAAAATCAAGGGAAAGATTTTTAGAAACAGGGCAATGCTAGTCAATAAATATGTGTTTAACCCTATCGGCACAAGAGTAGTGTGTGGTATAGAGGACCACACATGCCTTATTTTGAATGGATTGCTTTAGCCTCCAATGCAGTGATGCTTGCTTCTGTGTGTGTGTGTCTGTGTGTGTGCTTCTGTGTGTGTGTGTGCTTCTCTCTCTGTGTGTATGTTCTCTTCTGCATTCAGCCTGCGTCACTACCATGACAATCAGTGTTTTCTCAATGCCCTCTGTAGGTGAGCAGGCTTTCTTTGATGGTTAAAGTCCTACACTTCCCAGACATGAAATGTGCATAATGCTCGTGGGCTTTCAGCGCTGCACTGAGCACGTCTCATACCCAAAGTAGCCACAGCGCCTGCATTCCCACAATAGCGGCAGCCCTGAGCAGATGCTTCCACTGTTCCTATCTGGCCGTGCTTTTCACTTTGGGACAAAGTTCTATCCCCATACCTCCCGGATTTCTTTTCTCCACACAATAAAGCCTGCATTGGGAAGATCTCATCATGCTACGCAGGGCAGCGTGAGCCAAGTTCTTGGGACTGCTAAGGATTTCTTTGCCTTATTTTTTCCCTTTTCCTTTTTTGGAGATGTGTATCAGGAAAAGGCTTTGCCTTTAGAGAGAAATTTTACTGCTCTTTCCAATAATGTATAACAATATTAAACTTGATGGCAGACCTCGAAGTGTATAAAAACCTAAGTCCAGAAAAAGGTAAGAGACATGCTACTAATTTTATGGTAAGTATAATAGTCCTAATAAGAGATGGTATACATTTCTTATTTTGTTTCAAGTTTAGTTAAATTAAAGATTTATCTGACTCTTGACAGCATATTTGAGATGAAAAGGTAACAAAGTATTTTTTAAATTAGGCTAAAGAGCTTGTTTTCTTGCAAATGTGTACTTTTATAATGGTAGAATTTGCATGCTGATAAATTGGAGGTGCATTATTGTAATACAGTAGTCAGTGACAAAACCTTCTGCATTCTTAGGTTGAAGCACAGATGTACTTAAAGATTTTGTCTAATGCTTAAAAAGTGCGGGTTTTGATTTAAACATTGTCAAGTCTTATTTTCAATTTGAATAATGATGAATGAAGCTGTATGTTCACTTTTGCTGATAACCTGGACAGAATGATTCCCAATTGTATCCAAGATAGCCATCTTTCATAATTGCAATTATTTTATAATGATACATAATATGTTTATAATTAGCTTTCTCAAAGGAAATGGCCTAAGTATTTGGCATAGATAAAATGGAGGCAGAATCCATGTATCATGTTCTGAGAGCCTATCTGTTAGCTCCAGTAGCGTGAGGGGAACATTTTAAAGACAAGTTAGAAGAGCAGAAATTTAAAATACATGGAGACTGTTCTTGAATGACCAGACATGTTTCTGCCTGGTCAGACAGAATAAATGGAATGTCAAGAAATGTCTTCTAAAAACTTGTCTTCAAACTGAAATTGGTCTGGCATTTCGGATCATTCATGTGCATCTACTCAAATGGGACTTTATCACTCCGGTGCTGGATCGGAGAGCCTGCCTGGAGATTGTTGCTAGTTGTGGTATCACCTTCGATGTGTCACACTCACAGTCGCAGCCTCGATGCTTGCTTCTTATTCAAAAGAGAAACGGGACCCTGGTTGAGAGATCTGGAGTTTAACTGAGTTTTCTAAGCCTTGGAAAGACCTTTTATACAAAAACAGGGTAGAATTTGGTTTACTTGGCATTGCAGTCAGAGGATTTTCCATCTAGAGTTTTGACTTTTAATGTGTTTAGGAACTCTTGTGTGTAGGAGTTAAATGTAGGAGTAAATGGAATTGCACAGACGACTATCAGGATTGTCTTGTTTTATACATCATGGAAGTAATGACAAGAATGACCTCTATTACTTTCACCACATAATCTAAGCTTTAATTCTTAAACATTATGGAAATTGGAATGAGTTTTTCTAGTTGTATAAGCTTTTAAAGTTGACAAATGTAAGGTGTCTTGCTTCAGGGTAGATGTCTTCACATACTGATGGTCTGACTAGAGATTTTTAAAAAAATGAGTATATTTCACATTTAATTCATAGGTTTTCAATTATTTAATGGTTTGTTTTGCAGAGTGAAAAATTTCCTCTATTAACTGTACATCTTGGTATTAAAATCAGCTTAGTAGGCTGCAAGATTATTTTAAAAACATTTCTTTTGAATTCCAATCAGTTTTAAGTGGAACATCTTAAAATATACAGATCAACTTCAGAGTACATAACATTAATGGAGTCTGATTTCTCATGAAACCTGAGTTGTCTTATTAACAGGAATGTTAGTGGAAGTGGTTTCAATGGATGGGGATACAAAGTTGAAAAATGTTCATGGAGAGCCAGGAAGACCAGAGAGAAGAAACCTCAATTTAGATGGCACCTCCTTAGTTTTAAAACTGTGTACTATGTGTAAAACTCAGGTCTGCTCCTACATTTTGTATGTATGCATGTACTTAGGAAATTATTATTATTCACTTCCCAGTTAGAATTCATCTTAGTGATTCTTAAAGCAATCAATACTCAATGTGTAAGGGACTTGAACTGCTACATAAAAACAGATGTCAGGTCAAACTTTAGGCATCTAAGGCAAGTGTTTTTATAATCTTGCTATGTTTGCCAACCCCAATTTCCTTTTTAGTAATAAGATATAATACTACTCTTTGCTTTCTTCACAAGAATTATTCTTTATAAGAATTACTGGTATAATGTCTCTAAAAGCATTTGGAATATGAAAAAGGGCCACAGAAATGTAAACTGATATAATCATAGAAATAAGAATAATGCATATCTCATCTGCTTTAACTGAAAAGAAATTACATTTGTTTTAGAGTGCAAATAAAAACACAACACTTCGACCTAGAACTTTGGTGGCATCTGCTACTAATTTTCCCCTTGACTCTGTGTAACCTACATGCTGGCAATGTGCATGCTGTGTGTGGATGCTTTATAGGGCTGATATCAGTGTATGAGTGAGTCCTAGATTTCTAGAGCAGGGATAAACCACAGCAATCTTGTTCTTTATTTTTTTTAAGGACAAGAAACATAGACTGCACAATTTTCTCTAAGACATGAAGCAGATCTGTGGCCAAAATCAAATTTGATCATGATGGCTGGACCTATTCTTTTCAATCACAAAGATTTTTTCTCTTAGGAGATGCTAAATATTAGGATACTTGTGATTCTCCTCATTATGCCATTTGAATTCCCTGTACAAGACCATTTTTAGGGAGGGGAAAATTGAGTTTCTTATGGAAATTTTAACTGCTAATAATTGGCACAATCAGGGATATATTGAATGCCTTACATACATACAAAGTGCTCATTGAGGATATAAGGATAAATACATGTATTAACCTCTTTTTTTAGTAACTCATAGTACAGTGCAAAGACATGTTTGTATCACTGTAATTACGGTAGCACTGGGATAGAGGAGCATTCCAGTGGTACCTTGAATGTGGAGAAGTCAGCAAAGGACTTCTGGAGGTGACATTTAAACTGACATTTGAAGAATACAAATAATTATATCAGGTAGATAAGCAAAGATCAAAGAAGAAGAAGCAGGCAAGGGCCAGGAGTTATAATAAAGACACCATATCCAGGTTTAATAACACACACACACACACACACACACACACACACACACACACACACTAGGGGACTAGGGGCCTAGGGGCCTGGTGCATGAAGATTCATGCATGGGGGTTGGGTCCCTCAGGCCGACCTGCACCCTCTCCAATCTGGGAGCCCTCAGGGGAGCCCTCTCCAATCTGGGCGTTTCTGCCTACCTTTACAATCATATGAGTGAATTGTCTGAGACACCAACCCAGTTTGGTTTGTTGCTCATAGAATAATAGAGGCATTTTTTTTTTTAGGATAGCTTCCCTTTAATTTTTCCTAGACACTCTGATTTTTTTTTTTTTAGATTAATAGGATCAGTTTTATTTTATTTTTTTTGTTTTTTAATAAATCTTTATTGTTCAAATTATTACAAATGTTCCTCATTCCCCCCCACCCCATTGCTCCCCTACACCAAGTTTCCATTCAATTCTCTGCCCTTTCCCCATCCCCCATTGTCCTCAACCATAGGTGCAGTTTATGTTCAGTCTCTTCCCGCCCTGCCCCATTCCCCATTTCCCCGAGAATCATCAGTCCACTCCCCTTCCATACCTCTGATTCTATTATATTCACCAGTTAATATTGTTCATCATGATTTTTACTTCCCTTGGTTTTTAGACTCACTTGTTGATAGTTACGTGTTTGTTTATAATTTTTATCTTTATTTTCTTCCTCTTCCTAAAGAACCCCTTTTAGCAATTCATATAATTCTGGCTTGGCAGTGATGAATTCCTTTAGCTTAAATTTATTTGTGAAGCTCTTTATCTGGCCTTCGATTCTGAGTGATAACTTTGCTGGGTAGAGTATTTTTGGCTGTAGGTTCTTGTTGTACATCACCTTGAATATTTCTTGCCATTCCCGTCTGGCCTGCATGGTTTCTGTTGAGAAATCAGCTGACAGTCTTATGGGTGCCCCTTTATAGGTAACTACCTGCTTTTGTCTTGCTGCTTTTAATATTCTCTCTTTGTCTTTAGCTCTTGGAATTTTAATTATGATGTGTCTTGGTGTGGTTCTTTTTGGATTCCTTTTGTTTGGGGTTCTGTGAGCTTCCTGGACGTGTAAGTCTATTTCTTTCACCAGGTGGGGGAAGTTTTCTGTCACTATTTCTTTCAATATGTTTTCGGTATCTTGCTCTCTGTCATCTTCTGGGATGCCCATAATTCTGATGTTGGTTCGCTTGAAGTTGTCCCAGAGGTTTCTTACATTATCTTCAACTTTCTGGATTCTCTTGTCTTCTTGCTTCTGTGGAGGAATGTCCTCTGGCTCTTTGTGTTCCAAATCTTGGACTTGATCCTTGCAATCTTCCAATCTGTTTTTAGGACTCTGTATAATATTATTTATTTCAGAGATTGTATTCTTTATTTCTAGTTGACCCTTCATTATTTCTTGTTGATCCCTTATCATATCCTCATAGGTCTCATTTATTTTATCGGCCTTTTCTAAGAGATTGTTGAACAACCTTATAAGCGTGGCTTTGAATTCTATATCCAGTCGCTTTTTGTCCTCCATTTCTTTCGTTTGTGATCTGTTTCCTTGTTTCAGCATTTTCGCTGCTTCCCTGAGTTGGTAGGTTGGGAGGATCAGCTGTGTCTGTGCCAGGAGACAACCTTATTCCACTAGACTTGGAAACCTGCAAAAGCCTCTCTGAGTTCAGCTTGGATGGGGCAGAGTTTCAGGATGGAGCCTACAGCCTTGGCTTCCGGTTAGCCCCGCCCTCTGAGGTTCCTGAGTCTCAGTGTTCCTCAGTGTCCTTTGGTACTCGCTGCAAGCACCTCTGAGAGAAAGGCACTCTAGAGTTTCTCCCACTACCAGACAGTGTAGTCTCTCCCCCAACAAGCCCACAACTGGGGTTCAGAGCAGTTGGAAGTGGGGTTAAGAACTGTCCGGAGCTTATGTCTCCTTCCTGCTAGGGCGATCTCGTGGCCCAAACAACAGTCGGTCCTCTGTGCGCACAATGTGCGCGACTCAGGGGCTCTGCCGCTCCCCTAAGCTTCTGTCTTACAGCCCAGATTCCCTCTGTATGAGGCTGGAGACTGAGGGTCTTGCCCAGGACTGGGGTTCAGTGCAGTCAGAACTGGGGCTCAGCACATTCCTGAGCTTTTGAGTCCTTCCCGCTGGGGCAATTCAGCAGCTCAGCGAACAGTCCCTCCTCTGCGCGCAATGTGCGCGACTCAGGGGCTCTGCCTTTTCGCTGCTCAGCTGAGCTTCCGCCTTACAGCCCAGATTCCTTCTGTGTGAGCCTGGGACCCCCGGGGTCTCGCCCAGAACTGGGGTTCAGTGAAGTCGGAGTTGGGGTTCAGCACAGTCCGGAGCTTTTATCTCCTTCCCGCTGGGGAACGCCAGCCAGGCACTCAGCCGCCCCTCCTCTCCGGCTCCGTCCTCTCCCTGAGCACGCACAGTGCCTCCGTACCTTAGGCTTTTACAGCTCCTCTGGTTTTCCTTCTGGTTTTCTCTTTCCTTCTAGTTGTAGAATTTCCAGTCAGTCAACTTTCCTGTAGTTCTGGATAGTGTCCACTCTATATTTTAGTTGTATTTTTTGAAATTGTTGAGTGCGGCTGCAGTTAGGCTTTTACCTCTGCCGCCATCTTGTTGTCCCCGACACTCTGATTTTACTTATGTCTCTTACCTTTGCTTTCCCTCCATCCCCCACCTGCAACAGTAACTTGCTCCAGGCTCACTTTGTTCTAGTGTCAAGGAGATCCATCTGCCACCAGAACTAGGATTTCCAGCATTTCTGGTACTCCCCGTGATCTGGGCTTCCGGTCCTGGGGCTGCCACCAGAACTACTACTTCCAGAATTCATGGTACTCCTCGCACTCTGGGTTTTCCCTTCCTGCTCTGTCCTGATCCCACAGCTTCCCACTCTGCCAAGTCTTCCAAATGGCCAGCTCTCCCTCTCTGCTCTTGGTCTGGCAGCTTGGGGAGCCACGTTCCCCAAGCCGCTCCACTATCTGCTGGCTCTCCCACTCTACTCTCCACCCAGCACCTGTGTACGCAAATTAACTGGCCATCTTTGTCAGGCTAATTTGCATACCCACTCCTGATTGGCTGGTGAGCATAGCGGAGGTATGGTCAATTTACATGTTTCTCTTTTATTATGTAGGATACACAAAGCAGCAGAATATTTTAAGCTGGGGAGCGACTAATCTGATTTGGTTTTCAGAAAGATCTCTCTTTTGAAAGATCAATCAATAGTTTAGAGGCTGAGGGGAGAAATGAGGCTGTAGCAAGGGAGACCAGAAGGCTGTTGCAGTAAATGGGTGAGAATACAATGATTTCAACTAGGGGCTCTTAGCTTAGATAGATCTTTCATGAGAAAACATTGTACTCTCAAGTTCACACTGGTAGCCTTTGCCCTGATCAAAGCTGCCCTAGAATTCGCACTGCTTTTTCCTCTGCACGTGCCTTTTTTCCCCCAGTTACTGTTTTGTAGTTGGGATAATTCATCTATAAATTAGAATTTGCCTGATATGAAACTTGACATTTCTGTTCTTACTACCTTTGAAACCTCTTGCCCATTAGATAGGATTGTGCAAGTTACGAGTATTTCTCCTTTTTTTTTTTTTTTTTTTTACAGAGATCAAAAAAATGTATTTACCCAAGAAACTTAGAGAACTCCAACTCAACTTGTTTTAGGTTATAGGACATTGTTTGAATGTTGTCATGTTGCTTGCATCACCAGTCCAAATATCACCTTAGAGTGGGGAGATCAGTGGCCATATCTTGGTATTTAACTTGGTTAAAAATGGTGATTTTCTTATTTAATGAAAATGTGCTCATGATACTGTATACTTTATTCTGTTCCACAGATCTATTAGTCTAGTTCTGAACTATCTGTTAGGGCAAGTTATCCATCATTGTTCTTATTAAAAATTTTATTTAGCTCTGTTCTATTCCAGATAATTATGTGTATATATAGCAAAGAAGGTGTCTTTTTAAACAGGCCAACCTGGAAGAGAGTGAAAGAAACATCAATGATGAGAGAGAATCACCGATCAACTGCCTCCTGCATATCCCCCACTGGGGATCAAGCCTGCAACCCAAGCATGTGCCCTTGACCAGAATGGAACCTGGGACCCTTCAGTCCACAGGCTGATGCTCAATCCACTGAAGCAAATCAACCAGGGCCCAGATAAATTTTATAAACAGTCTGTTTAGTCTTCAAAATAATCCTTTAGGATTTTTTAAAATTAGAATTGCATTGCATTTATAGAATAACTGAGCAGAACCACCAACTCTAAGATGTAGAGTCCTCCCTTTCAGGAACATGGTAGAACCCATCATATTTTAGGTTTTCTTTTATGTTAGTAAAGATTTTGGGTTCTCTTCATGTAGGTTTATTCTTATGGTTTTAGTTGGTATTGTGATTTTTTTCAGTTACATCTTATTTTTAAAAACAGTTTAAAATTTCAATATAATATAAAACATTTTTACTAGTATAAAAGAACTAGTATAGAAAGTATGGTTCCCTCTCTTAGTCCTCTTCACCTCTTTCTTAAATAAACTACTATCATCAAAATAAACTATTTTACTTCACTTTTTGTTGGGTTTTAGTGTTACTTTCATATTTCTGAATGGTGTACTTATACTGTTATCTATTGATTTTTCTATTTTGATATTATCTCCAGTGGTAATGAGGAATTAGTTCAACTATTCCATCACCCCAGATGTCTTTTAGTTACTCTATTGATTAACTTTAAACTTTGACAGTTCACTTACACTTTTATTTCCTGCTCTGCCAAATGGAAATACTAGTGACCATAGTGCTCCTTTGACCAACCTTTCTCTCACTATCCTCTGAACTTCTATCACATATAATGATCTTTGCATTCTTTTTCTGTACTTATAACTACTACCTTCCATGTTTTAATCATAGGTTGATTTAAAAAATTATTAATAAGAGAAGTTTACATACTGTAACTACATAATATTACATCGTTGTGAATATGTAAATTCTCGTAAGAGCAAAGTCATCACCTAAGTTCATTCTAGTTAAGGATACTGCTTCAGAAAAAGATGTCCAAGGAAAAGGACAGATTTTGGAGATCTCTATACCAGATAATCGCCTCAAACTCATTAGAAAAATTGAGTGCCTAATAATAACTTTTTTCTTTATTGATTAAGGTGTTACATATGTATCCTTTTCCTCCATTGCCCTCCACCCCACTCCCATTAATGCCCTTACCCCTCCCCCCCACCATACTAATACTAATTTTGACAGTTATAGTCTTCATTCTCACTCAAAAAGGCACATACAGTTGCTACCTCCATTTTGGGATGAGGATTCTGAGGTGCAGGGAGAGGAAAATAATTTGTTCCAGGTCATACTGTGATTGGGCTAGGTGACCTTTGAGTGCTGTTGGCCAACTTTGGAACCTGAACTTGCAATCATGCTTCTTTCTTCTTTATATTATTTTCATAGGAAGGAAACAATTGATCGCTTTCTCTGTAAAAATTCTCTACCTTCTCTATAAAGACAACTCAGTTTAACTTCTCTGCCTTTCCGTTGCCTACACCTTGGCCTGTTTTTCTCTTGAGTAAATAGGCCTGTAAGTGACTATTTCCTGAGTGAGAGACAGAAACAAGAGTGGTGTGGTGTAAGGAAGCAGTCGGGTGAGAATGGTTATGGTGGGCCCACATCACACAAGGTTTTTGATATCCCTTTGAGAAGTTTGGGTTGGGTCTAATGAAGAAAAGGAGAAATGGTAAGATTTGTAGTGGATGGATGATATACAATTGCTGTTTTAGGGGTAAAAAGTGGTATTTTAGGAAAAAAACATGGTATGATAGAAAAAAAGTACTGTGAAGAATTGATTCAAACAGCCAAAGATTAAGTGTTCCGCAATCTACTTGAGAAATTAGTTCAGGCACATAAGGCCATGAACCCTTGTCACTGAGTTTTTGACAAATGATCCTGTACTATCTCTAATTACTTGTCAACAAAACAGAAGCTACCATGAGTGAGCTAGAGTTACTTCACCTATCTCTTTGAAGAACGGTGAATGATCGTTTCTATTGATCTGTTTAAAAAATTAGTCATGGTTAGTAGATATGAATAACATAAGGTTTTTGTCTAATCCAGTGACTTGTTGCTTCATGTTGTTCTTTAAAAATGGTATCAGTGTGTCTGTATTTCTAGGGAGGATGAGAAAATATAAAACTTGAGAGAATATGCAAACAGGAATCTGAGGCAACCCCTGCCCAATGTAGATACAAAATCAGGAGAAGAGAAGGTGAAATAAAAGCTATAAAGGATAATTTATTTTTTATAATTTCTCTTTGTACTCCCCCCACCCCCATGGCTAAGTGTATTCATCATCATTTGCCTTTTTCTTTTTCTTTGTTTCATTTTGAATGTCCAAAGTTATATTGATGATTGTTTTTAAAAATAAACCAAGGACTGTTGATTTATATTAGATACTAAATGAAATTTCTCCTGGCCTTTCCCACCCCTCAGGTAGTACCATGGTTGATATTTGGGCTTGTAGATTTACATTCTTCCAGGAGTGTACATATGTGTGCACACTTATACAGAGAAGAATCACATTAGTAATGAAGATCTCATAGGGCCTTACATTTTTATGTGATCAACAAGAAGAAGGAAAAATTTTAATTGTGTGGGACGTTCCATAACCCTACCTTCCTATTTCTATTTGTTGAATCCCAGAATGAACATGAGATAGGACTTCAGCTATTATTTATTTGGCTATCATCATTTAATTACTAATCTAGACTTAGTAACTAAAATGTCCTCATACAGTGAGCATTCTCCTGATACTGAAATTAGAAGGTTATTTTCAATTATTTTATACTTTCCTTATTCTCATTTTTGTATTTTTTTTACATTTGCTTATTCTTTCTCCTCAGGTTCTCATTGATGTTTTGAAAAATGAAAAGTCCAGAAAGTTAACTGGGAACATGAGTGAAGGCAGGCATGGGGGCATAATGAATAGGAATATATAAATTTTGGTGGTGGAGGGGGAGAGGAAGAGAGATTACTATGTCTCAAGTTTCTCATCTACCACTTTTCATTTTATTTAAAGAAGTTGGCTGGCCAGTTCTCTTCATATCTGATCATGGTACATGGTCATTCTGAACTTAATTCCATATTTTCTCACTACTTTTTCCTGTCTCAAGTTTGTACTTTTTTTTCTTAAAAAAGTGACGAATCGAAGCAATATACAGTATATACATGAGGGCAAATGAAAAATAGAACAAACGAAGAATGAAATTCTTCTGTTCTTCTTACTCTGGCGTTTCTTACTTTCTCCACTCTGGGGCACTCATTCTTATGTTGGTTGTGATCTTTCTTCCACAAAGTCTTCCTTTTTTGTGTTTAAACTTCCTTCCCCTAGTTTTCTCATTTCATTGGTTTCTTTTCTTTGAAATAAAATTTAGGTTATTTTTTTTTATTTATAAAATCAGATCAAGATTAGAATCAATGGTTGGTATTACTCCAGCTCTGACATGTAGTAACTGGAAGATCTTGGAGCAGATGCCCACCCTTTGTGTTGGGCTAAGGGATTTTTCTAAGATGCTTTCCTTGGCTTTTCTTATTCTAAGCTCAGAGATGTGTCAATAAGAACAAAAACAAAACCACACAAACATTGGCAGGCCTGGCAGGAGCCCTGAGGATTGAGGAGAGTAAGAAGTTGATGGAACTGTCAGCTGTTAGTGCAAATGGTGTGATCAGGCCCTGGCTAACATTGTAAACCAAGCATATCAAACTCAAAGGCTAAAATGGGCCAAATAAATAAGGTTTAAGTTTATGTGGGCCTAAAACAACAACACAAAAAACCTTCAATTTTTATGGAAACGTGGGTTTATTTCAATAGAGAGTTGCTGAATACAAAGGGCTGAAATACTAGTATATGAGTAATCATTAACATAAAATAATAAACATTTTAATAAAAATTAGTATTTTTTCTTGAATATTTACTTACTATACACTGAGTAACTGCACAAATTAATAAATGTAATACAAACAAACCTATTTTTCTTATTCTCCAAAAGGGAAGTATTCCCTGTTGCTCACACCAAACAAGTGAGTCTGAGACTAATGATGTGGCAATTGGCTGTTAAAATATTCTTTGCTAGTATTAGTGGAGAGAAATGGTGTGCCTGAGTGTAAGGCAATACAATTATAGTAATTAGTCACTAGTAAACATCGTAGTTTGTTATTAATAACTAGAGGCCTGGTGCATGGATTCATGCACTGGTGGGGAGCATGGCCAGCAGGGATTGCCCGCTGAGGGAGTTCCACTCATCCTGGTCAGCCCAGTGGTGCTCCCACTGTGGGAGTGCACTGACCACCAGGGGGGTCAGTGCACTGAGTGTCTGCCCCCTGGTGGTCAGTGTATGTCATAGCGACTGGTCAACCAGTTATTCTAGTGGTTCCACGATTCAGTCACTGGGCTTTTATGTATTATAGATTATGTACAATAGGATATTGTAAAATTAAGTTACAAAATTTTTATTAAAATGTTTCTTACATACCATTATATTAGTTAGGCTACAAAAATATTTGTTGTGAACCACATGCTGTCTGCGGGCCCCAAGTTTGATATGGTTGTTGTAAAATAAACGCTGGGTGTATATGGCAGTTATTCTGAAGAGATGCTACAGTTTTGGTCACTGCATATGGTAACGAATATTAAGACAATGGAAAATGGGTTCCTTTAGGGACAAGTCAAAGTTCAAAGGCTGGCCATATTGTTTCTTGGTTGAACCACTCAGCTTTATAATTCTATGGTGTTTGGTATTATCTGTCTTTTACTTCTTTTTAAGTTTCTTCATTTGACTAATGTGTACTTTTTCCGTACCACTGTTTTATTGTGTGACTACTTTATTCTATACTCATTTATTCTTGTTTTCTGGGCACAATTCCAAGTTTATATTCCTTTCTTTAATTTCTCATTTACTCAATACATAGTTTATTTTCTTGTTCTTTTATTCATGTTTCTGGGAACTTTCTCATTCTCACATGCAACCTGTTCTCTCTTTTATTTATTTTTATTGATTACACAGAGAAAGGGAGAAGGATGGAGAGATGGAAACATCAATGATGAGAGAGAATCATCACTGGGGATCGAGCCCACAACCTGGGCATGTGCCCTGACTGGGAATGACCTTCTCTGGTTGATAGGTCAATGCTCAACTACTGAGCCACACTGGCTGGGCCTCTTCTCTTTTTTAAATATTATAATTTCTTTTCTGCCCCAAAATGAGAGAAGAGGGACACTGGTGGCAGGGAGACCCAGAAATTCTAAGCCAGGATCTCTCCAGCGCTTTGGTAACATGGTGGGTGAATATGGGATGTGGAAAAAAAATAGGAACAAAAGACAAACAAAATTTCTAATAGCAGCTTAGGTTTTTCAGTAATCACTTAGGCCAATTTCACTAGAACTCATTTTCTTCACTAAAAAACACGGATTCTCGGCATTTTTGAGAAGTTGTGAGAATTAAATGAGACGATAGTGTAACAAATCTTACCGAGTGCTTGGTACATAGGCCTTCAGTAGGGTGTACATCTTTCCTCTAATAATACATGCTTGCTCATTTTTTAATTTATTTAAGAAAAATATATTTTATTGATTTTTTACAGAGAGGAAGAGAGAGGGATAGAGAGTTAGAAACATCGATGAGAGAGAATCATCGATGAGCTGCCTCTTGCACAACCCCCCACTGGGGATGTGCCCACAACCAAGGTACATGTCCTTGACCAGAATCGAACCTGGCCGACGCTCTATCCACTGAGCCAAACAGGTTTCAGCTAGCTTGCTCATTTTGGCACCTTCCACACGCACCTTGTCTGTGTTCCATTCCTTCCTTTCTGTCACGGTTGAAAGCCTATGGAAGTGCTCTCTTTGTGTGTTTTTTCTCACCCTCATCACGTACCTATCATTTTACTTAGCTCCTGTATAACCAAACCAAAAACAAGTTAAGCATATGATAAAGGTGCGAAAAGAAAAAAACTAAGGATGCAATAAGTTAAACCCTCAGCTGGCTTTAATTAGCAAAACAGCTTATGTAGTCTTATATAAATGCAAAAACAGCTTACCCACTCAATTTTGATAATCACAGCTCTCCCACAATATCCAGTTTTCCCTGAGAAGAATTAATATTTGATCATTTGCTCTGACTTCTTTCATGCTAAGTCTTTCAAATCCCTAAGTCCCTCTGTGTCTAGTCATTTTAGACCAATTGAGTAAAGGAAGCACACAGACCAAACAGAGAGAATGTTTTTAAAACTGCCAAGGAAGAGGACTAAAAAATATTGAGTCTTCAAAAATTAAAAGAGTTACAGGGTGTTTTCCTTACCTGATTGCCAAAGGACTAAAAAAATATCTAGTGTCAGCAGAGGTGTGGGAAAATGGGCACTTTTTGCATGGTTAGTGGGGATCTGAATTCGTATTTCTTTTTAAAAAAATATTTTTTATTTATTTTTTACAGAGAGGGATAGAGAGTTAGAAAAATCGATGAGAGAGAATCATTGATCAGCTGCCTCTTGCACACCCCCTTGCCAATTCTCGGTCTCATCCATGAGTCAAGGATATTTTTTAAAAAAATGCAAAACAGTAAGATCTGTGTTCATGAAAGTTTCTCCTTGTATTTGCACAACATGTTAGAAACAATAAAACTATTTCATGTCCCTGACTCAAAATTTAATCTGCATACCAAACCGTT
This sequence comes from Vespertilio murinus, assembly GCA_963924515.1. NCBI lineage: Eukaryota > Metazoa > Chordata > Mammalia > Chiroptera > Vespertilionidae > Vespertilio > Vespertilio murinus. Next base: position 182,835,248 of record OZ004706.1, read on the forward strand.
GTAATGGGTATATCTTTTATCCCATTTTATAAGTGAGGAAACTGAGGCTCAAGCAACTTAAAGAACTCTAAGTCACTAGAGGGGTGATTTTTTAAAAGTTATTTACTGTACATTTAGATAGTTTCCCTTTTATTGCATTTTACAAATATATATTGCAATCCACATTCCTATTGCTATATCTTTGTGCAAGTACCTTTACTAGTTTCTGGAAGTAAAGCTGCTGAGCTAAAGGGTTTTGTCCATTGTCAAACTGCCCTTCAGAAATACGAATTTAGGCCAAAACCGGTTTGGCTGTATGGATAGAGCATCGGCCTGTGCACTGAAAGGTCCCAGGCTCAATTCCAGTCAAGAGCATGTACCTTGGTTGTGGGTACATCAATATCTCTACAAGCTCAGTACTGAATGTGTACCGGCTGATTGCAAACTCAGCCGGTAAGGGAATATCAAAGCACGCTTCAGTCAACTGTCCTTTACTCTCTCCTTTACTCTCTGCAATTATCACTCCCTTCATAGCTGCCAACCATAATAGATTGAACAGTGATGTGTGTCGTAAACAGTGTGATGACTCTGGAATGTGGATTGCAATATATATTTGTAAAATGCAATAAAAGGGAAACTATCTAAATGTACAGTAAATAACTTTTAAAAAATCACCCCTCTAGTGACTTAGAGTTCTTTAAGTTGCTTGAGCCTCAGTTTCCTCACTTATAAAATGGGATAAAAGATATACCCATTACAACGGTTTGGTATGCAGATTAAATTTTGAGTCAGGGACATGAAATAGTTTTATTGTTTCTAACATGTTGTGCAAATACAAGGAGAAACTTTCATGAACACAGATCTTACTGTTTTGCATTTTTTTAAAAAATGTCCTTGACTCATGGATGAGACCGAGAATTGGCAAACTCTGTTGGGCCCAAACCTGGCCAGCTGCCTGTTTTTGAAAATCCAGCTTTAGTGACACACTCACACGCAATAGTTTACATACTTTCCTAAGGTCGCTTTTGCATTACACTCGAAATTGAGTGTAAGTGAGTGACTCTATGGCCCCTGAAGCTAAAACATTTACTATCTGGCCCTTTACAGAAAGAAGTTTGCTGACCTTTGGAGGAGACTGAATGTCTGAGGTCTTACTCACCTGCTATTTTAGGTCAGTGTCCGGGACACAGCAGATGCTCAGAGAGTCTTGACTAAGGGGCTGACATCTCTCTCGGAGGCCCGTAGGCCAGAGGTTATGCAGCTGGAAAGCAATTTCCGTAGGAAAGATGGCTCCGCACCCTGGTCTCCTTTGTGCTCTTTGAGTAGCCCAACAGCCAAGAAAATCGGGGACCCTGAGTTCAGTCCCAGCAGAATCCCCTTTGCTGAGCTGCCCCTGCCAGGTTTTTCTCTGAACATAAGCAAATGCCCCTTCTCATCATTATAATTGGTAGAGTCATCACACTGTTTACGACACATCACTGTTCAATCTATTATGGTTGGCAGCTGTGAAGGGAGTGATAATTGCAGAGAGTAAAGGAGAGAGTAAAGGACAGTTGACTGAAGCATGCTTTGATATTCCAAGCGCACCGTGTCTCATTAATGTTAGTTTCTGCTTGTTGTGTAGCCCGACCTTGCTGCTTTGAAGGCCTACCAGCCTGAACAAGGGTGGTGCGAACTCGCTAGCAAGTCTTCTCCTCTAATGATCGGCAAGTTGAGTTTGCAATCAGCCGGTACACATTCAGTACTGAGCTTGTAGAGATATTGAGATAGATGATGGAGGGGAAGTTCGTGCAGTGACATTTATTGATTGCCTAGTGGCTGTTACACTAGTTGCCACGCGAGGTAAGTAAGATAAATTAGCCAGAGTCCTTCCTTGAGGCACGCACAGCTCAGTGGGAGAAGATACAAGAGGAATGGGCAGATCCCTTCTTATGCATGAGAGACAGGGAGAAGTTTGCCAAGAGATATTATTTTTATGGACGCTAATATCTGGAGCAGCAGTCTCTTCAAATGAAATAATCAGAAGGTTGAATACTTGGACTGGCTTAAGGTTGAACACTTAGAGAGGGGCCCGAGAGGAAAGAGGGGGGAAAAGAGCAAAAGATTTCAGCAGCTAGCTAATGATAGAACTGGGTCAAGATTGACTTCTTCGTGCATATTCTGAGTTACTCAAATCTAACCAAGGGCACTTGTCTGACTCGATTAAATCACATATTACAAAGGAGGTGTTTTTTTAAGCTATGTTTAGCACATACATTTTTTTGTAGCTTTCTCCTTTTTTGTTTTTGTTTTGAGCAGCTAGATTTTAAAAGGGTGCAAAACCACAAGACATGCCCATAGAATTTGTAGAATGTAGCCAGTGAAAATAGCAGGTTGTGTTGCTGTAAAAAAAAAATTGTAGCACAGGAACAGAATCTCGTTCCACTTGGCATAGCTAGAAGATACAACAATATCCTTCATGGAGTTGGTCCTCAGTTATTGTTTATTGATAAATTATTGGGAGTTTTGCAATTGAAACTAAAGATGGAATACCCCTTTTAACTGTTGCAAAGAAAGAGAGAAAGAAATACATAAACATAGGAAGCAAATATCAATGAATGATTCAGAGTTCTCATGGGGACTGGAGCTATTTGCTTGCAATGAATTCACTGTTCTCTCTGGCTTCTTATTTTGCTAGTCTCAAGCTTATGAGAAAGAAAATGATTGATTTAAGATTATGGCCTCAGTTCCTCTACTTCTAGTGAATTAGAAGCTTGTCCAAATGGAACCTTCAAGGTCTTTTATTGAACTGTACAGCTAGAATATGGATGGGTCAATTCTTGGGCTTTCTCTATAAATTCTGCTGATTCACTAAGGGGACAAAACTTCTCTATTCTTCCATATGCCAGTTTTCCACGTAGCATTATGTTTGAAATCTGCAGGCAGGTAGGGATTTGAGCTACATGGGATATTATATATTCTGCAAAGCACATTAGACCTTTGCTATTTGGTAAATTTCATATAAAATTCAATTACCTATGAAGTCACCCTAAGGAAGCCACTCACCCTGAGGTACATAGGAAAAGGAAAATTATCAATCTATTTTTCAACAAGTGACTTTTTTTTTTAAAGAGTAGCATGTTGATTTTTTTTTAGTAATATAAAACCCAAATGCAAAAAAGATGCGGCAGAGCTCGAGACTGATACAGATAAGTGTGTGAAGGAATTATTTTCGACACCTTTCTCCCTGCACCCCCCTCCGCAGTCTTTGAAACTATTTAGCGAAAGTTTAGGTGCACCTGTAGCTAAATAATTCTAATATTAGGATATTAGGTTGGAATATCTGTTTCTTAGGCTCAGAAATTGTGCTGAGCCCATGGTGGGATTCCGAGGACCGTTAACTATAGGATAGTCCTTATGGTCTAACACCTACTGTAGCTGGCTGCAAACAGCCTTGGAGTTTGAGATTTGCTGCTGCCATCTCCATTTCAAATGCCTTGAGTTTCCCTAGCATTCTTAAAAATTTCGATCCTTAGAACTTATTCATCTTATAACTGGAAGTTTGTCCCCTTTGCCTAGCATCACCTCATTTCCTCACCCTCTAGCCCCTGGAAGCCACCTGTCACTCTCTGTTTCTATGAGTTAGGCCTTGTCAGATTCCACATACAAGGGATACCATATAGTATTTGTCTTTGTCTGTCTGACTTACTTTGCTTAGCAGGATTCTAAGTTTCTTTCATGATGTGGTAAATAGGATTTCCTTTTTTCTTTTCTTTTCATTGCTAAATAAATACCCCGTGGGGGTTTGTGTGTATATCACATCACATGGATTGCTTCCATGTCTTCACTACTGTGAATAACACTTCAATAAACATGGGAGTGCAGGTAGCTCTTAGAGGCGGTTTTCATTTCTTTTGGATATATTCCCAGATATAGAATTGTTGGATCATACGGTAGTTCTATTTTTAGAGGAACATCCACACTGTTTTCCTTAGCAGTTGTACCAATTTACATTCCTGCCAGCAGTGCCCAAGGGTTCCTTTTTTCCACATCTTTGCCAACACTTGTCTCTTGACTTTTTGATGATAGCCATTTTAACAGGCATGAGGTGATATCTCATAGTGATTTAAAAAATATTTATGGTTGAAAGCATTACAGATGTCTCATTTTATTTTATTTTATTTTTTTCCCATTGACCCCCTCCACTCCGCATCCTGCCAGGCCTTCACAACTGTATTGTCTGCGTCCACAGGCTATGTATATATGGATATAAGTTCCCCAGTTAATCACTGCCCACCCATCTCCCCCAACACCTGCCATCCCTATAAAATTTGTCAATCTGTTCCATGATTCTATGTCTCTGGATCTATTTTGTTCATCAGTTTATTTTGTTCATTAGATTCCACATATGATTTGAGATCATGTGATACTTATCTTACTCTGACTGCCTTATTTTGCGTAGCATGATACTCTCCAGATCCATCCGTACTGTTGCAAATCGTAAGAGTTCTTTTAAAAAAAATATAGCTGCATAGTATTCCATTGTGTAAATGTACTACAGCTTTTTTATCCACTCATTTGTTGATGGGCACTTGGGCTGTTTTCAAATCTTAGCTATTGTATATTATGCTGCTATGAACATAGGGGTGCATATATTCTTTCTGCTTAGTGTTTCTGATTTCTTAGGATGTATTCCTAGTTGTGATTTTGACTTGCATTTTCCTTATGATTAGAGGTTTTGAGCAAATTTCATGTATTTGTTGGTCATTTGTATATCTTATTGGAAAAAAAATGTCTATTCAGTTCTTCTCCTTATTATTATTTTTTAAATATATTTTATTGATATTTTACAGAGAGGAAGGGAGAGAAATAGAGAGCTAGAAATGTCGATGAGAGAGAAACATCGACCAGCTGCCTCTTGCATACCCCCTACCGGGGATGTGCCCGCAACCAAGGTACATGCCCTTGACCGGAATCGAACCCGGGACCTCCCAGTCCGCAGACCGACGCTCTACCACTGAGCCAAACCGGTTTCAGCTCTCCTTATTTTTTAATCAGATAGCTTGTTTTTGCTATTGAGTTATAGTTGTTCTTTATATATTTTTTATATTAAATGTATGATTTTCAAACATTATCCCATTCTGTCAGTTGCTTTTTCACTTTGTTGATTGTTTCTCTTGCTGTGCAGAAGCTTTTAGTTTGATATGTCCCACATTTTTTCTTTTGTTACTTATGTTTTTGGTTTCATATCCCAAAAAAATTATTACCAAGGCCCATGTCAAGGAACGCCCCCATGTTTTATTCTAGGAGTTTTATGAATTCAGTTCTTATGTTTAATTCTATTTTGAGTTAATTTTTATGAATGGTGTAAGGTATAGATCCAATTTTATTTTTCTTCATGTTGTTACCCAGTTTTTTCAATACTATTGATCAAAGAGACTATTGTTTACTTATTGAGTATTTATATCTCCCTTGTTAAATATTAGTTGACCATGTATATTTGTTTATTTCTAGGCTCTTGATTCTGTTCCATTGATCTATGTATCTATATTTATGCCAATACCATACTGCTTTGATTTCTATATTTTTGTAATATAATTTGAAATAAGAAAGTATGATGCTTCCAGCTTTGTTCTTGTTGCTCAGGATTGGTTTGGCTAATAGTGATCTTTTGCGATTCCATACAAATGTTAGGTTTGTTTCTTTATTTCTACAAAAGTACCATTGGAATTTTGATAGTATGGTCATTTTAATCATATTAACCTTTCCCATCCATGAAATTGAGATATATTTCTATTTGTTTTCAGTTGCTTTCATCAATGTCTTATACTTTTTAGTATACAGGTCTTTCATCTCCTGGGTTAATTTTTTTTTGCTATTGTGAATAAGATTTAAAAAAAAATCATTTTCAGAATTTTGTTAGTTTGTAGAAGCATAATTTATTTCTGTATATTGATTTTGCATCCTGAAACTTTAATGAACTCATTGATTTTTATTTCTAATAGTTTTTTGGTGGAAATATAAATATTTTCAAATGTAATATATAAATATTATATCATATTCAAATTCCTTTGTGACTTAGATGCTTTCTACTTTAAATAAGAAATGGCAATGAATTCTATAGTAGGTCCTTATGGCTCGTTTAGTATCTCTCAAAATAATCACATGATTTTTTCCCCTTATATTTACTAAAATGGTGAATTACATTATGGATTGCCTACAAATAAAATTTTTCTTGCATTCCTGGAAAAAATCCACTTGTTGAAGCATTATGATATTTTTTACATGTTATTCTTTTTATATCAATATTTATAAGTGAAGTTGTTTTGTAGCTATTTTTGTACAATCTTTATGAAGTCAAGTTTAGGTATTAGTATTTTATCTGCTTGATAAAATGCATTTGGTAGTTTATGCTTTCTTTCTTATACTCTGGAACAATTTAAATAGCATAAGGCTTATTAATTGTTTGAAGGTTTGTTAGAATTCCTCCCCACTCCCCACAAAACCACATGGAGCTGGTGTTTCCTTATGGGGTTGTTTTATTTTATTATTAAATATATTTTTATTGATTTTAGAGAGGAAGGAAGAGGGAGAGAGAGATAGAAACATTAATGACGAGAAACAATCATTGATTGGCTGCCTCCTGCATGCCCCCCACTCAGAAATGAGCCTGCAAACCAGGCATGTGCCTTCAATCAGAATCAAACCCAGAGACCCTTCAGTCCACAGGCCGACACTCCATTCACCGAGCCAAACCAGCTAGGGCTATGGGGTTGTCTTTATTTTGAGGGAGAATCTTTTCTATTTCATATATGAAAATTTATGTTTAAGTTTATTATCTGTATTTGGGGCCAAATTGGGGACAATATATTTTTTAGGAAATTATCCCTTTAACTTAGGTTTCCAATTTTTATTTATTTATTTATTTTTGCCTAGAGTTGGTGAATATTGTCTTTTGGTATTTTAAGTATATACTCTGTTTCAATATTTTTTCCCTTTTGTGGTTTCTTATTTTGTTTATTATACTTTCCCTTTTTTTTCTTGAGTAGGTTTGCTAGTGTTCTCTCTCTCTCTCTCTCTCTCTCTCTCTCTCTCTCTCTCTCTCTCTCTCTCTCTCTTTTGTCATTGGGATACCAGAGGAAAGGGAAAAACCCAAAACCAGTGGTGGTAGTCTAGTGGAAAGCTGAAGTGGAGATGTTAGGAATTATACAACTAGTGATCATTAGAGGTCTAGGGTGAAATCATTAAAATGTGAGAGTTAGCGGGGTGGAGGACAAGAGTACTGGAAGTGAGGAGGCCCAGGAACAAAATCCCCAGCATGTTGGGTGTATCATCTAATATTAAGTCACTGTCACCAGGAATGATGATGATGGCAGGAGTTGTAGTGAGCTTGGTGCAGAAATGGTCAGCGGATGAAAGAGTGCCTGAGGGTGTGGCACACAACTCGGTGAGGCCAGGTAGCAGGTGCTGGAGCACAGGCAAATAAGCCGAAGCCCTTAATGATCTTCCTGCAGACAGTAAGCACTCTACGAATGGCAGATGATATCCAGTATTAAATGTTTGGTGAATAAGTGATCTTGGTAATGTAATGCTATGTTCAAAGCAGTCTCAGAAAATGTGAATGTGTTCAGTAGGGACTCAAACATAAGACAAAACAGAACTCTTTCCCTTTACTCACCTGGAAAAGAATTCTGGCCTTCTGTAATCGAATGTGGCTTTGTCCTCCTGACTCCATGGGTCTCTGGTGGATAATAGTCTTTGCCTGGCCATCTATGCCATGCTGGCTTCTTTGCAAGCATTAGACTCATGATGTGGTGCCAATGGAGACTATTAGGAATCTATACATTAATCAGATCTAAGGAGTGTGATTTAGAGATTTTCAGTGTGAATGTTATACTATTTGAGCGATCTAGCAACATGAGTGATTAAAGTTAGCTGGCTCTCCATTGCCAAAACTCTCCTGGAAGGCTTGGAGAAATGAGAGGCAGGGTTTGATGTAAAGTCAGGTAAATGCATCACAGCCATTGGCGAGTCAGCTCAAAGCAGGCTGCGTGGGACGACCAGACTTTGCTCTGTCCTCCTCCTCCTCCTTTAGAATAATTTGATCATTATGTTCCATGTGAAAGTCAAATTAATAAGCTTGTTCTGCATGGTTACCTACATAAATCCAAAGGCGGTGAAGCATATCTTACATATTTATAGAGGTTCCTGGAGGGAGGGAAGCTGAGGAAGTTAGACTTGAAAGTGGAGGCTGATCGAGATGCAGCTTTCCTCTTAGTTTATCTGAGGTGAAAATCGGTCATTTCTGAGAATGGATTTCAAATCTTTCCGTTAATGATGGAAATTGGAACAGCAAATCTGCCTGTTAATAAAAGTGGAAGAAGGAAGTCGAGATTTCATATACTAATGTTTCATGTGAGATCAGCTGGAAAGTGATTTCATGTTAAAACATAAAGCAGTACACAAGTAAAGTGACTAAGAGTGGAGTATGCTTATGCAACATTTTATTTTACTTTTTTGCTGAAGGACATTATGCTCCCCAGGTTTTCTAAATACTAAAATATTCTTACTAATTAAAAAAATAATATATGCTTGTCATTGGAAAGTTAATTATACAGGAATATCCTATATAATAAAGAGGTAATATGCAAACTGACCATCACTCCAACACACAAGATGGCTGCCCCCATGTGAACACAGATGGCTGCCACACAATGGCCGGCAGGGAAGGGCAGTTGTGGGCAATCAGGCCAGCAAGAGAGGGCAGTTGGGGGCAATTGGGCTGGCGGGGGTGGAGGGGGCATTTAGGGGTGATCAGGCAGGCAGGCAGGCAGGCAGGCAGGCAGATGAGCGAATAGGAGCCAGTGGTCCAGGATTGTGAGAGGAATGTCTGACTGCAGTCAGACATCCCCCAAGGAGTCCCAGATTGGAGAGGGTGCAGGCTGGGCTGAGGGGAAGCCCCCATGCACGAATTTCATGCACTGGGCCTCTAGTTCATTTATATATATATGTCTTGTATCCTTGTGTAGCCTCTAAGCTCTAAGAATTGAAGTTAAAGGCTTGAAGAATAGGAGCATTTTTTTAGGTGTTGCTAAATTTCCCCAATTTGTAAGAATGCATGCTTACCCATTGCAATTCTCCCAATTCTGATATGTGTGTCTCTCCCTACCCCCTCCTCATCCCCCAATGCCAAGCAGTTCTCCGAAACCAACTGGATATCCTATCATGCAACTCAATTCAGACACTAGCTACCTGGAGATAGCATCAGGTCCCACAGGTTAAGGTCTCAGTCTCCCAAGAATGCTCCCAGGTTAACATGCCAATTGCAAATCCCAATGGACTTTCAGTCAGAGGTTTCCATGATCCCTTCATTGAGTTTAATTAATTTGCTGGAGTTGCTCCCAGAACTCAGGAAAACATTTACTTACTAGATTACCTGTTTATTATAAAAGATTTTGACTCAGGAATAGCCAGATGGAAGAGACACATAGGGGAAAAGAGGGAGGAGCTTCTATGTTCTCTCTGAATGCACCAGTCTCCCCAAATCTCCTAGTGTTCACCAACTGAGAAGCTCTCAACCCAGAAGACCTTTGAGGTTTCATTATTTAGGCATGGTTGGTTAAATCACAGCCATTGTTGAGGTCAAGGGAGCTCCACTGGCAACCAGCCCCCACGCTTAGTTTACCCAGGGGGTGTCAAGAAGTCACCTTATTAATATTACAAAAGACACCTTGATCATACTCAACACTTAGGAAATTCCAAGGAGGAGCTATGTGCCAGGGAGGAAGACCAAATATATATTTCTTATTAAAAATCACAGTATCTGCCGAAACTGGTTTGGCTCAATGGATAGAGAGTCGGCCTGCAGATTGAAAGGTCCTGGGTTTGATTCCGATCAAGGGAAGGTACCTTGGTTGCAGATATATCCTTAGTAGTGGGTGTGCAAGAGGCAACTGATCAATGTCTCTCTCTCATAGATGTTTCTAACTATCTCTCTTTTTCTCTGTAAAAAAATCAATAAAATATATTTTAAAAAATCATAGTATCAGACTCTACTGTAGCCAGCAATGGGTTATTATTGGTTTAATCTGCATTTCTTGAGTTGTTAGCACTGTTGAGCATCCTTTCATGTGTACTGATAATGTCCTCTTCTATATTGTTGATAGTATTACAGATATCTCCCATTTCCTTACCCCTTTATCCCCCATCCTCCAGCCCCCTCCATATAACCATTTTTCTTATTGACTTTTAATAGCACATCAAATATGAGGCATATACAATATTTGTCACATATATTGCAAATATCTTCACCCATTTCCTTTTAATTTCTGGCTTTGTTCATAGTATGCTTTGCCTCTCCTTCTTTAGTTTAAGAGAAGTGTTCCAGTTTGGTGACTTAGGCTCACAAATAACATGTGTCTTGAGTGGTTATCTCCCCTGGCAGGCTCTCCAGGACCGTGGGAGCCCACTGAGTGCTTGTTGGTGGCACTATTAGATTATGCTGTCACGCAGGGCAATGTGTTTACAGCAAGAGCGTGGGGTGGGTGTGCATTCAGAATTCTTGATTTGGGTTTTGTTTTTCTGCTGTACACTAATTGTGTGATCTTCGGTGAGTTCCACTATTGAAACAAGAATTATATCTGTCTTGTCTCATGGAACTGTTATGACAGTCACATAATGTAATGAAAGTGAAATCAAACAAGCTATAAAGGGCTCTGTATGTATTTTTATTATTTATATGGTAGGGTGTTTTTGTTATTTTTTTTCCTGACTAGTTTGAGGAAGACCACAGGAAATTGCAAAAGTATCACATTTTCTCCTCCCAGGCCTCCATATGTCTTTTGTCACACACTACCTGAGTCTGATTAATTCTACTTATTTCACTTTGAAACTGTTCTTTTTCCTGCTATCCCACTGCAATCATCCTACTCTAAATCAGAGCTGGAAATATGAAATGGAGAAAACAGGTTGGGTAGAGAAGTGAGACCTCTTTGTTCCCATCCCCCATAGCAGGGATTCTCTGCACTGTAGTACAGGGTGTGTACTGTGCTACTTGTGGGCTATACAACCAGCACACCATATGTGGGGCTCTGCCTGCGGGGTATGTGCTTGTCAGATGATCTCTGGGCCTCCTTGTAGGGAGGACAAAGTCTACTGGGTGGCCTGTTATTTCTGTTGATCAGGATATCTGGGGGCCCAAACAGAATTACCTAGGGCCATGGTCAGCGAACTGTGGCTCACGAGCCACATGCGGCTCTTTGGTCCCTTCAGAGTGGCTCTTCCACAAAAGCCCATTGCCTGGGCGAGTCTATTTTGAAGAAGTGGTGTTAGAAGAATATTTAAGCTTAAAATTTTTGGCTCTCAAGAGAAATATCAATTGTTGTACTGTTGATTTTTGGCTCTGTTGGCTAATGAGTTTGCTGACCACTGACCTAGGGGCAAAGGAGGAGAGGCTCTTTTGTCTCACATTCGTCAAACAGTATCAGACATGTCTCTAAATCAGTATTGAACAAATATGTGAAGACTTCTAGTTGAAGCTGAAACTGGTTTGGCTCAGTGGATAGAACGATGGCCTGCGGACTGAAAGGTCCCAGGTTCGATTCCAGTCAAGAGCATATACCTTGGTTGCGGGCGCATCCCCAGTGGGGGGTGTGCAGGAGGCAGCTGATCGATGATTCTCTCTCATTGATGTTTATGACTTTCTATCCCTCTCCCTTCCTCTCTGTAAAATATCAATAAAATATATTTTTTAAAAGAGACTTCTAGTTGAAGAGGCCCCTGAGTTATTAGCCCACATGTCAGTTCTGCTCTTATCTAAGTCACTGAGTGTACTTGGTAGGCAGCCCCAGTCTTGTCCTCCTAAAGTATCATCCCAACCACAGCCAGACAAGGCCAAGTTCATCATTTCACCTCCCAGTTTAGTAAAAGCCTATGGCAGATTTCCATTGCTCTTAGGATGAAGACCGTGATCTCTGCCTGGCCTGAGAGATCCTGTGAGGATGGCCCCACCTCCTCTCCCACCATACTGCCCCGGTGCTCCTGTACGTGTCCTTGCAGTGGACTGCTCCCCTTGCCTTCTCCCTGGCTGGCTGCTGATTGTATCTCAGCCTGAGCACAGACGAAAAGCCCCCTCCTCAGAGAAGCCTTCCCTGAGAGCTCAAGCTTTGGCAGGCCCTATGTCATCTCTGTTTTCTCGCTACGTACTTATCTTTCTGTAGCACTTCTGACAAATATTATGAAATACTTTGTGTAATTTGTTGTTAGTTGTGGATCGCTTCTGTTTACTGATCACAGGCATTCTGCCTGTCATTCTCATTACTGTGTCCTTAGTCCCTAGAAATACAATTTGTTATCCTGAAGACACTCGCTATTTATTTAATAAAAGACAGAACAGATGACTAGATAAATAACTGCAGGACTTTGGGTAATTTAAATGTGACCAGGCCTTTCTCCTGGCTGGAAGCTGGCCATTAGCCAGGGAAACGGGGACTTTGTCCAGGAGGAGCCTCCTTTGCAGGGAGGACAGGTAGACCAGAAGCCTATGCAAATGAACCTGGGCTATCAGTGATCCCACTCACCCTAAAGTTGCCTTTTTAACAAATATATATTTTATTGATTTTTTTACAGAGAGGAAGGGAGAGGGATAGTCAGAAACATCGATGAGAGAGAAACATCAATCAGCAGCCTCTTGCACCCCCCCCCCAATGGGAATGGGCCCTCAATCAAGGTACATGCCCTTGACCGGAATCGAACTGGGGACCCTTCGGTCCCCAGGCCGATGATCTATCTACTGAGCCAATCGGGTTTCCACGAAAGTTGCCTTTTTATGGCTTATTTTCCCTTTGCAGACCACCAGCATCTTAAGGTGCTGGTTCTTCTGCCTTTCTTTTTGTTTTTAACCTGATTTGGTGAATGTAAGACTGTTGAACCCGAGTGTCAGGAAATTTCTGTTTGGACCATCGCTTTTGTCCCTTGGGGTTGGGGAAGAATTAAATTCCTGAGCTATCTTGCTACTTACTCCCAGGGCTAGAGTATTTTAAGATGACAACATTGTTGATTAAATTACGTTGTTGTTGTTGTTTTTTAATCTCATTTGACACAAGAGTCAAATTTTTAACTCCTTGGAGCTTTCAGTTCTTTTACTGACTTCCGGTAAACACAGCAGGATGAAAGCCCAAATTGCTCCTTCTCAGCACCTGGCTCAAATCCCTGTACTACACACGTTGGGGACAGCGATGCCAAGGAAAGAAAGGGAACTGGTCAAGTACACAGGATTAAAAAATCTAGCTCTGCCGTAGGCTCAGGAATTCATAGTACTGGATTAGATATTCCATAGATGCTTAACACTTGCTCAGTATGAAAAAGAATGAATGTGTATTCTGTTTTAGGATGGGTGATGCTCCTTTTAATATATCAAAAATGTATTTCTTTTTTAGAAATATTTTTGGAAGTTCTCATTAAGTTTTAGAGTGAGGGGATGGGATAGATTTAGGTGTTTGCTAATTATCACTTAAACTCTTTTCCATATCAAAGACCATCTGGATATTTGGATTCTGCATTTTCCCCCAGAGTTCTATCTACATCTCTCTCCACCCCTCTCTGGTCTTCTAAATTGTCTGCTTTGCTGATCTACAAAGAAAACACAGATTGTTAATTGCGTCTTTTGATTTATCGTAAAGGTTCTGTAAGTTTGGGAGAAGGGATTAGGATATGTGCCTTGGCTGGCTGATACCCTCCCCAGGAGCATTCTTATTAAAGTGTGTTTGAACGAAGCAGTCAAACATCTTTCATCCCGGAACTGGGAAAGTGGATGTAGGGAGTTATTTGCATTGTTAGAACACACATGCTTGTTGTTACGCTGGGTGGGAGAGCACATTCACTTTCCTTATTGACTCTGGGGTGAAGAATACATGCATTTTTTATCAACTAAGCTTTTACACTCAGCCTGCTGACTAGGAAGAGCAAATGGAGCTGGCCCTGCATGACACTGCGTTTGTATAAAATTGCTTCACTCTCTGGGAGGGGAGTTGGAAATCAAGAATGAAGGTGACGGTGAATTTTGCGCAGTTGCAAACAGGTGGACTCTATACCGTCAGCTTTTGTTCCGGGGATGAATTCTGCTCGTTACCTACGAGCCACCAAGGCCAGCCTACAAGCAAGAGGTAGGAGAACTGGACTTGATCTTCCAATGACAGGAGTGATCAAGAATCTGTGGATATGCTAGTGCTTTAAGCCCCAAAAGCTATATATTATAATGTCTCTATGCCGTTGCTTCATTGAGCTGTTTCATGAAAAGGCAGCCCAGCAGAATCCTGTCAAAGACATTATCAGCAGCACAGTGAGTTCATGGGTTTACAGTTTCAGAATTAGTGGATTGTCAAGGGCTTGAGTTTGGGGCAGGAGGCAGGTCAGGAGCGCTGCTCCCGCAGAGACTTGGTGTAGGCTCCCTACTTGGACCTGTGTTTTATAAATTGTGGTGATTTTACCCTCTAGCTCGCCCGAAGGAACATCAAGTTAAAATGGGAACTATTCTTAGAAGGCCAGTTTTACTAAGTTTTAGAAGACTCTTATTATGAAGTTGAGATTACCATTTCACTTTTTAAAGATAAAGGTCTTCAAAGGATTTAAGCATGGGAGGTAAGAGGTTAGAGCTGCACATTAAGAAGGTTACTACTGTTGCCAGCGTTGAAAAGAGGAGAGGGTGAGGTAGGATCATGACACTAGGTAGCCCCCAAAATGTCAAGTACTAAAAGGTTATGGTGTGACAGCCAAGTTTAGAGATAAAGGACTGAGCAGTAACGGGACAGGGGAGATAACCAAGAGGGAAAAGCTAGGGTGTGGTGTAGGAGAATGGAGAAGAGAGCAGTGACAAGGTGTCTGGCTTGGGTGGTTGGTGATGTCACCTATTCCTGAGACTAACCTGGGGGTGGTGGAGGAAATGTGTAGGCAGCTATATTAACCATTTCTTTTTATTTTCTGTATTCTCATGCTTTCAGATCTGGGGTCTTAACCTGGGAGACCACCTCTCCTAGGGTTAGTTAATCCTAGAGATGATTATTCGCCCATGAGCACACCTTTTATATAAAAAACTAATCCAGCCCAACCAGCATGGCTCTGTGGTTGAGCATTGACCCAGGAACCAAGAGACCCCCAGCTGGATTCCTGGTCAGGGCATATACCCAGGTTGCAAGCTTGATCCCCAGTATGGGGTGTGCAAGAGGCAACTGATCAATGATTCTCTCTCATCATTGAAGGTCTATCTCCTTTTCCCTCTTCCTTTTTCTCTGAAATCTATCTATCTATCTATCTATCTATCTATCTATCTATCTATCTATCTATCATCTATCTATCATATCTATCTATCTATCTATCTATCTATCTATCTATCTATCTATCTATCTACTAACCAACCCAGATTCCTCATGCTCACCTCCTTCATCATTCTCTCATATGCAGATCACTATTCACCTTCCCTAATCACCCAGTGCCCAGGTACCAAACAACTGGGGACAGCCCCTAGGCACCAGAGCCCCCGACATTATTTAAACTAGCCAATCTTAAGCATGCTTTCCCTGCCTGACCCGATCCTTCCCGCCAAAACCACAATAAAGGCTCTTGCCCGCCTCCTACTCCCACCCCTACCGGATCCCTTTGCTTCCTGACCCACCCTGGTGCTTCCTCTGTGTGGCCACTCCCACGACACTGGGCTTCCTGTTTCTAGGGACTGAGGGTATACCAAACCTCTCCTTCCTGATAGCTATATCCTCGTCTGTGTCACTTACTATACATACTGGGATTTTAAAACAAGTCCCAGGTACTTTTAAAACCATGGGGCCAATGGAGGGTGTGGTTTTACATTTGCTGAGTTTGAAGTGTCTGAGGTACACCTGGATGGCGATGTCTAGGAGCAATCAGACACAAGGACCTTGAGCTTGAGGAAAGAGGTCTCGATATTTCCTCCCCATTTTGTCCCGCGGGTGTCTGTGGGAAATAGGTGAGATCATGTAGGAGAAGAGGCTTGAAAATTATGAAATGTTGTGTCAATAAACAGTATTCTCATTTTATCACTTTCCTTTAGAGTTTAGGGATAATTCTGTCAAAATAGCAGTACCTTGCTGAAAATAAGTGAAAAAGGAATTTTGCCTGAAAAAAGGAAGTTGCCAGTCTTTATTCTGACAGGAATGTATACAGGAGTTCACTTGGCTTAGTGTTACTGCCACCACACTGGCTTAGGTTTGATTTTAAAAAGAGCAGCTATCCTAGTGACAGAAAAGGGGACTATTAGGAAATGAATATTTTTATTTGTTTTGATCTAGTAATTGGAGATGTAAAATAAGAATAGTCTAAGCATGACTCAGCCAAAAAAAAAAAATCAAGATTTGAGTCTGATTTCTTAGGAATTCCTTTCCTCCTTCAAAGGTTGTTTCTTTTATTGTATATTTTTTGGAATTAGTAGTGTTTACACCTGTTAAATGCACATCAAGTGTGTTTCCAATAGGCGAATTAAAGAGCTCTCGGCCCCAGAGATCACAGAGATGAGTTAGGGCCATGACTCTGGGGAGCAGGGCTTTGTAACCCCACCTGTCATGCCCCTTGTCTTTCTGTAGCTTTGTCTTTGTTGCCTTCTGGGTTCCAAGGTGCTATGCCTTTCTGCTATCATCATTGATTCTTCATTCCAGTGACTCTGGTTTTCCTTTGGAATTTAAAACAAGAAGCTTATATATCCCAGTAATGGAAACCAAATTCAGGATGTCACCTCAGGGCAATTTTCTTTTCTGGGCCCAGTAACAACCAGGGACTAGGCAGGTACTTGGATGTGCAGCATGCCGGCGGACCTGTGGGGCTACCCAACAAAGAGGGAAGAAAAGAAAAACCACTCACCTAAATACACCTTAGTTCCTGACTGCCCCTTGTTCCTTTATTCTCCAGCCATACATTTATTGGTTCACGTACTCAACAAATACACACTGAGCGTGTCCTCCATGCCTAGTTCTGTTGTATATATTGGGGAAATACAATGATGAGCAAAACCGGACATGGTCTCCTTTTGTGGTGCTTACATGCTACCAGCAGCATATTGGCGTGTCAGATAAAATGGTAATGCAGAATATAATTAATGGAATAATTTTGAGCAGTTCAATATTAGGACCTTAAGCACCCAGTCAGTCACCGGTGACTGACACTATACTTTAGGTCTAGAAGACAAAACAGGCTGGGCGCTTACCATGTTAATTTAACTAGGGGCCCAGTACATGAATTCGTGCATGGGTGGGGTCTGGTCAGCCTGGCCCCTATTGGGGTAGATCAGGGCCCCATCTGTCAGAAAGAGGGGTGGTGGGAGCTTGGCTGGTCCTCATCTGCTCTAATTGGGGGAGAGGAGCGGGCAGCAATTGGGGGCAGAGTTGGCTGGTGGAGTGGCCATGGGCTGATTGGGGTGGGGCTGGGTGGGGGAGGGGCTGCAGGAGGTTGGCTGGCTGGCCCTGCCCCTTATTGGGGGGCGGGGGGGCAGTCAGGGACGAGGTGGCTGGGGGGAGGGGCTGCAGTAGGTTGGTCAGCCAGCCCCCCCCCCCCCCCCCCGAGGTTGGGCTGGTTGACTGGCCGCAGTGGGTATCATAGCAACTGGTCGTTCTGGTTGTTACAGCATTCAGGTTACTGGATTTTCGTATATAGAGATGGTCGCTACACTGCAATACCAGGGTATTCTGGAGGATTAATACCAACAGGCACACATTTTATTATCTACTGCTGATAAAAAATTATCTGCAAATGAACAACTTTTTACTACCTTTCACAGTTTCTCTGAGTCAGGAATTCCAAAATGTCTTGGCTGGGTGGTTCGGCCTTAGGGTGTCTCATGGGAATGCAATTGGATATCACCTGAGAGTGTAGTGATCTGAAGGTTTGACAGGTTGGAGGATCCACTTTCAAGGTGGCTCACCCATGCCATTCTGAAGTTATTGCAGGTGGAGACCTCAGTTCCTCTTCATGGCATCTCCAAGGGGCTGGTTGAGTCTCCTTATGATACCATGACTGGCTAACCCCAGAGTGGAATAATTTGAAATGACATGGTCACTTATTCTTGTTTCAATGTGGGACAAGACTAAACAAAGACATGAATCTCAAGAGTCAAGGCTGTCTGACTATTTGGCAGGGTGGGCTCTCTTGGAGGTTGGCTCCCATTAGTATGGTATAAGTTCAGGTAAATATAACATGAGATCTAAAAAATCAGTGTCTTAAACAAGATAAGACTTTATTTTTCTACATATAAATACTAAGGGTAGGTGTGGCAACTCTGTGCCCCACTAGGTTTCAGGTTTCTTTTGCCTTTCTGCTCTACCACTGTTCGTTAGGACTTCTGTAAATATTAAGCTGTTTGAGATGAGGGAGAAGTTTGGGGGCTAAGGGAAAGAGCTAGTTTTCTTATGCAAGGAAGGCTTGTGATTATAAGATGGCTGCTGTGGTTCCAGCCATCAAATCTACATTCAAGCATCAGGAAGGATCAAGAATGAAAGGCAACTGCTAACTGAATCAGCCCCTCTTTAAAAAGTACCTTTCATAAAAATGAAGTTGCAGTTGGATCACATTGGCCAGAGTTTAGTCACATGGCCATCTATATGTGCAAAGGAGGCTGGGAAATATTTTTAGCTAGGCACATGGCCACAATGCTTGTATAAGCAATGAACAGTGCCTGCCAGAGGGTTTTGTGTGTGTGTGTGTGTGTGTGTGTGTGTGTGTGTGTGTGTGTTTTAAGCATCATACTGTTTTGCTTTTGGTGTAGACTGTTGTGGACTCCAAAACCTACCTTGGTTTCAGTAACACACAGAACATGCAACTGTGTGTATCCAATCACACGGGCCATTATTTTTAGGAAAACAACACAATTAAGCCAAATCTGTATTTCTCTGGATAATATTTGAAAAATATTATCCAGGGAAATATAGGCTCCAATGTTTGAGAATTTGTTTTCCATATATGCCCATGGACATTTAAATACTTGAGGTAATGTTCCGATATGAGCAGCTATCTATGTGAATTTTCTGACATTTGTCCAGTCCTGTACCTAACATCATTTAAAATGTGTCAGAGAATAGGTAGGTGTGCATTCTGTTCTGTGTTTTGCAATTGGACTAGCTAATCATCATAGCTTCTTTTGCTTGTTCGCCTAAAGCCTTATCTCTCAGAACCAGAAAATAGGGATGTTTGGTCTTCGTTCTATATTGAGTTCTAATTGCTGCTTATTTAAAAACCCTGATCCTAAGCTTAATGTCCTGGAGAAATGAGGGAAAAGGCGAAATTCTCTACTAGTTAGCGTGGAAGGCAGGCAGCTATTTAGGAAAAAGTGTTAGATTCACCACAAGGGCTTTTATTTTAGATCAGTGATTCTTAACCTGTATTTCCATAACACAACGAAGGTCAGTTAGTTAAAATTTGGTTAAGAAAGTACATCCATGGGGGGAAAAAATGTAACAGTTTCCACTTGGACGTAGACCCTTGGCAACAGAGCACTTGTTCTAAAAGGAGCAAAAATATTAATGGGCACAGTCCAAATTGCTGACTATGCTTCGGTGACTTCTTTGTTGACATTCCAGCCCGTTGTCTGTGGTGTCACTGTCCCTGGTGTGTGTGACGGAAGAGCCTGGGCTGTGTTCCACGGGGAGCTCTGTGACCTGCGGGTGCTCTGCACCCTAATGCACCGATAGTTCCCCCACCTGTAAGGGGGTTCCTGTGATCCTTAACTGGGAAATGCATTTCACCTCATCATGCCACAGGACTGTTCCACTGAATGCCATCTTAAAACGGAAGTCTTAAGGATGCCATTTATTTATAGATCTCTTTTTTAAAAATGAGAAACGACTGCTTGTAGCAGTTTAGGTTCTTGCAAGGGTATTTCTTGGATCACATGACCTCACACATCTAGAGAAAATGATGAACATAGACTGGTGAACAAAAATAGACCCAGAGAAAGAGAAGCAGCGATCAGACTCTCTAGCCTCAGAGGGAAAGTAGGGGAGGGTGGGGGTGGGGGGAAGAGATCAACCAAAGGATTTGTGTGCATGCACATGGGCCTAGCCAGTGGCCATGGACAACAGGGGGATGGGGGAATATGTGGGGAGGGGTTTGGGATGGGAGTGGGGGGATAAGGACAATTATATGATACCATAATCAATGAAAATAAATTAAAAAAAATGAGAAACGACTGCAAAATGGAGTTCCTTAGATTTCTTTTGATGAAAGTAGTGGTGGAGGCAGCTTGGAAGAGCCTGCAGTGCACCGAGTAAATTTTTTTTTCCCCTTTCTGCTTTCTTTGCGCCAAAGAATGTGGTGATTTCTAGAAAATCCAAAGTCACACCTGCGCCTTGGGAAGTACATAGTTCAGTGTGGATGCTGGAATCGTGTTCCACCGCTTCTTGGCTCAGTGACCTTGGACAAAGCTACTTAGCTTCTTTATGCCTCCGCTGTAATGTAGGGATGATAATAGCACTGCGCACAGGGTTATTAAGCGACTCCAAGAATGCCAAGCACCGTGAATACATATCGAGGACATATTATGTGCTCCATAAATTTTAGCTGTTCTTTTTTATTCTCGTATTAATGATTTTGCTCTTCTTGTTGGGCAAGTTGCCCTTGACCTATTTTTTAGTATGCCACCTTTCAGCAGCTGGCGAGTCTTTGAATTAGCGGTTTTATTAAGATTTTTGGCTGATTTAAACAGAATTAACTTCTGGCCTAGTGTTTCGTAACTTTCCTGCCAGAAATTTTTTTTGGGGGGATGCGGTGTTTAGTATGAATTTTCAGTGGCAGGATTCAGGTGCTCTAAAGTAGCTTTGATGAACATCCCCTCCCACAGTTTTGACCAGAAAGTGGATCAAGCATAGTTAGGGGACTTGGGGCTTATTATATAGGGAGACATACAAGGCAGTATATGTTTATGACCATTTAAGTCTAGAAAAAGATATATAAAGCCAGGTTATAGGAAACACTGAGTTGAATTCTCAAGATGAAAAAAAATTAATTTAAAATTTTAAATTACAGTTTAGATTCAATATTATTTATGTTATTTGTACAGCATAGTGGTTAGACAATCATATGCTTTAAAAATTGTCCCCTTGGTGTTTCCAGTACCCAACTGGCACTATACATGGTTATTACAAGGTTATTGACTACCCTATGCTGTACTTTACATCCTCATGACAGTTTTGTAATCACCAGCTTGTACTTGTCAATCCTTTCCCCTATTTCACTCAGTCCCCCAACCTCCCTTCTGCCTGGCAACTGTCACTCTGTTCCTTATACCTATGAATCTGTTTCTGTTTTGTTTTGCCTGTTTGTATTGTTCTTTAGGTTCCACTTATCAGTGAAATCATCTGGTTGTCTTCCTCTGACTGACTTATTTCACTTAGCATAATACCTTCTAGGTCTATATTCTCAAGATTATTAAGTTAAGGAAATAATAAGTGTCAGGGTCAATGAAATAATCTAAAAGGCACTTATTTTTGTGGTTTATATTTAGATTGAAAATCAGTTTGAAAAATGTATTTCAGTAGCTGCACCTGTTGTAGAGACAGAATACTTATACAAAGCCAAGTTCATTCTAAATGCACGGCCACTATGGCCTGCATTTCAAAATCTAACTTGCATTCTACCTCTCTCCTGAGTCAGTTTTAATAGTCAGTTATGTTTAGAGGAAGCCCAGAGAGCCCCAAATCTTAAGGGGTTTAGAAAGATTTTGTGAAATTAGCAAAAGTATCTGCTACCAAGAGTTTCCTTATGAATTAATTTGTTGACATTTTCTTTGAGAGGGTTAGGAAAGAGCTACAGCAGTGAGGAAGGAATGCTAAAGACCGTGCTAGAAGAGCAGTGGAGTGATGTTCTCCCTAGGCGATCCTGAAATACCACTGCATTAAGTAATGGGAGCTCCCTGGTGACTTAATCTCTAGTCCTAATGATTTAATTACATAATCATGGAGATTTTAGACCAACAGTCTAATAATTTATTGTGCCGGGGTGCCAAAGAATGAGTCTTCATGTACTGTTTAGAAATCTTACATAAAACATGCGCTTTTGAGGACAAAGAGCCCATCTGTTTAAATTATGCCAGCAGGCAGCAATGCACACAAGCAACAGACACTGCCCTGGGACACGGGCTGTTGAATTACCACAGAAGCCTCCTCGTTGCGTGCTTGCTCTATTCCCACTCATTCTCTACTCTGAGCCAGCGTGGTGTTTGTAAAGATGATTTCTGATCAAGGGTCACTCTCTGCTTATAAAACCCTTCAGTGGTTCCCAGAACCCTCAAAGGAAGTCAAATTACATTGCATCTTTTCTCTTCAGTCCTTATTTTTATCCCACTCCACCATTTTATTCATTTTATTCTCTACATAACTTGGATATTGTCATGTCAAGGAACCAAGGATGGCCGGGTTTCACAAGCAGAGGCTCTTTGGTGCTTACCCGTGATCTCCATGGCTCTCCCTGCCCTCTGCCCTCTCTTTGTCTGCACACTGTCTTTCTCTGCCTTGGTGTGCTCAGTAAGGACCACTTCACACCTCCCTGGTTTAGCTCACTTGCTTGCAAGTGATCATCAGAGATGGAGACAGAGTTCCTCAGGCTCCGCTACGAGTTCCTGGGAGTGTGAATCTGATAGACGCCCCAGCACTCGCTCCCTCGAGCCTGGGGATGATCACATGGGCAGCACTGGCTATGAACGCAGGCTGCCATTTTTAAGACTGGGAGTGTTTAAAAACTCAGATAAAACTCAGGGAGTGCTTCTAGATTTTCAGCCTGTGATCTGTGCATACCCCTCTTCTCATTACTTTCAAATGTCTTCAAATGGACTTTGATTTTTTTTCTTTGGTACTAAGGACTGATTGCCATCTACATGGTTTATTTGTGAGAAGCTAATGCAATGAAGAACTTACCTTTCCAACCAGGTGATATCTTGTTGTTGTTGTTGTTGTTGTTTTTAATTTTATTTATTCATTTGTTTAACAAATATTTATTGACTAGAGGCCCAATGCATGAAGATTCGTGCAAGAATGGGCCTTCCTTCCCCTGGCTGCCAGCACCTCCTTCACTCCAGCCGGAGCTGCCTTTTCGCTCCTGCCCAGAGCCACTTTTCTGCTTTCCCATGCTGCCCAGAGGCCCAGAGTGGCTGGGGTGGTGCAGAACGCCTGCATCCCACCCTGCCCCTGACTGCTCAGCACCTGCATATACAAATTAACCTGGCATCTTTGTTGGGTTAATTTGCATACTCATTCCTGATTAGCTGGTGGGCGTCGCTACAGTATGGTCAATTTGCATCTTACTTTTTTATTAGTCTAGATTATCTAGATTGTTTAAGGTGCTATAATATAATTTATGGAATGTAATCATATGTAGTTTAGACTAAATTTTTTTTTGAGGAAAATAATGTTATATAGTTAAGCTGCATTTACTTGCTTGTCCAGGGTTATAACCTTTTATTCATTAGAATTCGTCCCTAGATCTTGTTCCAATATTATGGCAGGCAGTCAAACCCTTTAATCATTGCTTGTACATGTGCCTATGATTTAGTCAGAAGTTTTACTCATTCTAGTTATGTGTAGGAGAATAGACATGTTGGAAAAATAGAAAATTTCCAACAGCAACATTGTACCACATTATGCTTTTGACATTAATTAAATAGCAAGAGATAGATTTGGTATAATCTGGGAAGCTGAAGCTTTGAGATGATAAAACTTGCCCACATTATTTTTAGAGCCGGAGATAGCTCAAAGTCAAGATTTTACAAATAAACATTCATGTGAATAGAAAAAAATCAGAGCCTAAGTCTGAAATGAAGTTACAGCTGGCTGCTTCAGGAAGAGGAGAGTGAGCTTTGATGGCCAAGTCAGCTGTTCTGTGTGTCCATAGATGAGGGAGGAGACCCTCATGGAAATGCAGCGTTGTCTCTCTCTTCTGTCGAAAGAAGTTTAGCTCTTTGTGGGAACTGGTAGTGGTGAGGGACTTGTGCTGGTGGGAAGTACAGCATTGTATTTTCAAAAAAATATATTTTTTATTGATTTCATAGAGGAAGAGAGACAAAGAATCATCAATGATCAGAATCATTGATCGGCTGCCTCCTTTATGATCCCCACATTGGGGATCGAGCCAGCAACCTGGGCATTTGCCCTGACCTGGATTGAACTGTGACCTTCTGGATCATAGATCAACACTCAACCACTGTGCGACAGTGGCCAGGCTGCATTATACTTTTTAAGTTCAGTAAAGGGAACTGTAGAAGAATTCTATCTCTTGAGTATTTCTTAGGGTGATAGTGAACAGTAGGAGACTCCCCCAAAGAGACCTGTAGGTGAGCCTATTTGTTAATTATATGAAACCAAATTATCCCATAGTGATGGAGAGAGCTTAATTGAACTTTTGTTCTTAAAATTGAATACCTAAAATAAAGAGAGCCATGTCACAATAACCAATGGGAAATAAATGAGGAGAAGAAAGCGTAACACGAACAAATGCCATCAGAGATGTGCTAATGCTCAGAGTGAGCTTCACTGTCAAGCTTCCATTCAAGAATCAGTTTAAAATTTTTAACTGCCGAGCCTCTTGACTCCTTTGTGAGTACCTTGGCTGTTGCTCTCTCAGGGATGTCAGGGGAGCTTTTCGTGAGAAGATGGTATGTTAATCTATGACCCGAGGCCAGGTGCACAAAATTTGTACACTTGGGGGTGGGGTTCCTCAGCTCAGCCTACACCCTCTCGCAGTCTGAGAGACCTTGGGGGATGTCCCACTACCACTGCTGTATTTGCCATGGGCCTCTGGTTGAGCAGCACTCCCCTGTGAGAGTGCACTGACCACCAGGGGGCAGCTCCTGTGTTGAGCATCTGCCCCCTGGTGGGTCAATGTGCATCATAGCGATTGGTTGATTGGTTGTTTTAGTGTTCGGGTGATTTGCATATTAACCTTCCACCAAACAGCAGAAGGAATGTCCTGGCAACCTTCCGGACGGCCACGCTATGACACGCACTGGCACCAAGTCAGCTAAGGCCGGTACGATGTGATTGGTCAGGGGGGCGCTGTCATCACCCCATGATCACCCCACAGAGGGAGGCCCAGGCCAGGCAAGTGATCGCACCACATGCCTGTTGCCCACAGAGGGAGGCGACTGGTGGCAGGGGAGAGAGGGGCAGTGCTGCACAGATGGCAGGCAGTGGCAATGGCCAGGGTGGAGCCAGGTGCCGGCAGCAGGGGGAAGAAAGGCTCCGATAGGACCTGATTGCCATCCAGGCCTAGGGACCCTCCCTGAGAGACCCAGGATCATAAGAGAGTGCAGGCTGAGCTAAGGGACACCCAGCCCTGTACTAATTTCATGCATCGGGCTGCTAGTAATTTCATAAAAGCCCTGTTAAAGACCCAATTTGAATACATTTTGAGATGAATATTATCTCAGCAATTGGTGATTTGAAATCTATTGAAAAAAAACAAAACAAAACAAAACAAAACAAAACAAAACATACCCAGGTAGGTGAGAGGTTCTTTGTTTGGTTATGAATATGTGTAATTGATATATGCTAATTATGAAACATCATAATTAGCAAAGATAACCTCCTAATGTTCAATATTAACTATAGGTCTGTCCTGTACTTCATGGAGAGGTTCAAGAATTAATTAATGCAATTTCTGTCTGAGAAACTACATATGATAAGATGTGAGACTAATTACAAAACACATTTTCTATAGCAGAAGACCTAAAGTGCTAATTGAATGTAGGTGTTATTCTTGTTTGAAGGAAAAAGTGATATTAACTTTAAATCCAGCTATTTTTTAATTTTTTTAAAATTGATTTCAGAGAGGAAGGGAGAGGAGGAGAGAGATAGAAACATCAGTGATGAGAAAGAACCATGGATTGGCTGCTTCCTGCACGCCCCCATAGTAGAGATGGAGCCGGCAACATGGACATATACCCTTAACAGCAATCAAACCTGGGACCCTTCAGTCTTCAGGCTGACATTCTATCCACTGAGCCAAACTGGTCACTTAAATTCAGTTCTTAATGACAGTAACATTTTTCTCATCCTAAGGACTTTTTATCAAGTTGTGTTACTACAGGACCTAACTAGTTTTTCCCAATAATGCTGGCCTGGTCAAATTCATGCACAATTTTCTTTTACTCTCTTTTTACATGATGTGTCTATGAAAATAAAGGTTTAGCCTCTTCTGGAATGGACTAGTTCCACTGGCGAATGGAACTCAGGACTAAGGTTCTTTAGTCCTAGGTAGTTTTATTTAGTAATGTAATTTTTATATCCAAGTGTATTTTACAATGTTCAAATCACACATTTAGCTCTAAAGGTCCTAGACTTTAGTGAGTTTGGGTGGAATAAGCTGCTTGGATGTGTTATGGCAGTTAAATGTGGAATTTAACTTGTTTTGTGTATAACATGTAAACTAAAGTTAGACAAGTTGCATAGGGCAGTCTACCCTGTTTCCCCGAAAATAAGACAGTGTCTTATATTAATTTTTGCTCCCAAAGATGCGCTAGGTCTTATTTTCAGGGGATGTCTTATTTTTCCATGAAGAAGAATACAGTACACATTTATTGTTAAATGAAAATAAAGGAAATTTATTACCTGTATATGGTATGGTAGTACGGTAGTTGTCAACACAAACCAGACAAACTGTGAATTCTGGGGGCATTATTTTTTGGGGGATCCCTTATATTTCACTCAGAAGGAAACCTATAAGTAGGTCTTATTTTCGGAGGATGTCTTATTTTCAGGGAGACACGGTATCACTAGTGAATGACTAGGGCACTATCCCAATTTTGAGGCCACCATGGACTGATCATTTTTGTAGAATACAATAAAAATAAATTACTGCTCATAAAAACCAAGATTAAGAAAAGACAAGCTCCAAACTTTTTATTAGATTTAACTATAAATTTATCTGTCTATTGTGATAAAAGTCTCTTAAGTATTTTCAGTTTCTATACTTATTTCATTTTGCACATGCCACAACCAGTTTGCAGACTGGCATGAGCCTTGACATTACACTTTAAGACACCAAATCTAATTATTGAGTTGAAGTTGAACAAAGTTAAATCATACATAGAAGCTTCTATTTAAAAAACTCTCCCAGAAAGTTATCTTAATTTAAACTTGTTATAATAGTAACAAGAGCTTCCTTTTTTTTTTTTTTTCTTTCCCCTAACAGAGCCTCAATCAGGTTAATCCTATTCCAGGGAGGTCTGAGCATCTGCTGTCTGGGGGAGTCTTGATCAGATTGGTTATTTTAGTTTCCTCTGAATGCTTTGTGTAGGCAGGGACACCTGACCAATTCTGGCCAATGAGATGCGAAGAAAATCAGGGCACTTCTGAGAAAGTTTTCTTTTGAAAAAAAGCTGCATGAAATGACCCAGGGCCATGATGCCGGAAGCTTCAGCCATCTGGCAGCCTATCAGTTTAGGAAGAAACTTGGACTTTTGGTGAATTCTTGAATATAAAGTATCCATGTTACTTCCTTTCAAACTTCTTATGTGGAATTTAAAAAACCCTCTTCATGAGTTAGGCAGTTTGTAGTTGTTCTTTTTTTAAAAAAAATTAATTTATTTATTTTTTACTTGCAGTCCAAAGCATTTAACAGTTAGCAATTCAGGAGTAGTTCAATGCATGTATATATTTTTTTAAAAAATATATTTTATTGATTTTTTACAGAGAGGAAGAGAGAGGGATAGAGAGTTAGAAACATCGATGAGAGAGAATCATTGATCAGCTGCCTCTTGCACACCCCCCACGGGGGATGTGCCCACAACCAAGGTACATGCCCTTGATGGGATCGAACCCGGGACCTTTCAGTCCGCAGGCCGACGCTCTATCCATTGAGCCAAGCTGGTTTCGGCAATGCATGTATCTTAATGAGTTCAATTTTTAAGGAAAAGCAACAATTTATTAGACATCTATAAATCAATTTTCTATGCAGGGTTTTTCCCCAAGGCATGGCTTTTCGTCAGGTGGTACTGCTAGAATGGCAGGCAAGAAACACATGGATCTCTGTAGAATGTGCTTTGCAGGCCAAACATTTAAGCACATGTCAGAAACACAGGGTGTACTGCAGCCATGAAGATTGTTTTTGTTTGGGATAAAGGGCCTGTCTAACCTTTGAGGTGGAACAGGTTAAAAATCAAGTCTGAATCTTGTTTTGAGTACTGCAGGACAGTACATAGTATACAGAATACTCTCAGAGCAGGCCGAGGGATTTATTTAGCTTATCAAAAACTGCTGGAATCTCTGATGGAAGGGTTGAACATTCTTCTTTTCCAACTGGGCACTCTGCTCCCAGACTTTCAAGTTGACTGAAATACCAGATGGAGGCTATAGAAGCTGCAGAAACGCCTAGTGGTGTAAAAGGAACTATTACTAAGCATTTTGGGAGTTGGAGTGCTAGAGAAGTGGATGGGAAGGAAAAAGGAGATGGAGGCTAAATGGGCCAGGTAACTGTAGCTGATAATAGGGCAGGGAAATCTTAATTTTATAATATTAAATAAATGGCATTTTTGGAGTCTGGCATTATTATGTATCAGGCATTTTTGATAGCACTTTGCTTATGTTAATTCATTTAGTCTTGAATGAAGCAGATACTTTTTCATACCATGTTACAAGTGAAGGAAGTGAGTCTAGAGAGTCCAGGCTCTTACCATTGATCTCTACTCTCCCCATAGGGGATATCTCAGCTGTACAGACAAGTGCAGAGAACAGTGTAAGACACAGCTATGTGGTGGACACTCCACTCTGTCTTTAAAGAGATACATTAGGTACATATACTGAGTGGCCAGATTATTATGACCACCTGACGTTTGTAGGCAAATTAGCCGTACACTGCATCGTATGGGATATGGAAGCCGAAGGCCTGTTCGAACACCTTTGCTGTCTGCAGTTACCAAGATAAAATGTCTCCAATTCGCACAGGAACATAAGGATTGGACAGTGGAGCATTGGAAAAAAGTCATGTGGTCCGATGAATCACGTTTCCATTTTTATCATGCAAATGGCAGAGTGAGAGTTTCTCGGAAACAGCATGAAAGTATGTACCCCACATGCATGAGTACAACCATTCAAGCTGGTGGGGGCAGTGTTATGGTTTGGGGTGTGTTTTTCTGGCATGATTTGGGCCCTTTAATTTGTGTAGAACAAATGTCTGAATAGCACAATATACCTAAGTATCGTTGCTGATCAAGTTCATCCTATCACGTTGATGGTGTATCCTAATGGATACACCATCAACCTTCTTCCAACAAGACAATGCGCCATGCCACGGTGCTCATGTTGTGCAGGAGTGGTTTCAAGAACATGAAGAATACTTGCTTAGGTGGCCCCCACAGTCACCAGATCTCCATCCAATTGAGCATTTGTGGGACGAAGTTAAGGGCCATCAGGCATATGGTTCCACAACCACCAAATCTCACAGAACTGGGCAATGCTGTTCCTCAGGCATGGGGTCAGAATCCTCGAATCACCTTTCAACATCTCGTGGAGTCAATGCCAAGAATCGCCGCAGTATTGAAGGCAAAAGGTGTCCCAGCGAAGTACTGATGGGGTGGTCACAATAATCCGGCCACTCAGTGTTGTTGGTCTCTGAGCACTTCTCTCTGCTCCCACCCCTCTTTCATTCTGTGACCGTTCTCTCTCTGGCATGAGGTATGGTTCTGTTTTTGGTAGAGAAGCTCAGTCTGCTTTCTCCTTCCTCCTGGGCTCTGCTCACTGAAGCAGCGGTTCTGAAAGCCATTGGAAGCAGTTATCTTCAGCCTCGGTTCTGGAGCCCAGAATCACACCTTTGCTCTGCATCTTAGTGACCCTACCTCTGGCCCCCAATTATAGGGCGCATCCTTTTAGTGTTCATTTAGTCCTCATTTCCCTGCAAGTGCCCTACTGCCCACTGTTGGTCTTGGTGACCTGCTGCCCCACAGGTTCAGGCCTTCTTACCATTGTGAGCCTTATGGGAAAATGAAGGGTCATGCAACTTTTCTGATTTTTGTGATTCAAGAAAAGGAGGCTTATTTTGTTCAGTGCTACCTTGGGCAGTGTTTATTTCTTATTTGACAGTCATGGGTAGGAGGCGCAATTGAGCAGTTTGTGGTTGTTTTTTCCTCTTTACAGTGCAGGCATACCATACTTGTACAACACACTGTGTTTCTTCATTGGATAATGGCCAATTTTTTTTGACTTATAACACATCCCTCTCTTGGTCATGATTCCAAGAAATTAGATTGATTGTTTCAGAAGAATATGTGAACATTTGAACAAAATTTAAATTAATTTCAGAGAGGGAGAGGGAGAGAGAGAGAGAGAGAGAGAGAGAGAGAGAGAGAGAGAAACATCAGTGATGAGAGAGAATCATTGGTTGGCTGCCTCCTGCCGCACATCCCACTGGAGAGTGAGCACAACCTGAACATGTACCCTGACCCAGAATTGAACTGTGACCTCTTCATTTATAGGTCAAAGAGCAATCACTGAGCCATGCTGGCTGGGTTGAACATTTTTAAAGTTGAATTAATTTGATATTGAAATGCAAGTTTTCCTGTCACCCTATAATCAATCAGTAGTTATAGGTCTGTTAGGCTTAGTTATTGAAACTCTTAGAAAAACTTAAAGGAATTTGGAGAAGACATGGATTTTAGCCCACAATCCCTTAAATGTATGTTTATCTGAAGTTTAAAAAAAGTAGAGTCAAGAATGCATCAGCATGAAGTCCTCTATTAAGATTTATCCTTTGATTTACGCATCAACTGTGTTTTCATTGTTCCTCGCAGATATGAGGAGTATAGCAATAATAAAGACATAAAAATTCTTAACATCATGGATACATATTCTACTGGGAGAGACAGACAATAAGTAGAGTAAGATTATGAGATGTAAAATAGGTAGCCATAGGGCAGTGGTTGGCAAACTGCAGCTCTTGAGCCACATTGCAGCTCTTTGGCCCCATTGAAGTGTGGCTCTTCCACAAAATACCACGTATCCTAATTAAGTTAATAACAATGTATCTACCTATATAGTTTAAGTTTAAAAAATTAGGCTCTCAAAAGAATTTCAATATTGTACTGCTGATATTTGGCTCTGTTGACTAATGAGTTTGTTGACCATTACCTTAGGGCACTTACATTTTTGAACTCTGATATATTTGAGAAGTTGGGTCTCTGAATAGTAGGCAATCTTTGGTTCTTCACCAAAGGGAGCTATGGACCACTCTCTCTTGTCCAGGGTGACACTCCTCATGTTCTTCAGTAGCTCCGACCCCTTCTCCCCTCTTCCTATGTCAATAGGACTAACTATTGTACAAAGGAGACACTTAGGAGCTCTTCACACTCAAGGAGAAGAAAATGCTGGGTCTGGAAATATTTAATGGTAGCCCGTTGTCATCATTGACAAAGTCAGCAGTAGAAGTGAAAGTAATTTTTCCTTTCCAGAAAAGAATGTTGCTGCATGTGTGTCTAAGTGGAATAGGACAAAGGTTAGCCTAGGAATCTGTCAAGGTGGAAATAAACTTTTTATTAATATCAAAAATTCAAGTGGCAATCACTTCCCCAATGTGATTGACATGAGTATTCATAGCATTAATATTAGAGATCATGTGAAGATTTCTTTAGTTCACTAATAAAGGATTCCCATAAATGAGATACATTTTTTAAGAAAGCCTTTCTTTTCTGTTCTTTTTCTTTCTCTTTCCTGTCTATTTTTCCTTAATTTTTTTCTTTCAATTTTGAATAAACTGCACCAGTATTTTTTGTTTATGAGATCTTCCTTTAAGTCAGGGTTAGGGAACGTATGGCCCTATCATTTGGCCTTGCCTTACCAAGGCATTAGGGGCGAGTTAATTAAATGTTTGACCAAATATAGCAGACTAATTTCTAAGTTGACAATTTTGTATGGCCCGTGAATGATATAAATATCCAAATGGCACTTGACAGAAAAAAGGTTCCCCCACCCCTGCTTTAAACAGTGCCCTTAAAAATGTTTTGTGATTCAGAATTTTATATTTTAATTTTATTTTTTTTCAAGGGTAATTGAGCATTTTAAAGTGCCTACATGGGCATGGCTTTCCAGAGACACAGTTAACTGACTTGAGCCTAGTCATCTCAAAATACAGAAGAGTCAGGCAGAAATTGTATTTTTTTAAAAAAACTGCATTTTGGATTGGGAAACATTTAATCCCCATCAATAAACTGCTTTATAGCTGATGTGTTCATGATCATGGTGATGTCTCTAGAAGGCAGAACACACTTGATTGAGTTGCTCTGCATAGTTTCAAATTCTGGATGAAAGCAGGGCAGGTAACTTAAAGAAGACGTGGCTTTTTGTTGCAATAGCGTGTGCTAAGGTGGGTTGGAACAGGGCACTTTGTGACTGCACGCCAACTGCTTTAGTGGAGCTTTCGGGGGTTGGAATATTTCTGCCACTGAGAGCGGCTCTTTTCCAGCACAGTAGTTCCCATTTGCTGAGATGGCCTGCCCTGCCAAGCTACAGCCACCATCTGGCCGAGCTGCTGGTCACTGTGAAACGGAAAGCTGCTTTAGATGAGTCAAGCTGGCCAGAGTGGCGTCACCTTGGGCCCCCACAGGTCAAGAACAGAAGGAATGGTACACTGGTCGGGAATGGGATTTTAGTTAAATGAACCTTGTTTGTTTTTACTGCTGAGATAAGTGCTCAACAGCAAAGCAGTCCTTCTGGTCACTGTTCACCCAGGATGGACTCATTGAGATGGCCAGTAGTGGTAATTGTTTCCTAAATGCTGACAGATGCTTTTTATATCATTCAACTGAAAGCTTCTTCTGTCACCGGCATCACACCGCTTTCACAGCACTGCAAGTGTTTTTCTGAGGTTGCAGGAGGATGCAGGACTAGCTGGTGCTTTCTTGTCTTTCAGACCAGGATTGTGGGGATAAACGCTGATGATGGCATTGCCCTTGCTCTGCAAGAGGAAAAGAATTTCTGATTACAGTACTTACCAGCAATTACAGTGCTGAATCAGTTGCAAAAATTCAAAATAGCATGTGAGACTGTGACATAATTGTCCTGGAATAGATCTTCAGGAAAGCAGCCTTATGAGATGAGGGTCTCTGTGTATTACGAGCCTTTGAGTCAGTTCCGACTCCTGGTCACCCTCGGATGAGTGATGTCTCCTATGTCCTGTCCTCAGCAGCCCCGCTTAGCTCCTGTAGACTCATGCCTCTGGCCTCTGCTATGGAATCAATCCGTCTAGTATGTGGTCTTCCACTTTTCTTGCTGCCTTCTATTTTCCCCAGCATTAGTATCTTTTCTTTGTAACCCTGTCAACTCATGACATGCCTGGAGTAGGGTAGCTTTAGTTTTGTCACTGTCACCTCCAGCGATGCTTCAGGCTTAGTTTGCTCTAGGTACAGGGGTGGGCAAACTTTTTGACTCGAGGGCCACAATGGGTTCTTAAACTGGACCGGAGGGCCGGAACAAAAGCAACCTGACCATGCTGGCACTCTCATCTTGGGCTGCTGGTGAAGGAGCGGAGGGGAGAGCAAGAGAACCCTCCGCTCTTTCGGCTCCTTGGGCCGGATAGAACAGCCGAACAGGCCAGATCCAGCCCGCGGGCCATAGTTTGCCCACGGCTGCTCTAGGAACTACTTGTTCCTCTTTCTGGCAGTCCAGGGTATCTGTGGAGCTCTCCTTCTTGCATCATATTTCTTTCTTTTTACTTCATTCTTTATTGTTGAAAGTATGATATATGTCCCCCTTTCCCCAGCACCATATTTCAAGTGCATCATTCCCTCCCCTCCCCTCACTCCCCATTTGACTTGGTAATCGAGAATCGAGGGTGTGGATGATCTTGGCCTTGGTCTCTCATGACACAGCTTTGCTCTTGGTGATCTTTCCTTAATTCTTCATGGCTGCCCTTCCTCGTCTCAGCCCTCTCCTGAGTTCTTGGCCACTGCGTTCATCTGAAACATGACTGAACCGAGGTAAGCAACATCTCTAACGATTTCTGTCTTTTTTGACTATGTTAAAGTTGTGTGTTTCTGCTACAGTCATGATTCTTCTTGATGTTCAAATGCAGTCCTGCTTCTGCAATTCCTTTTTCACAAAAGTTGTTTTATCCAAAAATTTCCTTTTATCCAAAAGTTGTTTAAATCATGGCCACTTTCTGCCAGTAAGATGGTGTCATTTGCAACTCTTGTTATTGATTTTTCTTCCACCAAGTGTCACTCCTCCTCCCTCAGAGTCTAGCCCAGTTTTTTTTTTTTTTGGGGGGGGGTGATATGGTCTATGTACAGATTAAACAAACTGGGAGACAAAATGATGGGGGCTTAGAAGTTGTTCACTCCTGTACTGAATGTTGTGGCCCAGGGCGGGGAGAGCAGCCATCCCGTGGAGTGTTGACTTACACTGTTGCCTCAGTGCTCTCTTTGGGATGATGTGCCCTGCATTTCACTGACCTCTCAGTGTCATATGTGACTCTCCCAGTGTCCTGTGTTTCTGATTATTAACATGGCTGTCAAGTGTTTGTCACCTTCCCTACCTACCTCCTACTTCCGTTCCTGGAACCACAGCTCTTTCTTATAGTTTGTGTCTTTCTTGCTGACTCTCTTCTTCACCATCTAAACTTTTACTTCAAGTTGCTCATTCTTGTCCCTGGCACTGTTGTGTTTAGTATTTTTCCATTCTTTTTGGCTTTATCCTTAACACTCTTCTGTCCTCCAAGACATTTTTTTTCTATCCCTCATCAATTCTTGTGTTTCCAATGACTTTCTTGAAATATCCCACCAACCACAGCTTAATCATTCATGTACACGGCTCAGCCTTGTTTTTACTTGCTCAGTGGTCAGCCCGGTTCTGCTGAAGAAGTGTGTGAATGCCTGTATTCATGTGCATGTGTGTGGTTAGTATAATTATTTCTGAATTCAGAAAGACCCAAGAAATCTTATATCCATGCAATTATGGTTTAATGCAGGCTTTTTCTTTGGGATTGACTATTTAGAAAACTTTATAGCACATCTGTTCTAATTATATATGCAAACGTGGCTTCAAAGAAAATTTCAGGTTTTTAGATTTCTCCCTTTTTTAAGACTTTTTTTTTTAAAACTTAAAATAATTTTAAGGCTTATAGTGTAGTGATTTGGGATAGTAACTCCAATCAAAATGCCATACATTAGTTGTGATGAATGCTTGGTTACTTAGTGATGTTTATGTGATACTACATTTTTTAAAAGGGAAACTTGTAATATTAGGACCAGGGTTTGGTGAAGACAAATGATTTTTGAAAACTATATCTGAGGGGATTCTCCCAGGCATTGTCCTTATCACATGGAAATATTTTTTCTTGTTTTGCATGGATTCTTTTTTCCCCACAAAAACACCTGCCACAGAAATAAAGTGCCTTCTTTTTAAATACCATACAATTGGATTTCCAACTGGCTGTGGCTGGCAGGTACCAGGCCTGCTCACGCAGGAGGTGGGCTCTGCAGTCTTCAGTCTGGGCGACCAGTGGCTTAGAGCATCGCAGGCTTGTGGGTGGAGATGCACTTGTATTCTAGGGAAAATATGATCACCTCTTCCATTTTCTGTTATTTGAGTCTTAGATGGAGAGCCTTAAAGACACACAAGAGAGAAACCAAAGAATGTATATACTTATATGCATAGCCCATGGACATGGACAATAGGGAATGAAAACCTGGGTGTGGGTGGGTACAGGCTGGGAGGAGGGGAGTAAAGGGGTGGAGAGAATGGGAGACATCTTTAATATTATAACGATAAGTAAATATATATATATATATTTTAAAGACACAGAAGTGAAACCTGAGTGGATAAAATCAGGACAGTTTACATGAAATCAATTAAGCTTTCTTGACTTTCCCCTCCCCTCTCTATTTAAAAAATTATTTTTTAAAAATTATTTTTATTTTTTTAAAACAGAACAGGATTACATTTAATGCACAAGTTTGATACAACCAAAAAGTAAAACACCAAAGTAAAATAGTAACAAAAAACATGGTATTTCATTTGGAAAGCATGAGAAATGGTTAACATATTTAGTCATAAAGACGCTCTAAAACCAGTAACAGAGACACTATAATAATGAAAAGAAACTAAAAAACAATAATTGGTAGAGGAAGTAAGAATTTGAGTGTAAGAACTGGGAATTGCTGGGAGCATATGAATTTTTGGAATACAGAACAGGCATTTTGCATATGAATTCTTGGAATACAGAATAGGTATTCTTTAAAATGCAATTAAACCCAGGTAGAAAGTGTGCACAGTGACTTTAAGAAATGAATGATATGATAACTACCTCAACAAATACTTATTTTATGTCAGTGTATGTAGCACACTGTATAGGTATTCTCTAGAGCAGTAATTTTCAACCTTTTTCATCTCATGACACACATAAACTAATTACTAAAATTCTGCGGTACACACACAAATATATTTTTTGCTGATATTACAAAACTTGGTTATAATTTTGATTCATTCACACCGGATAGCTATTGTTGTGTTGGCTGTCATCATTTTTAAAAAACTTGACAATCTAAGAGGTCAGTGTCCCTGACTAAATAGTCAGGTATTGCATCACACCAGTTGAAAATCGCTGCTATAGAGGTATCTTGTTTTTCAAAGACCTGAGTCTAGATGGGGTGTGTGTGAGGTCAGATAAAATGCTACTGGTCATTATGGATCAAAACTAAGGAAGCACTTATGTACAAGTTAGGACACATATAAAATTGTGAGGTATTGAGCAGCCCCCAACAGAACAAGAGATTATAGAGAAACAAGCAGTAACGATTATTTGACCATCAGCATTTTATCTTTTAATCCTCACTTTAGCTGGGATATTTCATATTTTTTAAGTATGGGGTGAGACCTTGAGCTAATGTCCTAATATGCAACTGAGCAGTAAGCCTTTGCTTCTGTCACTCAAGTGACTCTGAATTAAGGTCCAATGAAGGAAACTGGCTGGCTCCCAGTGACCACATACTAAGTAGGTAGGGTGTAATGGTATCTGGAGATGTGGTTTGCAAACTTAAGCATGCCTCAGAATTACCAGGGAGAACTTTTAAATGCAGATTTGTAAGCAACAAGGATATCTGGAGAGGTGGACTAAAGGAGTCTATACTCTAAAGAAAGCCAAGATTGGGATCCAGTTGCTGCCTTAGGAGAAATTAGATTTGTCCAAGGATTGCATTCAACTTCTGCCTCCTATCAATAATGTACACTTCCCAACCAGCAATCAAATAATAAGCTAGTACTTTAAAATTAATGTGTGGTATGGTAAACTTAAAATTTTTTTTTGCCTAGTAGAGATACTTTTTGTATCTTATAGAACTAAAAGAAAAGATTTTACTGGTTTTAGGCAAGGACATTGCCCTTGCCCAATGTCACCCAAGAAACAGCCAAGATTAGGAGTAAGCAATAAATGAAACATAGCCATTAAAATGGTAATTATTAAGACTATGTAGAAAATTTTACCTTAACTCTAGAGGCCTGGTGCATGAAATTTGTGCACTCGGGGGTGGGGGGTTCCCTTAGCTTGGCTTGTGCCCTCTTGCTGTTCAGGAGCCCTCAGGGGATGTCCAACTGACAGCTTAGGCCCACTCCCCCTAAGCCGTCAGCTGGACATTCTTAGTGCTATTGTGGAGGTGGGAGCCTCTGTGCTTGCCAGCTGTGAGCCCGGCTCAGGGCTTCTGGCTGAGTGGTACTCCCCTGTGGGAGTGCACTGACCACCAGGAGGCAGCTCCTGCATTGAGCATCTGCCCCCTGGTGGTCAATGTGCATCATAGTGACTAGTTGTTATGCTGTTTGGTTGATTTGCATATTAGCCTTTTATTATATAGGATAAGAATAAACATTAAGGTATATTTTTAATGTGGTGAAGAGAGTATTTTTAATTTATTTTATTTTATTTTTCTACCTATTTTTAAAATGATCATATAGATTTCAGGTGTGGTTTCTGTTACAAGATTTGTATATTGCACTGTGTGCCTACCACCCAAAGTCAAATCTTCTCCAATCACAATATATTAGGATCCCCTTCACCCCCTACTCCCTTCCTCTGGCAGCCACCAATCTGTTGTTTGTGTTCATGAGTTTCAGTTTTGTATCCCACATATGAGTGAAATCATATAGTTCTTAGTTTTTCTAACTGACTTATTTCACCAAGCATAATATTCTCAAGATCCATCCATGTTTTTTCTTTAATAAATATTTTATTGATTTTTTACAGAGAGGAAGAGAGAGGGATAGAGAGTTAGAAACATTGATGAGAGACAACCATCAATCAGCTGCCTCTTGCACACCCCCCACTGGGGATGTGCCCGCAACCAAAGTACGTGCCCTTGACCAGAATTGAACCTGGGACCCTTCAGTCCCCAGGCTGACGCTCTATCCATTGAGCCAAACCGGTTTTTGGCCAGATCCATCCATGTTATTACAAATGACAGTATTTCATCCTTTCTTATGGCTGAGTAGTATTCCACTGTGTATATATATATATATATATATATATATATATATATATATCACATCTTCTTTATCAAATCCTCTATTGTGGAACACTTTGGTTGTTTCCGTGTCTTAGCCATTGTGAATAATGCTGCAATGACCACAGGAGTGCATATATCTTTGTGAATATGTTTTCAAGTTTTTCAAGTATATACCCAGGAGAGGGATTGCTGAGTTATATGGTAGATCTATTCTTAAATTTTTAAAAATATAGTTTTATTAATTTCAGAGGGAAAAGGAGAGAGACAAAGACAGAGCAAGAAACATCAATGATGAGAAAGAATCATTGATTGGCTGCCTCCTGCATGGCCTACACTGGGGACTGAGCCCACTACCTGGGCATGTGCCCTGACTGGGAATTGAACCATGACCTCTTGGTTCATAGGTGAACTCTCAATCACTGAGCCATGCCAGCTGGTTTCCATTCTTAATTTTTGAGGAATTGCGTCACTGCTTTCCATAGCGGTTGTACTAGTCTCCATTCCCACCAGCAGTGAATGAGGGTTCCCTTTTCTCCACAACCTCTCCAACATTTGTTACTGCTTGTCTTGTTGATAATGGCCACTCTAACAGTTGTGAAGTTATAATTCATTTTAAATGATCATAGTTACCATTTATACACTCTGAGGATAAAAAAATGTACACAACACTAGAATAAGAACAATTTAAAAAAATCTACTAAGTATTCTTATTATGATCTTCAAGGGTCAGGCTCAAATTCTGTCTCCTCTGGAGTTCACCTAATCTTTGTGCATTGTCCCCCCTCTTTCCCTGCCCAAATCCTTATTGTTCATATGTTTTGTATCCCACTCCTATTATCACTATGATACATAATATTTCCAAAAGCTAGACCTGGCATATTATAGATTCTCAGTGCTTGGCAAGAAAGATTTTCGAAACTAGCAAACGGATTCTTTATTTTCAGAAAATTGGAGTCAAGGCTGTTGAAAGGACTTATCAGTGATCAGCCAGTTACTGGCCCAGACAGGACCTGCAGGCAGACATTCCACATGGTGAAATGGAGAGAATTGCCCTGGGATTCAGGCCACCTAGTTTCAAATCTGACTCTGCTACTTACTAGCTTTATACCTCAGCCAAGTTCTTTGCTTGTCTGCTCTACAGAGACAATTAATTGTTTTACTAACTTCAGAGATTTTAAGAGAATAAACCACATAATATATATGTCAATAATGTTAACTCTGGATATACATTAAACTCTCTGAGAAGCATCTATACTAATAAAAGGGTAATATGCTAATTATACTGGACGTCTTCCAGATATCCTCTGGACAAAGCCATGTTGGCAGCAGCCAAACCAGAGGCAGTTAGGGGGAGGGCGATCAGGCCAGCGGGAGAGACCAGTTAGGGGGTGATCAGGCTGGCAGGGGAGAGAGTTAGGAGGTGGGTGATCAGGCCAGCAGAAGAGAGCAGTCAGGGGGTGATCAGGCCAGCAGGAGAGAGCAGTAGGGGTGATCAGGCCGGGAGGGGAGAGCAGTTAGGGGGTGATCAGGCCAGTAAGCAGAGGTGGTTAGGGGAGATCAGGCAGACAGGGAGGTGAGCGGTTAGGAGCCAGTGATCCTGGATTGTGAAAGAGATGTCTGACTGCTGGCAGTCAGACATCCCCCAAGGGGTCCTGGATTGGAGAGGGTGCAGGCTGGGCTGAGGGATTCCCCTCCCATGCATGAATTTCATGCACCGGGCCTCTAGTAAAAAAATAAAATAGATGTCAGTCCAGCCCCACCCCAACCTATGCTGAATTAATTGCTCTATAGTGGGGCTGTGTGATCAACTCTTTAAGAAGGTCCCCAGTTGATTTTGATGTACAGCCAGGGTGGCAGACTATGAAATAGACTTAATAGATGACAATGTACTCTATAAATAAAGGCCATTACTTAATATGGCTTAGGAATTTTGCCCCAAATATCTAGTCCAATGTCATATTACTGAAGAAATGATGAACCAGGGTCTGTGGTCTTAATATATATTCATACATGTGTGAATTTTATTTTTTTTAATTAAATTAATTTTTTTAAAGGTTAAAGTATAGTAAACATATAATATTATATTAGTTTCAGGCATATAACATGATGATTCAATATTTACATATCTTATGATGTAATCACTGCAAGTCTAGTAACCATCTGTCACTGTGTAAGTTATAGCATGCTGACTATATTCCCTGTGCCGTACACTACATCTCTATGGTTTATAGCTGGAAGTTTGTGCCTCATATTTCCCTTTTTACTCCTCCCTCACCCCCCTTTGCTCTGCCAACCATCAGTTATTCCTCTGCTTCTGAGTCTGTACTTGATTTGTTTGTTTTAAAGGATTTTAAAAAAATAACAAACTGCCCTAACCAATTTGGCTCAGTGCATAGAGCGTCGGCCTGCGGACTGAAAGGTCCCAGGTTCGATTCCGGTCAAGGGCATGTACCTTGGTTGCGGGCACATCCCCAGTAGGAGGTGTGCAGGAGGCAGCTGATCCATGTTTCTCTCCCATCAATGTTTCTAACTCTCTATTCCTCTCCGTAAAAAAATCAATGAAATACATTAAAAAAAAATAACAAACCATATTGCAGAATGTTGATGACACTGTCATTTCTAATCTCGTGTTGAAGTAGAAAACTCTTTACATATTAGATGAAACTAAATTTAAAATTAATTCATGTCCCCTTCCCCAATAGGACATTAAATAAATCCAACAAAACTATACTGTTATGAATTCTTATTTGTATTTCCAGAGCTAACAATTAGGGAACAGAAACAATTGTTGAGTATAATATAGATTTCATTAAAAAACAAAAGTGTTATGTAAGACTTTAGTAAAATAGAAAAAAAAGGTTCTGACATTTTAAAAATTACTGATTAATTTCTTTCACTCCGACTAATTAAATCCCCCCAAATGTACCTATATTGACTGTGTGCCTATAGGTTTGCAAACAAGTTCCAAAATGTTACTGCTAACCAATTAGTTTCTAAAACCTTTCAAATAATCTCATCTTTGCCATAGGAGTGGTTTAAGCAATGGCATAAAAAAAAAACAGCCATCTCCACGTTGTTTGCTCTTCCCTGGGAAGAATCATGACTTAATAAGAGCGGAGTTTTCCCTGGTTGTTTGGAAACACATTTATTCATAAGCTGATATTACTTTAAAGCCCGACTGTTGGTGAGGGAGAGCTTTTCAGGTGAAGCCATTTTCTGTGAAGAGCAGTTATATTTTATGTAAATGTCATCCAGAACATTCGTGTCCATAGTAAAATGTCCAGATGGGAATCAGTTTTTTCTTTTCTCTAAAGGCTTTTTGGATGAACAGAAATTTTGTCTTCCTGAAAGATAAAATATTTATGGAAAGCAGGTCAGTTGTTTCATGGACTGAGGACTTGGAGGAAAATGCAATTTTAGGTCAGGGGAATAACCAGAATTGTATTTTGCTCCTGGATCTCTGGCCCTGAGCCTGTGGGCTGACCCCTCCGGCTGCACTGCCCTCAGCAAGGTGTCTTACACTCACTGTGTTCCTGACCCCAAATCTGTTTTTGGCCTGTGCTGAGAATTACACATACCCTTTACTTCTCTGGTGATATTAGCAACTTTCCCTTTTCTTCCTCTGAGAGAAACATTACCTGTATCATTTGACACCTTTTCCACTGGAAATGAAATTGTTTTCAGAAACTAATCCCCTTCGGTCACTCAGATTTACTCTGATCGGTGGAAGCTGGCAAGAAATCAATTCACATTTTTTTTCATGAACCTTTTTGCTGAAAAGACTCTCTTGCAGACAATGTGGACTTTTGTTTTGCCTGCGAATGCACAGTCTGGTGATAGTCCTGTTTATAAAAAAGTGCAAGTGATATTCCTGCATGGCCCATCGCAGGCATGGCTGTAACCCTAGACTGCGATGCAGTCTCCAGGTGACGTTTACAGCAGAGGAGGAGAAGGGTACCAGCTGTGCTTGTTACTGTTGGAGATGACTTCGCATCTTGGCTTTTTAAAGAATAGAGCTAGGGTGATGGAACAGTCCTAAAATTAGATCATCACACAACTGTCAAGACACTAAAGCTATTGAACTGTCCATTTAAGACAGGTGAATGTGAATATAACGTACACCTTAAAGCTGTTATAGAAATCAGCATTGGATGGCATGGTTGGCATTCCTAACAAACTGTGACCACCTCTGCTTCAAACATGGCTGAGAGAATTGAACCTCTTGATATCATATGTACGTAATGGAAATGTTGGGACTCTCCCCCCAAAGGATACATACGTTGTATTAAGATACTTCATATCACAATATTTATAATATTTTCTGCTTGAAGGATTTATTGAACTGATTGCCCCTAAGGAAATGTACTTATTTAAACTGAGTGCAGCAACATGATTGATTTAATCCTGATAGGGAGTTGAATTCTAAGGGACTTTGTAGGCAATTAAAAAAATATTTTATTGATTTTTTTTTTTATAGAGAGGAAGAGAGAGGGATAGAGAGTTAGAAACATCGATGAGAGAGAATCATCAATCAGCTGCCTCTTGCACACCCTCTACTGGGGATGTGCCGGCAACCAAGGTACATGCCCTTGACTGGAATCGAACCCAGGACCTTTCAGTCCATTGGCTGACGCTCTATCCACTGAGCCAAACTGGTTTCGGCAGTAGGCAATTTTGTTAGCCCTTTCATTTTATAGATGAGACTCTGTTAGGCTTTAAACTCTAATTATGTAATAAAGTTAGAATATAGTTCTCTTCTCTTCTGCTCTTTAAATATTTATGCTAAACTATAAGGCAGCCATTAAAATGATAATTATTAAGACTGTGTAGAAACATGGAAAAATGTTTATAATACAAATGAAATAAAGCAGAGGGCCAAATGGCTTAAGTATCTTGATTGCAACCAGTGTGTCAAATTATGTACATAGTAAGATCTGGACCATAATAGACCAAAACAATATGTGTATTATGTGATGGGTTGATGGGCATTTCTCCCTTAATATTCTTGAACGATGCTGCATTGTATTCACATAACGTGTTTTCTAAAACTGTTAAGGCTATCATAGGGAGAATGACGTAGGCTCAAAGGGATTATGCACGTGTGGCTAGCTGCCTGACTTTGTAGCTTCTGGAACTCCTTCTTTGTTCCCTTGTTTCTCATCCCATTTAATGGAATTGACCGACCCAGAATGGTTGGAGAATGACTTTTAAGGGGGATAATAACTACTGTGAATTCCTCTACTAAGGGCAGAGCATGAAGAAATTGGCTTATGCTGACACAAGTGACTTAGAGGACTCTGGAAGAATATTTTATCTCCAACATTGGTCATCGTTAACTCCTGGGATGAACTACAAGGAATGATTTGAGGGTTTTCTTTCTCTGGTTAACTGGAGGACTCAAGGGCCTATTTGAGGAAGGGAGAAGTGGGTTAGAATGACTCTCAGGACTACGTTGGACTTGATTTTTCCCATTCACTCTAACCAAATGGCTTTTCATTGTGACAGGAAAGGATCACAGAGAACGTGGAAAGCAGCTCCATAAACAATTTAGGCAGCGTATTGTTTCAAAGCCAGCTCTGCAAGGACATTTGGATCATGAACGCTTGCCCACTCTACTGGATGGTGCTGCAGTCTTAGCCCACGGCTGAGTTGGTGGGATAAATGTGAAGCTAGTGAATGTTTAATATTTTGTGTAAACATACTCCCCCCCCCTAAGGGATTGGATCCCATTTTCTAAAATGTTTTTGTTTCTCTGGATGGTATTTGCATAGTGGTAGGTGGTATTTATTAGCTCAAGTAGCTGATTATCCATTTATATCACTATGCTTTTCCTGTTAAATTGTCGAGCTATTGTAGCCATAGCAATTCCATTTCAGGGAAAAGAAATGGGACTGTGAAAATGAAGGGGAATGAAAGGCAGTGTGAGCAAAGCAGAGGGCACTGTCAGGTATGTGGACAGTCTATGGATTTATAGTCCTGCTTTATAGATCTGTGATGGTTCAGTTAGTTCAACTTCTTTACTTTGGCTTAAACAATTTATTTTATTCTCTCTCCACAGAGACATACAGTCCTAAATTATCCTGTCACTCATTCGCTTAGAAATATCTGGTGAATCTCTCGTTGCCAATGTTATACCATCACCTCTGACCTTCTACAGCCCAGTCTTATCCAGCCCATGGATTCTGTCAGTGCCCTTTAAGTCATTCTTCCAGAGATGGAGGCCAGTCTTTCCCTACCCTCTGATCATACTT
Organism: Vespertilio murinus; assembly: GCA_963924515.1. Classification (NCBI taxonomy): domain Eukaryota; kingdom Metazoa; phylum Chordata; class Mammalia; order Chiroptera; family Vespertilionidae; genus Vespertilio; species Vespertilio murinus. The sequence continues at coordinate 182,879,933 of OZ004706.1, forward strand.
CTCCTCTTTCCTTCCCCCGAGTCTTTACTGATTCTGTTTTATTACCATACTTCTCTCCATTCTAGCTCATTGTAGACTTCTTTTTCTATAGACCACCATAGTATTTATGTCTTTACTTCTGACTTGGCATTTATTTTTAAAACATTTCAATAATAAAACCATAATAATAACTACCATTTACAGTGGTTATGATATACCCAGTACCATTTTCAGTACTCCACTGGAATAAACTCATTCAATTAACAGCAATTCAAGAGGTAGGTAATATTATCCCCCATTTTACAGATAAGCAAATGGAGACACAGAGGGATTAAATTCTGTATTGCCCAAGGTCATACAACCGGAGTTCTACCCCAGGCTGTCTAGATCCAAACTTGGTGTTCTTAATCACAGCTCTGAAGTACCACAATAATCTCTTTAGATGCTTCATTCTCTTAAAATTCAATCTCTTTAAGGTAAAGAGAAGTCTTTTTGCTTTCCCTCATTACATAGCCCTGTGCCTAAAACTAGGAGTTTGCTCTGTAAACATCTGTTTATTAACGTTCTAATAGAGGGTTTTTGGGTGTTTTGACTTGGTTAGTTTTATTTGATTTTATCTTGATACAATGACATACTCTGTTCTGTTCTCCCTTTAATTACTGATATGGGATGGTCAATGTGACTGTCAAGAATTAAAATTTGTAGCTCTCGTTACTTAAATGAATGGTGCTCAGTGGTGAGTCAATTTACTAGTGTGAAACTAAATCTCAAATTTGGTTCTGTGCTTCAAAGTAAACATTTTAAGAAGCATTATGTTTATTCCTTGGGTATTTGATATATCAGGTAATGTGAGTAAGAGTAAGCTACATTTCTTTTCCCTTGTAATATCAGTTCTTAAAATCATACTTAACTTTATGTTGTTCTCCCTTAATTTTGGGGTGAAAAAAAGGCTTTTCGTGGAAGATATAATGGATGTTGGTTATAGGTACCTGTATAGAGTACCTTGTACCTGCAGTGTTAAGCATTGGGGTCAAATGATCTTTCTTTGTAAAGATAAGATATTCAGCCAGCCAAGTTGAAGTCTAACATTGTTAAAGTTTATTTTACTGTGTTTCTTTGATCTGTTTCTAGCATCGTACTGTTTGTGGGTACTCAGCCAGATGCTTCCAGTGCTCCAAGGGTTATATATGTGCCTCCTATGTATTTGTTGATGGAGTAAAAGCTGTTTCTGGCTGATATGATAAAAGAACATTTGGAGGAATATTGCATAAGTTGCAGAATCAAGGGGGAAATGGAATAATTTGTCTCCCTCAGGAAGAATAACTCTGACAACTGTGGCATCTTGGAGTGGCCAACCAGGAGCGTCTCTTAAGTCATGGCCATTGCAACGGCTCAGTGCTGTTCTTATTTAGTGCTCTGCTGCTGTGGAGGGAGGCAGATTTGCTGGAAGCTTAAGTCAGGTGCCCATGTCTTAGTTGGTGATTGACAGGCCACCAAAGGCACATGAAATGGGAAAAGAGTATTTCCATTTACCTGTGATGGGGAAACACCAATGGTCTCTTCCAACAAGGTTCCTCTCAAAGCAGAGAGAATTAAATGATAGCCTTCACTTGTACAAGAGGCTATTTGGATATTACCAGAATTCAATCACCAAGCTATTCTCTATTTGGAAAATCCTTGCAGTTTAATTCATCAACACATCTTTTATGTCTAGATCCTTATTTCCCTCTGTTATACACCAGGCCCCTTCTTTTAGGATAAGCCTTCATTGTAGCTCAACAAGGGCTTTCTGTAGAGGAGCTGTCACTAGATTCTATCTCTGGAAGTTAGCAACTTTCAGTTTAGCCTCATAAAATCCTAAAGGCAGAATCAGAACTTGACAGGTTAATTAGCCTGCTCAAGCTGAGATAGAAGTATTATTGAGTGTGTTGGCTAAAACTCTCTGTGTGTGTTGCAAGTCCCAGAAAACTTAAATTGAATCTATTTGAGCAGAAATGAAATAGTTCGGGGATATGTCTCCAGTTTCATGAGAGGCTCGATACAGGGCTCAAATAGCAGGACGGGGACATTTTTCGCCCTTCCTATTTATCAGCTCAGCTTTGGGTTCTGTTTCAAGCAGACTTGCTTTTCATGGATCCCAGATGGAAGATGGAAGCCCCGGGCTGCAAAAACTTTAGCTATAGAGGGGTTAAAATCCATTTTTCCCCAGAAGTCCCAGTTGTCTTAGATTCAAACACATGCCCATTTCTGGACCAATTACTGTAACCACAGTGATGAGATACCCTGGAGCTGAAGGGTAGATCAGTTTTAAACAGTCCACATGACTGAAAATGGAGGGAAAAATTAATGACTCAAAGAATAACCAGAAAGTTTTTGGCAGGAAAGGAAGAGGGTTATGGTGCTCTGAACTAAAAAAAAAATTATATTGAATTGTGAAAACTTGATTTTTTAATTATATTTAAAATGATATTTAGTTATTTTCAAACATACACCTATATATATAAAACCTTAAGTGACTGGAACAACGGGTTGCCATGACTGTACTCTAGGGGCAGGAGGACCGGCCGGCCAACCTCCCGCAGCCCCTCCCCCTGGCTGGCCTTGGCCCCGATTGGCCCCACCCACCTCAATCTGGGGCAGGACCAGCTGGATCCCCACTGCACAAATTTGTGCATTGGGCTTCTAGTAAATATAATAATACTAGTGCCCTGGTGCACGGATTCATGCATATTAAAAGGAAATTAATTAGAAGATGGCCAGCGGGGCAGAACTGGGTGAGATAGGTGGCAGGACATGCCCTGGAGCCAACCTCCTGCAGTCCCTCCCCCACTGGCCGCACCCAGGCAGCATAACTTGAGGTTGTCTGTGGAGTGAGCAGGGTCCCTCCAGCAGGTGGGGTTCCTTACCCTGGCCTGTGGGGATTGGGCTGAAACCATCTCTCCAACATCCCCCGAGGGGTCCTGAATTGAGAGAGGGTGGTTCTCGGATGTTGTACCCCAGAATTGGGCTTCCTCCTCTCTGGTTCTGGGTGCATCACCCAAGAACCGCAGCTGCCAAGTCCCTGCAGATCAGCAGCTCCTGCATTGAGATTCTGCCCCCAGGTGGTCATTGTGCATCCAGGAGGCTGGTCACTTAGGCTTTTATATATATATATATATATATATATATATATATATATATATATATATATATATATATATATTAGAAGCCAGGTACACGAATTCATGAATAGGTGGGGTCCCTTGTCCTATCTGGTAATGGGGGCTGCTCAGGATCAGCTGGGGGGAGGGACCATGGGAGGTTGGCCAGCTGTGGGAGGTTGGCTGTGGGAATGCACTGACCATCAAGGGGCAGCTCTTGCATTGAGCATCTGCCTCCTGGTGGTCAGTATGTCTTCATAGCGACCAGTCAACCAGTCATTCAGTCAACTGGTCATAACGGTTGCTTAGGCTTCTGTATATATAGATATACACAGAGACACCAGATTATTGTGATCTCTGAATGTATAATAATCTGGCCACTAAGAGTATAGCCTATATAATAAAAGGCTAATATGCAAATTGTCCTCTTGACCAGGAGTTCGGCCAGCAGGCAGACTGGCCGAACCCCACCTGAATGCATGAATTCATGCACCGGACCTCTAATATATAATATATTATATACACACACACACACACACACACACACACACACACACACACACACACTGAGAGGCCAGATTATTATGCATTCAGAGATCATAATCTGGTCCCTCAGTACAGATGAACCCATATGTAGCCATCATACAATTCAGCAGTTGTTGAAAGATTTTTGCCAATTATGCTTCTGTTTATTGCTTTTGAAAGCATTATCATAAGATGCTTTTGCAACTGGCTATGTAAGAACTTAGAAGATCTAACATGAAATCTGAGACTTTGCTTTATGAATATAGATCCAAGTGTCAAATGGTCATCAGACTCACACCAAAAAACAATGTGTTGCCCCCTTGAATAAAAGATGACTTTGTGCAGTAGTAATGCATTGTGTACCTGGAAGTACAATTTTATTTCAGTGAGTATCATTTCCCCCCCCCCCTGGCTTAAGCCTGATGAATCAATTGCTTAACAACTTTTTCCAAAGTATTTGTAGCAAATTTGCCTTCTGGACCTGGGTGACTTCAGGGGTGAATCAGAGGTTTTATTTGACAGTGAAGTTTCTGAACATCAGTACCCTTGTGCACTGACAGCTGAATGTGCTCTGATCTCTTGCAGTTGAAAGATGCATGAGTGTAATGCAGTCTGGGACACAGATGATCAAACTAAAGCGTGGGACCAAAGGGCTCGTCCGCCTCTTCTACCTGGATGAGCACCGGACCCGCCTCCGATGGAGACCCTCCAGGAAGAGTGAGAAGGCAAAAAGTGAGATCCATCTCTGAATTTTGTGTGTGGCCTGACACAGTAACACATGGGTTATATTGGGGGTTTCTGTGGAAGCTTCAGACCTCTGGAACGTCCATATTTTTGCAAGTTTTGGGGTTAAAGGATATGGAGAGGCAGAATAAGTTATAACCATTTTTGCTTTTTAAATTATTTGGGGAATTTAAATCCATAAAAGTGTTCTTTTTTATGAATGCTGTAAATGTTAATATTTCCCCTTTGTTGGAGATATTACACACACATACACCCACACACACACACACATATACACACATACAATAAATTTTATTTGGCATATGAGATTTTATAGCCTGAGGTCTTTCATTTTCCTATGAAAGTTTATAGATACAATAATTCCAATGGATGTTTTGAATATAGATCTGTTAAAGTGTTTTGCCATTTTCTGAGCACAGTTGACTGAATAATAAGTTTAAAAAAGTGTTTTAATGAAATCAAATAAAATAGCTTTGATCTGTCTCCTCGTGAAGGTCTGTCTCTCACACCTTCTACTCAGCACCAAGTCCGGTGGTCTCCTGTAATGCCTCTCACATCTGCTCCTTCCATCCTGTTGTCACAGAAACCTTGCCCAGGGTCTCGTCACCTTTCCGGTGGCCTATTGCGAAGTCTCCTAACCCATTTCCACTTTGCTAGTTTTTTTTCTGCTTTGATCAGTTCTGATGCTTTCCCCTTCCAGTAGCAGAAGACCCGGACCAAATTAGGCTTACACAACAAACAAATTTATTACCTCACATGACAGGAAACCCAGCGACTGGCAGGCCAATCTAGTTCTGTTTTGCTGAGTGCTCTTGGCTCTGTCCCTGGTGCGTTGGTTTAGTAACCAAGGATTCAGCTGTTCTGGGCCTTACAACCTGACATAACAGTGAAGAGGCAGGAAGGGACCTTCTCTTTGTTTACTTCCTTTTTTAGAAGAGAAGAACCTCTTTCTAGACCTTTCACTCATGGCACATTGCCCCAAGTCTCCTTGGTTAGAGCTGGGATGCATTCCCACACCTAAATCCATCATAAGAAATATGAATGGGAACACCCACCAGAATGCATTCCCACACCTAAATCAATCATAAGAAATATGAATGGGGACACCCCAATGGCTGAGCCCCACCAGAATTTGCCATGGGCCTGGGCACATACTCATTTTCCTGAATCATGAAGGGACCACGAGTTGATAGCAGAAGAAAATCTGCTATTAAGACAGGGGTGGGGGTGGTAGAGAAAAGGATGGTGTATGTGGGCAATGAATAGGATATGAAACTCTTCTGATTTATACTTATCAATAAAGAGGCAACTAAGACATATTGTTTTAGTTTAAAGTACATAATATTCCCTGTAGTGCTCCTCTGATACAAATATTCCGTGCTGCCCTCTGCATAAATAGTGCTAGTCTCTCATCTACTGTTCTAGGCTCTGCACAATCTAGCCTCTAACCAGCCCTCCAGCTTTTACTCCTGGATTCCCCTCTGGAGCTTTGCAGTCCAGCATGAATGGCCTGCTCTGCGTCCCCGGAGTGGGCCCTATGCTTCTGTATCTTTATGCCTCTTTCCCTGGGATGTAATTGTATTTCTTTCCACCTCTCTAAGCCCTGCTCTACCTTCTCCTAGTGGAATCCTTACTATAAATGCCAATCATTTTTCACTATGCTATTTGGTTACCATTAAATTTTTTTTTCCTTTCAATTTTCTATTCTCATGCATATTTAAAACACCAAAGTTGACTCTAGGTCTTTGTATGTTTTCCCTGCATAAATAGGTGAACTATAAATTTGGCATATTTATTAGCTCCCTTTTCTACCAGTCTTCTTGCCCTGCTGGGCATATCTATCATTTTATCATAAATTTCAACCCATCTCCACTCAATGCCTGGGAGGGCATTGCCCAGTCTGCCCAGGAAGGTCAAGTCTGATGTAGAGAAGGTTGCTTGCAGTAAGGGACAAGACTTGTATTCCACATTTAGACTTAAAAACCACAGCTCACAGGCAATGCATCTGTTCATGCTTATTTTTAAAAATGTAAAGTGGTTTTGCCTTTCCTTTTTCTCAGTCCGTATCCATATCTTCACCCGCCATGTGTTTCACTTGCCTCACAGTACTTATCGACTCCATTTACAAAGTCACCGAGGGTCGGCAGTCTGAAATATTCCACAGACAAGCTGAGGGGAACTTTGACCCCAGCTGCTGCTTTACCATCTACCATGGTAACCACATGGAGTCCCTGGACCTCATCACCTCCAACCCCGAGGAGGCCCGCACCTGGATCACCGGCCTCAAGTACCTGATGGCCGGCATCAGTGATGAAGATTCCCTTGCTAAAAGGCAAAGGACTCATGACCAATATCCTTCCTAAAGCGTTGTTTTTGAGTTCTGTGTGGAATGGTGTGTGTGTGTGTGTGTGTGTGTGTGTGTGTGTGTGTGTATGTAAGTGATGATCAGTCTATGCCAGTGTTTCCCAAAGTGTGATAAGTGTACCCCAGGGGTACAGGAAGAGTTTGGTGGGGGTACGCGTTGCACCGGAGTTTGGTGGGGATATGCACTGCACCGTGCTTAGCTGCGCCTAATTCTACATTCTCATGAGTCAAGTCAAGACAGTCTTGTGAGGCGTGAGATGGTCTGGTGTGCAAATAGATGTTATTTATAATATAACTTTTATTTATATTTTATTATGAATATTTTTTTTTCATTTATTATTATTTTGTGTATGTACCAAAAATATATTTTGATTGTTATTAAAATACATCCTTTTTTTTGATGAGGGGTACTCAGCATTACAAAAATCATAGAAGGGGTACACATATGTCAAAAGTTTGGGAAACACTGGTCTATGCTTATTGTCCCCCCATTTTTTTCTTTCTTTACCCCTAGCCCTCACTATTCTCTCCTCACTCTCACAGAAAGTAAGCGAATGTGTGAAACACATAAAGACAAGCGTATATAAAGTCAGAACAGACTTCTTTGGAAGAGACTGAATTTAACTCTAAGAAATATCCAAAATGACGTTTCCCCGGAGAGAGGAGACAACCAGGAAAGCATTTATTTCTATTAGAGAAAAACCCTGCTTTGTTAGAGCCAGTTTAGTTTAACAGATAATTTCTTGAGTTCCAATTATGTACCCAGGACTTAGCTCCTTTCTACTTTCCTTCTCCCTTTTCTAACGTACAGTTTGGAAACGGAACTGATTGACACTCCAGGGGAACTTGCTTTTTACTTAATAACATTTATCCTCTGTAAATTGCTTGGGAGACTGGAGGCTCAGTTTCATTATTGGTTAAGCCCATTCTTGTGGTTCTGCAGTGCTGACATGTTAAATGATTGAGGCACTTGGTCTGAAAGGCATTCTCCTGCTGGGATCGAGCTGGGCATGCGACATGGTGGTTCTGGCCTCAGTTTTCTTAGCTGTGAAGTGAGGGTCTGAGACTGCTTTTTTTGTTTTGTTTTGTTTCTTCTGCACATTTTGAATGCCTCCTGTCCATGTGTAGGGAGTAGTACCACTTCCTTGCTGTCACTGGAATGTGCGCCTTAATTTTTTGCCATGAGTGGTGATAGATGTACATTACTCTATCTGTAATCCCTCACCTGGGGTATTGTTGGATCAGAGGGGAAATACTCAGCCCAGGAAAGGGTTTTGGACAGTGTGAACTCCTGAGCTAAGGAGCCATGATGCTTTCATCAGTATTCTCAGAGTGAAGATAAATGCAACTAGGATTCATAAGAGAAGAAAACACAAACATAGGAAGAAAACACACACATAGGAACAGCTTTTGGTGCTCTATTCTGTTAGTTAACTTCCTAACCTTTGGTAAAAACAAACAAAAACACTGACCCAGTAAGAATGCTTTTTGGTGCAAGCCACGCAACCATACTAATATTGTTTAAGGCAATATTTATTAAATAATAAGGAATGTTTATTTTTCATGAACAACAGATCTGAAATGGGGCAGTTCCAGGGTTGGTTAATCAGTGGCCCAGAGATATAACAGAGACCTAGGTTATTCCATCTTCAGTGTGTTGGCTTCCCTTTGTTAATTATATTTTTAATATTTTGAGGACCTGCCATACTGTTTTCCACAGCAGCTGTATCATTTTACATTCACACCAACAGTGCACAAGGTTTCCTATTTCTCCACATCCTCACCACACTGTTTTCTGTTCTTTTTAAAAAATATATATTTTATTGATATTTTACAGAGAGGAAGGGAGAGAGATAGAGAGCTAGAAACATCGATGAGAGAGAAACATCGACCAGCTGCCTCTTGCACACCCCCTACTGGGGATGTGCCCGCAACCAATGTACATGCCCTTGACCGGAATCGAACCCGGGACCTTTCAGTCCGCAGACCGACGCTCGACCACTGAGCCAAACTGGCTTCGGCTGTTTTCTGTTTTTTTGATAGTAGCCATTTTAATGAGTGTGAAGTGGTAGTTTTAAATATATATATATATATATGTATATATATATATATATATATATATATATATATATATATATATATTGATTTCAGAGAGGAAGGGAGAGGGAGAGAGAGGCAGAACATTAACGATGAGAGAGAATCATTAATTGGCTGCCTCCTGCACACCCCCTTCTGGGGATTGAGCCTCACAACTAGGCATGTGCTCTTGATTGGAATTGAACCCGGGACCCTTCAGTCCACAGGCTGATGCTCTAGTCACTGAGCCAAACCAGGCAGGGCTTTTGATTGCATTTTCCTAATGTTGGTGATGTTGAGCATCTTTTCATGTGCTTGTTGGCCATTCAAATAACTTCTTTGGAGAAATGGCTACTCAAGTCCTGTGCCCAGTTTTGAAGCAGGTTGGCATTTTTTTGTTTGTTTGGTCATTAACTTTTAGGAGTTCTCTACATAGTTTGGATATGAATCCCTTATCAGATATATAATTCTAAAATATTTGCTTTCATTCTGTGAGTTGTCGTTTTATTCTGTTGACAGTGTCACTGGATAAATAACATTTTAAAATTTTCTTGAAGTTCCATTTGTTACCTATGCCTTTGGTATCCTACATAAGAAATCATCATCAAATCCATTGTTATGAAGCTTTTGTTCTATGTTTTTCCAAGAGTTTTATTGTTTTAGCTCTTACATTTAGGTCCTTAATTCATTTTGAGTTATTTTTTGTAAATGGTGTTAGGTAAAGGGACCAGCTTCATTCTTTTGAATATTGATATCCATTTTCTTTTTGGTACCATTTGTTGAAAAGACTGTTATTTTCTAATAAAATTGTCTTGCCATCCTTGTCAATGATCGTTCAATCATATATGTGAGAGTTTCTTTCTGGGCTGTGTATTTTATTACAATCGTCTATATATTTGTCTTTATGCCAGTATCACACTGTTTTGATTGCTGTAGTTTTGTAGTAAGTTTTAGGAAGTTTTAGTTCTCCAGTTTTATTCTTCTTTTTAAAGTTTTTTTTAAAAAAATAATATTTTAAAGAGAGAGAATAAAAGAATGAGAGAGAGAGAGAGAGAGAGAGAGAGAGAGAGAGAGAGAGAGAGAAGAGAGAAAGAAACATCTATTTGAGAGAGACACATCGATTGATTGCCTCCTGCACATACCCTGACTGGGGCCAGCAATTGAGCCTGCAACTGGGGTATGTAGCCTTGACAGGGATCCTTTAGTCCACGGTCTGACACTCTATCCACTGAGCCAAATCAGCTAGGGCTGCTGAATATTTAAAAAAATCAATGTTCATAAGAGAAATTGGTCTGTAGTTTTCTTGTATCCTTGTCTGGCTTTGATATCAGAGTAATACCGGCCTCACAGAATGAGTGAGGAAATGTTCCCTCTTTAATTTTTTTGGAAAATTTTAAGAAATGTTGGTATTAGTTTTTTAGATGTTAGGTAGAATTCACTAGTGAAGCCATCAAGACCAGGGCTTTACTTCGTTGAGAGATTTTTAAAAATTATTATTACTGATTCAATCTCAATCTTAGTTATAGATATATCCAGCTTTTTATTCCTTTCTGATTAGACTTGGTAGGTTTTGTGTTTTTAGAAATTTGTCCATTTCATCTGTTATCCAATTTGTTGGTGTAAGGTTGTACATTACTACTCTCATTATATTTTTATTTTGGTAGAATCAGTAGTAATGATCTCATTTTCATTTCTGATATTTGTAATTTGAGTCTTCTCTGTTTTTTTTTCTTAGTCCATTAGGCTTAAGGTTTGTCAAATTTTTGTTGATCTTTTTGAATAACTAACTTTTGGTTTCATTTATTTTTTTCTATTGTTTTTCTATTCTCTATTTCACTTATCTTTGTACTAATTTTTCTTATTTCCTTCCTTTTGCTAGTTTTGGGTTAAATTTTTTTTCTCCCCTAGTTTTTTAGGTTGTAAAATTAGGTTGTTGACTTTTTTTAATGTAAGAATTTATAGCTTTATATCTCCCCCTTAACAATGCTTTCACTGCATCTCATAAGGTTTTATATGTTGTGCTTTCATTTTCATTCATTTGAAAGTATTTTCTAATTTCCCTTGTGATTTATTCTTCAGTCTATTGGCTGTTTAAGAATGTATTGTTTAAATTTCACAGTTTAGTTGAGTTTTCCAGATTTTCTTTTGTAACTGACTTCTAACTTTATCCCATTGTGATCAGAAAAGTCACTTTGTATATCTATCTTTTTAAATCTAAAGACTTAATTTGTGGCCTAAAAGTTGGTCTATTTTAGAAAGTGTCCTATGTGCACTTGAGTAGAATTTGTATGTTATTGTATAGATTGTTGCATCTGTGTAGGTGAGATCTAGGTGGTTTATTGTGCTGAGTCCTCTATTTGTTTACTTATCTTCTATCTGGTTATTCCATTCTTATGAGTAGAGTATTGAGGCCTCCAACTATTATTATATAACTATTCCCTTTTTCATTTTTTTTAGTTATTGCTTTATATATTTTGATGGTTTGTCATTTGATGCATAAAAGCTTATAATATTGGTATCTTCTTGCTGTATCAAACCTTTTATAAATGTGTAATGTCATTCTTTGTCTCTTATAACCTTTTTTCACTAGTATAGTCACCCCTAATTTACATAGAAAGTCTTTTCCCCCATCTTTTCATTTTCAACCTGTTTGTGCCTCTGGATCTCAAGTGCATCTCTTAAGACAACATATAGTCGGACTATGTGTTTTCACCAATGCCAGTCTCTGACTTTTGACCAAAAAGTTTAGTCCATTTATATTTGAAGTAATTACTGATAAGAAGGGAGTTCTGTAATTGTGCTATTTCTTATCTGTATGCCTTTGTGGTTTTGTCCCGCATTTTCTGCATTCCTGTCTTCTTTTGTGTTTAGTTGATTTTTTTTGCAGTGTAATATTTAAGTCATTTCTCATTCTCTTTTGCATATATTCTATGGCTATTTTTTGTGTGGTTACCATGGGGATTACTCTTAACATCTTAAAGTTATAATATTCTAAGTAGAATTTATACAAGCTTAGGCAATAGTTCTTCAACCTGATTTGTTTGTCCATGTTTACTACTGGCAGTAGAAAGTTTCCATATTTGAATTAACCAGTTGATAACTGAGTGATTTCATATTCTTAAAGTATGCTACCTGGAAAGTATATGTACCCAAAATTGCACAGAACAGTTAAAAAAAATCAGAAGCAGATGATATTTGTTTAAATGAGGAGAGAAAAGGAAAGAGGAAATTAATGAATGATAAAAAGGAAGCTGATGTCAAAAATAGGGAACATTATTTGAGTTAGGGAACCATTCTCATATGGTTTTGTCATAATTTGATAGGGTTTTAGATAATGTCTTAATAATAGTATGACATCCTTAATTGGACTCACATTTAATTACGTTAATTGAGGGAACAGATTTGGAATGTTCATGATTATTACATTTCAAATAGGCCTGAAAACTTCAACTGTGAATGAATAATGAGAATAATGAATCTTAATTGGCTGTACGAAAAAAAAAATTCATCCAGTGTAAAGTGTAATTCAAGCTATTTCTGCAGTATGAACATGTTGAATTGGAGGCAGATGCAGTACTCATATCTATTAGAAGCAATATGGTGTTGTGGTTGAAGACTCAGACTGGTGCTGGGTTCCACCGCAACTCCACACGGGTGAGTTACTTAAACTCTTTTGCCTCTGAGTTGTTATCTGTAAAAGCTGATGATGGTAATGATAGCACCTACCCTATGTACTTGGTTCCCTTACTAATCCTTACTAAATTTCTCCTTCTCCTTTAGTTTATATCCTTGTGAAAAAGGAGATTGAACTAGATGGTCTAAATTTCTAAATGTAGGAGTGGAGCTTAGAAAAGGGAATGGAAAAGATTGTGTCCCATGGAGTATTGTGAAGGTAAAAAAAAAAAAGATACTAAATGCAAGGTCATAAGCTTGGGATAGTTGGGGTTTTGTCACATCATAGAGATACTTTAAAAAATTGGATAACAATGTTGGAGTTGGAGAAGCCCTCACAATAGCATGGCTCTACTCATTTCAGAGAAGGAATCATCTGTTTGCGTACTCCTCCCCCCATTTCTTCTGTTGTCAGTATTAGTAGCTCACTAAGAGCCTCCTCCAAACAATTTCTTCTGAATGCTCTGTTAGAGAACAGCTTTTATTCTGTGAGAACACAACTGTTTTTCTTGACTTTTCTGCATGTGGGTGAAGCAGACCTTTGAGGAAGCTGATAAGAATGGTGATGGCTTATTGAATATTGAAGAGATACACCAATTGATGCATAAACTAAATGTCAACCTACCCCGAAGAAAAGTCAGACAAATGTTTCAGGTACGTTTTTTACAATCAAGTTGGCCTTAGGCAAAATGCACATGAGTGGTTATTGGTATATTCGGATATTTTAAAGGGCTATTTTTTGGGGGAAGCTGATATTTACCTGTTGTGTATTGCTTTGTTTTTCTTTGATGAAGAGAGTCGTTTTGTTCCATCAGGGGAAAAACACACTTTCATTCATAGTTTCACTTCTTAAACTGCCTTGTTGCTGTTTTCAGAGAGTGATCATAAGCATCTGACTTGACAAATAATGGAGTAAATGTGATCAAGTCTCCTAGAGAGGGTGGCAATATCTCACCTGTCCACCTCACAGACTGTTGTGAGGATCAGAATAAAGACATGAAAAAAATTGCACTTGTTGAAATCCCCAAGAGTCTTCTGTTTTGTTTCAGATGAGTTTAAAATGCAGAATCCATAGGACTTAGAAGTGCTGTATCACTGCTACTCTTTAGGGAGCTCTCCCCAAGTTTCTTCAACTGCCTGTTGGTATTAGATGAGGTGCTTCTTCCCTGTTAATAATTCTTTGAGAAAAAAGTCCTTAGGACCAAACTTGGTCCTCCATATAAGGTGTAGAAGTCAGCTCTGCTAAGTTTGAGTTAGCCTGAAGACAATGTTAGATTATTAGTACCTAGAGGCCCGATGCACGAAGATTCGTGCAAGAATGGGCCTTCCTTCCCCTGGCTGCCTGCACCACCTTTGCTTCAACTGGAGCCGCCTTTCCACAATGCCCAGAGGCCCCGAGCAGTCCTGCCTCTGGCCACTCAGTGCCTGTGTATGCAATATAACCTGCCATCTTTGTTGAGTTAATTTGCATATTCATTCCTGATTGGCTGGTGGGCATTGCAAAGGTATGGTCAATTTGCATCTTTCTCTTTTATTAGTGTAGATTGTGGGGGCATGAGTTAAGGAAAGGCTCTTCTTTGGAGGCAAGTCACATGCATAATCCATGATTTGCAATGATTTTCTCATTGACTACATAGGTGATGTTTTGTACCTCTAAAAAGAAATATAGGGGGTAAATATTTTACAATGTTTTGTACTTTGTTTTCTAACCACTTGCTCTTAGAGGGGTAAGGGCAGAAACAATGAATGGAAGGTGGAGGCTGGCTTCCATCTGTGACCTCTTCCAGTGGTCCTGTCATTTGAAACTCTAGGCTGGATATGGTCTGCATTGTGGGGAATTTGGTCCCAGTGCAGCAGAGAACAACAGCCTGAGAGGAAGGAATGAGATATGCTGTAGAAGAAATCCCAGAGATGGAGCGAGGGACTTTGGAATGGGTTGTCACATATTTTGTGATTTCTCTTTAAACTGTATAAAAAGATTTGCCATGTTCCTGGCTCTCACTGTGACATCTCACTTTTGTCCTGTTGTGAACTCTACATCCCCATCTGAACCTTTCCGTAGGAGGCGTTCATAGTACTGAAGAGGCAGCTGCTGATTGAATCAGAGCGGCCAAGCTTAAAGAGGAGGGTAAAGTTTATGTCTACAAAAATAATGATTTTTCTGGGCACTTTTTGGAAGATAGGGAAGAAACATAAGATATTGATCTATTTTTACTTCTGTATTTTTCCACTTCAGACACCTTTTATGTTTAATGCATCAAGCAGTTTAGAGGGCGAATCAGGAAATGTGTATGTCAAATGTCTCTGGGCTCACAGTAAATCCTTTAGAGAAGTTTTAAGAAAACATGAAAGGTCTCTTTTTTATGACATTTGATTTAAAGAACTGATCAAGCCACAAGTGAGTGGAGAAGCTGTTGGGCCTGCTGCATGTAGAACATTGCTACCGGGCCTTGCTTCTTGCAGGGTTCTGTAAGTACTTGTGGCAGGAGAACCAAGGATGTTAGTATTATTTCAGGAACAGTCTCTCTCTTTATTTTTTTACTGAATTGTTAATAAAGACATTAAAGCCTCCCTACCAGTTTCTTTGATTATTTATTCCAATGCAAGATTCAAGTGATTTTTAATTTTTATTTATTTATTAAAATATATTCTTATGGATTTCAGAGAGGAAGGGGAGAGAGAGAGAGAGAGAGAGAGAGAGAGAGAGAGAGAGAGAGAGAGAGAGAAAGAGAGAAACATCAACAATGAGAGAGAATCATTGATCGGTTGCTTCCTGCATGCCCCGTACTGGGTTTGGACCTGCAACCAGAGTCAAATCCAGGACCCTTCAGTCCACAGGCCGATGCTCTATCCACTGAGCCAAACCAGCTAGGGCTTAATTGATTTTCAAAAAAAATTGTTTAATGTATGGATAGCTTCTTTTGAAGTCTTTGATGCTGT
This sequence comes from Vespertilio murinus, assembly GCA_963924515.1. Lineage (NCBI taxonomy): Eukaryota > Metazoa > Chordata > Mammalia > Chiroptera > Vespertilionidae > Vespertilio > Vespertilio murinus. The sequence continues at coordinate 182,895,373 of OZ004706.1, forward strand.
GGACTTCAAATTTTTACTATTCTTATTTTTTAAGACATATATAAGGAAGTCTTGAACAGTGTTTTATCTCTATATCCAGGGTTAGATATTTTGAAACAAAGCTATAGAAGAAACATGACCATTAGACCTAATTTCTTAGGATCCAAAAACTCTACAGCCAGGAGCTTCAAACACCCAAATTGATATTCCATAGACCAGCCTATCTCTACCTTTAAAGTGACAGAAGGCAATGGCAATCAGCCTCACAAAGAAACTGTGTATGATTAAATATTAGTCAAAGCTTTTGCTCATAAAAACTTTGACTTTCAAATCTATGTTTAAAATCATATAACAGCTGCCTGTGCTTCACGAAATCTAGTATTTCAAAATTCCATTGATTCCTTGTCAGTTTTTGTTCAGCAATTGTGTACATGTAGAATGAAGAAGAGCATATACATGGATTGATTTTTTCATGATATATTCCCAACAGTTTTATGGTTTTATGACAAATTCATTCAATCAGAAGGAAGGTACATAGTGAAATATTCTTGCTTAATAATTGCTAGAAACAAATAATTTGAACTATCCATCTGTGCAGATGGATTTTTCAGATTTCTGTGGAAGAAAGGCAGGGAGGTACCCATGATGCTGATGGCTGTAACAGCACTAAGCTAACTATTCAGAATCAGCAGAGCTTCTGTCATAGATAACATTTATACGTGATTGAAAAGCAGCTCAGAAAGTGATGAGAGACTGGCGTTTTTGTTATGTGTTAAGTGTATCTTCTCTTTTGTTTATAATAGCTTGGACATATGCTAGCCTCTTCATTAGTTTCTTCAAAAGATCAGCCTTTGGTTTAATTGTCACCTTTGTTCTGTCCATTTGTTTTCTATGTCATTGCTTTCTGCTTTTGCTTATAATTTATTTCTATTTTTCTTTAGCTTATTTTTTTCTAGATTTTTAAGTTGAATTATTAGCTTCTCTATTTTTTTTTAATATCTTATTGATATTTTACAGAGAGGAAGGGAGAGAGATAGAGAGCTAGAAACGTCGATGAGAGAAACATCGACCAGCTGCCTCCTGCACACACCCAACCGGGGATGTGCCCGCAACCAGTGTACATGCCCTTGACCGGAATCGAACCTGGGACCTTTCAGTCCGCAGACCGACGCTCTACCACTGAGCCAAACCGGTTTCGGCTAGCTTCTCTATTTTTGATTTACTTTGCTTTCAAATAAATTGAAAACGTCAAGTTTCCTCTACTGCTTTCACTTCATCACACCAATTTTAATACGTGGTGCATATTTTAATATGCGATTCACTTCTATATGTTTTAGTTTCTATTTAGAAGGGTATTATGTTGTTCTGAGACACAGTGTTTAGTTTTTTTAAAAACTTTCTTTGTTGATTTATAAATTTACAGTTCTGAGAGAAATTAGTTTTTAAAATAAGCTTGATTCTTTATAATTTGTGATGTTGCTTGTGGCCTAATAAATAGCCAATTTTAAAATTGATCCATACGTGCTAGGAAAGAATGTTTACCATTTGTAAAATGTGCACTCTCTTTTTTATATTAAATATTTACCAGCACTGAATTTCCTGTATCAAACTTTCACCCTGACGTGATTTTAATGTGCTTCTTTCAGGAAGCTGATACAGATGAGAATCAGGGAACTTTGACATTTGAAGAGTTCTGTGTTTTTTACAAAATGATGTCATTGAGACGGGACCTTTATTTGTTGCTCTTGAGCTACAGTGACAAGAAAGATCACCTAACTGTGGAAGAACTGGCTCAGTTTTTGAAGGTGGAACAGAAGGTATTATTAGACTACTGAGTTGAATGTTTACTTAAAAACACTTGTGAAAGATGCATAGGTTTTTTTCTTGGGTTTGAATGTAGATATAGTTTAAATTTAGGGTAGAAGTAGAAACATCACTATTCCAAAAAAATCTTATGATGAGTTATTTAAAATGTGTTTCAGCAGCTTTTTAAAGAGGGAGTGATAAATTGAACACATATAATTTTTTACCTTAAAGATGTTGAGCATAGATATGTATATTTTCACACAAAGTAACCAATGTAACACAATAGTAATTTTCTTTATAACAATATAGCTAAGTATTTATTAACTATGACATGATTCCTAACTAGCAATATAATAATTCATTGATAATTCTGATGGGAAATTGGCATTTGACCACATGAGAAGGCTAAGTAAATTAAGCCCTGATTAGCAAAGGGAATTCCTAAATATATTTAAATAAGATCTTTTAAATATTGTGTCAGCTGAATTGTGGCCAAGTCTTGTTTTATTGCATATATATATATATATATATATATATATATATGTGTGTGTGTGTGTGTGTGTGTGTGTGTGTGTATATAATTACCTTAAACTCTGTTTCTCATTAAAGTAGAAAAGTAATTTTCCCCCAGCTTTATTGAGGTTTACTTGATGAATAAAAATATTAAAGGTGTACAGTATGAGGTTTTGAAATATATGTATACATTGTGAAATGATGACCTCAATGCTAATTAACATACTGGTATTCAACACCTCATATAGTTATGATTGCGTGTGTGCGTGTGCGCCTGTGTGTGTAGCAAAAATACTTAAGATCAGCTCTCTTAGCAAATTTTAAGTATATAATACAGTATTATTATCTCATATAGTCACCATGTTGTCCACAAGGTCTCCAGAACTTATTCATTCCCCAGAATTGAACCTTTGTACCCTTTGATCAACATTGTCCTCCTTCACTCCCAACCCCCCAGTCCTGGCAACCAACATTCTACTCTCTGCTTCCATCATTTTGACTTTTTTACATTTCCTATATAAATTAGGTTAGTGCTTATCTTTCTGTGTCTCACATTTCACTTAGCATCATTCCTCTAGGTCAGTGTTTCCCAAACTGCTCTCATGATGAGAATTGCCTGGTGGAGTTGTTAAAATACAGATTCCTGAATTCCAACTAAGAAGTGCTAAACTAGAATTTTGGGGAACATATAGGTAAAATTGTATACTTAAAGTAAAGTAGTGGGGTCAGGGGAAGCAGGTTGGAGAGTTTCCCACTTGGTGAACACATAGAAATGCTTAGCGGCAAGGAGTCTTCACATATCCCCCCCCCCCTCTGTATACTTAATGAGCATACAATTTTACCTATATGTTCTCAGAAATTCTAGTTTAGCACTTCTTAGTTGGGATTCAGGAATCTGTATTTTAACAACTCCACTAGGCGATTCTCATCATGAGAGAAGTTTGGGAAACACTGGTTTTAAACATATCACACATGGCAGGAATGGTTTAATCAATGGAACCTCTATAAAAAGAAACCCAAAGTCGTGGGGTTGGGGGAAGCAGGTTGGAGAGCTTCCCACTTGGTGAACATATAGAAATGCTTAGCGGCAAGGAGTCTTCACATATCCCCACTCTGTGCCCATCCTTCCATTTGGCTGATCCTGAGTGATACACTTTATAATAAACCAGAAATAGTAAGTGAAGCACTATTCTGAATTCTGTGAGTCATTCTAGCAAATCATGGAAACAAAGCCATGGGAAATGACAAAGACTTTCCCTTTGATTAAATTTTAGGCAGCCTCTTGTGAGCTCTCTCTCTCTCTCTCTCTCTCTCTCTCTCTCTCTCTCTCTAAACCAGGCCCCGTCCTTGCACCTTGTCCCCCCAAACTCAGGTGAAACAAGAATCTTGTTAAATCAGTTTAACCAGAACCATCTGATCACCCTCCACATCGGAAAACTTCCTGATCTCCGTCTCCCCCAGGTGTTATTTGGCTTGCCTCCAGCAAGAACTTGATTCAGTCAGTTCAGTCAGGATCCCTCTTTTCCCTGATGTTTCCACCACCAAACCCCACCCTGCTCCTTGGTTACAACCCACTCCCCCAATCCTGTATTTGGAATTGAACCAGTTGTATACTGAGTTTTCCCTTATTGCAGCACACAGTGATCACACAATGATGAAAATTGATTTTACTGCTCTAACTACTGGTTTTTCTGTGACAGAACTCCCAAATGGTAGTAGGGTAAGTAGAAAAGGGGATAACCTGACACCTCATTTGTGGCTGGTGTCTGAAGTGGGAGCAGTCTATGGACCACGTTCTTAACCTGTGGGGTCTAATGGTAACTCTCCACAGTTAGTGCGCCCAGTTAATGTCAGACAAATCAGTAGGTTGGTGTAGGGAAAAAGACACTAGACTTGGTAATATTTTACTTTGCTCCATTACCACAATCTCATACAATTTAGGAATAACAGATTCAGATTTTGTAAATTTTGTTGTTGCTTTCTTAAGGATGAAACCAGATAGTAGTAGCAAAACATTTTATCTAAATCAGTTATTTTAATTAGTTTGGTAATTTGGCAAAGGCAGAGATGCCTTATTAATGTCAGCTAAAAGACAGGTAGAAAATGGGAACAGACTGATGAATCTCAGAGAGAAAGTAGGGATGGGAAGAGGGAAGGTGGGGGCGGGAAAAGATTAACCAAAGAATGTATATGCATATATACATAACCCATGGACATAGGTAATGTCCATGGGTTATGTACCCATGGGGAGGGGTGGGTTAAAAGAGGCCAATGGGGGAAAAAGGGGTACAATGTCTTACTTTCAATAATAAAGATTTTAAAAAAAAGAAATTGGAAAAGACATAATTTTTTTTTAAACTAAGATAATATGGCCTTTCTACATTTCTACTTATCTGTTTCCTGCAATTATAACTACTCTCCATTCTCATCTGAAGAGCCCTTCATAGCATAGTGGAATGATCATTAGACCAGGAGCCCACAAGTCCTACATTCCACGACCTGTAAACTTTATTGGTTGGAAACTCGTAGGCAGATCAACCAATATGGTTTCTGAGCCTGGTTTCTTGATCTGCACAAAGGGGAGCTGACATCTCTCTACCTTCTCTATCTCACAAAGTCAAATTGAAGAGTGATTGGAACGATGACTGTGAAAACCCTTTGACAGATATTCACAAGCACAGCAATGTGAGAAATTAAAATTAAAATGTTGAAAGCTACTGAATTAATTTCAGTTGGGTTAGTGCAGTGGTCGGCAAACTGCGGCTCACGAGCCACATGCGGCTCTTTGGCCCCTTGAGTGTGGCTCTTCCACAAAATATCATGGCCTGGGCGAGTCTATTTTGAAGAAGTGGCTTTAGAAGAAGTTTAAGTTTAAAAAATTTGGCTCTCAAAAGAAATTTCAGTCATTGTACTGTTGATATTTGGCTCTGTTGACTAATGAGTTTGCCAAACACCGGGTTAGTGGAATTAACCTAATCCATTTGAATAGCAATAGTGGATGTCACTTGCTAATGGGCCTGTGTGTCTTCCCTCCTTTTCGTTATAGTGACATTCAACCAGTGAATTTTAGTTGAGAAAAATAGAAGCCAGTGTTCTGTGACATCTGCCTCTGGCAGATGACTACCTGTATCCAGTTTAATTTTCTAAATTAGTTAGAAGCTGCATATGGGCATAACCTGAAAAAAAAATACATCAAGAGGCATAAACCATAAAGGAAAATATTAATGTCCTGAGACTTTAAATTTATATGCGGTTTAATATATCAAATATCATAAAATGAATATTAAGTACAAACTAGGAAAATATTTCTAATATATAAAAGAGAGACATATGGATAGGGCTATCAAAGGTTATTGAGGAAAAAATCCAATAGAAAAATGGACAAAATATTTGCAAGTTATAAAAATTTCATAAAAAGTCAATAAGCCTATGAAAACTGTTCACACTTCATAAGTTATTTAAAAATGTGAAATAAGACCAAGAAAGCAGTTTTTACTCATCAAATTAGTAAAGGTTTGAAAAAATACTACCCAAAATGATGTCCATTTTTTATATTTTTGTTGAAGCTATATAATTGTATAATCTTTTCACAGGTCAGTTTACTTATAAAATTTTACATAATTTATTATACTTTGACCACTCCATTTTACTTTTATTAATTTATCCTAAGGAAATAATTGTGCATAGAAAAAAAGTTATAAAGTTGTGCATTTCAGCATTCTTTAAAATAGAGAAAGATTGAATGTGATCTCAATCTGAAGCAAGAGAGACATTAATCCAGAATCTTGTGAGGTTTTGAGTTTTAAAACAGGGTTTTCACAATGAAACACATCTGAGCTAATTTGGTCCATATGGCAGTAGGTCATTCATTCGTTTCTGGTGGCATGTAGACACCACAGCATTAAATTTGTACATGTTTACTCCATTGGAAATGAAATCTACTGCTGGCCACATATGCCATCAAGGATTACGTGCAATCATTCACCCATGGGTCAGATTTTTGTTTTACTGAGGCTCCCTGAAAATTGAGTTTATGTCTTTGACAGGGCTAAGTGCTGTTTGATTAGGACTTTCCTTCATAAAATGTGCATGTATTAAGGGAGATTTTTATGCTTTTATATCCTCGAAGAAGCGCTAGTTAAGCAATACGCTACCTCGCTGAGGTTTTTCTTGCATCTTCAGATAAAGATCATGGACATCTACCAGTCTGTGGTTTCAAAGTACTAGAGCTGTTTGAGTTTATTTACTTTACTCTCCACCTCCCCTCCCCCGTGTTTGCCATAACATAACCGTCTCTCCAGAATTCTATTTCTTGGCACTGGGGTGCATGTGTTTTGTGTTCAATCCTTTTGAGTTTTTTGGTTTCAGGAGTGATCATTTGATTGAATTCTCCCATCCTCCTTGACAATGTTTTTTAACAAGCTGCTGCCTTCCTTTTATCTTTTTTCCCCTAAGGACTAAGAAGAGAGGAAGGGAGGGCAGAAATACTGAAGCACCCTTATAGTTTGAAAAACCTCCTAGTTAGTAATTAAGAGCAAAGGCTAACTGCATGTGTAAGACAAAAGCAGATTTCTTTTCATGCAGTTCTTTCATCTGAAATATGCATGGGGATGTTAATTCCAGGGGCGTTTTCAGGCTTTTCTGGTCCCGGGCTAGAGGGTCCTCCTCTCTGTTTACCTGACATAAACCTATGCATCATGTTTTTCTGGTGGTTCTATCAGCTGCTCCTTTTTCTTCTTTGTTCTGAGAGAGAATAAGTTTCTGTTGTTTTTAAGCCACCACGTTTGTGGTAGTTTGTTACAGCAGCCCTAGGAAACGAACACACCAATCCACGAAAGCAAAACCTAAAGATATTTACATCAAAAGTCTCTTAACAAAATAGTCCGGCCGGAGAATGCCACAGTGAAGCCCACGAGTCAGGAAGCTCTGTTCATGAATATAGAGCATCCAACCACTTTTTATTGCCATAGTTTAAATATGTTTTTATTTTTAAAAAAATATGTGTTTATTGATTTCAGAGAGGAAGAGAGAGAGAGTCAGAAACATCAATGATGAGAGAGAATCACCAATTAGCCACCTCAGCCCGCAACCCAGGCATGCACCCTTCAGTCTGCTGGCCAATGCTTTATCCACTGAGCAAAACTGGCCAGGGCTACATATGTTTTTAAATAGCCAATTTAAAAAAATGGGTTTTAAATAGCCAAGACTTATGACTTATTTGAGGAAATTCTCTTCTATAAAGTGAAGGGACCAAGGCAAGCAAATGAAATCAAGAAACTGGGAGGACATTTTTTAAATGGACAAAAGATTCAGAGGGCCGAAACCAGTTTGGCTCAGCGGTAGAGCATTGGTCTGTGGACTGAAAGGTCCCGGGTTCGATTCCGGTCAAGGGCATGTACATTAGTTGCGGGCACATCCCCTGTAGGGGGTGTGCAAGAGGCAGCTGGTCGATGTTTCTCTCTCATTGATGTTTCTAGCTCTCTATCTCTCTCCCTCCCTCTCTGTAAACTATCAATAAAATATATAAGAAAAAAGATTCAGAGGAAGAAAAGGGCAATAAAGGTTTAGAACATAAAGTTGAGAACATTATCTATGAAGAAATGGAGAATAGATAGGAAAGAGAAGGAAATTAGTAGATTGATCCAGAAGGTGCACTTTCTGAATAATAGGGATTACAAAAAAAGATAAGCAATAAAAGGGAGGAAATTATCAAATAAATAGTACAATAAATGATTAGCACCAAAAGATAGTAATCTCTAGATAGGCAGGGCTTGCTGAGTGCCAAATAATGAATATAGAAAGACTTACGCAGAGGCAAATCACAGATAAATTTTGCAGGGCCAAGGATAAAGTAAATGTTTGTGATAGGGTCTTAACCAAACACAAATGAATTGCAGCAGTTAAATTTTAAAAAGTATCCTATAAGAAAAGAAAGAATCATATAACACACTCAGTGTTCAACATTTGCATAGACAAAACCGTTTACACAGTGAATAGTAATTTAATAAAAATTAAGTTATAATCATTTTGGGAAGATGGGCAGAAAGCCAGTTTTGCTGGCTAAAAGAGCTAAGTTTTTACATAACACATAAAAAGTTAATAGGTAATGTCTAAAGTATATAAAATAGAGAATAGCATCTTTTATGTAACTATTAAGGGTATATTAGGAACATGAAGACTCATTCCACAAGAAAAGCTAGGAATGCTGGCATTTTAAACTCTGCAATGTGCTTTTGGTTAAAGAGATGTGTGTCTGCTTTTAGTCTTAAGTACCTTTGTTTTGACTTTTTAAATTAAGGATGTGATACTTTAAAATATCTACACATAGACATTTAATTTAATTCTTTGTTTAAAGTATTACATATAGTATTACATATGTCTCCTTTCCCCCTCATTGACATCTCCCTGGCCACTCCCACCTCCCAGCACATGACCTCACCCCCCCTAGTGTCTGTGTCCATTGGTTATGCTTATATGCATGCGAAGTCCTTTGTTTGATCTCCCCTGCCTCCCCTCTGAGTTTTGATGATCTGTTCGTTGCTTCTCTGTCTCTGAATCTATTTTTTGTTCATCAATTTATGTTGTTCATTAAAAAAATATTTTTATTGATTTCAGAGAGGTCACTGGAAAAGCTTTGCTAGAGAACTTGGAAAAAGTCTGGGAATATGATATTTTTTGCTAGCACATTTTGCTTTGAGTCTTGAACTAGTAACATGTTCTTGCTCATCCGCAGTTAGCTCCATTCCAAATAATTGAAATATAAACTCAGTCTTTTTGCTTTGTGATAGGTTATTTATTTTGTGGACTGCATGTGATGAATCTACTTAGTGTGCAGCAGACAAATTAATGATGCTCAAAGCCTTCCTTGGTCAGTCGAGTTCCTTGTAGATATCATGGCTTCGTTTATTTATGGCAATTTCAAATAGTGTCTGGTAATGTAGGCCTCTGAATAAAGTAAGAATTTTAAGTTTTATGCAAAGGATGAATTATCCATTATGTAGCTAGTTTTGGGGGAAAGAAGTATTCTGTGTCCTTCAAATAGGAAGAAAAAGCCACATATCAGAACTTTTCCCCCATGGAAAAAAATTAAATGCTATTAAATAGACTGTTCAGAAAAATTAGATTTTGCTAAATCATAAGGATTGAACCTAAGAGATAATATAATTTCTGAGAAGTATCACTGAAATATGAAATACTGGCTCACAAGATTAGCTTCCTCTATCACTCTTCATTTTAAAGATCACTGTTAAACTATGGGGCTTAATGGAGTTTTGATCAAATATATCAGATCCTTTGTTTGCTACTTAATTAAAGAAATTATTCCTGAAGAGTTTACTTTTCCCAGTGACACTAAATATGTAATGTTCATGCAGCAACCTTGAGGCCGACTCAGTAAAATATCATGTCCTGCCTTTTGGTGCCTCCCGTTAATATTCTTACAAATATTAATTCACTTAATCCTCACAGCTACTTTCTAAGGAAGCCGCAGAGAAAGTAAGTGGCTCATTCAAGATCAACCATCAATGACAAGCAGTCCAGCTCCAGAGCTTTCTGTTACACTAGCCTAGCCATCTCACCTCGCTTTTTGTTTATGTTTTTTCTTGCTAACCTTTGTGTTCCTGGATAAACATGACAGGCTGCTCCCATGATTCCATGGAAGGATATATACCGATAATGCACAGGTAGATTTACCCACAACACTCTTTTGGTAAAGAATCATTTTCTTTCCACATAAATTTCTGATTAGCTAACTTCAATATCTGCTTTTGCACATAGCTACTAGCTTACAGTGAGTGAATTTTTGGCAATGGATGTGCATTGATTATTAATTCTATTTAATTAATTTTATTGCTTCATAGAGCACATTTTTCTAGTAGTGGAAGGGTTGTTTTCACTGATTAAATGTGAAAGATGCAAGGAAGATTGAGATCATGATCTTCTGCAGAGATAAAGTGGGTGTACATTACTAACTACAAGCACTACAAACACTGTTCATTAACCCACTTTGCACTATGCTTTTTTAGTGTAGAGCCGTGGTCAGCAAACTGCGGCTTTCGAGCCACATGTGGCTCCTTGGCTCCTTGAGTGTGGCTCTTCCACAAAATACCAAGGCCTGGGTGAGTCTATTTTAAAGAAGTGGCATTAGAAGAAGTTTAAGTTTAAAAAATTCGGCTCTCAAAAGAAATTTCAATCGTTGTATTGTTGATATTTGGCTCTGTTGACTAATGAGTTTGCTGACCACTGGTATAGAGAAACACGTATCATGAAATTTCATGTACTCGACTAATGTTCTGTTTTGTTTAGATGAATAATGTGACAACAGACTACTGCCTTGACATCATAAGAAAATTTGAAGTTTCAGAAGAAAACAAGGCAAAAAACGTTCTTGGCATAGAAGGTAAAATAACAAAAATTCTTAATTTCGCATTTTTCAATTTAGTTCACTAAGTTAAATTCTTGCAAAAATTTAGGAAAAAAATTAGAAAGATCTCTTGGATTAATGATGATTCCAATACCTACTTTCCTACAAAGCAGATGCCATCATATTGCCATTTCTCTAACTTTTGTAATGACAATTTACATGTTTTACTCCTCACAAGTCAATTTGAAGCCACATATGTATGAAGATACTAAGAAATATTTGGACTTTTTTTTCAAATAGCTAATTTTGGGAAATAGCCCCAACATGATAATTTTATGAGGGAAATTAGGCCCTAAAATAAGTAATCTAGGAAACTAGGGACTTGAAAGTAAACATGCGTCTTAAAAAAATGTTAACAATAAGCCAGTTTTATCCAGTTTGTAGCAGTGGAGAGGTCTGTTGGAACCACAAATCTCTTTAATACAATCATCTCATTTTATCATTGAGAAAAGTGGAGATCAAAGAAGTTAAGTAATTTGCCAACAGACAGATACTCAGAATCTAGATCAGGGGTGGACAAACTTTTGACTCTAGGGCCAAAATGGCTTCTTAAACTGGACCTGAGGGCCGGAACAAAAGCATGGATGGAGTGTTTGTATGAACTAATATAAATTCAAAGTAAACATCATTACATAAAAGGGTATAGTCTTTTTGGATTTTTTTTAATTCAGTAGTTTTACTCACTGGATCCGGCCCGTGGGCTGTAGTTTGCCCAGCCCTGATCTAGATCCAAGGATCTTATATATAAATAGTATGATATGAATGTAGCTACTAGCTACATGCATGTCTAAATTGTGTATATGTAAAGTATGTAAGGAAATCAGTTGCAGGCTTCTATTAAGGAAGAGAATCTTGCAGACAGGACAGATATCTTAGTGAAAGACCACTGGGCCATTTGCTGCCCTTAAGAGCATGCAGAGCCATGACTCATCTCACCATTTTTATTGTTGGCCTAGTCCCCTTGCTCCCAGGCTGTGTGGACAAGGGGGTTTTGGTGCCATGTACTTACTTCCTGAGGTTGAGGGTAATTAAAATGAAGAGGAATAATTTAAAATTTACATGATCAGAAACCATTTAAAGACAGCCAGAAAAAAATAAACTAATTTGGACATTTGCTAAGAAGTGAATCTTTTCCGTGGTGTGGCCCTAGAAGATGGATTAAACATGACTTCTAAGTTTTGTCCATAAGGAAAGGCATGAAGAAATTCTCCAGAGTCTCAGAGGATATTTACAGATAGAGTTTTACTATATGATTCTTGAAGCCTTGAAACAATTTACCCTAATAACCATTCCACTTAAGTACTTGTGAGTCATTCACACATTTATTCATATTTTAATGAATGCCTCTTCTACTTAGACATTCTGTTTTGAAAAACTGTAGATAGGGTTTTCCACATAACCTTTAAGCACTATTTCAGAGTTATTGAATGTGCTGGCAATTAGCAGCATCTTTGTAAGCCAATTTCATAGTTAAATAATCACAACCTAAATTTGACCGTGCCTATTTTTCAAGTTTACTTAATAACCTATCAAATTGTTAGTACAGCATTCTACTACTTAGTATAAATAATGCTTTAACATCGTGTCAGTCACCAATTAGGTCACACAGCATAATCCTAACGTTAGCTCAGTAGTTACTGAATGGCTTTGTAGGAAACCCACTCAATCAAAATATTTAAAAAGTCTATTTTTCTGTAGGTTATATTTAAACTGCTACTCCCAAAAGTCATATTTAAGCTTTTGGCATTACTTGACCCAACAAATCTTCTCATTGCTCCAGTGTTCCCTGCCAAGGCTGTACTGAGAGTAATCACGAAGATAATCACTGTGAACACACTTTGATCTCTCTTGTTCCTATTGCAATCAATCAAGTACTAGTACATACGCTTTAAAGCTATAGTACTCCACTCTCTCTTCCAAAGGCTTCACCAGCTTCATGCGAAGTCCTGCTTGTGACATATTTAACCCATTGCACCATGAAGTATACCAGGACATGGATCAGCCCCTGTGTAATTACTATATCGCATCTTCTCACAACACGTACCTGACTGGGGACCAGCTCCTTTCTCAGTCCAAGGTGGACATGTACGCTCGGGTGCTACAAGAGGGCTGTCGCTGTGTGGAAGGTATGTTCTTTGCCTGAGCTCTGGTTTGTGTTGCTGAACACGTCCTTAGTTGGTCCAGCAAGTCTACTATAAATAATGGAGACCTAAAAAATGTATGCACATTAATGAGAATCATTTTCCTGCTATTATACTGTAAAGTCTTTCTTAACTCATAATCTTCTCTGGCTTCTCCCTACTGTCAGTCAGGAGGGAGAGAGATCAGTGCTTGCAGTTGGGAAATAACATCTTTGGTTGCTGACAAATTGAACAAACAATGAAAATTTTTCTAGTTAGGTATTTTTGATTCAATAGTGGGGAAAATAGTTCAAGATTATTGTTTGTTTTCAGAATACTTCATGGTCTAGCAATTAGCCAACATTTTTTCAATTTATAGTGGGTTCCTAGGGGTGAGTACACAGATGTAAGACATGGTTTCTATCTCCAAGGAGTGTAGTCTAGTAGAAGGGTGGAAGTTAAAAGCAATAGTACAGTATGAGAATTCTAGCAGTTGAATCATATATGTGGGAGAAAAGTATGACAAATCATGTAGGCTGAGAAGATAGATTTGGGTTAGTCATAAAGGGTTATGAGTGCTGTAGAGAGGAATTTCAACTTCAGCTTTTAGTATCTAGGGTCCAATAGAGAGTTTTAATACTTATAGTGATATAAGTAGGCTTGAAGTTTATAAAGATTTCTTGGTCAACAGTGTAGGAGGAAACATTTTGTAGGATGTGTGTTTGCGGGGGGAAGGGGCAGATTAGAACAAATAAATAGAATGATGGGAAGGCTACTGCAAAGATTCAAAAGAAGGGTTATAAAACTGTGGACTAAATGAGAAAGACTATTATATGGGTATAAAAAAAATAAACTTAACAGGAGCTGGTGAGAGAAGTAAAGAATGTAAGGAATGAAAGGGAGACCTAGAATGAATGGATAGCACCACCACATACTATGGGGAATCTAAGGGGAAGAGCATTAAATGCTTCAATTTTCCAATTGTTGAGTTCATAGTGGCTTTGTCACAGTTATGTGGACATTTTTATCAGTCAGTTGGATAACAATATCTGAATTCAGTGGGAACATCCAGGAAAGATAAAGATTCCATAATTCTGAGCTTTATCTGTTGTAGTTAAAAATTATAAAAGTGTACAGGATCACTAAGAAGAGTGGGCAGGAGAACGAGGCCTGAGGACTTAAACCAACATTTAGAAGTAGGAAGAGCAAGGGGATCCAGTGGGGACAACTAGCACTTGGACCTATGGGATGAAAATATCAAAGAGGACTGGTCAAAGATGTCCCAATCAACAGAAAGTAAAATAAGGTAAAGACTTCAGTGGCTAATCTGGTGTTTGAGAACTGGGATATTATAGTTTGGGTGGTGTGTTAATCAGAAGGGAGCAGCTAAACTAGGTTAGTGTCTTAGCATTTTTCTGCATTAGAGAAGTACTTGATGATACAGGGCTGGGAAGATTTTGAGATATGAAAGAGGATAAAATGTGGATAGAGGTTTGTTTTTAGATGGAATAAAGGGACAGGGATTTTTTTTAAAAAGGGTTCATATCTGAATTTATCTCTTTCCGTAAAGAACTAGGAGAGAGAATCATCTACTAAGTATAAAATGGATGGAGGTTGGCGTGGGGGCTTAGGAAGATCAGAAAACTTGCAAAAGTCATCAGGTAATGGGTAAGGAGTTGGCAAGATCAACTGGGAAAGCCCCAACTAATTTCAAAAATAGTCTTTTAAAAAGTTATTTTTTGTGATACAAAAATCAGCATGCTTGTACTCCTTCCACCCTCTCCCCAGCAGATCAGATACAGGAGTAGCGAGGACAGATTATAGAATTGATCCAAGCTTCTGGATTTCTAGGTCTAATGAAATGTCTTCAAGGAGTTGGTAAGAGTTCTTTTAAGTAATTGACAGGAAGGCCATGGGTCTAAGAAAGGAAGTGAAGTGAATAAAGGGCTACAAAATGAGGTTACGAGACTAGAAGACTCAAAGAGAAATAAGGAGAAAGTTGTCATCACACAAAAAACAAGAACAGAGAGTTATGGACACCAGGTAGGATTTTGGATGCAGTAAAAGTAAGGCCAGCTATATCCACGGCAGGCCAGGGGCTAGCATGAATGGAGTGAAGCCAGAGATTGTTGGCATTGAAGAGGTCAAAGCTAAGAGATTGAGTAGATTGCCCACATGGATGTTTAACTCACAAATGATGCTGAGTAGGAGATTAAAAGTTAAAATATTAAAAGATGAAAATTTAGATATTAAAAACTCTAAGCCAGATATCTATAATAATAAAAGCTTAATATGCTAATTAGACAGAACAGCAGAATGACCATCCAGATGAAGCCCTTGCACGAATCTCGTGCATCAGGCCTCTAGTAGAAGAATAATTGTTTACATGCAGCCATAAAATCCTAGAGAATGCATCCTGGTTCTTTGATTTATACAAAAAAGAATCTGTGGAGAAAGGAAGTAGTATCCCTCTAGGCAATCTAGTTATTAACTGAGATAAGGAGGTTGAGGAAGAATTCCAAAAAGAGCCTGATAATAAAAGGGAGTTTGTTTTGATGGAATTGAGATCTCATGGATTAAAGGGAAACTGCTTTTTTATGGGGATACAATGGGAGTCAACAAGGACAGCAGGTTGTTCTTGGGGTGTTGGCGTAGCCTAGGGAAATGAGTGAAGCAGTAAGGCAGTAAGGTAAGACTCTTAACTGGAGGGGCCTTCCTTTGTCAGATAGTTTCTGGCTTGGAGATTTTTCTGCTGTAAAAGTATAAGATGCAATGTTACATATAAAATAGTAGTAAAGTTACAAAAGTAAATTTAACATATTCAAGAAGTGGATCGTCATTACAACTATCTGCGTACAGAACCATTAAGATCACTACAGATTTAGCACTCTGGAAATAATGCTTTAAGACATGGCATTTTTGCTGTGGATACAGAGAACACCTCCAGACAACAGTGATTGACAAGTGAGTAACTTTAGCCACTAAATAATGAAGATGATCATAAAATATTAACATAGAGAAAAAGCTTTCGGGCAACAAAAGGTCTTGAGGTGGCATTCTGCTCCTAGCCATTACTCTACCCTTTGTTTCCTCAGTGCTCAACAAGTCATACATGTCTGACAAGCATAGAGATACGGGGCAGGGTGGGGGTGGGAGGAGATGGTGCACTCTGTCATAGTGTTCAAATGTCCTCGGTCGGGATGTATATGTTGTCTTAGGGCAGAGTAATCAGTCAGTCTTCCTTGGTAAAGTGGGCTTGTCAGAAAATCAAATTGATAACATTTTTTAACATGGCCTTTTATTCCCCTGATTTTCAGCCTGAATTGCTTAATAAATATGGATGTTCTGCCCAGGAGATTTTCACTCTCATTACGGAAGTGATGTTGCATCACTGGTATAATCGGTTTACAGCCTTCCCTGCTATCACTGGGAGCTCTATCTGGTGGAACATGTTTAAGTGACATTATGAAGAGATGTCGGGTTAGCTGCTGCTCAGCCTTTAGAATCGACCAGCCCTGTCAGAGTGCTTTCAGGGGCTTCCATTCTATGATCTGGTTGAAGAATGCGCCCTGGCTGTTTTGTGGCTAGGGGGAATTGGTTAGAAGAATTTGACCTTGCCAGCATTCTCATGACAGCATGAGCTTTTACAGCAAATTTGAATTACTGCCATTTGCACATGGTTACTGATGCTACCTGTTAGGATGGCAGCACCATTGGGAGTGTTATCCTCATACTAGAGGCCTGATGCACGAAACTCATACAAGAGTAGGACTTCCTTCCCCTGGCTGCCAGCACAGCTTCTTTCTGGCATCTGGGACCCAGGCTTCCCTCGAAGCCCCAGCTTCGTCCAAAAGGTCATCCATAAGGACGTCCGGTATAATTAGCATATTATACTTTTATTATTATAGATTATTATAAATAGCAGTCAAGAAATCAGAGCTAAAATCTGAACATTAGGTAAACCATCATTGGTAATGGATATTCTGCCTGTGTGAAACTCTCAGCAAAGAGCACCTTTTATGATCAGTGTAGTTCTAAGAGCCATTTGTATGTGTCCATGATAGTCAGGTCAGGGGTGGTGGCATTGCCTTGTCTAGGTTGCACTTTTTGGGGAAAGATCAGTTCATTTGTGAGGAACCCTGTTATGCCCTTTCTCATCTAAGATGGGACTATAAATTAGAGTATAAATTGTTAAAATTCTGTATTTTTGAAACACCTGCTTATTCTTTCAACATCTATATCCAAAGAGCAATGAAAGAATGCCAAGTGTATGTCAAAGGATGGATGGAACTTCTCTTCTGAGAAGATGCTTTTGACATATTATCACCTGCATAGTGTGTCCTAAAACCTTTGGTCTTCTCAATAGCATATTTATTCTTAAACTTTGTTTCCAGTATTTTTATGTTATTAACTTTGAATGTTCTTTTTTTCTTTTATTTTCTCTAAATGTTTCCTCCTAAAAGTATTTTAACAACTAATGCTTAATTGATTAATATAGGTAACTGTATTAGGTAACAGAACCAATAGGAGATCTCTCTCTCTCTCTCTCTCTCTCTCTCTCTCTCTCTCTCTCTCTCTGTTTATCTTTTCTTTAGGAAACATCAGTATTTGCTTTTAAAGTCTCCAGTTGATTGGCTGAGACCCACCTCTCTCATTATGAAGAATTACTGCTTTACCAAAAACTTATTGATGGATATGTTAATTACATACCAAAATATCTTTATAGCAACATTTAGACTGGTGTTTGACCAAAATGGGGCCCAGCCAAGCTGACATATAACATAAAACATCAAATCACGTTATGGTTATGGTGAACATGTTTTAGAAGGAAATGGAGATATTATTTTGAGGTAATATAAAAAAAACACACACACATAGGAAATGTGTTACTAAAATAGAGAATAGCTATGGTCCTGCACTGTGTGGCCTTAATTAAAAGGCAGTGTCAATGGCATGCCATTAAGCCAAATCCAGCCTGCAGAATTATGTTTGGTCCACCTTGTATTTTAAAACATAGATTGTCACTAGCTAAAATATGGAAAATTTCACAGCAATAGCACCTAGGTTTTGGATTTTTCTCAGATTTGGTAACCCGAGTGAGAAGTAGTTGTCTCATTAGACATATGTTTGCTGCTGGCCTACTAGTCACATTTGTGTTACCTGCTAGGCTCTTGTTGGCATCTGAGCTTGTGACCCCCTACCATAAGGGAGTCCAATGTCATGAGTACTGTCAAGGTTCTACAGAGAATCCTGCTTAGTCTGGATTGGGATTTAGATAAACAGAGTGAAAGTGAAAGGGAGCAATTCAGTGACCATCCATGAAAGAAGGGAAGGCATGAGGCAGGATTGTATGCTAGGAAACTTGCCTACCTGGAAGAACAAGTCTGTGAGTTTGGGTGTAGGAGAAATAAGGTTGACTTGTCAGACAGGAGCTAGGATACTAATTAAGACAATACTAATTTCTTTAACTATCAAACCTAAAATCTTTCCTTAAAACAACTGAAGTTCATTTCTTGCTTATATGAAATTCAAGACAGTTCCTCCTAATGGGTGAATCTTAGTGGTCAGGCTCTTTCTATCCCGTGGCTGTGCCACCTTCAGCAATGGCTTCTAAGTCATAGGAGAAGAGAGAGCAGGAATGATTGTGTAGGGCAAGCATGTCAAACTCAAAGGCTAACACAGGCCAAGTAAACAGGGTTTAAGATTATGTGGGCCGCAAGAAAACCAAAGCTTCAATTTTCATAGAAACCTAGGTTTATTTCGATAAAGACAGGCTGAATACAAAGGGCTGAAATAAATGAATAATCATTAACACAAAATATTAGAACATTTTAATAAAAATTAAAAATTTTTGAACGTTAACTGACCAGACACTAAATAACTGCACAAATTAGTAAGTGTAACGCAAATAAAGCTATTTTTTCTTGTTCTCTGAAAGCAAAATATTTCCTGTTGCGCACACCAAACAAGTCAGGACAAGACTAATGAGGTGGCAATTGGCTGCTAAAGTATTCGCTGCTAATATTAGTGGAGAGAAATGATGTGCCTGCATGTCAGGCGAGTAAGGGAAATGAATGCAACACGATTATAATCATGTCATTAGCAAATGTAGTTCGTTATTAATAATTATGTATAACAGGATATTGTAAAAATTAAGTTACAAAACTTTTATTAAAAGGTTTCTTATATGCCATTATATTGGCAGAAAAAATATTTGTTGTGGGCCACATGCCACAGGGGCCGCAAGTTTGACATGCTTGGTGTAGGGCAAGGTTTTGTAGACCAGACCTGGGTGTGGTACCCACCATTTCTGCCTGTGTTTTGATGACCACATCCCACGGCAAGGGAAGACTGGTTAGTTGGTCCAGCTGTGTGCCTGGGTGAAAGAGAAAGCAGGCTGAGGGAATGGCTAGCCAGTCTCTAGCACCAGATTTAGGGGCCTTGTGGTTGAGCAGGCAGGGGCCGCTGTAGGATATTTATTAATACATTTAGCATATATCTACTGGGTATATAACATGCGTTGGATGCTGTGTTTTATGTACTTAGTAGGCTTTTGAGCAAAAAGGGTAAGTGTTTTTGAGAAATGAGTCTGATAAAACAAGAGAAGGCAAATTCTAAGTTTGGGAAGATGGTGAGGAAGCCAATGTATCCCCAGCTTGGAGCCAATGAGGTTGTCTATACACATAACAATATCAGTTTATCAATAACCATATCAGTTACTATGTGCTATATTCTAAGTGACTTTATATGTACTTAATCACCATATTGATTGGCTGCCTCTTGCAGGCCCCAGTGCTATTGCTATTTTCCTTTTATAGATGGGAAAAGTAAGACTTTAAATGATTCAGTCATTTGCCCAAGTTCACATAAATCTTGGCAGGACCTGGGGATTTGAACTTAAGAAGTCGATGTTATTTTGTAACTACTGTAGAATTAATAAAATGGAAACAAATCGAAAGGAAATGTAATGGTTTTAAATAAATGATAATGAAAATCCTTGTTATTGAGGTGGTCACTGTGACTTTTTAAAAGACCTTAGTAAACTGAAGAAGTGAAATTAAAGAAACAACCTGTTAAGAAATATCACTGTCCTTGGAAAACTTGATTAGATTCAGATAAATTTAATTTTCTTTAAAAAAATGTTTTTATTGATTTTATAAAGAGAGGAAGGGAGAGTTAGAGAGGAAAACACTGATATGAGAGAGAAGCATCTATCAGGTGCCTCCTATATCCCCCCTTGCAAGCCTGCAACCCTGTCATGTGCCCTGAACAGGAATCAACCTTTTGGAGAATGAGACACTGCTCAAACAATTTAGCCAAACTGGCCAGGATGATTCAGATCAATTTCTAATGAGAGTTCATAGTACATGCTAAACTGGTTGTGAATATGACATCTTTTTTCACTTATTTATCTTTAATTCCTTATTCTAATAAACACCTATTTCTCTGTTTGACATCCTTCTCATGATCATAACATGGTATATGTATAATCTCAAAAAAATAAAATAATATTTGTCTGATGTTTCCAGTAATATTAGTAAATGGCAGAAACTTTTGGTTGTTGACGTGAAGTTCTGTTTTTGGCAGTTGACTGTTGGGATGGCCCAGATGGAGAGCCGGTCGTTCACCACGGGTATACTCTCACTTCAAAAATCCCCTTCAGAGATGTTGTGGAGACCATCAACAAACACGCCTTTGTGAAGAATGAGTAAGTGTAGCAACACCTGGGAGGGAAGCTAAGGCGGCACATGGAACATCACCCGATGTAATGTGACTACAAAAGCACATGCTCATCCTTGGAGTAATCTCTATTTATTTATTTTTATATATTTATTTTTTGATTTCATGGAGGAAGAGAGAGGAAGAAAGAGATAGAACCATCAATGATGAGAGAGAAGCATTGATTGGCTGCCTCTTGCAGGCCCCAACCTGCAATCCAGACATTTTGCCCTTGGCTGAAATTGAACCTTGGACCCTTCAGTCCACAGGCCAACGCTCTATCCACTGAGCCAAATCGGCTAGGGCTAGTCATCTCTTTTCTGCTACCGTAGTTCTCTCCTTCCAACCAACAAAACATAAAACAAATAGTATGGACTCTATGTACATACTTTCTCATGCTCCATTTATTCTGTACCCCATCCTGTCTCTAGACATTGCCTCTTCAAAGTGTGATCTTGCAAAGAGTGATCTCAAAATTTCTAAACCAGGGTGCACAGAGTGTCTATAAAAATCTGGAAACATGGGTTACTATACATAGCAGTTTATTGATATTTTATTAAATTTCAGTAAAATAATATCTAGGTTCGTTCCAGACTTGCTGGATATCTAAATATGCAGTGTCTAGCTTAAGTTAGCAGACCCCTCCTTGGTATATGATAGTGTTGACAATTTTCTCCCTAATACTTGCTTGTTTTGGTTTCTAGTATAACATTCTCTCTTCCATTGCTGTCATTATTTCTCACTCTCCTTTTTTGGCCTATGTGGTCTTCTATTTCATTTCCTCATTTCTTTAATAGTCATTATTTCCCAAGTTGTTGCCCGTGGCCCACGTTTTTTGGTTACTTGCCTAATCATACATCCAGAACTTTCCCCCCAAGTTTTAGAACTATATAGAAAAATTCGTAGTAAAAATTCATCTGCATATCCATCCTATAGGTACTACCTCAAAATCAGTATATGCCATTATTTATTCAAGTATTTATTTAAATATTTAATGGTGTCTACTCTAAGAAAGGCATAGTATAATAGGTGCAGGGAGCCACAACTGAAAAAAAAAGATAACACTTCTAACATCAGGCAGCTTATCCCCTAAACTTAACTTACTATCTCATTTTGCCAAACCAACTCTGGCTCTGTATTTTTATTATTTTTTTAGTGGTAGTCCTGTCTATCAGTGGCTTTAGCCAGAAACTTGGAATCATTCTCAATTCAGCCAATTCTGTTCAATTCTGCTTCCTAAATAATCCTTTGACTCTATTGCCTTCTCTTTATTTTCACTTACCCTTTTGCTCATCTCCACACTGGTGAAATATTTCTCCCTCTGAAAATACAAGCAAGTTGTCTTTCTTGCCTTAAAGTTCCACGCAAAAGCTCCCTCTAGTACACAGCTGTGTCCTCACATGCCCTCCGAAGCCTGGCTCCTTCCTTCTCTTCCAGTGTCTTCTTCTAGGAGACTTAGGATTCTGCCTTCACTGACTGTCTTTAGGATTCCCCAGTGATCCCAGATCTTTCATAACTCCCTACCCTGGCATATGCTATTCTCTGTGTCTGCAACACCTTTCCCCATTATGCCACCTGCCTAATTGTTACTCATCCTACCATACTGTTTAAGCAGTGTCCCTCTGGCAAACTTATTGCTTACTGGTGCCTCTAGCTGAATTAAATGCTCCCTTTTTCTCTTCTTAGTGCCTGAGCATATTTCTATTATGTCATATAGCACTTTCTTATAATTGTTGGTTACTTGCTTTCTTTTTTAAGCCTTTAAGATCAGGAACTCATTGAAAATATGAGGCTATGTCTTATTCATTCTTTATTGCCTAGCAGGTACCTGCAATATACAGACACTCAAGAAACGATTTTTGAATTTAAGGAAGCAAATTCAAATTAGAATTGCATAAAATTAATCTTATGAACATTAGTAGCCTTTAAAATTTTTAATATTTGGTCTTATCATTAATTAACCATGAGCTTAAAATGCTGTTCTAATAAGAGGCACTTACTGCATAGCAGGTTTAGTTTGCAGTGTGTTCTTCCTGGAAGAACCTCGGGTACTGATTTCTGATGTACCATTACTGCTAGTCTTAGCCGAGTTGAAGAAGGGACTTTGCTACTCCATTCCCAATATGGGAAGTAGCCTGTTGAGAAGACCTGTTACCTCTTGTGTACCTCAAGGGAGTGTCTGATGACCTGACAGTGCTTGTTTCAAGTTCTGGAATTCTTAAGAAGAGCACTTCAAATTAGAGCAACTCACAAGCCTATTTAGCACACTTTAAAAGTCCTTTCTTCTTTGCCTTCTTAAATTTTAGTTGCATGTTTAAACCAGGGCTTATCAACCTTTGAGCTGTTGACATTTGGGGCTAGGTAACTGCTGTTGTGGGGCTGTCTGTTGCATGGGGGATGGTTAGCAGCATCCTTGACTTCTACCCAGTCAATGCCAGTAGCACCCCTCATATTGTGACCACCAAACTTGTCTTCAGAGATTGCCCAGGAGGGTGGGTGCAGACAGTTGCCTTCCTCCCCTTTTGAAAAACGCTGCTTTCTATTAAACATCTTTAGACACAAATAGGCTTTGTATAAATAGGTTGGTCATTTAAACATTCATTGTTAGGATTCCATGATGTGATTGCATAGACCACTAAGGGTTGCTAGTTTGTTTTTTATCTCATTTTCTACCGCTCTATGTAAAATCCATGTGAGGACACCAGAGCAGAGATATTATAGTCAGATAACCAATCCAGCTTTAGCCACAGAGATCAGCTCTTAAATTCTATTCTATCCTCATGTTTTACTAATGAGGATAGAATGTAATTTCAGGAGGTCACAACATATATGGAGAAGCTTATGCTTGTTATACAAGCCCAGAAATTAAAAAAAAAACCAACAACTTCCTCTGCATAGATATATTAGACAATTTAAATATTGATTTGTAACTCTGGAAAAAACAGTGTCTCAGAAAATGTATATTTTAACAGCTGATAGCTCAATTTTGAAAATGAAATGTATTTTAATAAGCACTGCCTTTAAATTACTCCAAGTGTGTGCATACATTTTTTGTGACACCCTATATATTACCTGTTACTTTGGAAGATAGTGATAGAAAACTGAAAAAAATAAATAAATCTGAATTTGAAATAATTTCTCAATCTGGGGAAAAAAAAAAACAGAAGAGGAGGAATATCACACAATCAGTTCTGCTCCCTTGCTGGCTTGGGTGCCTCTCAGATTGCCTTTGCTGACCACTTCACTCTGGTCTCAAGTTCTCTGCGCAGGAGCCGGAGTGCTGATGGGGATGGGATGCTTGAGCTTTCTTTTTCTTTTTTTCTGAAATCAAAGACTAGTACATAATTATCTACAAATGAGTGAAATGCCTTGCATTGGATCTGATAAATTCCATTATTTTATCTTTAAGAGTAGTATTCAAGCCGGGGGCTGATTATGTATTTTATTTGTATGTTTTATTTTTAATATATTTGATATATTAAATGTAGACATCTGCATTTTATGATATTCAGGGGTCTCTGAGATGTTTCTGGACTTTTGAATAAATAAGACAAAATTACATTATATGAGTTTTATTTCTTTAGGTTTCTTATCTCAAAATTTTCTCCTTTCTTCATTTAAATCAATCTATATATAGCTATATCTACATCTATCTATCTATCTATCTATCTATCAAGAGATATGGTTATTTTTCTCCATGATACAAAATATCAGACTAAGCAATCCCATAAGGATTGGTATTTCATCCATTAAGTCTAGCAAAATATACCCAGAGGAGGTATTTTTACTTTTAATGCATCTCTCATTGTCCCCTTTTGAAGCACTTTAATCGTCACATTCTCACAAGTTACTAGGATTGCAGGAACATAATGGCCACAGAAGGATTGCTGAAATCCCCGAGTTGCCATGCTCTGCCTTTAGAATGTGTTGCTGTTCTCGCAGGTACCCAGTCATACTGTCGATCGAGAACCACTGCAGTGTCCAGCAGCAAAGGAAGATTGCTCAGTACCTGAAAGGAATATTCCAGGACAAACTGGACCTGTCATCTATAGACCCAGGAGAATCTAAGCAGCTTCCAAGCCCTCAAAGCCTGAAAGGCAAAATCCTAGTGAAGGTAACTACCCAAAGGAACACATTTAAAGGCATAAATGACCAACTCAGCGCTCCCCCCCTCCCTACAGACTGGTTTCTCAGGAGTATAATAATTACAGTTCATTCTTGAAGGGTTGTCTTAATTTGTGTATGCACCTTGCCCCAAATTATTTATAGTCATACCTTAAGAAAAAGCTAGCTATCGAGTGATCATGGATTCTGGAATTTATTTCTATGAAGTGAGAACATCAATAGTGTAAGCCAAAGGCTTAATACATTAGTCTTGTATTGGTTCATTACTGGAGAACTGTGTGGGGTACAAGGCGGAGAAGGTTCCTGTGTCCATATCTGAAAGCATTTCTTTCGGGTTCTCTCCAACTTCAAGCTCCAATAACTGGGGTGGGAGATGGAAAAGGGGGTCTTCAGCCTGCACCCTCTCCAATCTGGGACCCCTCAAGGGATGTCTGACTGCCTGTTTAGGCTCAATCCCTGTAACGGGAAGCCAGACATCCCTCTCACAATCCAGGACTGCTGGCCCCCAAGTTGCTCAGCCCTGGTTAAGTGAGAAGAGCTCCCATCCCAGCAGAGCACAGCATGGACACAGCCCCAACAGGACTCGCATGTATGTGAAGGAGCAGTAGGAGACTAGGCTGATTTTTGTGAGAAGGGAAACTTAATCTCTGCAATGAATATTATTAATGCAAGAAATAGCCAGAAAGACGGTTCCTTGAGATAGCAGATTGCTTTGTGACTTGATTTAATTCCAGTTCATTTTGTGTTTGGATTAAAACCATCTCGGATAGTTGTGTTGTTTTGAGACTAAAAACCCAAGGAAGAGCAGTAGGCTATGAATGTTAAAAATGGATTATATGTTGCCTAAAATGGGTGTGTACAGAAAAGCCAGGCATCACATACGAGGTGCAAAAAAGCCAAAGAAACTGTGATGTCATAGCAAAACCTTAAGGGAGGGCAGCGGATGAGAAAGATGTATTCATCTTTGGAATTGGTCAAACCTGTTTTTCTGTCGTTAAATGAAAATTATAGACCGACTCCATCAAAAAGCTGTTATAAGGTGGCATTGAAATACAAACTCCAAATAATGTCAGGGATAACACTGTCAATTTTCTTGAAATCTTTCTAAAGTAAACTCTTGTGATGCATACTGATGGCTGGGTTAGAAAGCTAACTGTTACCTTTATCAGCTTGTAAATGCTTCCATGTTTCTTGAATTATCTTTAGCCAGCAATCAGAAGGTTCAATGCAGATTAAGGCCATTTGACTGAAATCTTTGCATTTTAGAGAGTGAAACTTAAGGTAAATATTGATATGGACTGAATCCCTTCGGCATAACTGGACTTTGGTCATTTGACACAGGATGTCCAGGGCTAATAGGTGTCAGGAGGAGTCAGAGCCGGGAATCTGAGGAACTCAATGGAAGGAGTGGTGGGAAATGTGGACTATGAGTGAAGTAATGCAAGGCAGCCAAGGTCCATTTGCTAATAGGGTCATTCCTCAGACTTTAAGGAGGTTTCCTAGAACTTTAAAGCAAAAACAAGGGAACTGATTTTCCTATGTTCCTTTAGCATCAAAGAGATTTCTGATCCAAAAGGTATCATTTGAATGGCTACGTGCCACTTTGGAAATAGGCAAGTTATTTATTATTATAATAACTAGAGGCCCAGTGCATGAAATTTGTGAATGGGGTCTGGAGAGGGTGGGGGGTGGTGGTGGTGGTGTCCCTTAGTCCAGCCTGCACCCTCTCCAATCTGGGACCCCTCAAGGGATGTCTGACTGCCAATTTAGGCTCATTCACGGTAATGGGAAGCCAGACATCCCTCTCAGAATCCAGGACTGCTGGCTCCTGACTGCTCACCTTCCTGCCTTCCTGATTGCCCCTAACTGCTTCTGCCTACCAGCCTGATAACCCCCTAACCACTCCCATGCCAGCCTGATTGATGTCTAACTGCTCCCCTACCAGCCTGTTTGCCCCCAACTTCCTTCCTCTGCTGGCCTGGTCATCCCTAACTGCCCTCCCCTGCAGGGTTGATTACCTCCAACTGCCCTTGCAGAACTGGTCCCTCTCAACTGCCCTCCTTTGCAGGCTGGGTGCCTTCCAACTGCTCTCCCCTGCTGGCCATCTTGTGGTGGCCATCTTGTGTCCACATGGGGGCAGCCATCTTTGACCACATGGGGGAAGCTATTGTATGTTGGAGTGATAGTCAATCTGTATATTACTCTTTTATTAGATAGGATAGAGGCCTGGTGCATGGGTGGGAGCTAGCTAGTTTGCCCTGGAGGGTGTCCCGGATCAGGGTGGGGGTTCCCTTGGGGTGTGGGACAGCCTGAGCGAGGGGCCTGTGGTGGTTTGCAGGCCAGCCATGCCCCCCTGGTAACCCAAGTGGAGGCCCTGGTATCTGGAATTTACTTACCTTAAACAATTGAAACTTTGTAGCCTGGAGCAGAGCCAAGCCTCCTGCTCGCTCCATGGCTGGCAGCCATTTCTGTTTGGATTTGTTTACCTTCTATAATTGAAACTTTGTAGCCTTGAGTGAAGGCCTAGGCCGGCAAGGGCAGGCAGAACGTTTGGCTTCCTCCATTGCCTGGGAAGCTCAAGCCTTTCTCCTGCTCTCTGTGGCTGCAGCCATCTTGGTTGGGTTTATTTGCATACTTGCTCTGATTGGCTGGTGGGTGTGGCTTGTGTAGCTGAGTGCTGGTTAATTTGCATATTACGCTTTTATTAGGTAGGATAACTAAAACACATACACTTTCCAACCATATATATAGCTTCTCTTAAGGATGTGGAATGGGGCTATGCTTGTTTTAAGGAGCCAAATATTCTCAAAAATAAGCCTGATTTTTATTTGTAAATATAACATCTCTAATTAATTTATATTTAGTTGGAAGTAATTAACCTACCTTTTCTTGAAGGTCTCTTCTTCCTTGTTTTGCCTATAACTCAAACTATCTGCTTGCTAGTCAGTATGAAGTAATGATTGGACCAAGGATTATACATTTTTATTTTTTGCATTAAAATTTTTTTAAATTGTAGTAAAATGCAATATTACTATTTACCTGCCATCTCCTCCCTTTCAAACATACATTTCAGTAGTGTGAAGTACATTCACACTGCCATGGAACTAGTCCCCAGAACTCTTCTCCTCCTGCAAAACTGAAATGCCACACCCTTAAACAACTCCCCAACTCCCCCTCCCCAGAGCCCCAGTAACCACTATTCTATTTTCTGTTTTTATGAATCTGACTTCTCTGGGTGCCTCATGTAACTGGAATCATATAGTTTGCTTTTTGTCATGGGTATTTTACTTAGCCTAATGTCCTCAAGGTTTATCAATCAATGCTATAGCAAGTGTCCTAATTTTCTTCCCCTTTTTTTGGCTGAATAATATGCCATTGTATGCATATATCACATTTTATTTACTGACTCACTTGAATTGCTTCCATCTTTTGGCTGTTGTGAATTGATTTTCATCTCTATATTAAATGTTTTATTCCATTTCAGGGTAAGAAGCTGCCTTATCACCTAGGAGATGATGCAGAGGAAGGGGATGTTTCAGATGAAGACAGTGCAGATGAAATTGAAGATGAGTGCAAGTTCAAGCTTCATTATGTAAGTGACAGACTTGGCCATAATTCTTACCTGCTAGGTGCTGCAATAAAATGCTGCAGTTAAACTTGCAGCTGTGTTGGAACCCTCACCAAGATAAGGATATTTATTGGATAAAAAAGGATATTTGTTGAAAGTTACTTCGTGTGCTTGCACACAGACACTCAAATGTTTATTGAGTGAATGTGTCAAGGAGTCTTGTGTCTTCGAGTTGGATTGAATGTTAGTGATTAACCCATCTGACCCTCTCTCCAGGGACAAATCCCCTGGTATTACAACTTGAGCAAAACTCAAATTGCAGTTCCAAATGTCACTGTCTTTGTTGAAATAGACTGGCTTTCCTGTTGTCTCTCTGCCTCCTGCTTGCAGCCCCATATGCTTGTCTGTCATGGCCGACTCACAGGACCCTGCTACACGGGACTTTAGGATGCCCATCCTCACCCTAAGAAAATGGACCCAGAGGATTTCTCAGATCCTTCAGACGTGGGACTCTTGGCTTGCTCTTTAAGTTGCCACATCTTAAATAAAATGGCATGGAATAGTCTGTTGCCCACTTGGTGCTTCAGACCCCCTGTCCTACATTAAGGAGCTGCATTTCTAAAAACGCTCCCTTTAGCCCTGACTGCTTTGGCTCGGTGGATAGAACATTGGCCTGCAGACTCAAGGGTCTCAGGTTCAATTCTGGTCAAGGGCATATACCTTGGTTGCGGGCACATCCCGAGTGGGAGGTGTGCAGGAGGCAGCTGATTGATGTTTCTTTCTCATCAGTGTTTCTGACTCTTTCTCTCCCTATCCCTTCCTCTCTGTAAAAAATCAATAAAATATATATATTTTAAAAGCACTATTCAGTCAGGTCATCTGAGGGAAATGCAAGCCAGGAGGAAATATAAGGCTTAAAGGGACACCCCCTCCCACCTGGGGGACTAGAATTTCTGGGCCTCACCTGCCATCACCATCTTCTGCAACTCATGAGATTGTCAGGATCACATGACACCCTGAGAGTACCATTTGCTCATGTTAATTTGGTATAGGGCTTACAATTTCACCTATATAGGAAAGTGGTATTTCTCTAGATATCAGGACTCCTGTATTACTCTGCTCTCAATAAAACAGAAGTTTTGTATAAATTCTTCTAATTTGCATCACTGCCCTGAGTTACATTGTTAAAAACAGGTCTGCTCCCTTCTAGACAGCAGTAACTGTGCTACCTCCCTGTAGGTACCAAAGGGAGTCGGCATCATTCTGAAAGGAGGCAAGAGCTGAATGACAGCTGAAGTCTCAGTAGACACTTCTTTCTCAGCTTTGGTACACTTTAAAAGATTCATCTTGAAGTGAAAAGGAAAAATCACCATCTGCATTAATCTCTCGCCTTTTGATAGTTTATCTTGGCTCAGTTTATTACCACTCGCTAATGGGGCTCTGGTTTCAGAAAATTAATCTAAACCTATTTACATAAGTGAGAATGCACTTAATATTTTAAGTAGTTTCTTTTTTACTCTCCCAGCTATTTACATATTGTGATTAATTACTTGTGATTACGGGTAATGTGGCTCAAATGTTTTTTCAGCTTTCTTTTACAAACCAGACTTTTATCTCTGGTTTTCACTATCTTTGCATCCTATTTCCAAGATCTCTTGGTTGCTAGCCTCAGAGGAGTCTATCATTTGAAACAGGGAACAGAGAGGTTTGACCAAGTTGTGGGTTTAGCGAATGATGGTGTCTTTAGTGAAAATGATGATGAAAATTTAGTACAATGTAGTCAATTTTTTTTTGCTCTGAGTAAAACCCAAGTTGTCTGGTTTCTACATATACCCACTTATATAATTTTTTCTTTAATGCCAGGGAGCCTTTTAACTTTCTAAATTAAATATCTATAATTATAAAAATAAGTAGCTATAGTTTTTTTTTCTTAATAAGGAAAGATCAGTAACTTTACCTGTAAAAATATCCAACTGAGCCCTAACCAGTTTGGCTCAGTGGATAGAGTGTTGGCCTACAGTCTGAAGGGTCCCAGGTTTGATTCTGGTCAAGGGCATATACCTTGGTTGTGGGCACATCCCCAGTAGGGAGTGTGCAGGAGGCAGCTAATCAATGTTTTCTAACTTTCTATAAAAAAAAATCAATAAAATATATTTTTTAAAAATCCAACTGAGTTTCTCTTATCTTCAAAGCTTCTTAGTAGTTGCTTTCTAATAACCCATATAGGAAAATAGTTTCAAACATGATTCCATAAAGATAGCTGTAATTTTTAATTTAGATTCTTTGATTTGGGCCTAAGTGAAGGTGGAAAACACCTTAATTGTGAAATTTTACAAACATGTCTTTGTTATACTTTCAGAGAGAAAATACATAAAGAAATCAACATTCTAGCCTGGCTGGTGTTGCTCAGTGGTTGAGCATCATCCTATGAACTAGGTCACAGTGGTCAGCAAACTCATTAGTCAACAGAGCCAAATATCAACAGTACAACGATTGAAATTTCTTTTGAGAGCCAAATTTTTTAAACTTAAACTTCTTCTAATGCCACTTCTTCAAAACAGACTCGCCCAGGCCGTGGTATTTTGTGGAAGAGCCACACTCAAGGGGCCAAAGAGCCCATGTGGCTCGTGAGCCGCAGTTTGCCGACTACGGAACTAGGAGGTCACGGTTTGATTTCTGGTCAGGGCATGGGTCCATGTTTCAGTCTTGACCCCCCAGTGGAGGGTATGCAGGAGGCAGCAGATCAGTGATTCTCTTTCATCTTTGATATTTCTATCTCTTTTTTCCTCTCCGTTCTTCTCTGAAATAAATAAAAATACACTTAAAAAGAAAAAAGAAATCAGCATTCTAGTGGAAAGTTGTAGTTTTTACTCCACTTCTCCAAATCTTTTTTCCCCTCTAATTCTAAACTCTTTTAAGAAATGGGGCTGCTGTCTTTTGGAAACCAAAGTGTTATCCTATAATCAGTCAATTTATGCTCCTATTGTCAGCAGAGGGCTCAAATGCATTATCTGAATGTCAAATGTAAATTGCCTGATCTTACCCTGAATGCCTGATCATATTTCTGCAAAAGAGGATGGACTGTGCATAACTATGTGAAACCTTATTGACAAAGTTCTTAACCTCAGTTATAATGCAACAGGGTGTGGGTTAGATTTATGTTATATCTGAATTATTGCAATAAACATTTTAACTTAGCATTGGTGAACATTGCGACACTAACTCCTGAGGCTTAAACAGATACATTTGTACATTCGACCAATTTTTATTTAGCATCTCTTATTGGAGATGCCACCATCATGCTATCGGTGTTGGGGCATCTATCGGTAAACAAAACAGGCAACAATCTTTGCTTTTATGAAGTTTATACATTATTGAGAGAAGGAGAAGACAGACAAGAATTAAAACAAGCAAGTGACATCTATAGTGTTCTTGGCAGTGATAAAGTGCTAAAGAGAGAAAAAGTGGGGAAGAAAAAGTGGGGAAGAAAAAGTATGTGAAGGGTCTCTTGAAGTTTTAAATTGGGCAGCAAAGATCTCAGAGAGAAGGTCACGTGAGAACAAAGACCTGAAGGAAGTGAGGAGCTGGCCATGCTGGTATCTGGGGAAGAATGTTCCAGGTGGAGGGACCAGCGAATGCAAAGGTCAGAAGCAGGATTTGTGGCTCGCCCAGCATTGCCCTTGTGGTAGGCAGAGCCCTCACACAGGCTTCCTATTCCTGTTAGTCTACTGCTATTTCTAACTAAGGGATTCAAATCACACAGAAATGTATTTCTCATGTCATAATTCCTTTCTGTTGAACTAATTGAATCCTTCAAGTTTTTGCCTCCTACTGTTTTGTAGCTTTAGCCATAGAGAAACTCTGGCTCGTGATGGTTTAAGCCATGAGGTATAGCAGTGTGTTCAATGATCCGAGAATCACACAGCTCAAAGGCACAGGGAGCAGTGTCCTTTCAACCACAGTCGTTACCAGATATGATTCAGCCAGCCAACTCACCGTTATTCATCTTCCTGGGGTCTTCTAATGTCAAGGTGCCTTATAGACTTTCCCCCACCAAAGCTCAACTTCACTGATTTTTTCCTCCTCTTCTAAAATCCTCTGTGAAGTTCATCTCGTAAACACCAAGCCTTCCACCCAGTTTTAAATGAGTCCTAGTGTAGTAATATGTAACAACTTTTTATTACCCTAATGTCCTAAAAACATTATTCAATCTGAGTGTCCATCTCACACTAAGCATAGCCACTGTTTTCCTCTCTTCCTACTCCTTCCACCACAAATTCATCTTTTCTCCTAAGTGATTTGTTTTATAAATGAGCTATTATGAGGTCTATGGGTCTTGTTGGGCTAAGAGTTGTCAGCACTCATAGAAGGGATGAGTTACCTTTTGAGGTGGTGAGGTCTTGCTACAGAAAGTATTCACACAGAGACTAAATGCCTACATGCTGGGCATGCTGTTGTATCCTGGCAGCAAGGAGTGGGGAATGGGCAAGGTGGCCTGGAAGATTCCAGTGGTTTCTACTACCTGCTACACTTTGCAGTCCTGTCAAAGAGTAAAGGTAGTGAACATTTAAGGTCTAACATAGTGTATATATTACAGTCATGCACTGCATAATTATATTTTGGTCAGCCACGGACCGCATATATGACAATGGTTCCTTAAGATTATAAAGACAATGGTTCCTTCAGATTTATAATGGAGCTGAAATATTCTTATCATCTAGTGATGTCATAGCCATGCTAACATCATAACACATAGCTCACATGTTTGTAATGATGCTGGTGTAAACAAACCTATTGCCATTCATATATTGTATAGCACATACAACTATGTACAGCAAATAATCTTCAATGATGATAACTAATGAGGACTATGTTATTGGTTTATGTATGTACCAAACATTTTACCATTATTTTAGAGTGTATTTTTCTAATTATGAAAAAAAAATTACAGTATGCTGTGTTACACCAGCAGTAGCCTCATACATCTCATGTTCACTGTGTCTCTTGATTTTTATCATATTCTCTTGTGCTTGATTTAATCTACTGTTGTTTTGTACAGTAATATGATGTACAGGCTTGTGGCCAAAGAGCAGTGGCCGTACTATGGCGCCTAGGTGTGTAGTAAGCTGTGTCATCTAGGTTTGTGTGAGGGCACTCTGATGTTCACACAATGACAGAATCTCCTAACACAGTTCTCAAAATGCATCCCCATTGTTAAGCAGTATGTGCCTGTGTGTGTGTGTGTGTATATATATATATATATATATATATATATATATATATATTCCTTGTGTTTCAAAGATATTGTCTTGGGAACTACATTTGCTGAGGAGAAGTCTCTTATTAGTCTAATTTTTCTTTTCTTGTTGGTAATCTGTCTTCCCTTTCCATCTCATTGTTCTGTATTTTCACTGTTAAATGACTAGGAGTAGATTTATTTAGCTATTTTCTTAGCACTCAGGATTCATTTCCTATTAGCTCATATTTTCTTTCACGCTTGAAATCAACCATTTTTTTTCTTTGAATATTGTTTCTATGCAACTTTTTCAGTCCTTTTTCTTGGAAGTTCTGTTAGATTTATGTTGAGATCTCTCAGTCTATTCTCCAAATCTCTTATCCTATCTAATAAAAGAGTAATGTGCAAATTCACCATACCTACACTGCACCAACAAGCCATGCCCACCAGCCAATCAGGAGTGAGTATGCAAATTAACCCAAACAAGATGGCTGCAGCCACCAAGAGAGCAGGAGGTTTGGGTTTCCCTGGCAATGAGGAAGCCAAGCTTTCCGCCTACCCTGGCCTGCCTTGCCCTCCGCTTAAGGCTACAAAGTTTCAATTGTAGAAGATAAATAAATACCAACAAAAATGGCAGCAGTTATGAAGCTAGAGAGAGCAGAAGGCTTGAGTTGCCCCTGTCCATGGAGGAAGCCAAGTTTTTGCAGCCCTGGCCTGCCTTGGCCTCTGCTTAAGGCTACAAAGTTTCAATGATAGAAGATAAATAAATCTCAACAAAAAGACTGTGGCCATGGGCCATGGAGCGAGCTGGAGGCTTGGTTCTGCTCAAGGCTACAAAGTTTCAATTATAGAAGATCAGTAAATCCCAGATACTAGGGCCTCTGTTTGGGTCACCAGGGGAAGGGTGTGTGTGTGTGTCAGGGCTGCAAACCACCACAGGCCCCTCGCTCAGGCTGCCCCATGCTCTAAGGGAACCCTCACCCTGATCCAGGACACCCTTCAAGGCAAACCAGCTGGCCCCCACCCATGCACTAAGCCTCTATCCTATCTCATCTATCTAATTAAAGAATAATATGCAAATTGACCATCACTCCAACACACAATAGCTGACCCCATGTGGTCAAAGATGACTGCCCCCATGTGGACACAAGATGGCCAGCAGGGGAGGGCAGTTGGGTGGGACCAGGCCTGCAAGGGAAGGCAGTTGGGGGTGATCAACCCTGCAAGGGAGGGCAGTTAGGGGTGATCAGGCCAGCAGAGGAGGGAAGTTGGCGGCAACTGGACCTGCACCCAAGGGCAGTTGGGAGGGACCAGGCCTGCAGGGAAGAGCAGTTGGGGGGAGACTAGGCCTGCAGGGGAGAGCAGTTAGTGGTGACCAGGCTTTCAGGGGAAGGTAGTTAGGGGCAAACAGGATGGCAGGGGAGCAGTTAGGCATCAATCAGGCTGGCATGGGAGTGGTTAGGGGGTGATCAGGCTGGCAGGCAGAACTGGTTATGGGCAATCAGGAAGTCAGGCAGGTGAGCATTTGGGAGCCAGCGGTCCTGGATTGTGAGAGGAATGTCTGATATAGGGATGATCCTATGGGGATCAGGCCTAAACGGGCAGACATCCCTTGAGTAGTCTGGAAAGGTTTCAGGCTGGCTGAGAGACACCATTTCTCCACCCCCCACTGCACAGATTTCATGCATCAGGCCTCTAGTTTAGTCATCATATATAGTATATATTTATCTTTGTGCTGACTTCTGGGTGCCATTTAAAATATTATTTTTCAATTCATTAATTATCTCTCTGACTTTGGTTTAAAGCAGTGGTCCTCAAACTGTGGCTCGTGAGCCACATGCAGCTTTTGGCCCCTTGAGTTTTTAGCAAAGGCCAGTTTAAGAGTACCCCAATTAAGTTAATAACAATGTACCTACCTATATAGTTTAAGTTTAAAAAATTTGGCTCTCAAAAGAAATTTCAATTGTTGTACTGTTGATATTTGGCTCAGTTGACTAATGAGTTTGCCAACTACTGGTCTAGAGTTTATTTAGCTATTGCTCTTTTCATTTCAGTCCTATACTCTTTATTAACAAAATTTATTGGTTCTTTTTTATAGATGCTCTTATTTAATTATTTGACTTTTTAGTTTCTTGTGTGTGTTTTTTGTGGAGCTATTTCTTCATATCGTTGAGCATCTAAACACTCTAATTAAAAAGTTAAAGAGTGAATTCCTGTCCTTTTCATTGATGTTTTTACCTCTCTGTCTTGTCATTACTTTTCCTCATTGGTTTTAGAATTTTGAGTTAAAGGCTTTATTTTGAGTGGAATTTTTCCCCTTTCACCCTCTTTCATTCTGTATTCACCCTTCTTATCTAGTGATTTGGGAACTGCCTCCTCCTGAGACCTTCCTCATTTCATATTACATAAGTAGGATCAAATAAAGCTTTTCTAGAAGATTCTTAGAACTACAAAATTATTCATTTCAATGTGATTAATTCAGATAAGGAGAAATACATGGGTTGTCCTTGACTTTCAGAGGGACATTAATTGTGTATGACCCCCTCAAAGTTGAGTCCATCTCACTGTAGAGACACAATCACATTTTGAGCAAGAAATGAATTACAAACTTAAACTGTTAGGTCATTTGGTTTTGATTTAGTCGGTTCATAGGAAAGAGAGCTCAGGACAGGCTGGAACACCCAGAGATTAGAGAGAGATGGTTGCAATTGTTAAACACACAGACTCTGACCCAGGCTATCTGAGTTCCAAGCTGGCTGGCTCTACCACTTGCTAACTGTATGATCTTGAGGAGCTCACCCACCTCTCTAAACCTGAGTTTCTTTAATCTTCTTTTTCTAAATGGACATCATAACATTTCAAAATGTTATTGAGTCTCTCTCTCTCTCTCTCTCTCTCTCTCTCTCTCTCTCTCTCTCTCTCTTTCTGCCTGACTACCCATTTTATAAGTTGCATTCACACTCCTGGAAAGTGATTGTCCCTCTTGGTTTTGAACTGTGGCAGTAGTATCCTCTCCTGGCCAAAATTGACATCTGAGCTGGAGAAGGAGCAGATCTACAATCCTAGGGGCCCATGACATTGGGTGACAAGCAATCAAATCTTGAGAGTCCTGCAGTCTGAAATTACCTCCGAATCCTCCTGAGAATCTGTGCTTTTGAAAGACCTCTTACTATTTGAAAGCAACTTGAGACAGACAGAAAAAAATAAGGATTCTGTATTCTGTCTGATTTGTACTGAGAGCAAATCAAATCAAGGGGCTCTATTGTTATAAGAATAAGTGATTTCTCCCTGTTGGAGATATAAGTCACTCTCATTCTCTGCCTGTTTGCAAAATTTGACTCTTTATGTGCTAAGAGAATAAAATAATAATTTAGCTTTTAAAACGAGGGCTAAGTTCATTCCCTGCAAAGAACGCAGAAGAATGCCTGACACATGATTTGTGCTCAGAACCCTGTTTCCCCGAAAATAAGACTGTGTCTTATATTAATTTTTGCTCCCAAAGATGCGCTAGGTCTTATTTTCAGGGGATGCATTATGTTTCCATGAAGTAGGTCTTATTTTCGGAGGATGTCTTATTTTCGGGGAAACACGGTATATGCTAGACATCATCAGTAACAAGAATGGCAGCAGCAGCATGATTATTGTTCAAGGAAGTCCTCACCTGGTCCTTGAACAGAAGAAGGTGTTTTAAGGGAGTTAAGGAGCACAGGAAACAGTAGAGGATGGGAATACTTGGGTGAGTAGCAGCTGCTCTTCTGCCTAAGACTTTCAGGTTATGGGTTTGCAAAGCTGTAGTGCACTCAGTAAGCCCAGCTATGATATTGTTCTTTCTGCCTCCAGACTCAAGCCCAGACGACATTTGGGGATGGTGAGATAGTCCAGTGTTTTGTTTGCTTGTTTGGTTTAAAGCAAAGATGCTCAACTTTGGCTGCACATCGGAATGACAGAGGAGCTTTCAGAAATCCCAGTGCAAGGTCCCTGCCCGGAGAGTCCCCTGTCAGTGGTCTGGGTGTGGCCTGCGGTTTAGAAACGCTCCTCTGGTGATTCCAGTGCTCAGTGGAGAGCACCACTGTTTGAGAAGGTCCGCCTTTAAGGGTCAGCCC
Source organism: Vespertilio murinus (assembly GCA_963924515.1). Taxonomy (NCBI): domain Eukaryota; kingdom Metazoa; phylum Chordata; class Mammalia; order Chiroptera; family Vespertilionidae; genus Vespertilio; species Vespertilio murinus. Next base: position 182,932,964 of record OZ004706.1, read on the forward strand.
CTCTACCCCAATCTCTCCCTTTTCCTGCTGCTTCCCAGCCCGGAGCAGTGGCCAGGATTCTTGGTAGCCCTTCACTTTTTCAGCGATCCTTTCCTTTCACGTGGAGACAAAGCATGAATGTGCCTATACGTTTGATTTATTTATTTGTAGTGGGTATTCCTGATCATATGTACTTCTCAGAAAAGAAATTAGGAACGGTGATTACTTGCCTTGGGGAAGCTACTCCTGGCCATACTGAAGGGCTGTCTTCCCTTCCCCCTCATCGCCATGCATCCTCCCTTTCCTACTGGCTCAGGGAACAAAAGAGCAAGAAGCATGGGCTGTTCAGCTGGGTCCGCGGTGCAGCGGCACAATGGCTGGCAGGCTATGAGGCCCTGTGTCTGTCTCAGCTTCCTTTAAGCAGTGCTATTGGGCTCCCAGACCCAGTGATAATATATTAATGAATATATATATATATATATATATATATATATATATATATATATATTTATTAAGGTATTATATGTGTACATAGCTTACCATTGCCCCCCCCCCCACCTCCCATACATGCCCTCCCTCCCCAGAGTTCTGTGTTCGTTGGTTGTGCATGCATACCAGTCCTTCGATTGATCTCTTATCTCCCCCAGGTCTCCTTCCCCTCTCCGCTGTCATTTGACAGTCTGCTTGTTTTATGGTGACTATCTCAGGACCACACGAATAGAATCCACTCCTCCTCTGGTTCACCCCACTCCCCCCCCCCCCCGCCCTGGGTCCCACCGCTTCCCCGGGGCACACGGCCCCCTGGGACACACGGCTCACCCGGGGCACACGGCCCCCCTGGGGAACACGGCTTTTTAAATTTATTTATCCTATTGCAAAATGTAAATTACAGAAAACAAAAATCACAGAAAATCATTCCTTCAGCAAAAACTCCCCGTGGTTAGAGGCTGCGAAGTGAATAAGGAAGCCTTAGCATTAATCATTCATGATTTCACCAGCACCGGGTGGCTTGGCTTTGTATGGTTAGCCTTGCTGTGCTGACATTGCGAGTGTCTGGGCATAATGGCCTCAGTTCATCTCCCCACTGTCTCTGACTCCGTGTGCCCTGATCCAGAGAAGGAGAGGGAGGGGAACTTGGGGCATTCTGTGTGACCTGGGCACACCAGGTGCTCTTGCGGGCTTCCTCTTTGTGTCTTCCTACCAAGCATGCCCCCTGCCAGGCTCTGGGGCATTTGATCAAATGTTTTGGGGATTTGCTTGCAGGAGTTCTTTTCTTGGATTCCCTTCTGACCTTAAGAGAAACCTAGGATTTTCCACAGAGGGATACTGGCCATACATTTCCCAGGTATCAAAAAGGAATAATGCTTGTTTAAAATTTGAGCCTGCTCATGATTGACTTGACTCAAGAATTTATCCTTATTTGGAACGGTATAAAAGGGATGGCTGCAGCACTGTATGATGAAATAGGCACAATTTCGTGTTGGAAGTCTTAGGTTCACGTCCCAGTTCAGCCACTTCGTAGGCATGCATGTTTGGACAAGCTTTTGAATCTTTCTGCCTTTGTATCATTATGAGTAAAGTTTGTCTAACCTTAGTGCTACCCTAAAGGGTGTCTGGCAGCTCAAATGAAATATTGTTATACTAGAAGCCTGCTGCACAAAATTCATGCACGGGTAGGGTCCCTAGGCCTGGCTGGAAATCAGGGCCAATCTGTGGGGCGACCAGCAAAGTGATCACGGGACCACCACTGGCACCTGCCTTAGCCAGCCTGGCCCCACCCCTCACCGCTGCTGTCAGTTGCCTCTCTCTGCAGGGCAACCAGCAGGGTGATTGGGGGGCACCCTGCTGGCACCCACCTTGCCTGGCTTGGGGCCTGCGGACTGTGGAAAGCTCCTACATCAAGCATCATAGCAACTGGTTGTTCCTCTAGTCATTCCGCCATTTGGTCAATTTGCATATTAGGCTTTTATTATATAGGATGAGTGTGCTTTTTGAGTCTTGGCACATTATAGTTGGGTTTTTTTTCTTTTTCTATATTTTCATATGCTCTTTTCTCCATCTTCAGATGGTTACTAGTTCTTTGATATTGTTTTCCTCATGCTTTTGTTCATGTTGGATGCTCTCACCCTACTCTGCCAGATTATCAGCTCTTAGTCATTGTAGTGTGATTTATTGCCACCAAAGGATTTGTCCAAGTCCAAATCCCTGGTGCCTGTGAATGTGACCTTATTTGGGAAAAAGGTATTTGCTGGTGTGGTTAAGGATCTTGGATTGATTGGGTGGGACTTAAAAATCTAATGTCAAGTGTCCTCAAAAGAAAAGGAGAGGACACAGACAGGAGGGGAACACACAGGAGGAGGCCATGTGATGACCGGAACAGAGATAGGAGTTATTCTGCCACAAGTCAATAAATGCTTCGTGCCACTGTAAACTGAAGGAAGCAAGAAAGCTAGCATCTTTGGGAGGGAGTGCAACTCTGCCAACCTTGATTTTATTTACTCTGGCCTTTGGAACTGTATGAGAATAAAGTTCTGTTGTTTTGAACAACCAGGTTTGTCATGGTTTGTTGCAGCAGCCACAGAAAACTAATAACACTCATTTTTTTTTTACAGCTTGGCTCTGGCGTCCTCTGCTCCCGGAAGTCTCTCCTACATTCCCAAGTCTCTCCAACATTCCCTTCCTCTGTGTGCCTGTGATATCCCTTACATCTGTCACTCTACTTGCACCTACTTCTATAATTATCCATTGATGAGGCTGTCTGTCTCCGTGACAGCAAGGATTTGGTGGGGTTGTGCCTTGTTAATGTTTCTTACCTGGCATATAGCAGCTTGATATGGATTTGTTTTGTGCAAAATGAATTTTGCTCTGAAACCCTCTCTTCTCTTTATTCCGTCGTCCACCAGCGCTTTGGCCTAGGCTCTCAGTGCTGTGGTGGGGCCCGTGGTTCTGGCTTTTCATTTGCACGCACCTTTCCTCTCTCAGACATACTACCTGTTAAAAATATTTCTAAAATGCTATGCAGGCACTTGTCTACCCAGACACCCTCAGTGACTCCACTCCTGCTTTCAAGTGCCTCTACTATCTTCCAGCTTTATCTGTCACTAACCTCTTTTATAAATTTCTGCTGTAGGAAAACTAATCTATTCTTGTGTTTATAGAACACGCTTTACTAATGTAGACCTTTGCTAGAACTATGGATGGCAGGAAAGCCCTTCTCCTCATCACTGTTGAAATCTTAATTACCATGCAGGGATTTCCATAACATTCTTTTCCCTTCGGTGAAAAAGGGGATGTGTTTTAAATAGCATATTTTTGCTCAGCTTTACCTATGCGGATATGGAAAACTTAGTCTCCAAAAATTCTTACTGGCTTTCCCTCATTTGAAAGCATAAAGTAGCACAGTGGGAAAGGTGCAGCAGAGACCTGGGTTTGAATTCTATGTCAATTGCTTGCCAGCTCTGGAAACTTGAGCAGTTTATTTCATTTCTCTAAGCATCAGATTTTGCATCTCTGAAATGGAAATGACAAAATAAGACTTTGTAAGATTCTTGAGGGTTGGATGCAGTCATGATGATAAATTCTAAATGAGATTGGGGGCGGGGGGCGGGGAGAGGGAGGACCGACATGGTACAATGAGGTTAACTTATTACAGTGCATTGAGAGAGAATCAAATTATAAAAGCAATGTTGGCTTGAATGCAGGGGGTATTCTAATGGATTCTGTGTTTCCTAAGGAAAATCATTTCCATCGCTTAATTCTTTGCAGAATAACGGGACCACTGAGCACCAGGTGGAGTCTTTCATAAGGAAAAAACTGGAGTCACTGTTAAAAGAATCTCAAATTCGAGACAAAGAAGATCCTGATAGTTTCACAGTGAGGGCTCTCCTGAAGGCCACGCATGAAGGCTTGCATGCACACCTGAAGCAGGTATAAGATGCTCTCTGGTACTTGTCCTCTGACAGGAAAAAGGAAGCATATCACATGTGTTGTTTCTGAACATTTGTCATTTGGGAAATGCTTCTCCGGTTTCATCCGTTTCTGTCTTCCTATTTGCTTGATAAGTAAAAACCTCCTATTGCAAAACGATGTGAGAAATAGTTAAAAGTTGGATGGGTGGGGCTGAAAGTGTCAGGAGAAAGCCCAGCACCCCTGGACTCACCTTCTTCACGCATGCGCAGGTGAGCAGAGAAGCTTGAGCCCACCACATACTGCAGCCTCCCACCCGTCTGGGTTTGGTCAGCCTCCATGCCCTATTGATTGCACTTCCTGGACGTGTCTCCCATCTGTCCACTTTCCGTCGCCTTTGTGGCCGTGTCCCAATCTAGGTCAATGTCAACTCTCACCTAGACTTCTCTTGCCCTTCTTCAGTAGAATCTCCACTCTGAAATCAGCCTGGTTCTTAAAAAATGCAAATCTGATCATGTTACTCTACTGTTCCAAATTCTTTGGTGGCTTTCCATTATGCTGGGGATAACTAACAAATTCTTTGACTAGGCTTTCCAAGGACCTGCATCATTGCATCCTTGCCTACCTTTCCGGTCTCAGATCTCCTCATTTTCCTCGTCATACCACCTCTCACAATTGTCATACCAGCCATGGTTATGCCACTGACTTCCTCACATTACGTCTCCTCTGCCTGGAATACTCCATTCCCACATTTGCTCTATGTACTGCTTAGTCTTTAAATTCTACCTTCAATGTGATGTCTTAAATGAGTCCAGACTTGAGTGCTAGATCGGGCTAGCTATCCCCTTTATATTGCCCACAGTAGCCTATGTTATCTTCTCTTTTCTGAAGTTTTAAAACAACATTTGCAACTACTTGTTTGGTGTCTGCCTACCTACCTAATTAGGCTATAGATTCCATGAAGACCAGAACCATGTCATTTTTGATAACCATTATTGTGCTGGCTTCTCTAGTGCTTGGGACTTAGCAAAACCTTCATAAATAGTTGTTGAATGAATGGTTTGGGAGACAAATGTTTTATGTTATACTTCTGTATCAAGAGGGAATGGGAGGAGGGTAAGCCAGGAAAGGAGATTCCCTGTTTGATAACTGGCGCTAGCTTTGTAACTTTGGACATATTCTTTAACTTCACTATATTTCAGATTTTTTTAACCTGTAAAATTGAGATTTTAATCATACCATCTCAAACAATGGTTGTATATATTAAATAAGAATATATGTAATGCATTTAGCATAATCCTTGGGGCGTAGTAGGTGCCTACTAAATAGTAGGCCCATTTACCTTAACTTGCCTGTAACTGCCCTGTTTTATACCCATTATCCTAGTGTACTTATTAAAAGTACCCCATTTCACTCTTAAAATGGGTCCTGTTTGGGACAATAGGTGACATGATCTCCCTATAGATAGATGGGCTATTAGAAGTAGAAAAGAACTCAGAAGTTAATTGGGCCATTCCTCCTCCATCTCATAGATAAGAAGACAGGTCAGGAGAAGAGACTCGCCAAAGGACAGTGTAGCCACTTGGTGGCAGGACTGGGTCTCCTAACTTAGGGAACAGTGTTATTTCTATGACTACATCAGGCTACCTTCTTTCAGGATTTTTGAACAGATAGTGGTCACCTTTAATAGATCTTCAAAGGCAGTCCACATATATAAACTGTCAACTAAAATTACCCTACAGCCCTCTACCTCACTAGTATTTTCCGAACTGCCCCTTTCTCCAACTGATAGTTTTCCCCACTCCCCACTCCAATGGCATCTCTGATTAGTCCATATGGATGCCCTCCCTGGCTGTTTGGGTTTAAATAGTTTTGCTTACCCATATGTATTCCATGTATGAGGTTATCTCTGTTTCTTCTCGGTTTAGCAGGAAGTTCTGGGAGGGCATGGCCTGCTGTGCTCCTCTCTCCTTAAACCATGCCATTAGTAGTGAACACATTTTTAGGTTTGATAACTTAAGAAAAGTCTGAACCTTTTTTAGTAGAGTGGCCTTCCTGAATCCTAATAAGAGAGAGGCTTGAGCAAGGAGATCTCTAACCTAGAAAATTCACCCACATGAGGAAAATTCAGAGGCCACCATATATCTTTCCAGTGCTTACCACAGAGGGAATTATTTCAATGAATAGCTAAGCTTTGCTCTGGTTTACTGAAATAAAAATAATCTTGTTACCTCATATATACGCTTGGATTTTATTTATATTTCATGTTTTTAAAATTCCAAATAAGTGTTTGATCAATGTGATTTTTTTTGTTGTTGGTGGTAGGATTGGCTCTTAATAATTTTTCAAAATTAAATATATTTTAACTGAAGATGTTTTTATCCCCACTAATGGCATTCAAAAGACTATATCCTATGCTGTGAAGAGCCTTGTGATCAGGGACTGGATGGGCCACTGAGAGGCCTTTGACCCCAGCTTTGGGCAGCTGCTGACCCTTTCTATCTCCTGGCAGGTACCTGGCCTCTCCATGTTAGTCCCCCGGCAGACTCTGCCATCTTGTACTGGCGGGGACAGAGCAGGAGGAAGTGACCTCATGCTTCCCACCTAGAGGCAGACAGAGAGGTTTGCCTGCCATTTCGTCAGAACTAAGGAAAAAAATAAAAGTCAAGAAGAAAAAATAATTATATTATGCTTTATTTTCTCAGCATCCAGATGTGAAGGAGAGTGGAAAGAAATCACATGGACGATCTCTCATGACCAACTTTGGAAAACATAAGGTACTAATTGAGATTGAAAAATGAGTGAAATCCACTTAAGTTAAATTAAACCTGGAAGGTAACTGGAGAATATCATCATGACCTTGGAGTAACTGAAGATTGCTTAAACAGGACCCCAGAAAAGGAAAATATTGATAATTAAACTACTTGGAAATTTAGGAATTGCTGTTCATTAAAAGTATCAAAAAGCAAGTAATACTGGGAAATAATATTTTCAATACATACATCCACTAGAGGTTTGGTATCTTGACAATATAAAGAATTCCTACAAATCAATAAAAAAGTCAGGTACCCTAAATAATAATAATAATAATTAAAAAAACAGGCAAAAGATTTAAATGGCACTTCACAAAAGACTTGAAATGGCTAATCAGGAAAAGGTGCTCACCCTCATCTGGGAAATGTAAATTAAAATGCCATTGAGATTCCATACACACCCACCACAATAGCAAACATCAAAAGATTGACAACACCCAGTGATAGTGAGGAAGTTAAACTCTCATACAATGCTAATGAGAATATGCATTTGTAATAGGACAAATAGGAAATAGTTTAAATGTCCGTCAATAATAGAATGAATAAAAATTATGGTATCTTCACACAAGGTAGTATTTATCAGCAAAAATGACAAAATTGCAACTATAAACAATAATATGATTTTTATAAACATGCTATTGAGCAAAAGAAGCCAGACCCAAGAGAGTACATGCAATTTGATTCCATTTATATGAAGTTTAAACACAGGCGAAACCAAATCTATAGGGTAAAAGTCAGATTAGTAGTTACCTCTGGGGAGAAGGCAATGCTGAGTGTGAGAATCAAAAGGCCTTGGAGTGTAGGTAATATTCCATTTCCTCATTTGGTGGTTTCGTTTTGTGCATGTCATTCATGCTCGGTGCTTATAATTCTTTGTACTTTCCTCAGTGAAAAGGTTATATAATTAACCAATTATTGGATGGTGAACTTTGTGCGTGAGGTTTCCTAAGGACAGTTCTCGTGTTAAGGAATATTGTATCTGGAATTTCCTGCCCCATCAGTAGGATAATTTCTTAAACGGTGTCCCAAATAGTCATTATAACAAAAAACTGAAAACAACCAAAATGTTCACCCAGAGGGACTTCTTAAGTGAATCATGATCCATTCACACAATGGACAATTATGCAGCCACTAAAAGATGATCACTCTAAAGAACTCATCATGCAAAACATTAAGTAAAAAAAAAAGTAAAATGAAAAGTGGATTACATGGTCCATTAAGCATGATAAAAAGTGTTCAAACTGTATTAAAAGAAAATATATCATCATTTTCCCAAATATGATCTGCCATTGGTGATTCATTTCTTAATTCTTTTTGCCTTTTATGTTAAAAATGAACTTCAAAAAGACACTTATTTTAACACCTCAAGGTATTAATTATATGTAAAGTTAGAGAGTATTTCATTTCTTGATTACAGCTACTGATTTAAATCAAAGTTCTTTTCCAGAGTAGACCTTTTAGGCTGTATTTGTGCTACCATAGAAATAGAATTGATTATGTCTCAAGCCATAAAAATGAATGCCCACAGACTATTTATAGATTATTTTAATAAATATTAATAGAATTTAAAATTGAAAGTGAATATTATGTAGCTTAGAGGATGACTTCCCATGCCATCTTATTTAATCGCCACCACAATAATAATTCTTTAAAATAGATGTTATTGTCCTGCCCTTTCAAGAAACACAATCGGGCCATAACCGGTTTGGCTCACTGGGTAGAGCGGCAACCTGCAGACTGAAGGGTCCCAGGTTCGATTTCAGTCAAGGGCATGTACCTTGGTTACAGGCACATCCCCAGTGGAATGATCAATGTTTTTCTCTCATCAATGTTTCTAACTCTCTATCCCTCTCCATTCCTCTCTGTAAAAATCAATAAAATATATTTTTTTAAAAGATAAGAAAAGAAAAGAAAACACAATAGGAAGCTAGATAGATAGGTTGGCCAGCTTACACATGAGATCCCCAGAGGCTAGGGCTCCCACACCATGTGCACCAATATTTGTGAGTCATAGCTAACACCAAATAGATGGCTCGCCGTGAGTACTGCAGAGTTGAGTGTGTGTATGCCAACAGTGAAGCTGGTTTTTTGTTTGTTGAGTATGAGATGATCTGAAAGTGATGTGGTCTAATGGCAATGTGAATATGGAGTTCCTTTCCTTTTTTAAACCTACATTCCCCAGATGTCCAGGGTACTCTGTGTGAAGGTCTCGCCTTTGTTTGTGAAAACTGTTTTGATGGCAAGGTTTTCCGTAATTTCCTCCCCATCATTTGTATTGTGAAGGTATGTGTTGCCAAATATTGGGATTCTCTCCAATGTGATGGGAACGAAACCTCATCATTTCAAAAAAGGTTTTATGTCTAACAGTGAGTGTGTCCAGATAACACCAGATTAGTCCAGATGCCTTTTAGCCTGATTCCTATGGGTAACAATTTCATTCTGCTGTTAGAAATTAAAAGGGGTCAAAACCTCAACAGAACAGTTTGATATAGATGGTTATTTGAATGGATACTGATCAAAAGCAGGAATGGTAGTTAATCATACTATCTAATAAAGAGGTAATATGCAAATTGACCATCACTCCAACACACAAGATGGCTGCCCCCATGTGACACAAGATGGCTGCCACAAGATGGCCAGCAGGGGAGGGAAGTTGGGGGCAACCAGGCCTGCAGGGGAGGGAAGTTAGGGGCAATTGGGCTGGCAAGGAGCAGTTAGGCATCGATCATGCTGGCAGGGGTGTGGTTAGGGGGTGATCAGGCTGGCAAGCAGAGTGGTTAGGGGCAATCAGGCAAACAGGCAGGAAATCAGTTGGGAACCAGTAGTCCTGGATTGTGAGAGGGATGTCCCAAATTGGAGAGGGTACAGGCTGGTCTGAGGGACACCCCCTCCTCCCATGCATGAATTTCATGCACTAGGCCTCTAGTTAAAAATAATACTGCTGGATTAAAAAAAAAATCAAATCTGCCTTTTAAAAGTCAACATGAATAGTGAGCTTCCTATAAAGATGATATGTTATTCCTTAATAGTATTTAAATAGATGTTAATTCTTTGACTTTCATTCCTTATTGAGACCATCAATGCATGACTAATAAGGTCTTTCTAAGACTTACATTTTATGTGGCTTGGAAGTCAATTTTAGAGCATGAAATCCTCAGTTTTGCCTTAGTATTATAATTATGGCTATGGCCATGCTTGTTATTAATGGTCAGGCAATCCACAATATCTGGGCATTTATTCTCCCTCCAAGTTATTGTCCGTGTGTGTGTGTGTGTGTGTGTGTGTGTGTGTGTGTGTGTGTGAGAAAGCCCATTCTGTTCTCTGAATATTGTAGATCTACCTGATGCAGTGAGTTTGTTCTTAAGTTTACTGATTGTTTTTCCAGCAGAAAAGCACAAAATCACAGTCTAAATCTTGCAGTACTGATGATGAGGAGGACGCACAGCAGAATCCTGGCAAGGAGATAGGCCAGCTGTACAGGTAAGAAGGTGTCTCCATGTTTCTTGCTCAGTCTCTCTGGGCCTCTCCATCCCCATCCCCTTGGCTGTTTCAGTTGTTTTTATCTTGAGAAGTGGATCACAAGGTGAAGTGTTCAGGGCAGAGAGGCCTGTAGAGATAACTGGATATGAGACTGATTCTGAATAAGCTGTGAATTCACCCTATAAATAAGGTTTTGTAATAGAAAGAATGTTGAGCTAGGAAACACGCTGGGTTCTAATCCTGGCTCCATGAGGAGCAGGTAAGAAAGGTAGAGTCAACAAAGGCCCACACTCTTCCAGGTCTAAAGTATCATGAGTCCCTTGTGTATTTCACAGGTTGGGTCGAAGGAGGAAAACCATGAAGCTCTGCCGAGAGCTCTCTGATCTGGTGGTGTACACAAACTCTGTGGCAGCCCAGGACATCGTGGACGATGGTACGGATTGAGTGTTTTTTTTTTTTTGTTTTTTTTTCCTTCTGGATAAATATCCTTGACCTTTCTTTGTCAACAGTTAATTAATCTTTTGCTAATTAGCACACATTTTTGGAACTAGGTACAATCCAACTTGAGTTGTCAGGAAACTGACTGCCAGTACCAAGCTTTTAGCTCACAGGGAGGCCTCTGTTGATTTCTGGGGTTGCCTGATTGTCTAGAGCATTGTTTCCCAAAGTGTAGTATGCTTACCCCCAGGGATACGGGAAGAGTTTGGTGGGGGTATGCACCGCACCATGCTTAGCTGCGCCTAATTCTACATTCTTGTGAGTCAAGTCAATTTCATCCTTCTCATTGATCCAAATAAATGTTATTTATAATATAACTTTTACTTATATTTTATTATGAATAATTTTATTTTTTGTTTATTATTATTTTGTGTAAGTACCAAAAAATAAATATATTTTGATTGTTATTAAAATACATCCATTTTTTTTTGATGAGGGGTACCCAGCATTACAAAAATTATAGAAGGGGTACACATATGTCAAAAGTTTGGGAAACACTGGTCTAGAGGCCAGAGAAACTTCCTTCAGGGCAGAGGAGTACTTTATTATAAAAAAGACACATGAGTCAGAGTAGAGCTTCCCCCACACTTGAACTATAAAGACCTGCCCTGTTTTGATGGCCATCCCCAATGTGAATGGCCAGGAAAAAAGAAGAATTGGCCTAAAGAACACATTGTAAAGCCTCCTCTTTTCTCACTGGAAATTTTGACTTTGATGAAAACAATGTAATCCAAAGATTGAGGTTTCAACAACAAAACAAAGCAAAAAAAGAAAAGAGAAATTTCAGAAGTGCTGACTCCTCACTGAATTTTCACCTATGAATTACCACAAATTGGGTTGAGAAATTCTAGTCACAACTGTTCTTATCCTGGGCTTTCCTGTTAGTTGCTCTTTCCCCCTTTATTCTCAGCCCTTCTCATTTCTATTATGTCCAGTTAATGAATGTTTATACACATAAACTATGGTCATGTGGCTTTTCAATCTACTTTGAATTGAGTGGAAGTTAAATGTAAATCAGAATCTCCCATTTTCTCAGTAAGTCTTAGAGAAGGGAAATGACATTGTGGTGACTTATGTCCTCACGAATCTCCAGGATTTTTCCTCAGATCTCTTTTCCTCCCCTCTAACCCACAAGTGTATCTTTTCCTATCTGTAGATTTTCTTTCCTTTTATATTGATTTCTTCTTCAAATAGTGACATAAAATTTTTAAATTAATTTCATGTGAGAACATAATAACCTGTAGAATTCTCAGCATGTGAACAACAAACACATTCTTGTGATAACTGCCCACAGCTAGAAAATAAATCTGGAGTGGTTCAATGGAATTGAAGGTGTTTTGGTTTAGAGGAATATAATTTCTAACAAATGCCTTAGGAAATCATAATTCTATTAGCTTAAGAGAAAATAGTATTGAGTACTGTTTAGCTCTTGAACTTCAGCTATTTTTCTCTTTTGTGGGTTTTCTTTTCAGCCTTGAAATGAGCCATAGACAATGAGCAAATGGCTTATTCTGATGCAAAGCAACTCAACTGCATTAATATATTAATTGACATATGCCTATCAGGGTCATCTTGATGGCAATGTGGTATGCATATTTATGTGGAGAAACAGCAAACATTGACACTGATTATAGTACTATATTATCTGCATTAACTTGTCAAAAAGACTATATTTTCTCCTATCATGTGCAAAGTATTCATCAAAATCCTCAAATAACAACATTTTTGGAAAACTTGTGCTGGGAACTATGTTAATAAGTTAATGTCAATAAACTATATATGACAAGGAAAGAGTTAATCTGAAGCACATTATCAGATGAAAAATGAATTCTCTAATTGCTTTGCCTCCCACCTGTATTTATGACTATTCCGAGCTCCAGCTCTGGCCAGCATTTCCTATCTAAGGCTGTACAACCCCCAAGGACAACGGGGCCCTGAGAGACTGTGCTCTAATAAACATGCACAATCAGGATATAATTCGGGTCAGTGGCCCGGCTGGACTTCAGCCCTACTCCTTGGTTTCATGGGCCATGTCACTCAGTGTGGGTTCAGACACACTCAGCTGTCACAGAACACATTGGAATGAAAATGAGGCTCTGGGCAAGTTTGGCTCTTTATCTAGACTGACCTTTCCCAGCAGGTCCAGGAGACAAATGGTGGTCATTTTGGGGGTGAGGTGTGGATGTTTGGGGAAGGGGTGGTAGTAGTGGGGATAGTGTAGACAGGGTGCAAAAGACGGGATTGGGGAAAGGGTAGGATATTAAAGGTTTGGAGGTTTACTCCATCATGACCCCAAACCTGCAGTATCCTTGGCCCTGGATTGACCTGTCCTGATGTCCAAGCAGGCATTTTAATATAAGCTTCCTGCTTGTTTACCTCTCGTTATTTTTCCATTGCTTATAAACTTGGGGAGGTAGATGATTATTCTTATTTCTGAAACGTTATTTTTTATAATGCTTTTTGAACTCTTTCTTATTATAATTTTTATCTCCCAAATAGGCTTGACTAGTTTTATAATTCTATTCAAATTAACTTTAAAACTCAAATTTTGTTTTTTTTGGAATTGTGTCCCCCCCCCCTTTATTTCTGAATTCTATTAGTTAACACATGATTCCCATGTATGCTTTTTAGATGAATGCCTTCAATGAATGTCTCTCTGTTGTTAGGACTAAGTTACACAGATAGTTTTATTTGTCCATGGCTGTCTATATCTTTGGCAAAGACATTCTGTTTGAATTATGCACCAAATTTTTTTCTCCTGTCCACCCTGTTCATACTAGCCAGATAGACGTGAACTAGTGAAATGGTTTAACTCTTGGGAGAACATAGGACCTCAAAACAGGCAGTTATCTCAGTTTCCTTTTGGCCTCAAAATGTCAAAAGAGTCCCAGGATGGAATTATTGGTCTTTCTTGGTCAGGAGCTGCCTCCACCTTTTTACTGTGGGTATAATCTGATATGTTATTAGGTCTTTTGTAAGTGGTTGGGTTTTTGTTGTTGTTGTTTGTTTGTTTGTTTTGTCTTGCTGTAGTTCTCACTTTTCTTTTTTTCTTTATTAAAACTGCCAGGAACCACAGGAAATGTATTGTCATTCAGTGAAACAAGAGCACACCAGGTGGTTCAGCAGAAATCAGAGCAGTTCATGATTTATAACCAAAAGCAACTCACAAGGATTTACCCCTCTGCCTACCGCATTGACTCCAGTAACTTCAACCCACTACCTTACTGGAACGCAGGCTGCCAGCTAGGTGTGTATCCCTCGGGAAGGCGTGGTCCTCTGCATGTCTTGAGTCTATACTGACATGTTGCCTAATTCTCTCAAACTTTGAACTTGCGCAGTGGCACTGAACTACCAGTCTGAAGGGCGAATCATGCAGTTAAACCGAGCCAAATTCAAGACAAATGGAAACTGTGGCTATGTCCTCAAACCCCAGCAAATGTGCAAAGGTACGTGTTAATTTCCTAGTCGTGTATCTGAAGGCAGGTGACCTCTATTGAAGGAGCTCTCTAGAAAGTGTGATGCCCCAGTGTTTAGCAACCTGGTTTAAAAATGAGGTAGGTTTAGGTTGGAGTGTAAATTAAACTCTTGTCCCACTATGATGTGTAGAATGTTCCCTCCTGAGGTTTTGTATATGAAGAAGGTCAGGGGTAGCCATGGATTGCCATCTGAAATCCAGTGTCCAGCATGACATTCATTCATTGGGCATTGCTTCTAAACTGGACTGCCTACCATTACTAAGGTCTGAGCCATCTCCAAAGCTTTCTGAGGATGTATGAGTTGGAAATCTGGTGGCAAAATTAAAATACCACCCGAAACAATTTTATCAAGCCCTTTATTTTTTTAGTTTTTAAGAAATATTTTTATTGATTTCAGAGAGGAAGGGAGAGGGAGCGAGCAATAGAGAGAACATAAATAATGAGAAAGAATCATTGATCGGCTGCCTCCTGCATGCCCCACAGTGGGGATCAAGTTCACAGCCTGGGTATATGCCCTGACCAGGAATCGAACTGTGACCCTCTTGCTTTGTAGGTTGACGCTCAACCACTGAGCCACACCTGCTGGGCTTATCTAGCTCTTTAGTCAGTATGGTCCAATTACAAAACAGTGCTAACAAAAGAGGAAAGATAATGTAGTGTTAGATAAAAAAAAAAGAATATTTTTTTTGTTCTGCTTATTAAAATTCTCCAAATTGGATTTCCAGTACAAAACAGTGCTAATAAGAAATAAAGATAATGTCATTTTAGATGGGGGGAAAAACATGCTTTTTGGTTCTGCTTATTAGAATTCTCCAAATTGGATTTCTAACAATTCAGGTTAAAATGTGTTGACAGGTATATCTTCAAGATTCTTTACCTTGTATGTACTTTTTTTCCCCCTCTGCTATTTAATTTCAGATAATCTTTCTGTTTGTTATATTCATTCAATAACCGAGATAGTTTAGGTTAGGAAATTATTTAAATCTGACATAACTGTTACCCTTCCCTATACTATTACCCCCATGCCAAGGTTGATAATTGCATCACAGACACATGCTTTAAATTGGCCCATTCCTTTGCATTTGGGAGCATGGATTCTACCAAAATCCACACCTATTGCCTTCATACAGAGGCCACACTGATAGTTATCTGATAATTTCTTGGCTCTAAGACACACTCTAGTAACTCAGCACTTGTCATTTCTTCTTTCTACAAGCTTTAGCTGTGTGTGTGTGTTTTCATGCTACTAAAATTATATTTTAACATCTGCTTACTTGGCTTAGGTACTTTCAACCCTTTCTCTGGTGACCCACTTCCTGCCAACCCCAAAAAGCAGCTCATCCTGAAAGTGATCAGTGGACAACAACTTCCCAAACCTCCAGACTCCATGTTTGGAGACCGAGGAGAGGTAAGCCAAGTGGGACACAGTGGTCAATTTTTTGACTATCTTATTGGGTTCACACTTCATCCAAAATGTCAGGGAGTGTGTGTGTGTGTGTGTGTGTGTGTGTGTGTGTGTGTGTGTTTATAAATGAGTCACTGATCTCAGCTCACCAGATATTAACCAGCTCTTATGGGCAAAGCACACCCAGTCCTTTCCATATGAGTTCATATGATTCAATTCACTATTCAAGACTGACGTGGGCAATGCTAACATTGGGGTACAAAGAACAACTTTATTATCAATAGAAGCATTGCATAAGAGTAATTTTCCATCCACATTCCTCATCCCCTCCTCTCTGCTGCACATCAACCACCTCTTCTTGGCCACATGCTGAACCTTGTCATTACTTGCTACACCTCTGTAGCATGGTTTTTAAATGTCTCCTCTAGCCCTAACCAGTTTGGCTCAGTAGATAGATCATGGGCTCGTAGAGTGAAGGGTCCCAGGTTCATTTCTGGTCAAGGGCATGTACATTGGTTATTGGCACATCCCTAGTGGGGGGTGTACATGAGGCAGCTGATTGATGTTTCTCTCTCGTTGATGTTTCTAACTTTCTATACCTCTCTCTTCTTCTCTGTAAAAAAAATATATATATATATATATATTTTTGAAAATTTCTCCTCTATGATCACAGCATCCTGTCTTTCCAGAGCTTTTATCCCATTGTTCCCATTACACCTGGTCCTGACCTTCTTGGTCACAATTTTCTCCCGACCTGTCAGCCCCTCCTATGTTCATGCCCTTCCTCTCAGGAGTAGCCCATCAGTCTCTTTGCCACTCCTACCTGTTAAACCTCATTTCTGGATTGTGAATGTTATGGGAAACCATGCAGCTCTGCAGTGTATTATCACCATAAACTCTTTGTCTTCATTAAATTGGTATCTCTTCACCTTTGCAATTAATGCATAATCTGTGGAGTTAGAGTAATCTTTTTAATGTATAGGAACTGTCTTTCTTTGTTGTTTTTTTAATAAATATATTTTATTGATTTTCCACAGAGAGAAAGGGAGAGGGATAGAGAGCTAGAAATGTCGATGAGAGAGAAACATCGACCAGCTGCCTCCTGCACACCCTCTACTGGGGATGTGTCTGCAACCAATGTATATGCCCTTGACCGGAATTGAACCTGGGACCTTTCAGTCCGCAGACCGACGCTTTATCCACTGAGCCAAACCAGTTTCGGCGGAACTGTCTTTCTGAAACAAAATACAACTTCCTTATCTTGACTTACAAGGTTCTTTATCAGGCTATTATGACTTTTTTGTGCCCTGGAACCCTTTGGTATCTGATGTTTTTAAATGCATAAAATAAAATAGGGCCACACAGAAACCAATTATGTTAAAATTCACTTATCAAAATACTATAAACAAATTGTGACATGCAAATATATGTGTTCATTAATACAGTAAGTAAATAGTAGGATTAGAGGTGGTCTAATAACTATTAGAATTTTAAGTTGTAATAAGTATAGCTGATACATGAAGATTTCTGCAACAACCATAATGTGACATGAGAACATCTGTGATTTCTATGAGAGACAAAACTGCAGTACTAATATTACTATGTAGTCCTTTAGTCAGAGGGTCATGAAAATAAGATAGAGGTTTTTCTTCCCACACTGGCTTCCATTATCCTCTCAAATTATTCATATTTCTGAGAATGAAATTACAGTTTTTCTTGCTCCCAATCAGAAATTGTCATCTTTAATTTTCACCTTTTTCTTTTCTTTTCTTTTTTTTTGCTTCCCACATCTCGTAAATTACCATTTGCTAGGTGCCCTACCTCCCAAATCTCTCCCCGAACTTGCTGCCACTATCTGATTCCATTCTTCTCATGTCTCACCTGAGTTACGGTGGGGTGAACCAGACACAGTTATCTCTGGCTCACAGATGAGCGATCTACATTCTCTTTCCTCGCTAAGCTCCTAAAATTGTATTTTCTTGGACTTCACACATTCTTTCTGCTCTATTGGTTCCCTTTGGGTGTGAGTCCTTCATTGCTCATTATCTGGAACCTGCACCAGGTAATGAACTTCCAGATGGTCAGCAAAGCAGAATGCCGTCCCCTAGAGGAGGGGTGATGTGGAGGGGGTGGGAGGAAGACTAAACACTCATATTTTTTCTTTTTATTCTTTTAAAATATTTAAAAATCTTATTTAATTTTATATTATAGTACCACTGATTTAACATTAAAAGTCACAGATCAATGAGGATAACCTCTATAAATTATTATATAACCCAGTTCAAAGACAGAATTCCCAGAAAGTTCTTTCTATTCTATTCAGTACTGCTCCCTCATCAAACACCAAGCCCTATCATAATAATTTTGTCTGTGCTCAAACTTTTTGTAAATTACCCTTACAGTATTCACTCTTTGTACCTGGCTTGCTCAACATTATGTCTATACTAGAGGCCTGGTGCATAAAAATTCATGCACTGGAGGGGGGGGGCTCATCCCGGCCTGTCCCCTCTCACAGTCTGGGAGCCCTCAGGGGCAGAGCTGACCTGGCTATCAAGGGAAGGTGATGCCCCATCATACCTCTGCTGCTGCCGCTGCTGGCAGAGCAAGCCGTGGCCAGCCCTGCTTACCTGAGTCTTAGGTGGCCCTGGGCAGCTGGGCAGCCACCATCAGAAGCTTGCCAGTGCCTCAGGTCAGCCCTGGGTGGCTGGGGGGCTGAGGGGACTGGGTGCCGCCATCTTGTGGCTGTGGGTGCCACAATCTTTGAGTGCGGGGCAGTCAATTAGCATAGTCTCTCTTTATTAGATAGGATAGTGGAAATTTGTTCTTTTTCATTGTTGTATAGTATTCATTAAATGGACGTTTCATAATTTATCCATCCCACTCACAATAGACATTTAGGTTGTTTCCAGCGTCACTATTATGAATACAGCTGCTCTCAGCATTTGCACAGAGACAGAAGCTCACATATATGTTGGGTGTATACCCTGAACTGAAGTTGTAGATCCCTGAGTAACGTTTGTATAGCATGAATAGATATTGGCAAACAATTATTTAATCCATTTTTTAAAATTTCTGTCCCATGTAGCTGTATCTATTGCACCTAGTACAGTTTCTTTTTCTTGTTAAGCACCTAATAAAATGGGTTACTGCTAAAATGTAGACATTTTGGGCCAGTATTCCCATATTAATTAACACATGCATTAAAATGTATGAGTCATTGTAATACACTCTTTTTATAGATCATCGATCCTTTTGTTGAAGTTGAAATCATTGGATTGCCAGTAGATTGTTGTAAAGATCAAACTCGTGTGGTGGATGACAATGGTAAGATGATAGTCTGTGTTCACTTTAATCAGGGTGGTCTAGAAATAGAATTTGCACTGAAAAATAAAAATGTGTCTACGTAGAACAGAAATTCCTAAAGTCCATAACTGCCATCTGAGTTTGCTAAGGGCTGTTCAACACATAAATCTAAGTCAGTGTTTCCCAAACTTTTGACATATGTGTACCCCTTTTATAATTTTCATAATGCTGAGTACCCCTTGTCAAAAAAAGGATGTATTTAATAACAATCAAAATATATTTATTTATTATTTTTTGGTACATACACAAAATAATAATAAACAAAAAATAAAATTATTCATCATAAAATATAAATAAAAGTTATATTATATATAACATTTATTTGCACACCGGACCATCTCACGCCTCACAAGACTGTCTTGACTGGACTCATAAGAACGTAGAATTAGGTGCAGCTAAGCACGGTGCAGTGCATATCCCCACCAAACTCTTCCTGTACCCCTGGGGGTATGCGCACCACACTTTGGGAAACCCTAATCTAAGTAAACATGGAATTAATGAATGAATGAGATGTTTTGCTGGACATTGCAATGTAGGCTCTCAAGATTTTTGCTTTCAAACCAATTTTTTTTTTCTCATGAAAAGAATAAATTATATTTTAAAGAGCTGAGTTAAAACTCCACTTAGGAAAATGCCTCTGTCCTGTTTTCATATTGTGTTTTCATTATGCACATCTATGTCCTGATGATTTCTCCTGTTTTCTGGAGACTCTAAGGCGCAGGCAGCATTCGCTGGCAAGTCTTCTTCTTGAATATGCACCCGTGGCGAATGGGCAGCATTCTTGTATTTTTGGCTGTAATGGAAAGACCGCTTTCTTTACCCAACCTTCATGTCTTTTTCTTCACAATCATCTAAAATTGTGCTTGTTCATACGTTTGATAAACATTATTGCATACTTGTTCTTCTCAATTCTCAGAACATTGGAGATATTAGAAATTCAAAGGGAGACCTGAAGGGGTGTTTTTCTAAGCACTACTTTAAAGAGAGGAATTTGGGGGTACAAGAGTAGCACGAACTTGTTACATAAATACCATGCTTAAGAACTTCCTATATTGCATTTTCCTATCATTGTCCAAAGGTTTTTTTTTTCCAACCAGAAGTAATTGAGAGGTCATCACTAAGTCAAGACAAAGAAAATCTCTTCTTTTGTTCAGGAGGGACTGCATTTCAATGCTTTTCAGTCCATAATTACGCCATTAACGAAGGTGTTTAACAGAGCTAAATGCTGATGCCCCTGAGTGCTTACATTATAACAACATTTATATTCCTTTTCAGAAAGGAAAATCTTATAGAGTACTTAAATTTTTATCAATTTAAATAATTATTTTATCTGAGAGAATCTTACCAAGAAACAAATGGAGTTTTTTCATTTAGAATTTGAATTGGATTATAGACCTTTCTGTTTATTTTTAGTAGCTATAAAAATACTTCATCTTTATGTATTAAGGTCTTGCTTCACAAGAAGCCACTGGGAATCATTAATGAACAGTCTAATTAGGCAATGCTACTAATTGTGTGCCCCTAGGCATATTATTTTCTCTGAACACCAATTTTTCAACTATAAAATTATTTATAAATACTTATTTTCCTACTTAAAAAAAAAAGAGTATGTGCTACCTGTGTAATTTTTGAACGTTGGTAATACACATTTTTTTCTTAAATAGAAGAAAACAAAAACAAACCTTGACCTACCACCTTAGAAGATTGCCTTAAGAATTAAATAGCATGATATCTAAGCACTGAAATCTGCAAGAAACCTTCCTTATGAAACAGTTGCTAGCGATTATTGCAGCAGCAGAATTTTTGACGAGCGAGAGGCATAATTCCCTTGTGTGGGTGGGGGTGGGAATCATCCATTATTATTTTATGCTAAAACATTCTTAGATCCCTACTATGACCTCATTGAAGCATCCTGAATATTGTGTGAAAGAGCTTTCTCTGCAGTGCAATTTGGCATCAAAGATTATTAGAATCGATGTAATCATTTACAGGCAATTTTCTTACCAATTATTTTCTAGCAGTGGGGTAAATTCCGAGACTTTATTTCAGTAAGGCATCGCGGGGCGGCTTGATCTTCTGTATGAGTTTAATAACCATCGCAAGCAATTTTCACTGCCTTGCTTCACAAGATGTTGTGGCCAATTCCTTGTTAGCCAACCCCTTTGCTTTTCTGATTTTCCCTTTTCCTGTTTCTCTGAGGATTTAACCCCGTGTGGGAGGAAACCCTGACGTTTACGGTACACATGCCAGAAATAGCTCTGGTTCGGTTCCTTGTGTGGGATCACGATCCCATTGGACGAGACTTCGTTGGACAACGGACCGTGACCTTCAGCAGCTTGGTGCCCGGTAGGTATGGCCTGGCCTTTCTCTCTCTAGACTGGCCATCCCATTTTCTCTGGAAGACTTAATATAGGATGTTGATATACACAATGTATGACATGTTAAACTCGTATGGTAATATGTGTATTGGCGTGCTTTGTGAAATGTGAAGCCAAAATCCTAATTCGGCTGTATTGGTGGGGAAGCCAAATGCAAGTTCAATGAAAGAAAACTGCTTTCTCTTCTCTTCTCAGGCTACCGGCATGTCTATTTGGAAGGGCTGACAGAAGCATCCATATTTGTCCACATAACCATCAATGAAATCTACGGGAAGGTGAGCAAGATTATAGGGGTTAAAGCCTCATGCAATAGTCATATGGTCCTTAACCAAGCTACTAATTGACCAACTGCATCAAAGGACTGTACCTCCTGAGCAGAAAATTGTAGCAAACCCCAAGGAGCCCTGTGCTATCCTGGGCTCAGGTCCCCATCCACATGTGCTCCTTCTGCTCCTAGGAGTGTGTATCCACTCCTTCCCCACAGCGGGCCCCTCTGGGCTTGACAGAAAACTATTCTCTCAGGTGATCATTGGTTAACACAGTGGAGATGGAGTTCAATGTTGATTTTTTTAAAAAATATTTTTTATTGATATTTTACAGAGAGGAAGGGAGAGGGATAGAGAGCTAGAAACATCGATGAGAGAGAAACATCGACCAGCTGCCTCTTGCACACCCCCTACTGGGGATGTGCCCGCAGCCAAGGTACATGCCCTTGACCGGAATCGAACCTGGGACCTTCAGTCCACAGACCGATGCTCTACCACTGAGCCAAACCGGTTTCGGCATCAATGTTGATTTTTTAAAAAATTTAATTCTTAAAAAGTCCTGGCTGGCTGCAATGGGAAATGTAGTGCCTCGGATGCGTGATGAATGACTTGCACTAACCAAGCTGTGATCCCAGCCAGTTCTAGGCAGGCTGCCTTCATTGGATGCCATTGTATTTCGCAGAGAACCTAAAACTCAAGAATGACATTTAAAGCCACCCGCAGGACTTAAGAAAAAGACCACAAAAATGTATTCCAGTTCTCTCCTAACACTGCTCACTTCATTGTACGACTCCCTGGAGGTTTATAAATCAATAGGCTGTCCTCTGGTCCTGCCAAGTAATTGGAGACTCGGCCACTGGAATGTGCTTGCAGGACCAGCTGGGATTTGGAGGGATTCTGAGAGCATCGAGTAAGGCCCAGACATACGGTGTTCTTTCCCAGAAAAAATGCGTAGCATGGAGCTTCGCGCAGAGGCATGTACATCCTCCATGCCTCAGCTTTCTCACCTGTAAATGTGGAGTAAAAATAGTGCCTACCTCATAAATAAATAACAATTTTCCTTGGAAATCTGCCTGGCACATAATAAATGCTCAAAAATGTTGGCTGATATTAACATTACCACGACTGCAAGGCAATTTCTAGGGAATGGATGAATTCAGCCCCAATTAGGAGTGTGTCTTTCTCACATCCGTCATAGCTGATGGGATGTCTGAGAATCTCATCTCTGAGAGTGATGCAGTTTTATTCCTCCACTCGCTACGTTTAGTCCTGGGTTTCTGTTTGTGCTGCTTGTTGATATTCCCTTCCCCCCCCCGGCTTAAATACACACAGACATAAATGATTGAAAAATGACTCTTGGGTTTCTAGGAATCCCAGTGTAACTAAGTAGTTTTTTTTCCTAGCGTTTATCATACTCGACGGGAAATAATAAAATCCAGGAGCTGTTTAAAAACTTGATCCAGAAATAAATATGAAAAAGAAAGTGTTCCACAGGCCTCCTCTCTCCCAAACAAGGCCCACTTAGAAGTCATACAGTTTATTACTTTCAAGGTCTGTTTGGGTTGGTCAGTGGAGCCATGAATGAACCCGTGGCTGACGTCACTGAAACCCCAAGACAGGGATTATAGGAGCCTCTGTGCACGTTTTTCTTTCTTTTTTCACTTGTGCCGCCGTGAACTGAGCCCACACTGTGTTTTGTCTGTCTGTCTCTTCCCTTGCAGTGGAGCCCTTTGATACTCAACCCCAGTTACACTATATTGCACTTTCTAGGAGCTACAAAGGTAGTCGCTCCGCATGGTGATGCTTTGTTCTTGCTGACACATGTCTTTTGTTTAAAACCGTTATGGCCTCACGCTCTCTCATGTCACTCCATTTTCCCGCTTCCCAGTTGGAAACACACATCCGTCGCATTAAGGCAGCCGAAGTTTTTAACAGTCTGTTAACTGTGAAAACTTTTCCTGCCACCACCGTCACCTCCTCCGGGTAGGGAGCTTCTGGAAGGCTGCCTTCCTCGCGACAGTAAGGTGCATAAGACGTGCATGGCGCTGTGCAAACATGCCGTGAGCTGCCCGTTTCCTTTGGTATGACTACCTTGCAATGGCTGAAAATGTCCATTTTGTATTCCATTTTGTTTTTATTTTTCATGGAGCTGTCATCCTAAAAGGGCGCGCTGTGCACACCGCGGCCTGCGCTGACTGTGCGGTGGGTCCTTTTGTATCTGCAGAACAGGCAGCTGCAAGGCCTGAAGGGCCTGTTCAACAAGAACCCCAGGCACAGCGCCTCGGAGGGCAGCGCCCACCACGTGCGGAAGCGGTCCATCGGGGACAGGATCCTGCGGCGCACGGCCAGCGCGCCGGCCAAGGGCAGGAAGAAGAGCAAGATGGGCTTCCAGGAGGTGGAGGAGCTGAAGGAGCCCGCGTCCGAGGCCGCCCGGGCCCAGGACGGCGTGGTGAGGAGGACCGCGAGGAGCCTGCAGCTGCGCCCGGTCTCCATGCCCGTGGACAGGTGCTTTCTGGGGGCCCTGTCGCTGCCGCTGTCCGACACGGCCAGGGACGCCGACGGCACGGAAAACTCTCTGGGTAAGATGCCTCAGGTTTCTCTGAAAAGAAACCCTTGCGATCTCTAGTGATTATACTGTGGTTGACATGTGTGGTCAGAGTAAAACACACGGAAAAATAAGAGAAGTTGTTAAAGTTATTTCTTTAAAATATATATATATATATATATATATTTGTGGCCGAAACTGGTTTGGCTCAGTGGTAGAGCGTCGGTCTGCGGACTGAAAGGTCCCGGGTTCGATTCCCGTCAGGGGCATGTACATTGGTTGCGGGCACATCCCCGGTAGGGGGTGTGCAAGAGGCAGCTGATTGATGATTCTCCCTCATCAATGTTCCTAGCTCTCTATCTCTCTCCCTTCCTCTCTGTAAAATATCAAATATATATATATATATATATATATATATATATATATGTATAAATTTGTGTTGATTTCAGAGAGGAAAGGAGAGGGAGAGAAAAGCCAACAATGAGACTCATCAATTGGCTGCCTCCTGCACGCCCCCTACTGGGCGTTGAGCCTGCAACCCCGGGCATGTGCCCAACCAGGAACCGAAGGATAACTTCCTTGTTCATAGATCAACACTGAGCCACACTGGCTGGACTAACCATTTAGCAGCACCAGCTGGACTGAAGTTATTTTTTTTTAGACCAGATTTTAAACTTTGGGGAGAGGGTGGTTAGAAGAGCGTTAGCCTAAACTCACACTGACATCTGCAAGTGACAGTGAGGGACGAGACACCAGCAGGGTGATGACAGGGATCTGTTGGGTCTGGCAGGGAGAGGTGACACCCTCAGAAAACGAGCAGAGACCTTGGTTTTCTTGGTGGGTTATAAATTAATTATATCCTGATTGTGCCCAGGCTGAATAGGAATGTGTTGATTTTTCTTAAGTTGAATATAGTTGTATTTCTCTCCCCAACATATACATTTCTGTGACTGGGAATGTTTATGGAGAGAGAGAGGAAAAACCAGATGTTAAAGCAAGTTGCTATCTTCACTTAAACCTCTCTGATTCCTCAAGAGGTAGCTCGGGTGCCATTTTCCTGTGGCCACGTTTCCCCGATCCCTGGATCGCGCTGGGAAGGCAGCCTGGCTGCTGCTGCTTCCGGGTCATGGGCTCCTCACGCATGTCACCCAGCTGTTCCCCTGATCTGAGCAGATTACCCCTCATAGCAAGAACCTGATAAGCAGTGAGGCTTGCCTTGCAATGTACCAAAAACTTCTTGGCTTGTGTCGGTGACTCCTTCTCCTGCCTTATTCTAGATAACTTAACACCAAAACTGTGTTCATTTCATGTCTCTGAAACAAGTATGCTTTAATTAAATCAGGATAGTTTCAGACAAGTCAAATGTGATACCTATTTCTTTTATGAAATTTTTCTTTTATCATACAATCTAGTTTCAATAGTCTATTTTCTCACAAACACCATTTTGCTTATATTAATTTTTATTTAAAAGATATTCTAGGGAGACACACCAATTTTGGAATGGTTTATTTGAATAAGAAAAGGGAGTTTAAAAGGCTGAAATTTTTGCTAAGAGGAATATGAGAGGAGAGATGAAATACATGCTTCAAAATTTATATTAGAATTCCATTTGGGAGAAAATAGAACTAAACTTCATAAAAATTGGTAGTTATTCTGTCAATGCCAAAATTAAGATGTTATTAGCATTAAGATGAGTTAGAAAACAATATTGAGGTGATGTTTCTTCCATTTAAAAAACAATTATATAAGTTAGCCTTTCATATATGTATATGTATATGTATATGTATATGTATATGTATATGTATATGTATATGTATATGTATATGTATAGATAAAATTTGTGGCAAATATGAAGCAATACATAGCCATGGAATGATTCAAGTTATAATGTAGAAAAATATTAATTGGTGAAAATGCTGAATATAAGATTCTATACATAGTTCTATTCCTCTACAAAAACATACAGTTCCTGACTGTAACATCATTGGAAATTTAATTAGTTTCCTTATAATTTTAGGGTTTATCAAAGATTTATGATGAATATTTTTAGTTAGGAAAATATTTAATAATTAAACAAATTATTTTTTTTATAGATCATGACTGAAGGCATTGAAATAGTATTAAAAGAATCTGATCAAGAATACTTAAACACCCAATATTGTCTTAGCACTATAATTAGCATGGTGGGGTACCCCAAATTGCTGTGAGTTGTGCGTTTTTACAGTTTTCCTTATTGTGCTTGATATTTTGCTGCCTCTTGTAGGGGAGATTGCAATATAAAGCGTGTTTACTAGAAACAAAAATATGATAACAGAAAATTAGGCATTCACAGTGGCATAGAATTAGTGACCGATTCTTCAAGTTTACATTTTAAAGCCAATATATTGACATTTTAATATACTTATTGCACCTTCCATTTTGTTTTAGAAATTAATTGTATCTTTTGCCAGAACAATTTTTTAAAAACAATATGATTTGTACTTTTAATACATGCTTAACTCTGAAAACTTACAGTATCTTGCTTACAGGTACCACCATACTTTGTTTAACAGAGCTGTCTTGTTCTGTTTTTATTGCCATGCTTCTGTGTAGTACAAATCTGAATAGGAAACAACTTAAGGTAATCCTCACTGTAAAAATATGGTAACTCATTGACATTATTATTTTTTTGGATAATGAATATCACATCCTTAACTGATGTAATCGATATTCAAAGGGAAACTTTCAGTGAACTTCCTATACATATATTTTACCATTCCATCACACAGACACTTTGTCGAAAACTCTATGCAATCCATAATTATATCCTCCCACGATGTGACAGATTTACATTCTCCATTTGTCTGTCTGAAGACAAAACATGAGTGTGTGCGGCCTCTGCATAACGTGCCCCGTGTCACCTAACATGTTGTTTGTTTCGTCCAGCAGAAGACGCGGAGGGCAGCAGGAATGGGAAGGCGAGCATCAAAGATCAACGTTTTCCACACTTCAGCAAAAAGCTCTCCTCTTCCTCCAGCGCTCTCCTCCACAAAGACATCGGCCACGGGGGCTCTGCTGTTTCTACCGCCAAGACGCCAACCACGGGACAGGAGGGCGTGCCAGGTCCCAAGGGCGGGAGGACCAAACCAACCGTGTCAGGCGGAGGCCAGGGACACGGCTGCCCCAGCAAACCCCTCTCCCCACAGAAGCACGTGGCTCTCAGTCCTGCAGGTCACCGCACGCAGGATCCGTTCGGCGTGAAACCCGCGGAGAACGGGAATGCCGGCGGCTTCGGGGACGGGAAAGGCGCGTTGGCAGGAAGCGTGCTTTCTCGGAGCCATCTGGAGATCAAAAGCGTGGATGGCGATGGCGGTAAGGGGAGAGCGACAACATCCTTTTCTTTGTCAGACGTCTCCACGCTCTGTCCTGACCTGCACTCTACCGAGATTCTGCAGGAGAGTGACATTTCCCGTCTCATCGACAATGTCACCTTAACGGAGGAGAATGCGCCGGGCAGCTCCATCTCGGCACTGCTTGGCCAGTTGGATGAGACCAGGGATCGGGCTAACCTCACGGCTGTTTCTCTGAGGTCAGCCCATCCCCCCTTGCCCTCCGTGGACCTAAAACTGCCCTCCAAGCATGACTTTCCCAGGGGAAAACCCCAGGCCTCCTTACTCTGCTCCACTCCCCAGCGGACTGCGTTCCTGGGTCCTGACACCTCCGAGCGCTCAGCACACACAGCGGCTGGTGAACCTACCTGCACCCCTAACGGCCCCAAGACCAGACTGCATGATGGCCCTTCTGCCAAGGCCAAGACGGGGGCCGCGGGCAGCAGCCTGCCCGGTCCCTCTGACACCTCTCACTGCTGGCTCCCCAAAAGCCCCGTCCCTGGGAAAGACTGGGGGACCCCCATGAACCACAGCCTCGCCTCTTCCACCGACTGGACCCCGGGGGACGGGATGGCCGACCCCACGCTCTGTCTGATGTCTGGGGAGAGCAGCCTCGTGGAAATCGATGGGGACTCAGAAAACCTGTCTGTAGCCACCTATGACTGCAGGCCAGAAGGCACCTGTCCCCCAGCAGTGGCGTCTCCTGTCACACAGAAGCACAGTGGGGACCCGGCGGGCCACTTTCAGAGAGGCCCCAGAAAAGGCTACTGCAAAGCCACGCTCCAGCCTCCCGTCCCTGAAGCATTCGGCACCAGCCCGGATGTCAGAGGTCAAAGCCGTCCTGGTCCAGCCCACCAGGGCGCCGGCTTCATGCACCACGGGCCCTTCTCCGGTGCAGATGCAAGAACGAGCCAGACCCGGGACTTGCACGCGCCCCGGCAGCCCCCGCCGCAGCCTCCCCCGCCTGCTCTGAAGCTGCCCAGCCCCTGCAAATCCAAAAGCCTGGGGGACCTGACCTCGGAGGACATCACCTGCAACTTCGAAAGCAAGTACCGGTGCATTAGTAAGAGTTTTGTCACCGCGGCGGCGGCGGCGGGCGTCCGAGACAGGAAGGGGGTCCCGGCCGCCGCCGCCGCCGCCGCGAGGGCGCCGGCCTCGGAGCCCGCGGACGCCCTGACGCAGCAGCTGCGGAGACTCGTGTCCCTCGACCCGGAGGAGGACGGCTGCCCGGTGCTGGGCGCCAAGCAGGGTGCCGGCCCGTTCCCCAGGGCGCTGGTCCGGAAGCTGTCGTCCAGGAGCCAGAGCCGCGTGCGCAACATCGCCAGCCGCGCCAAGGAGAAGCAGGAAGCCGGCAAGCAGAAAGGGGGGGTCCCGGCCCACGGGAGCGGGGTGGTTCTGCGGAACAGGTCCACGGTACCTGTGCCCGCGGGGAACCGGCACTCCACCGGCTCCTACATAGCGGGCTACCTGAGCGACGCCAAGGCCGGCGGCGGCCCCGAGGCCCGGGGCATCCCCGAGGGCGCCTGCGCGGCCCTGCACGCCGGCCTCGCCGACCCGCTCCGTTCCCATCGCTCTCTTCTGCAGACGGAGCCCAGCTGCGACGATAAACCAGAGATTTATTTCCTTTTGAGACTGTGAATCACACAGCGCGCGCCGCGTATTCCAATGTTTACAAGGTATTCTGTAGGGCTTGTCGGGAGAGTTTCCAGCAAGCTGGGTCCTTGGCTTTTGAAATGATTTGAACATGTATTTCTTTTTTAAAATATATTTTATTGACTTTTTTTTTTTTTTTTTTTTTTTTTTTTTTTTTTTTTTTTTTTTTTTTACAGAGAGGAAGGGAGAGGGATAGAGAGCTAGAAACATCGATGAGAGAGAAACATCGACCAGCTGCCTCCTGCACACCCCCCATTGGAGATGTGCCTGCAACCAATGTACATGCCCTTGACCGGAACCGAACTTGGGAACTTTCAGTCCGCAAGCCAAGGCTCTATCCACTGGGCCAAACCGGTTTCGGCTGAACATGTATTTTTAAACTTGTATTTTGGTCTCCCGTTGACTCCACGAGTTCTTTCTTCCTGTGTATGCGTTTATGTATAGGCTTGGGTGGCATCCCCCACGGACCTATAGGTCCTTTCTCCCCTGTGGTGTAAACTCTATCGGTATGAAATATGTGTGCATGCCCTCCACGTGGACCTTCCCAGCAGCTGGGGTGACCGTGTGCGTGTGTCTCACCTCAAATCACAGTCACCAACACAGTCATTTTCACTCTCTTAACTTGAGTTAGCTTGAGAGACTTTGCAAAGGACGAAGGGATGCATTCTTTATTTTTAAAGCCATTGTCATCGTTCCTATTTTTTCCTCCTTTGTTGAGAAGCCCGGATGCATTTTTTACAATTCCGTGAAAAGGTGATTAAAATAGTAACCTTACCTTTTAAGATTCCTCTCCCCCAACCAGAATAAGAGTTCTGGTAGCTACACCCCCCCCCCCCTCCCGCTGACCCTCTCATTTTACAGCAGGCACTGAGGGTCTGGAATAAAGAAAACTTCTGTATACCAGTATAAAGACAAACTTGTTTGTTTGACCTAAATTTTGTTACATATTTTGGCTAATGGCTTTGTATGTAACAAGAACAGTTGCCGAGCTGTTTGTTGTACTGTTGAATTTTCTGATCTAATAGGCTGCAAATAATGGCTTTCAGAATGAGGGACTTCCAGACGCTAATAGTAGTAGCAGAAATTGAAAACTTACCCCAAAGCTTTTGGGGAAAAAAAAAACAAAAACAACCCACAAAACTTTACCCCAATAAAACCCAGGTGAATAGATAATTAGAAGAAACCTTTTCCTTCAGGGAACCAAGTAACTATATTTTAGTACCAACATACATTATTTTCACTGTGAATCCATTTTTTATTGCATGTTCAGATGTCTCTGCTTTTTTGTAACATTCACTGCAACGATGTTCTTTGGGAATTTGTGAAAATATAATTAAAGCAGATTTTTAAACACTTGGTGACCCTCCTTTTTTTGTTCAATTGAAGTTCATACGATGATTGTTAAGAACAGAACTCAGAACACTTGGAAGTATTTCCTTTTCATCTTTTTGCAGCAGAAGGTATAAGTTCTACAAGGGACAGTTTTAAGCAGCAATTTATGTCTCTGGGTGTTTTCATTATGCTTCAAAGGCCATATTTGTAAGGTGACTTGAAAAGAAATCAAATATAATGAGTTCCTGGCATTTGGTGTTGCTATTGCTGGTTTAAAAATATTCCTTCCTTCAGGGGAGGAGGGTTAGGAAGAGATCAACCAATGGACTTGTATGCATGTATGCATAACCCGTGGACAATGGGGTGGTGAGGGCCTGGGTGAGGGAATGTGGGGAGGACAGGGATGGGCTGGAAGAGGTTAATGGGGGGGGGGGGGAAGAGGGGAGAGAGGCCTATGTAATATTTTAAACAATAAAAATTAAAAAAAAATTCCTTCCCACATCCTAGGGCCAGGGGTTGGGGAAAGCAGGCAAGAAGCTTTGTTTGGCTGATCAGACTACATGAAGCTTTGTTGTGTGAGGGAGGGATGGGAAGGAAAGCAATCAGATCCTGGTTACCCTCAGTCCCCAGTTCTGATCTTCCCCAATGCCGAGGATCCTCCTCTCTTTGGACAAGCACTGGGGTGCTGGTTGGGATGGAAATGCAATGGTGGGAGGGAGAGTTACTCCTCTTCATTCCCTTAGTGAACTTGAGATGTTTTTGTCTTCTTGGGAGTTCTTTCTTTTCTTTTTCTTTATTTTTTAAAAATATATATTTTATTGATTTTTCACAGAGAGGATGAGAGAGGGATAGAGAGTTAGAAACATGGATGAGAGAGAAACATCGATCAGCTGCCTCCTGCACATCCCCCACTGGGGATGTGCTCTCAACCAAAGGTACATGCCCTTGACCAGAATCGAACCTGGGACCCGACGCTCTATCCACTGAGCCGGTTTCAGCTTCTCGGGAGTTCTGAACCCACAAAGTTTCATCCTTAGACTTTGGCTTGTATTTATTTATTTATTTATTTATTTATGTACTTATTTATTTATTTATTTATTTATTTAGTTTTCAGCTTTAGAAAGGTTTATTCCAAGACTATGACTTTGTCCACATGGACCCTAAAAGAAATTGATATAAGGCTCTTATTAAAGAGGAATTTATTAAGAAATGGGATCAGAAATAAGGTTTTAGTTGAAAAGCTTGTGAACCAGACACTCAGATGTTTACTCTGCAAGAAGTGAAAGAACTCTGCCCTCCATCGGCGGACCGTGCTGAAACCTGCCCTTAGAGTCAGGTGTTGGTCATAGGATGAAACCCTGTATTTGCATAAGAGCTAAGAACCATGCCTTGAAGTCCATTAAAGCTGTTTTTCCTTTGGCCTCATTCCTGCCTTGTACCTGGAAGTGATTTTGCATTTCCTGATTCCACACCCAATGCAGTTGTGTCATTGAACTATTGCAAATAACATGATGGTTTCCTACATGAGTATTTTCCCAACATCACACCTGGAGAAAGCACCTGAGGTGATTGATAAATACTCAGATTTCCAAGCGTCTTCCCTGCCTCAGTGTTTCTTGGCTGAGGTCTGCAAAAACAGTTTGCTTTATTCTGGGTCATTGTTCTTTTTCTGAGAGTTTGGTAAATCTGCTGTAGAATTAAGTGAAATACGACTGGCCTTTTAGGAAAAGCCTTTGTAGACCTTTACAAATCAGATTGTGCTGATTCCAGTTTCTTAACAATGTTATTCTTGCAATCAAGGTGACATCCTCAAAAGTCATAGAGACCCATATACATATATTGACTCTAGTCTTATATTCAAGAAAAGCTAATGTCTGCAATGAATGTGTTTGGATATTGCAGGTCTAACAATGAGATAGGTTTTTTCCAATTTTGTTGTTTTCTTCTTTTGCAGACTTTGGCTTGTTTTTAACGTGTCCTTGTCTTAAAAGAGATCGGCATGATGTAATTGTGTTGAAATTCATCTGCAAAGGGATAGAATACAGCTGCCTGCCTGTTGTAATGTGACAGAATTTGTGTTCTTACAGAAATCCAGGAGTTTACATTTGGATGTCAACCCTGTCACAGAGTGATCTAGTAGTAAAATATGTTTGGTGCCAAGTGATGGGTTATCAGACCAATCCCTTGGTGTCCAAGTGTGTTTGTTGCCCATAGATGCCATCTTCTTCTACTAATAGAACTTATGAAGAGAAGAGAAAGGAACTTCATAATTACTGTTTGGGGATGGCCTAATAATGCAAAGGAGGCAATACATCTTCAATTTTGCCACAAACCTTCAGTGCTCAGACTCGATTCCAAACCATGTTTCTTTCACTGTTTAGTAGAATGGATCAAAAACTTACCCAGTCACAAGGAAATCAAATAGCAGGTGCGATCTCCAGCAAGACAGTAACAGGCTTGCAATTTTTTCCCTTCCTTTTGTGAGCTAGTAAGTCCAGGAATCCCTCAGACTCTGCAGTTTCAAAGTTTTCTCATTTGACTTCTTTCTTACAAGCTAGATGGGATATCCCAAGGCTGAGCAGTGACAGGTGGCTGGGAGCGTTGTCTACAGCAGTGACAATATCCACAGAAGACAGAGTAAAGTTTCTTTACATAAACCTGATCAAGCCATCTTTCCTGCTTGAAAGCCTTTAGTGGATCCCCATATTTATAAAATAAGGTTCCATTTTGATGCACCCAAGGTCTTCTTTGACTCGGTGTCCTTGTCTTTTCTACAGCCTGGTTTCCTCTGCCTGAGAATGCCCTTTCCTTCTTTGCACACTGCATTTTCCGAGATGTATTCTCAAAGATCCTGTTCTCTAGAGAGTCTTCTCTGATTGTCATATTCTCTTCTTTGTTGTATCCAACCCATCTAGAATTACTTGATTCCATGCGGGGGTCTCAAATTCCCCTCCATTGTATCAATCTGTTCACATGTCTGCTTCCTACCCTGGACTTTGACTTCTCTGAGGGCAGTAATTAGCTCAAGGTCTAGAACAAGATTCCATGCTTTCTTCTCCTTCCACACACACAACAAACTGTGACATTGGACAAATGTGTTCTCTCACATTTGCCTGTGCTCGCTTATCAATTTATCAAATGTTTACTGGCTGTCAATAGGCACCAAGCTTGTTGAGAACAAAATCCTCTGGCATAATTTGACATGGTTCTTTTTGTCCTTCTGTTGTGGAGAGACCCCCAGAAAAGACCACCAAGATGCCAGATCAAAATTTATGCCATTATTAACGAATTCGAATCCAGGCTCTCCCCCTACTGTCGCAGCAGTGAGAAAAAGAAAGAGAGAGCCCCGAGCACACAGGAAAGCCTGCTTTATCTTTTTAGTTTGTTTTGAGACCTTGGCTTAGGCTAGCTGGCAGTTGTTTTGCAAAGGTGGGGGGAGGTATAGCTGACTGGGCAGAGCTCTTTGCCTGTCCTAGGGTCATGATAACCTATCACACTATGAGCTATGAAAAATTCCACTAGTACAGTAACATCATTAAAAGTTTGCACAACACCTGGGGTGGGGGGCTTATTTTCAGTTTAAGCGGTTTCTGTCTGACCTGGTCTGTTCTGTTTGTGCTTGCGATTACTTGGAACAGGACATACCCGGGGGTTGGGGATTGCAGACAGAGTCAGCCCATGACTAACATAAAGCGCATCATGCTACATTCTCTGCCGTGGGCCTGGCCTTCATTCCTCCCCTGGGCTGGAGCCCTGCCCCGACAGGGTCCTGCCAGCCATAACACTTCTGCTGCTGGAAACTTGAGGGGAATTTCTCTGTATTCACTGTGAGGGCCTAGTGGAGCTCCTGGAGGCAAAATTCACAAAGGTATGGGGGCCCTGTGACAGGTTCACCCTGGAGTTTTTAATTCTCAGATTGTCCACACAAAGCCTCCAGTAATTCATCCATTACAGGTTTTCCTACTCTGGCATTGGTTCCCATGGAGCTGACTTCCTGGGTTTCTGCTCTGATAAGTTGTGATTTTCTGTATTCACATATAAAAATTCTCTCCAATTTTGGGAGCAGCGGTTTGCCCTGCGACCTTATATCTGTGACAGATCTTTTTAAAAAGCTGTTAATTTTTCATTTTGTTCTGCTTTATCACTGCAGTTAGAATGGAGTGGTGACTTCTAAGCTCCTTAATGTCAGATTGGAAACAGAGTCCTGAATCACCCACTCTTTAAAAGAAACTAAAATAGTTGACTTCTTGCTCCGTATTACAGAAAAAGTACCTCCAGCAAAATCTAACGTGCTAACATTGTATTGGGGGTGGTGAGGTGGGTGTATTCCTAAGGAAGCAAGAATGAGGATTAAAGCAATTGAGGCAAAAAAAGGAAAAAAAATTAAAGAGGATGAGCTAATAAGATCACCACATCTTCCTGACACAATTAGCCAGATGCTGAGATTTGCAGGATCTCTCCTGAGAAGCCATATGGAAACACCACACCTCAGAGCAGTCTATCAGAGAGAAGGAAGGCTGAGAAATGTATCTCCTGGTGTCCTTCCCATCTACTATCTTTCAGTAGTAAAGTTCACCTTACAGGGCATTAATTTCCTCTATGTCCAGGTTGTATGATGTAGTCCTTCCAGGCAGCCCCTGGGGCAGTCAGAGCCTCTGGCTTGTAGTAAAGCAGTCACTCCCTATCATTTGGGGCTAAATGTGGGGCCCTTCAGTATTCAGTGGCAGTGGTTGGGACTTAAACACTGTATATATTTCAAATAGCTAGAAGCTTTGCAAATGGTTGCTGTCTGGCTGGAATGGGGTAGACAGGGAGTGGTGGATCCAGGGTGATACACAGACTGAGTTTTCTATACAAATCCCTGCACCAATCAGATTCACTTGCATCCTGTTATCCTAGATCTTGTATGAAGACAGGTTGCTTTTTCTACTTCTTAAAGGAGGTGCAAGGCCAATCCTTCCAAGTAGTGATAAGTTTCAAATCACCTAAGATTTAAAGAGGATTAGAAACCAGGTGATAGTTTTCACTGCTGCAGTGGGACCCAGGGTCAAAGCTGATATTTATCAACTCCCTTGTCTGTCACCCATTCTAGTATCTCTCACCTTTAGTCAGTATATCAGCCGCTCTAGGTTGCTTGCTTGGTATGTTGCACAGTCTCTCATCCCTGGTATATATGAACTCTTGGTAGTTTTCCATAGTCAAGCAATAGTTGCTGAGAGTGTCCATTTACAACTATCATTGGGCACAGAATCTCCAAGAGGTGCCTCAGTGAGTCCTGCAATGTAGATGTACTTGTATTTGTCCCCATTGTGCAGCAATCACTGGAATGATAGTCAAACCATTCAGTATAGAAATTTTTTTCTTGTCCATTGGCATGATGAGTTAAAAATAGTTCAATTCCAGTTTGGTCAAATACTTAATGTGTTTTCTGGGAAGCAATGCTCCCTGGGAATCAAGATCTCCAAACCCAGAAGATACAAGATTGTAGGAACAGAAAGTCCAAATTCTGCAACTGGGTCATTGAGAGTGATGGTAAGAGAGGCTAAGCCAAATTCTATCTCTTGGTTTCTGGAGCACCTGCTTTTGGATCCATGTTGGTTCATTTGCCTATTGTGCAAGCAGTGGGTTGGCCAAAGAGAAACTGGTTGACATTCTTGAACCTCCTGTGGCTATTCCTATATTTTCAGACTCACTCCTGAGAGAGACTGTATTGCAACAGTGATTCATTTCTATAGAAGTCCAATATGGCATTGCAACTGTCTTTGATCAAGATTTAGGTTCAAGACTTTTCCTTCTCTATTAATTGTTTATAGGTAATTTCCCATGAGGCTATAGGTAAGAGCTTAGGAAATGGCACCTGTGCAACAGGGACAGGTATATGGAGTTCTAGGGCAACAAGTCATAGTTTTTGCATCTTCTGAGTTACTTGAGTCCTTTTTTTTTAAAGACTAAAGCCCGGTGCACAAAATTCGTGCACGAGGGGGAGAGGGCAGGCCAAGGGACCCCATTGGTGCTTGATCAAGGCTGGGGAGGGACCATGGAGGGCTCCAGGGTGTGTCCACCCCATCTCACTCAGTCCTGATCTCTGCAGGACTCCAGCAGCAAGCTAACCTACTGGTCAGAGCGTCTGCCCCCTGGTGGTCAGTGCACTTCATAGTGAGCAGTTGAGCAGCCTTAGCGTATCATTAGCATATTATGCTTTGATTGGTTGGATGGCCCACTGGACAACTGGGCACGTAGCATATTAGGCTTTTATTATATAGGATAACATTTCCTTAACACAGTAATTTGTTTCTATGCCTTTCAATCTTTTTCTGGGAGTTTGTGTTAACACCAAGCTTATTACCTCATTCTCACCAAGCTTATGTCAGGCAACTCCCATTGCACAGTTACTTGTGCCATGGTCAGGCTTTACTTCAGAGGGTGTGTATCTTCATGTTCCAGACCACTGGATCCCTAAAAAGTTCATTGATGTGTCAGGCTCCTTAATCATCAAGGACTTACCACCTACTGTCTGATATTTATGTGTTTTAGTAGGAGCTCTAGCCAGTTTGGCTCAGTGGATACAGTGTTAGCCCTTGGACGGAAGGGTCCCAGTTTGATTCTGATCAAGGGCTTGTACCTCAGTTGCAGGCTTTATCCCTGGCCCTGTTTGGGGTGCGTGTGGAGGCAACTAATGGATGTGTCTCTCTCACATCGATGTTTCTCTTTTTTTCTGTCTTTTCCCCTCCCTTCCACTCTCTAAAAACCAATGAAAAAATATCCTTGGGTGAGGATTACAAAAAATAAATAAATAAAAGCAAACTCAGAGAGAGTGCGTTTCTTTGCGGAAGGAAAGAATAGTGTGTGTGTGTGTGTGTGTGTGTGTGTGTGTGTGTGTGTGTGTGTGTGTGTTTTAATAAGGAAACACAGCCTCTTCAAAGAAGCAGACCTACCTGTCTTATTCGATTGTAATTCATTATCTTCTTGGCTTTTGAGTTGATCCTACTTGAAATTCATTTGCAAATTCAGTTCCCAGGACAGATCTTTCTCAAATGGTTTCATCATGTTATTTTTCCTACTCAATTAACCTCTGTGAGTCCGGTGTTGGTGTCCATGTTTTTGAAACACAGAATATATGAACTGACTGAGGATGTTTCTCTAGTAGAAATTCACACTTAGAAGCATCTGTCTTCTGCCCTCTGCTGATTCTCCCAGCTGCCAATTTGGAGCAAAATGGTACTTGTGATAAGGCCTGACATTGCCAGTTCAAATCAAATTCTACCCCAAAGTCCATTTTCTTTTCTTCTTTTAAAAAAATATCTTTGTTGATTTCAGAGAGGAAGGGAGAGTGAAAGAGAGAGACACAAACTTCAATGATGAGAATCATTAATCTGCTGCCTCCTGCACATCCCCTCACTGGGGATCAAGCCCACAACCCAAACTTGTGCCCCAAACAGGAATCGAACCATACCCTCCGGTTTTATAGGTAGATGCTCAACCACTGAACCATCTCAGCCAGGCACATGTTTATATTTTATTAGCAAAAATTACAGAAGAAAGAAACCACTCATATCTCAAAATTCATCACTTGTTTGCATTTTTCTTAAGACTTCTAAGCTCTTCAATTTGTTTATACTCTGTATTCCCTTGACATTTATGCATTGAATAAGTCATCTTTTGCCATTATTATTCAGGCTGTGGTGTGATTTATTTTTAAAGCTAGTTCCTTATTTCCATTTTGCTTTTCACAGCGAGACCACAGGTTGCTCTGAACACAGTACAGTGTCAGAGGGCATAATCAATGTGCTGGGTTTCTCATACTTACTCCCTCAGTGTATCCACCACCTCCAGTTGCTATTTTAGTGTTTATTTGTGTGTAATTGACTTTAAATAATGTTTTGAACTTCTTTTGTTCATTTCTGAACTTTTTTCATTTTGAGATCACTTAAGACTGATAAAACCATTGTAAAAATAGCACAAAGAATTCTTGCACAGCCTTCACCCAGCTTCCCCAAATATTCACATCTTATAATAACCACAGTACAATGGTCAGAAACAGGAAGTCAATACTGATACAATACGATTAACTAATCTACAGTCTTTATTCAAATAGCAATGTTCACTTGGATCACTTGGACAAAGCAGAGTCTTCCAAGTCTCTCCACTGGAACATTACTATTTTCCACTTTGTATGTGGTAGATATCTTAGGGGAAGGTGTTTGAGACTGTGTAAATACTCTATTTCTCATCACACTTTCACCTACAAATTTTAGCATCTATTGATGATTCTTGGCTGGAATAGTTATGACTGTAATGTTACCAAATGATGATTTTACATTGTCATTGTTCCTTCTACATTTATTAATTGGAATTCTACTCTCCAATTTATTTTCTTAGTCAGTTAGTTATATCACTATGGACTCATGAATACATGCATTTTATATTCTGGGTTGTAATCCATTACCCTCATTATTTGTTTTGTTTCTCAACTTTTCCTAGATTTGGGTATTAGGAGCCTCTCTTGAAATCATATTTAAATAGCTCTTCTCTATGAATTATCCTGTTCAATTATGTAAAATTAGCATAAGTAGGTTTCTCTATGATTATAGCATTATGGATTATTTGTATAGAAAAAAGAGTAAGAATGTTTTACTCTTAGGAACATTCAATTAAAAATCTACACTAGGAAATGGGAATTTAATAGCCACTCCAGATAAAAAACAAAACAACAGCAACCATAATGACCCTTCCTAACTCCACCCCCCAAGTTATTTTACTCTTCCAGATCAATCACCATTCATGGGAATTGAGTGTAAATGTTAGAGAGACATTCTCACCAGCTGAAGATGCTATTTCAAGTAAAATGTGAAAAAAACAACACATAAAAACACTGAAATTTTAATGTGACTTCTATTGATTTGATTTTATAAATAATAAATATATAGCATTTA
Source organism: Vespertilio murinus (assembly GCA_963924515.1). NCBI lineage: Eukaryota > Metazoa > Chordata > Mammalia > Chiroptera > Vespertilionidae > Vespertilio > Vespertilio murinus. The sequence continues at coordinate 182,972,359 of OZ004706.1, forward strand.
GTGCTCTAATACTTTTAATAACTCATTTATTTTTATCACAAAATCTTAATAGCTGTAAAAGGCTTACCATATCATCCCATTTATATTCATTGGTTTCTTTGACTGTAAATCATGGAAAGCAATTGTAGCTATTTTATACCAAAATGAATTTATTGAAATTATATCGGGTAACTTATAGAATTGAATTGGGCAGGACAACTAAGAAATATGGCTCAAGAATGACCCATGTTGAGGTTGGGGGGGGGGGTTGCAGCAATCTATAAAGAACTAATGAGCACACCCTTTGAACAGCCTTGGCATTCTTGAAATAGTTTTTGTGTGATTCCACTCAAGGTCCAACTGTCAGAGACAGAGCATGTAAGGTACCATGATTGCCAGTCCCCAAAAGATGGGGTCTGCTTGGGCAGGGATAGTGTTTTGGTTCAGATTCCCCCAGAGTTTGACTCTAAGACAAGGGTTCAAGAGCAAGTGGTTCATTTGGGAGCTAATCCCAGGGAGATTTATTTGGGAGTGGGAAAGAGAGGCAGCAAAAGGAAGGAAGTCAATAAAGGATATGTTATCAAAGCAGTTCCTGCTCCAGGCAACTGGAATTTAATCTCACAGGGAAACTGCTGAGAACACACACCGAAGTTAACTCAACTGAAAGATGAGAAAGCTAAGATATTTTCCCACTGTATCCCTTTACACGATTTGTTGAGGGCTTCTGGGACACTAACTCTTGGGTACTTCTGGCTTGTCCTATGTATGAATTGATTATGTTATTGTAATTAGACAAAACTTCTTGGGCAAGGAGTCATGGGATTTTTGCAGTGAACTGCCTTCTGGGAGTAGAAGTGAGTACTGAGAAGACATAGTCAGGGAATGGATATGTCTGCTTCTGTGGTCACCTTAAGCCAAATGGGATGTTGTTAGTCTAAGATGGAGACTGAGCAAGCAAAAATAGTAGTTACTCATTTCACCTTGAAATGAGTAGTAACTACTATTTATTTTGAATGAATAACTACTATTCATGAGTAACTACATTCATTCAACCCTTTCATTTTATAGAAACAGTTATTTATAGGTCAAATTGTTACATCTCTATCAATTAAAATTCATTTTTCAAGCCAGAAGCCCTAAAACACAGCAAATCAGTGAGGAGATTTAGTTGGAGAAATAAATTAATAAAGGTGGACACTCACGCTGGGGAAAGTACTGCTGCTACCAGTAGAACAGGCTCCTGGCCATGTCTGTCTTATCAGACTATATTTAGCTAAACAAATACATATTAAACAAACTATATTTAGTTAAACAAATACATCTTAAACAAACTGCCTCAAGAAGAAATAGCTTTCATGGACTGCCTCTAACTCAGAATTCTATAAGGGGCATGCTTACTTGCCAAGAAATGTAGGAAAACTGCTCTGTCTTGTCCTATTGCCAGGACCCAAGGATAGATGGTAGAACTTCTCCACCTCCCTTTTCTCCATTCAGTTCTTCTGGTGGGAAAGAGATAAACATCCTTTCAATTGTGCCTACCTTTATGTTTGATTTCAGGTCTTATGTGACTGTTGATAGTAACAATGATAAAAAAGTAAACATATATATTTTAAAACTCTGGACAGATAGAAATGGGTTATATAACATTTCCAAATTTATTAAAAAATGGAGCAAAGAAAATGCTTCAGGTTGATAAAATTGTTGATAAAAAGGTTCTTATTTTGAAGATCATAGCCAATATGTGGAAAGGAGATTTTCACTTACTGCTGATAAATATGTAAATTTTAAAAAATGTCCTGGGTTATTAATGATAAGAAAAAAAGAAAAAAGATTCACATTACCCAGCTAAATAAAGAAAAGGTTATTTGTAAAATTACTTGCATTGAAAAAATATTATAGATGAATTTTATATGAAAATTATATGTAATTGAATATATAACATTTTATAATAAACACAAGTTACTCTTTAATGAGAAAAGAAAACCATTTAATTGGTTGTTGTTCTTTCACTAATTTTAAACTGCTATTTTTACTGTTGTCTTCTCCCCATAAAAATTTTAAATACCACTCGGGTTACATTACAGTGTTACTGATTTAAACCTCATGCTTAAATTTCTTTTATTTGCAGACCATTAGGTAAGATACATAAGGGGAGAATGATTTACTGCAATTTTATAAATACTATTCATCCTCATACCACTAAGCTTTTACCAAGAGGATAAAAACCTGGGGTAAAGGGACATCTATTCCACAGCGTATACAGCATAGTTTTTATAAAAAATATATTGCTTAGATAATTTCATAGTTGGTAAACTAATTGAAACATATCTCCAATATGATATGCATTATCATGTGGTATGTTATATGCAATTGTGGAAGGGCAATTTTGCAGCTTGAGAGTAGGACCCACCATTTTGTCTGTTTCATTCAATTTCTTTATGTTGATGTTCCTCCTCGAGCCTTCCTCAAGAATATAATGCTAGGCCAAGTTAGCCTGAGTGTATTGGGGATTCTCCATGTTCTGTTACAAGATAAGGGTGCCAATGTCAAATTAGTTTATATATAGCACATACCAGTTAAAGAAAGTAGATTGAATCTGTATAAAGCAGTAACTACTGGCTGAAATTATGTGCTGGTCCCCAGGGTTGCTCATTTTGGCTTACTAAGAAGCACATAGGCTGGTGTGCTAATGAGAAATAAAACCCAATTTTCATCACTTAGAAGGAGGTGAGTCCGTGTGGCAATCCTAGATGGCAGGCATGGCATTTGATAGTTAATTTTATGTCAACCTGACTAAGGCATGGGACCATATTTCTAGGTGTGTCTATGAGGGTGTTTCTGGGATAGGTTCAAATGCAAATTGGTGGGCTGAGTAAAGCTGATGGCCCTCTGCACTGTAGGCGGGCTTCATCCAACCCACTGAGGGCCTGAATAGAACAAAAAGGCAGAGGAAGATGGAAGCTGCTCTTGTCCTGACTATTGATCTTATCTTGCCATCAGCACTCCTACTTCTCGGGCTTTCAGACTTGGACTGGAATCTACACCATCAGCTCCCCAGCTCTCAGGACACCAAACTACACCACTGGCTTTCCTGGAGCTCCAGCTTATAGATGGTGGATCATGGGACTTTTCATGTGAACCAGTACCTTATAATAAATCTCTTTCTATATGTATATATCCTAGTGGTTCTATTTCTCTGGAGAACTCTGGCCAATAAAAACAACTCTCAATTTTCAAAAACTGACTTGAGGAAAAACACTAGAGGAGGAGAAAACATGGTCACAGCACTGAGAGTAACCTGCTCCTTTAGGACGTGCTTCAAGATCTTGATTTCACTTCCCAGCTTTCACTAAGTCAGAAACTGAAGTGGGAACCCAGAACTATTTGAGCCATGGTTCAAAAGGAAGTATCTTCTTATCGCCAACCATTTTATTTGAAAGTGACCTCCTAGACTGGCTCCACCCACCAAGTCACAAACCTGGGTGACTAAATTACTTATATAAATGCAAAATATTGATATGTCATCCATAATTTTCCAGAAGGAGAAAGATGGAAATTAGCTCACAAGTTCCAAACTATGAAAATGTTAATGATTGTGTCTATTGGGTTTACCCAGACAAAGTAGGAGATGCTGGAATTGGAGAACCCAGAGGTAAAGATGTACAAATAGAAATGGGGGTTACTCCTTAGGAACCGGTGACCTGGACTGTCAGTTTCTCAGACTGATACCTGACATTCCAGGCATAGCTGTGTCTGCCATGAGTTCAATGGGCTCAACCTCCTTGAATATTCAGACTGAATAGTAGTGAGAGTGGATGAAGAGGCTGGGATATCACATAGGACATAATTCTAAAATAGATGGCGATAGGGATGATGAGGATAGGGAAGGGGATCAGGTGGGGATGGCGGTGGGGTGGAGATGAGGAAGGGGACAATGGGGATGAGGATGATGGGGATGATGGGGATGTGGATGATGGGGATGTGAATGATGGGGATGGGGATGATGGGGATGATAGGGATAGAGATGGGGACCAGGTGGGGGTGGAGAGGGATGAGGATGTGGATGATGGGGATGGGGATGATGGGGATAGGGATGGGGATCGGGTGGGAATGGGGGTGGGGTGGGGATGAGGAAGGGGACGTTCGGGATGAGGATGATGGGGGTTTGGATGATGGGGATGAAGGGGATGGGGATGATGGGTATGATGGAGATAGGGATGATGGGGATAGGGATGGGGATCAGGTGGGGATTGGGGTGGGGTGGGGATGAGATGGGGTGGGGATGGGGATGGGGTGGAGATGGGGTGGGGATGGGGATAATGGGGATGATGGGGATAGAGATGGGGATCAGGTGGGGGTGGAGAGGGATGAGGATGGGGATGATGGGGATGGGGATGATGGGGATGGGCATGATGGGGATGATGGGGATAGGGATGATGAGGATAGGGATGGGGATCAGTTGGGGATTGGGGTGGGGTGGGGATGTGATGGGGTGGGGATGGGGATGGGGTGGAGATTATGGGGATAGAGATGGGGATCAGGTGGGTGTGGAGTGGGATGAGGATGGGGATGAGGATGATGAGGATGATGGGGATGGGCATGATGGGGATGATGGGGATAGGGATGATGAGGATAGGGATGGGGATCGGGTGGGGATGGGGGTGGGATGGGGATGAGGAAGTGGACGATGGGGATGAGGATGATGGGGATGATGGGGATGTGGATGATGGGGATTTGGATGATGGGGATGGGGATGATAGGGATGATGGGGATGGGCATGATGGGGATAGGGATGATGAGGATAGTGATGGGGATCAGGTGGGGATGGGGTCAGGTGGGGATGAGGAAGTGGACGATGGGGATGAGGATGATGGGGATGATGGGGATGTGGATTATGGGGATTTGGATGATGGGGATGGGCATGATGGAGATAGGGATATTGAGGATAGGGATGGGGATCAGGTGGGAATGGGGGTGGGGTGGGTATAAGGATGATGGGGATGGTGGGAATAGGGATGACGAGGATAGGGATGGGGATTGGGTGGGGATGGGGGTGGGGTGGGGATGGGATGGGGTGGGGATAGGGATTGGGTGGAGATGGGGTGGGGATGGGGATAATAGGGATGGGGATGATGGGGATAGAGATGGGGATCAGGTGTAGTTCTAGAGGGATGAGGATGGGGATGATGGGGATGGGGATGATAGGGATGATGGGGATGATGGGGATGAAGTGGATGGGGATGATGGGGATGATGGCAATAGGGATGATGAGGATAGGGAAGTGGATCAGGTGGGGATGGGGGTGGGGTGGGGATAAGGATGATGGGGATGGTGGGGATAGGGATGCTTTTATTATTATAGACAGTACTGCTTTAAGTTAGAGGATTTGGGGGGAAATAAGATGTAGGCTTTACAAAAACTTTATCAAATTTGAAAGCAAAAATTTATTTTAGTTTCTGAAATAGACTCTGGGACTGAGGAGCAGATGTACTTTTGAAATTACAAATCTGTATAAAACCAATATCCCTTTCCAAAAGCCTTATTTTCTTTCTGGTTTAATGTATCTTATAATGCCATTTGTTCAGAGGACAATGGAAGAAAGTACATTTTCTTGAAGAAAATTTATAAAGTAAGTGAAAATTTTCAAATTTTACCAAACATATCTTTAAAAGTGACTATTAACTTTCAAAGAACTCTTCTAAGCCCTGAGCTAAAATGGGTAAATATATGAATGGTAATTTCTTGGTCTTGCTTGAGTATGAAAGCATATTGGTAACTGCCTGGCAATGCAAAACAGAAAATTGGCAAGCAGCCAACTTATTTTCTATGCAACTTCATTTACTCTGGCAACTTGTTTAGCACATTTTATTAACTAATTTGAGTTAATAAATGAAAAAAATCCATAATTATGCACAATATTATGACCAAAATTATTGAAAAACACCAAGAGCATTTTTATTTTTATTTTTAAAAATATTTCTATTGATTTTCCACAGAGAGGAAGGGAGAGGGATAAAGAGCTAGAAATGTCTATGAGAGAGAAACATCGACCAGCCACCAGTAGGGGATGTGCCCGCAACCAATGTAGATGCCCTTGACCGGAATCGAACCTGGGACCCTTCAGTCCACAGAGGGACGCTCTATCCACTGAGCCAACCGGTTTTGGCACCAAGAGAATTTTTAAAATTACTCACTTGAGCTGAAACCGGTTTGGCTCAGTGGATAGAGCATCTGCTTGTGGGCTGAAAGGTCACAGGTTCCAGTCAAGGGCATGTACCTTGGTTGCAGGCACATCCCCAGTAGTGGGTGTGCAAGAGGCAGCTGATCAATGTTTCTCTCTCATTGATGTTTCTAATTCTATCCCACTCTCTTCCTCTCTGTAAAAAAAATCAATAAAATATTTTTTAAATAAAAAATAAAATTACCCACTTGAAAGCCGAGCTTTAAGATACAAGAAAAAGTTCACATTAAGTATAAAATCTTAGAATAAAAAATGTTTATGGTCTCTGAGTAATTTAAGAGATTGATGAATTAGTGGATGGGAGGACTATGTTTTGGTTATTGATTGAGCATGAGCATCTTTTCTAATTGCCACTAGAGGCTTTGTCTTGTACCAGAATGATGCTTTATTCTGGGGGTTCTTTAAAAGAGTCTATAAATGAGTGTGTTGTAGGTTGAAGTATGTGATCCCTTTACCCCAAAATATCTAGGGTCTTTACTAAGGTAATCAAATTAAAATGAGGTCATTAGAATGGATTCTAATCCAATATAAATGGTGTTCTTATAAAAAGGGGAAATATGAATCCTGAAATAGGCATGAAGAGAGGAGAAACAGTGTGAAGAGAAACAGGTTGAATATGGCCATCTATAAGCCAAGGATAGAGACCTGGAACAGATCCTTCCTTAGGGCCTTCGGAAGGAACCAACTCTACCGACATCTTGATTGTGGGTTTCCAGCTTCCAGAATTGTGGCACAATGAATTTCTGTTGTTTACTTCCACCCAATTTGTGGTACTTTATGGCAGCCATAGAAAACTAATATAGACAGTTAGTGTGTATCTTAAAATTGTGTACATGATTTTGTGTACTTGTGAATGGAAGGACATATATTTTCCTTCTTTTCTCTTCTTCTTCCTAGAGTTGGACAAACAAAGTGCCAGGATAATGGAAAAAAACAGATTCTTTAAGAAAGCATAAGAAAGATGGATAAATATGGATTAACATATTTATTACAAATTCTGAATGGCTTATATTATTGGGAAAGGAGTCACTGTTTTCAGTTGTCTCCTGAGAAAAAATAAATCCTGGAGAGATGCCCGCATACTGCCGAGAAGTTGTTAGGAAACTTCTTACCACTGGCCCAGTGGGATGGGGTGGACAAAATCCTTGTTGAGAATCCTCAGGGCTGTGGACAGTGGAGGAAGGAGAAAGGGAGCTCTGTAGCAGGGAAGGAACATGGCTTTTCCAGGACCAGGAGAAATAGAATGCTGAATAACATTGTTGAGCATACCAGAGATGAACTATGGGAGTTTTTGAAAATAGGCCTTTCTAGGATCCTGAGTGACACATGATAACGAGCTACTTGGAGAGGAAAGAAGTCCTGGGGATTCTTAGGGCAGTTCTGCCTCTGATGGTGAAGAATGTGGTGATCAAAGGAGACTGCTGGGTCTGCTGCCTCTACATTTCCCCCAAAAGACTGCATCTCTACTTATCAGCAAATCCCTAGAATTACAATTCACGTTGGCTTTTCTTTTTGTTTGATGGCCAGATATAGTGATATCTTGATGGCAATGAACTGTTCAGACACTGCCCTTTCAGGCATATATCACACACATCTTAAAAAATCTTAACAATTTAAAGATTTCTCTCTTGGATCCATCATGCTCAAGGAAACATTTTTTGAGAGTTGTGTATCACCAAAAATTTTAATGGTTTAGGATTAAAATTTCTAGGACTAGCTCATTGTCATCTGCAGAGGCATCAGTAATCCAGGCTTAATAGATGGATAACAAACAGTATTTGACCCAAACATCCAGTCTAATAAAAGGCTAGCTAGGACACCTTCAAGTTTATAAAGTTTGTCTGAAGGTTGGATCAAACCAGGGCTCAGAATGCTCTCCTTCATCTGGGAGTCAGAGGGAGAAGAGGATCTACTGTTTTTCAGAAGATTGACCTTATCACCCATGAAGAGGTGATAAGGCTTGATTCCAAAGTCAGGAATCTCTTCCGCTTCCTCTAGGGGAAGGGAGAGATGTATGACAGAATGATGACACTGAAGGTGAGGTTTTAGGAGCTCAGTGATTTCTCTCTGCAGGTTTGTGAGGGAGATTTCTACCACTACTAAACAGGAAGGAAGTGTACCCCCTGAAAAGAACTTAATCTGGATCATCAGTGATAAATGGGACTGCAATGGTATACTGGAAGCAGAGTGACATATAATGTGTGGGTATGACAGAGGGAGTGTTGGTGGTGGAGAGCAATCATCAGAGTGTGTAATCTGTTGTCCCTGAGAGACCAGCTACAAGAAATCCGGAGACTCAGTGTTGTCAAAGTATGAATGAAGAAAATTCAGTATCTTTTTATCTACCCAAGGGGTTGAGGATACTGGTCTTTGTGAGAAATGAGAAGCTTCCATGGAGAGAGGCATAGCAGGATGGGTCTGTTTTCTCCTTTTTTCTTTCTCGTTGGTAGAAAAACACATAAGAACACTCTGGAGATGCCGACAGGATTTCTGGGTAGAGTGTAAGTGCTCATCACTGGGAAGCTATCACACCTTAAATGAGGACATCTATGAAGGACTTTCCCCCTCTCTTTCTTCTCTCTTCTACCTCCCAGAATTATCTGCCCAAGAACCATGTAGATGGCATTTGGTGGAAGGAAGGGATGATTATCTGGATATACACACACAAAAAATATTCTAAAGGCACAAAGATGAAGAGAAGCCTCTTTCATATCCAAGGAACCTGAGGGAAGATAAAACTGAAGTAGGCGAGGAAATTTCTCTGTTTTCTGTAAGGTGATGGCTGTGTAGGTGTGTTAACAGTTAAGAACTAAGATCTTACCCCAGGAATAAGTCAAATCTAAGGAAATGTACTGTTTTACATATTTTTTGGACTCTATGTATCTGATGAGCTAACAGTAAGATAATTTAAATCTAGACTTTATTACCTCACCCTTTCCAGGAGAAGCCAATAATACTAGGGTTTCAGAAACATAGGTGAGGTTTTTCTTCACTAGGCAGAGAGTTATGGTTCCTTTATTGTTTCTTGCCAGCCTGTTTCATCTGGGGGGTGGGGAACATGAAAGGTGTGATGACCACCATCAGATGTGCACCTACTATGTGTCAGGTACACGTAATACCTTACTAATCCTCACAAAATCTGCAAGGTAGATTTAATTTCATCTATTTTCCAAATGAAGGACTTGAAGCTCAACAAGATTAAATGATTTGACCAAGATTAAGAGTAGTTTGACCATGATGAAAAGCTTGGATTCAAATTTAGTTCTGTCCTATCTCAAAATCTCTGTCCAGTTTGTTTATTTTACCAAACTCTCTCTTAGGATGTATATGAGTGCGTGTGTGTGTGTGTGTTTACTATTGTGGCTAGAGGCTAGATGTCTCTCTCCCTCAGGCCTTCACCTTGGCAACTTTAGGACAAAACTATATGACTGATGCCCACCTCTATCTTTAAGGTATAAATGAGGCTTACAGTTAGGTTTGTCTTGTTGAATTATGTTTTTCTAGTCACCTTTATCAAGTAATGCACTTTCATTATGCATTATTCCTCTAAATATATGCACATGTGAAACACTGAGTGTATTCAGTGGGAGACTAAAAGATTTGGGGCCTATCACCAGAAATGTTGATTTTTTTCACATATTTTGCCAAGTGAGATTTGTAAATTATAATATATTATTAAAGCCCTTTCTTCTCTGTCATGCAACATATTCTGGAAACAACTAATTTCAATGCATCAAAAAGCAAAGAAAGAGCTGAAGGTGACAGTTTCAGGTCTGTATAGTGGGAGTTGGGGTGATGGGGAAGAATGAAATAACCTTTAGTGAAAATTAAAATCCAAATGGCTACAGATGATGAAGTTGATATGGTGCCATTTAGCTTTTTTCCATGACTGCACTTTTCAAAATATCCTGTAGTCAATAGTGGTAAGAAAAAAAACCACACAAACCTTTGAAAATGTTATTTCTCAGAGGTCTTACCATCAGATGAAAAAATCTAAGTGTAGACATTCTTGCCTCTGTTTGATGAGGAGATCAGACCTTCATTTGCTTGTCCATTTTATGCTGTTCTTAAGAATGTGCTTATCAAGCTGGTTCTCAGTAATTTTTCTTTTTTTCTTGATGTAAACACTGACCACTGATATAAGTGAATACATTGACATTCTTTTGGATTTGTGCTACCAAATCTATTGATCTTACAAAACTGAGTTTAGTCTTAGCACTGTGTTGAGAATGCTCGAGGGAGCTTTTCTCATTTCTCAGTGAATGCTTCACATGCTTTATTTAGTGGCAAAGAGCAGGGAATGCAGTAGATGATGTCTGAAACCCAGAAAAATTTCCCAAGAATTCTGAAACAAATTAGTTATTTTCGTTTAATATATCATCTGAGGAGATGATTAAATTAATATTCAAGGGGCTATGCAGACCGCTAACAAGAAATAACCAGAGGGAAAATTATTTTTGGTTCTTGATGAGCTGATGATGAGAGAATTATACTATATTTACTCATATTTTTCTACATGTAGGCATTTCTGACCATTTCTCATCTCCCTGTCAATTCTACCTCTAGTTTTAAGGATAAAATCTAGTTCCTCCTCAGAATCTACTGTTTTGACAGGTTAGGTGCAGGTTAGTACCCCAGAATTCCTTGTTAGAGCAGTTGAATGGGGCCATAAGTTCTTGAACCTGAATTATGTTCTAAGAGCTGCCACGTTGAGTGGGTTCTTACCACATGGCGTCCTTCTCTGCAGTTCCCAGGCCATTGGTTGCACTTGAAGGCATTTTGACTTGCTTGATTTCTCCTCACTGTCTCATTATGGTTGTAAAATATTTTTCTTAAGGGAGAATAATTACTTAAATAAATGCAGAACACTCAGTAGCTGCCTCCTCGTGCTTATTCGCCTGGAATAAATATATTTCTGCATTTCTATTCAGAATATGCATAACCCCAAAATGCTGGGCTTATATTCTCTCATGTCTTGAATACGGTCAAGGTTCCTCTTCCAAAAGAATTTAGTGATATTTGGATGCACCAATGTTACAGTTTCAAAAGCATAGAGGATTCTTGGGTTTTAGTTTCTTCTAATAAACACTAGGGAGTGTTTCAAGCTCAAGATGTCTGTTAATGCTCATGTAATGTCCCATTCTTTCTTCTCTTAGGCTACATTTGCTCTTTCTCACCATTCTCAGAAAGGAGAATACGTGTTCTGTTTTGTTTGTTGGTTTGTTGTTGTCTGAGTGTCCTACTATAGCTCTAGAGCACACTAGAAAAGTTTCCAGCTTTCTGCCTATCTCCATCCAGGCTCTCCATTGATTATAAAAGAATCCCTCATGCTGTTGGTGAACATCTATTCTTGGTTTTAGAAGCAGGTCCACAAAAGGATTAGATTGAATGAAGAGCATCAAAACCAAAAAGGAGAGAAAAAATGTTAATTAATGAAAAACTAGGGTTCAGATCTTGGCCTTTGGATATTTTAGGCACTATGCCTAGCTCTCTGTGGGGAAAAAAAGAGGAGCACCTATCTTAGAAGAAGGAGAGAAGCTCAGAGATTACATCTAAACTAAATCTTTTGGAGTTATCCAGGAACCAAAGGGGAGGGACAAAACAAATACATGCAAAGTTCCATGTTGTCTGTGTAAGAAAGCAGGAAAACCAATTAGGGGAAATGTTTTGAGAGAATCCATGTTCCTTTGAAGTAAACAAATTTATCATTCTCCTTCCTAATGTTGGGGTTCTGATTCTTAAGAAAATAAGATTTAGACTGTGGGCATTCATAAAAGAGCAGGATCAAGGACCTGAGATAAATGGGAGATGAAATAAAATATTTGAGATTTTCCCTAGTAACCATCTTCTACATACAGCAAAACTGAGGTGGAAAGTTTCTCATCTAAATACTTGGTTTTATAAATGAGTCTCATTTTGACAAGCTGGAAAGAGATGTAAGCTGGAAGGGAGGGAAAAGGCAAACTAGAAGGATAAAAAGTTTGAATATTATGACTTTTCCTTGTGGTGTGCTTAATTTTTATCTTTGAGCAATCACATTTTCCTTGAAACCTAATATGAATGCTAGTCTGAAATGATGAGGTGGTATGTGGGTCACTTCACCTTGGAGGAATAAAATGAATCATTTCAACTTTGCCAAGAACTTGCCTTATCTTTTTTTTCTTTAAGGGAAAGATAATTTCTTACCAAAAGCAAGGAAAAACCATTAGAGTAGTTAACTTTTCTCTGACAATATCTGTCATTCATTAGTATTCTTTGAGTGAATTGCCCTTTAGTTTTATTTTGAGAGAGCTGAGATATTTCCTCTATAAGAACGAAATTTTAAATAGGCATGAGAAGAGAGAGAAAGATGGAGGGTGAAGAAGAGAGAGATAAAGAAGAGAGAGGAGGGGGATGGATTATTTTAAGGAATTGACTTACACAATTATGAAGGCTGGCAAGTCTAAAACCTATAAAATAGGCTGACAGGAGACCCGGGGAAGAATTGATGTTGCAACTTGAGATCAAAGCCTGGCAGAATTCTCTCAGAATTCCCTTTTTCTTCATCTTTTTTCTTAAGGTTTTCAACTGATAGGACAAGGCCCATCCAGATTATCAACAACAATCCACTCAAACTCTACTGATTTAAATGTTAATCTCATCTGAAATGTACTTTCACAGCATCACCCCAGTCTACTTGATCAAATATCTGGTTACCATTGTCTAGTCAAGTTGACACATAAAATTAACCATCCCAACAATGTATATTATGATTTTGCCCCTTTCCCACCATGTCCTGTCTGTAGCAGCAGGTGGCTTTGCAGACTGATGCCTATTATTTCAGGATCATCATCATATGTTACAGGAGCCAAAAGTCCACTTTACAATAGTATCCCCAAATCTTAATTTAACAACCCCCCAACATAGTTGTAGTCTTTCTGGTATGCTATAACAATACTCATATTATCTAGGTCCTACATGCTTACAAAGCATCAAACACTCTCACACTGAGGGTCATTTATCTCACCGAGAACCATAATACTAATAACATTTATAATTAGAAGAACATTTGCCTGAAAACAGAAGTATGCCCTCCATTATATCAAATATTTGAAAAATCAACTTATACACAATCTTAAGTACTGAAAACCCTGGAAACATTAAAGCAACCGTCCCCTGGAAAATCAAATTCCTCAAAATTAGCTCTAATCTCATTATAGCTAAGATTTTTCTCACAGATAAATTATAAGTAAAAATTGTTATACTCATCTGTCAAAGTTATTTATTGGTTATAAGTCCTTATATCATGATAATATACCCACCCATTCCAACTATAGTTTCAAAATTTAACTTTTATTATTAAAAAATAGCTACATTTCTGTGACTATGCCCTTATAATTGCATTTCATTATGTGCAAAATTATCTTTCCTAAGCACAATAGGTACTCATGAAGTAGAAAGAGTTTGAACTATATTACCTGCAATTACTTTAATTCTTTTTTTAATCTTTATGAATTCTTCGCTGAATTCTGCACTTAGTGGATAAAATTAATAGCCTATTCATAACCACAAAAACAACAGAAAGGATATCAATGATGTGGAAATTATATGGACTATGATTAACTTTGATTCATACATAACTTCAGCAGCAGATTCAAAACCTGGGACATTTTGTCTCCCAGAACTTGATAAATAATACCACCCATAGAACTTCTGATCAGTATATTAATCTTACAAAGAGATGTGCTCTACTCATGAGCTATGCCAGCTGCAGGCAAAACAAAGAAAGAAACAAACAAAAAGAGATGCTATTTCAGAAGTTTTAAATCAAAAAGTGGTAAGATTCACAAGACCTAGTATTTGTTAAGAGCAGTGCTTCGAAATTGTGACTCAACCATAGCACTTGAAATGGCACCTGTAGAATATTTCAAAAGCTGAACTGCAGCTTTACTAATTAAGGAACTTATATCGTTAAAATTTTGGTTAAACATTGAGAGTATAAGTTGTTCCTTGATGACATACTCCAATTAGATAGAGCACCAGGAAACATGACTGTCTTATCAGAAATTCTAACATCACAGCAATTTTCAATTTAAAAATTCTAATTCAATTTTTTACACTATTATGCTTGCTCAAAACACTTGAAATACCAAAACAGCCCCTTGAGAAACAAAACGAAGCAAAATATGTTTGTCTTTTTTAGTATCCCACATTATTAGGATTACTTATTGTCATCTTAATGATATTTCCAGCAATTCTGTTTCTCCTACCAAACCATTTTATTAAGAACTGCATAATTCATTACATTCCAGTGATGATTAGTCTAATTACTTTAAAAATAACTAAAATTAATTCACAGCCGCTAAGAACAAACTTGATCTCTAATCTCTATGTGACTTATTTTATTTATTTATTCTATAAACCTGTAGTATGTCATTTAAATTATTTTACCAGCAGAAGGACGAAAGGGATAAGGGAAAAGTTTTCCTGGCCCTGACAGCAGCATGCAGGGTCATCCTCAAATTTGAGAACCATTTTCCCTAGGAATCACTGCTCTAGGCACACACATGCCCGGCAGGCCTGGTTGCTGTGACAGTGTATGGTACACAGTTATGTTGTGTGGAGAACTGGCTGCAATCATGTGAGCAAAGCACTGAGCTGTAACAGGGATTCATACTTGCAATTATAGGAGACCCTGGGATTAATTTTTGTGATGAACATTACTTTGTAATGGGGTTTTATGCAACTAAGAGAATGAGATTCGCTAATGGAATTAAGAGCACAAACAAGGAAAATGCTCATCTATCGGTTAACCTGAATTTGCATTCACACAATGAATATGCTAATTGAAACTCCGTGTCCTTCAAGGCTTTGTTATTCCCTTTTTAACCAGTGTTATCTTTTTGTCCTTCGAAGTAATGAAACTGTATTTCTTTTAAAGTGCTCTCAGACCCACCAGAGTAACATTTGTACTTGAATAGGGAAAACTTGCAGGATTTTGTAAGTTTGAAAATCCCCAAATCTAGCATCAGAGAACCAACCGAAGCCACCAATAATAACAGAGGAAGAGGAGAGAAAGAGAAACAGAGAAACCGGCGGGATAAAAGGCATACCCAGGGAAGAGAAACTCACTTGGAGCGGGTGAAGGGTGGGAGAGAGAGAAGGAAAGATGGCAGAGAGGCTCAGTCAGTGGTCGACAAACTCATTAGTCAACAGAGCCAAATATCAACAGTACAAGGATTGACATCTCTTTTGAGAGCCATATTTTTTAAACTTAAACTTCTCCTAACGCCACTTCTTCAAAACAGACTCGCCCAGGCCTTGGGATTTTGTGGAAGAGCCACACTCAAGGGGCCAAAGAGCATGTGGCCCGAGAGCCGCAGTTTGCCGACCACGGGTAAGTCATTGGCAGTGGAGAAAAATACATGTTTCCGTTCCTAAAATTCCATATCAATGGACATTTGCATGCTTTTTCACATGTTTTACATCGTAGAGTCAAAACGCTGAACTAAGGCCTAGAGCTGTGAAATGAGAGGAGGAAGGGTAAGAGCAGAGGAAAGTGGTGGACGGACAGTGTGGACACCCAGAGTAGGAAGTGTGGCCAGCAGAAGTAGGGCTCTTCCACAGTCATGAGAAAAGCATGTTGGGACCCACACACGAGAGGATGAGGAGTGGTGGTAAGATGTTTTGGAGCAGAAATACGGGGTCTCATCTGTGACAGGTGGTCAGCTCCGTCCTGCTATAAAAAAAAGAAAGTCCAGCCTTGTCTGCACAAGCTGAGGAGAAAGGCCGGGGTCCAGAGACCCTGTGCCATCGGCCTGGCATCTGCGGGGCACCAGACACTTTCGTAGTTCAGCTCAGGACATGCCAATGCTTAATCTAGCTCAGTCTCTGTCCCCATCCGGTTAGCTTAGTCTCTGTTCAACCAGGTCTGTGCTTGGAGCTGAGCTTGGAGTCAGGGGCTGCTGCAGAGAGAGGACGCTCCCAAAGGAAGGGGCGAAGGTTTGCCCCTGAGCAGGGCCTTTGTGAAGCTTTGATTGTATTCATTCTCTCATGTTTGGGAAGGGGTACGCTTTCTTTCAAGCTAGTCCATCTCTTTTCTGGCTTTTTGTGGGCTTGTGTGGAGTCCTCTCCCTATGCTATACCGTTCTTGGACCTTCTGGGGTTCCATGCCCTCATCCAGTCCAATCCTTTTCTCAGGTTAGACATCTCCCCTTTATGGTTGCCATCGATCTTGGCTTCTACTGTGTAGGCCTCAACACAGCAATTTCCTCTTTCCTACCACCTCCCCCTCACTCCCCCCCCCCCCCCCCCCGCCCAGGTTCCCCCCCCTCAGTACCGTATTTGCCGGCGTATAAGACGACTTTTTGGCCCTGAAAAATATGCCTCCAAGTGGGGGGTAGTCTTATACGGCGAGTATATAACAAACTCTGTATTTTTAGTGGAAATGTTAGGGGGTCGTCTTATACGCCGACAAATACGTATTTTTCAGGGCCAAAAAATCGTCTTATACGCCGGCAAATACGGTAATCTGGCAGACAGTGATTCCCTCTAGAGATCGGAAAGCCAATCCTTTCTCCTCTTATAGGGGACTAAGTGGTGTTAACTCTCTTGGCAGATTCAGCTATTCCCTGGGGTATGTGAAGCTGTAACTTATAGACCTAAACCTGATGAAGTATAATTTCCAGACACAATCAGGCCCAGCCCGTCTAGCTCCCTTCTCTTGTTAACTCCCAGCTGCCTCTGCTAACGGAAGAATTTAGTTGCTTTAGCGCTTTAGTTTACAAAGCATTTGTTTCTTCCTCATAATACTATAACAGGGACAGGGGCAGCAATACTGACTCACTGGTACAGAGATGGAAACTGAGGTCCAGAGATGATGACCAGTGATGTACCAGGTAGCCAGCAAGTGGTGGAATCCTAGTGTGGGGAGAACTGGAGACTGATCAAATGAAAACAAGCAAAGGCTGTTGGTCAACATTGTTACAACAAGGGAGCCAGTATTGTCATTTGGCTTTTGGCAGACACGCTGAGGCCGGTGGAGGAATGGGACAGCATTCCGGTGGGAAGAGGAAGGCTTGAGGTATGCCTGTTTGGAGGCAGTTGGCATGGGGGAGCTTTAGTTGGGTTCCATTGTGATTGGTTCGGGGTGCCTACCTGGTCCTCTCTAACTGGTCCTACATTGGAAGCAGGAAAGCTGCCCGTTATTAATCAAGTCCTGGCCTTTTGGGGATGATTGTTACATGGGTTTTTGTTTGGTTTCCTGGATTTTGCTAGAGGTAATGTCTGACTTCCTACAAGTCTGATGTAGACAGTGGGTTGGCTTCTGGGCCTGGCTAAGGTAGATAACGGATTGTTTTCCTGGGCTCCTTGTGGGTCAGAGGTCTATTTTGTATACTGTCTGGCTGTTGTCTCATTGCATAGTTAGCTAGTCTTTAATGCCTGCCTTTTAGGCTTTAATTAAAACAAAACAGAACGATGCCCTCCACCTTGCTATTTTGCCCAAGTCCATTCTGGAGGGTGTTGGAGCAGGCTCTTTCTGGGTGCACAGGTCTTAAGAGCTCTAGCTAGTTCCGCATTAGCATTTTAGTGGAAGTTAGTGTGGGAAGGTTTTTTATATTTTTTATTTTTGGCCAAGCCTGTGCCTGGATTAGAATGCAAGGAATGAGCAGCTTCTGCACTTATTTGCATGACGGAGGAAGACAGCCTCAGTTGAGGGAGAAACTTGTCTTCTAATTAGCTGCTGGAGCCCCAGGATCTGGGTTTGCTATGCAAACGAGGGATTGCAGAAGGCTGTGGGGTGACAAGCTGCCCCTCAAACCATCCTGGATGGCAGGCAGCCTCCTTAAACTCATGTAGCTCTTCTCTCTCCTGTCCACTGGGAGGGATTGCTGATGCAACAGGTAACTGGTAACTGGAATAAATGAATCCTGAAACCTCATATTATAGAAATTCTTTGCTTTACAAATGATAAGAAGTAAAGGGACCTTGAAGTCACTGGCCAGGCTGCAGCAGAGGCCACAGGAAGGGGAGGGCGCTTTTTGCAGAGGAGCTGGTGCTTTGGTCTGAAGCCAGCTCCCCTACCTTGTGCGGTTGGCAGTTGCTAACGTGTGATTGAAGGGAAGTCCCAGTATCCTGATCCAGTACCCCAAATATCAGTGATTTGAATAGCCATTGGCCTCTTTTGGACCAGGTGCTTCCTCTACTAATACCCCTAAATCGCTTTAGGGCACACATTTATGCTCTGGTGAGGATTCAGCACAGAGAACAGTGGCCTCAAAGCAAGGTGGCCTCCTGCTCGGTGGTTGCCGAGTTGACCAGAGGGATTCTTTTGTTAGATGTGATCCAGAACTGAAGTTCAGGACCTGAAAGGGGTTTTCTAGAAAAGCCTCTGCTCCCTGTAGCTGATCTGAGCTCTGGGCTTTGCAGTGTCCAGCGGGCTCACACTAGCCTCCTTTCTGTCCTCAAATGTGCCAAGTTCTTCTGCACCCAGGGCCTCCTGGCCTGCTGTTCCCTCTGCCTCCAGCACCCAGTGACTTCTTCACTAGGCTGGACCCTACTCATCGGTCATGGGCTTAACCACCACTTCCCAGTGAAACAGAATTTTTGGACTAGAGCCCGGATTCTTTGTCTGCTGGAGTCAAAGAATGAATCCGTGGACAGAAAATGGTATTGAAACATCCATCTTATATAAAAACTGCTGTTTGAAATTTTAACCCTGCTATTTGGCTTCTGTAAATTCTTGCTTGCTAAGACTACTCCCACTTCAGAGAGGCCATTAAACCTTCCCCAGACAAGGTTATCAGTGCTGGCGCCAGGCCAGGCCTCTGGTTGAGGTCTCAAGGCCCCAGTACATATGGGCTCTTTAAATACTCCATATTTGGGAGACAAAGAAGATAAAAATATATAAATAGGGAAAATTCCTGCATATTCGGGCCCAGAATTTAAGAGACATTTTCCTCTGGACCTGTGCGTAATAAATGTAACTCCATCTCTCTAAGTATTGCTTTGTTCTTCTTTAGTTTTTTTTTTTTTGTAACAGTATAGAAAATGTGGTAATTTATTAAAGAACAAGTACAACTCCAATAAGGGTGAAGGAAAGAGTCCCACAGAATGGACTCCCATGTGGGGAGGGGGAAAGGGTCCCACTGAGTTTCTTTTCCTTTGGCTTATAAAGGCTGTAGATCCTGGTGCCTTGATGCTCCCTCTGATTGGTCACTGTTCCCTTGGACTGGTTACTATAGTAACTCCTGGACTCAAAGGTAGAACCTCACATAGGACATGTGAGGTTATTCTCCCTCCTTCCTTATTGTTTTCCTATTCCATTTGGACTTTCTTATCCTTTTGGATGGAGGCTTCCTTCTCTTTATTTTGTAGCTGTAGATCTTTTGTTGTTCCCAGTTGCCTCTTTCCATGGAAATAAATGTACCTGTTGCAGCTTTTCAGCTCCCCTAGTCTATGGAAATAAACCATCTGCTGCTCTGAAGCCCTGTGCTTCCTCCATGGTCCTCTAAAACTTCTAAAATTTCCCAAACCTGTCATATTTTACTCCTAAAAGTTCCTGTTCCACCTGTGCACACTCCGCCTCAGTCTGGGTATGTCCCTGTGTTTCTCATTCTTCAGCTGTGCTGTATTTCTCCTTCGAAATGCTTGTGGAGGGGAGAGAATAGTTTTACTGGCTCCTCTTAGGATTCCTGGTTGGGCCTGAAAATTAAACTAACAAAGAGAAAAACATACAAATTTATTTATGTTTCATGTGACATAGGAGCCTTCATAAGGACTTGAAGATCCAAAGAAATGGTTAATCCTGAGTGTATTTATGTTGTTTGATAAAGGGTAGAAAATTATGGAAGAGGAACTAGGACAGCAGTGAGCTAGGTGTAGTAAACGGGGTTAGGGGTGGAGGGTGGGAAGATAGTTGGGAGGGGTGGGAGAGAACTGAGGCCTTGTTTCAGATTCCTCTCTGCCCAAGGAGATAGGACACTCCATCCGGGGTAGGGAGGGCACCTTTTGGTTTTGTGACCTGCTTCAGTGACAAGTCAAAAGTTCTACCTGCATATACCATCTTTTGTTATTCAAATTTCTTCAGCTTGAAATATTCAAAATGCCAAATTGCCATGTTTCGGGGTACTGTTTCCTGAGCCCCATCCCTTATCACAATTCAAGTTGAAAACTTATTAGCATGATAATTTTTTAATGTCTGCCTTGCTCACCAGACCTGGGGGCAAGAATGGTGTCTGCCTCCACAGGGTGCCTGCACAACAGACACAACATCTACTGTTGCTGAATGAATGAAAGGCACAATTAAAAACCCCATGCCTGCTTTCTTCCACTAAATCTGATTCCCGTGGTTTAATCTATGTTCTCTGTTCCAGTACCCTTTACTCAGGCTCTCCCAAATTGGCATAGTTTCTGCCTGAAAAATAGTAGTGTTCATCTTTTTTCCCCCCAGAGACCCAATAGCTTGTGTGCCCCCAGTTCTGCTCAGTGTCTGCCTGGTACTCTCCTCTGACCCTCACCAAACCTTCGTCCCCTCATCCTGTCCTTTGTCTCCATTCCTTAGAGAGGTGGAGGAGTTGAAGAACCAAGGTGCCCTCTCTCTTGTCATTTAAAAGCCGAAGCTGTGCATCCTGGTATAAAGACTGAAAGACAGCTGCTCAGCTCAGATTTCAATCAGCTCGGGCTCTGAGCAGAACTATTTTTATGCATAACCTTACAGGGAAAGTCCATGCCGAAAGAAGTGTCTCATTGCTGTGAGCACAGATCTTCTGGGGACGATCTCTCAGGCTAATGGGTGTGCTGTCTGCTAGGTTTTGTAGCAGCTACTGTTAGGCAGGCTGCTGCCGCCAAGCTCCAGGGAGAGCCCATTGACATGGAATACGATGCTAATGACCCCTCCTGGAACCTGCGGTGCTTAGGTGTTTAGGTGTTCAGGGATTGCTGCTGTGTATTCTCATTGATGCACCATTCCAGCCCTTGTTTATGGAAACAGAAAATAAGTTCAGATGTTCTCTATGGCTTTTGGATAAAATTTTTGTGAGTCTGGGGCTTTAAGTCAACTAGTAAGTGACTTGTCTGGGGCTTTAAGTCAACTAGTAAGTGACTAGTAAGTGACTAGTCTGGGGCTTTAAGTCAACTAGTAAGTGACTAGTAAGTGGCAAGCATAAAACATCCCATAGGAAAGTCTTAATTTTCCAAGTCAATAAATCTGAAAACCAGCACCAAGACTGCAATGGTTATGTTAAAAATAAAAATAAAAACCTGTAAATTTCCATTCAATTTATAAATATGTAAGGATTTTAAGTCCCATTTTTGATTTTGGCATCTGAGTGTGTGTGTTTCTTTCTTCCTCTCGACACGGTACAACATTTCAAGTTCATCTGGGATTTCTATCAATCATATGGAAGGTTGTGTGATTGACACCGGGACTAAGCAGGATGAGACTGCTTGGGGGGGGGGGGGGAAGGAGAGGAAAGACAGTGGGTTCTTCTGCTGTATTTTTGTTGTAAATATTTTCCACATAGAAAATCTAAATAACTGTTCTCAAAGTGCTTATGTATTAAATACATGGCTGGTTTGTTAGGTCCGGTGATGGAAAGAGTTGAAATGTTATGCTGAGATTCTGTGATCCCCAATGACCACCAGGGAGCGGAATCTGATGCAATTAACAAAAGAGCCTCTTCCATGCTAGCATGGGCTCTGTCCCACTCACGCTCCGACAACATGGCATATGAGAGCCTGAACTTCAATAAGTCCAGGGGTTTTATACGGGTGGTGATGTCACTGCTTTGGCTGACCCTGATTGGCTGGGTGAGGGCTAGGGTCCAGTTACACAAAATGGAGGATAGCTGTGCCCTGTCCCACAGTGGAGTCAGGAGTTAGCCTGGCCCTGCCCTGCCCTCTCAGAAAAGTAAAAAGAAGACAACTCAAGATTCAGTCAAATTCTACCACTCAATGAATAGATTATAGACAGGGACTCTTATTAAGAGGCTCTTATAATAATTTCAGAAAAAGATTATGAGCACTGAACCAGGGAAGTGTGCCATACAACAATGGTTCCCTGGAGGCCGTGAGGAAATGGGACAAACACTTGGTTGGCTACTTAATGGCCATCCCAATGCACTTCTATTCACTGCCTCATGAAGTAGCAGCAGTGAAAAGCCAAATGCTCACCTTTTTCAGCCTCCCTTGCAGAACCATTGTCCAAGGTTCTGTCCAAGAGAGACAAGAGAAAGTCAACTGGGAGAAATCTAGGTAGAATTTTACTCCCTGATAAAAGGAAGGACCATCATGTTGATTCTCATTGGTCTTCCTCCTCCTATTATGCAGCTGTCCACTTGTCCTGGCCTTGGGCATGATCACGTAGAGCTCATCCTTGCATTTGCAATGACTATGTTGTGATCGTGTGAGGAAGGTCATGAAAATTACAGAGATGTCGCCTCAGAGTCCTGACCCTAGGTTGCCTTCGAGCCAGTTTTGTAACTACCCGGGTTCCAGATTTCATTTCTTTATCGTTTAAGACACTCAGGTTTTTGTTATTATTGCTACTTGAAGCCCAAATCATTCTTAATTAATAGAAGATATAATATAGTTGCCACTAGTTTTAGGGAAGCAATATGGACCAACGAGAAAAAGTATAGATCTTGTTTGGAATTAGACAGACCTGGCTCGATCATTTACCAGGGATATGAACTTGTTTGAGCTAGGTAATAAACATCTTGGAACATGAATTTCCTCATGTGTTAAGTGAAGAAATTGGACAAATGGATGCTAAAATCAAACCATGAAAAAAAAAAAGTTCCCTAATGTTCTAACGCAGTATTTCCCAAACTTTTGACATATGTGTACCCCTTCTATAATTTTTGTAATGCTGAGTACCCCTTGTCAAAAAATAATATGGATGTATTTTAATGACAATCAAAATATATTTATTTTTTCTTTTTTTGGTACATACACAAAATAATAATAAACGAAAAATAAATATAATAAAATATAAGTAAAAGATATATTATAAATAACATTTATTTGGCTCAATGAGAAGGATGAAATTGACTTGACTCACGAGAATGTAGAATTAGGCGCAGCTAAGCACGGTGCAGTGCATATCCTCACCAAACTCCGGTGCAACGCGTACCCCCACCAAACTCTTCCCGTACACCTGGGGGTATGCGTATCACACTTTGGGAAACACTGCTCTAAAGGAAAAAAAAAAGAGAGACAGAATTACAATGTATAGTATAGAGAAAACTAAAGGAGGTAGATACTCTCAATGTTCTATTGATTGGGTTTTGTTGCCCTCGTATAGTGCATTTTAAAAGAGCAGACAAGGAATTTATCCATTTATCTTGCCGAGAGCTTAACTTAAACATGAGACCTTCTGCAGCCTGTCAGAGGGGTTTTCTTGCTGCTTTAAGATATACTTAGCAATTGCTTCTTACTGTCACCGTCAGCTCTGAGGATCTGGCCTCTGTGGAGCCTCTGTAGCATTTGAAGCTTTAGCTGGGTGGGTGCCATGGCAACGGCTACACTCCTAACACCAGGGATGTGCTTGTTTTTCTAAGAGCCAGGCATGGGCCTTCCAATTTGGGGGGAAATAAGCTTTCTCTTTCTGAAGCCTGCAACACAGCTCTCTAGCCTCACTTTTAACCAGTGGGTTTTCCGGCAACTAGACTTTCTCAAATTGGCTGGCCACACAAGCTGTTTTTGAACTAGAAGTTTCTGGGTTGGGACTTCCCTACGTAAACACTCACCAGGGTAAAAATGTGTTGAATCTAGCCAAGTGTCACTTCCAAGGGGAAAGGAAGAAATGTGATGATAATCATCCCCTTCTTTAAAAGGGGAGCTTCTTTGGAGTTCATTGGCCAAATTCTCATCTGTCTCTTGTAGGAGACCAACTCAGCTCTGCCAGGAAATAAAACACTCTCCATAAAATGCTGGATTCAGGGGGATTTGTAGCTGTGTGAGGATGTTTGGAAACTGTAAAGTATGTATGCAACTTTTCCCCCAGGGGAGGTTTAACCACTGTCTGACCACCATAGTGGCTCCTTGTGTTCAGCTCTGGCTTCAATCAGCCCCATATGTTGTTCCTTTCCTAGCAATATAGGCTCCCAGGGTTAGAAGAAGCAAGAAAGCAAATGAATAAACACCAAGGCCAGAGACCACCCCCCCCCATGTGAAGAACATAGGGTTCTGGAAACTATGCATTTTTTTTTCTTTCCATGAAGTATTCAGTTACAATAGTATCTAGAGAAATAACAGCCATGCCCTATTTTATTTATTTATTTATTTATTAAATATATTTTATTGATTTTTCACAGAGAGGAAGGTAGAGGAACAGAGAGTTAGAAACATCCATGAGGGAGAAACATCCACCAGCTGCCTCTTGCACACCCCCTACTGGGGATGTGCCTGCAACCAATGTACATGTCCTTGACTGGAATCGAACCCGGGACCTTTCAGTCCACAGACTGACACTCTATCCACTGAGCCAAACCAGTTTCGGCAGCCCTATTTTATTTTTAATACTCATTACCTCACATTATGAGTGAGAGAGTAGTGGAGATAATCAGTTTAAGCCTAAATTGAATTTATTTCTGAAAGTGGAGCTTTCTGGGAAAAAAAATCTAGATTACTGAGGGGACAGAACTGCTAGGAATCTATTTGCATGTGAAAATAAGGAGCCTCCAGGAGAAGAAATTCTCTTGAGAAATAGTCAGGATAAGCTATGCTCAAATTTATGGTCTTCGTTATCACACTAGTTTTGAGAATGGAATGGGGCCCGTACCTCCTTTGTCCGAAGCTTTGGCAGAGTGTGGGAACTGTAAGGGAAACACAAAATAAAGCAGAAGTAATTGTTCTCACACAAAAGTCTCTGACGAAGCAATGCAGTTGGCCTACTTTGGTGCCACGTGGATTCTGTCACACTTGAGGAAGGACCTGGACCGTTAAATGGGGGCAGCACACTCAGTAGCAGCAGTAGAGAGCAGAAGGGAACGTAGTCCTGAAGGGGAAACAGTTTGGAGACAGAGGCTGGACATAGTCTCCAGACAGGTCTTCTGTGGCTGCGGAGGAACAGGGAATTAATCACTAGCAAATGTGAGACTTCACATGAGGACTCCCGCAAACGTGGAAGGGCAATTTCAAGGGCGCACAAGCCCAGGCAGAGGGGGCTTGCACCAGGAAACCATAGCTCACGTAGTTAGGGGCCCCGGGCTGGCAGGCCCTTGGACAAAGCATTGTATAGGTATATAGTTCTAATACACCATGGTAAGTGCTGTGACTGTGACAGAAGGAACAACAAGACAGAAGAGACACATTCCAATCAGACAGCACAGATTGAGAGATGCTTCTGAGAACAGGTGAGTCTGCAAGTTGGCTTGGAAAAACAAGTAGGAGCTGGTTAAGTAAAGACAGGCCAGGAAGAGCATTGTGAACGGAAAGAAGAATGTGTATCAGGGAAGAGAGGCAAGAGACATGATGTGAGCAGGGATTGTAAGTGGTAAAGGTCTCCATGTCACCTCCCACCATTCCACTTCCTGAAGGTGACATGGAGAGCCTTGACCATGTAGTCAAATGATAAGTTGGGAAGGTCCTTGGATGGCATGTCAAGGAGTTTGGGCTTAACCTTGAAGGTTGAGGTTGAGAATTTTTAGCTGGGAGAGTTATGTGATGAAATTTACTTTTCAGAGCACCACTTCTAGCCACTGTACTTGGGCAAAACAGCTAGAGATGAAAAGATTCATTAGGAGGTTCTTCTAGCAAGTACAGCAAAAGCTATGAGAGCCTGAATGAAGCAGTTGGAATATTGCAGGTGTTTTTTTTTTCAAAGATGATCAGATTATAAGGTTTTCATGCATTTTCCACAGGCATTGTGATGATCTGGGAATGTGGTGGCTTTCTTAGACATAGACAGCCTTGGGTTTAAGTCCCAAGACTTTTAATGGCTGGCCAAGTTTCCTTCAGTAAGATACATATGCCTGCTGTCTGAGTCTACATTTTGCTCACTTATAAATGGAAGTAATGCTACCAACCACAAGGTGCTGTGCTGGTTGAATAAAACATGAGGTATGTAAAGGGTGTCTCACAAGTACATTAAGACATATGACTTGCTTTTTCTGTTCTTCTCCCAGATCTCGTACAAAAACTTGCCATGCTGTGCTTACCTGAATCCAAGTATTAGTTATTAGTTTTTACACCAAATTCCCTCCCTATTTAAATATTGCTATGAAGGCATAACTCTTCAAAGAATCTCAGGAAAGCAGTTGAATGATAAGCAATTGTCATATCCCCTTGTGACTTAAAAAATGTTTTAAAAATATGTTTTTATTGATTTGAGAGAGAGAGGAAGAAAGAGGGGAAAGAGAGATAGAAACATTTATGAGAGAGAAACATTGATTGGCTGCCTCCTACATGCCTCTCACTGGGGATCGAGCCTGAAACCCAGGTACATGCCTTGACCAGAAATTGAGCTGGTGACCTCTTGGTGCCTGGGTCGATGCTCATCCACTAAGCAACACCGGCCATGCTGTCCTTGTGATTTTAATGCCTACTTACATATAAGAAGATATGTGTTTCCAAAATGTGCTCTCTAAGGCCTTACCACCAAGATTTTAAAGAAGATAAAATAAATGGGAGCGGAGTGGGGGGAAAACACATCTGCTTTGAAACAAAAGGATGCATCTGAAAATTCTTGGAGATAGAGCATATTGGTTGATTTTGGGGGTATTTTTAACCAGGTACATCAATTTAACATACATTATATCAGCAGTTGCATTTTGTATTCAAAAACTTGATGGGGAATCTGAGATCCTGCTGATAATAGATTAAGGAGCACTTTTAGCTCTAAAAAGTCTAAAGCTAAGTTTTCATAAAAAAAATATTCTCTAAGTTGTTCTGGTGGAGGAACATAAAAGCATAAAAACTGTACCTGGAGCAGTAAAAGCAAGCATTAGAATCCCCTGGAGTGCTCGTTCAAATATAGACTGCTGGGCCCCAGACAGAGAGTTTCTGATTCAGGGGGTCTGGGGTGGAGCCCAGAGATTTGCATTTCTAACAGGTCTCCAGGTGTTGCCCTAATTAGTCATTTGGGCTGCCATAACAAAATATCATAGATGGAGTGAGTTAACTATTGGAATTTATTTTCTCACAGTTCTTAAGGCTGGGAAGTTCAAGATCAAGGTGCTGACTGATTTAGCAAGGACTCTATTTCTGGCTTGCAGGCAGCTGCCTTCTTGCAGTGTCCCCACAGGGAAGAGAGGGAGAGAATAACACAGCAAGCACTGTCATGTGTCTTCTCATACAGGCACCAATTCCATCATGAGGATCCACCATATGACCTCATCTAACCTCTGTTACTTCCTGAAAGCCCTACTTTCAAGTAACATCAGATTAAGGGTTATGGCTTCTATGTATAGATTTTAGGAGGGACACACCTTTTGTCTATAACATGCTGTTCCCTGGCTTCCCCAAATTCATGCCCTTCTTGCATGCAGAATACATCATTCCATCCCCAAATTCCTCTCAACTGTGAATCTGGGCTAGACATTCTCATTCCAAAAGGGAGAAATTGGAAGGAAAAAGGGATGATGGGTCCCAGTCAAGTCCAAACCTTTGCAAGATGGATCTTAAGGCTTGTATGATAATGTGGAAATCAGGTTCAAAGGTAGAATTCTCAGGACCCTCAGAATTCCATATCTATCCTTATATAGAACTGCCCTTTCCCCTCCCCCCTATAAATCCCACCCTGGGAAAAGACTCAAGAAATGGGCTCAGGGGCTTCTGATTAGGGAATTTCAGTATCCCAGGAATCCAGAAGAAATGGCTCTAGAAGGGAGACACAGACTTCCACAGTGGCATGCCACTTAGCTTCATGGACTCCTTGCCCATGGGGAGAGGTGAGGTCATAGAAAAACCAGAATGGGGCCCTTTAAAGCAAAGGACACAGAACAGGACTCAACATGATCAAGTCTAAGAGTAATACAGTGTAAGAAGAGATGACCTGAGCTCAGAAAAGAAAAACATGTAATGAAGCATCCAGGCCAATGGGACCATTTCAGCTTCACAGAGATCCCAACCTGAAGGACTAATGTCGGCAAAGGATGTCATAAGGCTCAAAGGCCAGATAGGACCCTCACCTCCCGTTCTCCATGCCTTGGCCCTGGGAGAGCCTGGGTGCACTGACGTTAAGTTCTATACTACCTGAGGTGGAGGTGGGCTTCAGATTCTGAAATTACATGTAAATTGATCTATAACAAAGTAATAATATTTTCTGAATACATTTTTTTGGATTGAGATAGTTCCATATATATATATATGGAACTATCTCAATATATATATGGAACTATCTCTCTCTCTCTCTCTCTCTCTCTATATATATATATATATATATATATATATATATATATATATATATATATAAGTCTGCTAGGCCTGTCATAGCAAAATGTAACAGATGGAGTGGTTTAAACAGCAATAATTTATTTTTCACAGTTCTGGAGGCTGGAAGTCCAAGATCAAGGTATCACAGATTCAGTTTTTCATGTGGTCTCTCTCCTTGGCTTGCAGATGGCTCCCTCCTCACTGTGTCCTCACATGGTCTTGCCTCTGTGTGCAAATATCCTTGGTGCCTCTTCCTTTTCCCATACGGACACCAGTCCTAGTGGGCTAGAAACTCACCCTCATCATTTCACTTAACCTTAATTAATACTTTAAAGGAGTTTAATCATCCCAGCACACAGCAGTTTCAATTAAGTAACTATTGATTAAGTGAAAGAGTTCTGATAAAAAGAATTTTGCAAAAATACACTAAAGTATAGATACAAGGGATTTTAAAAGTATATTTGATAGGAAAATCTTACTTGAATTAAGAATGACCATTTAGCCTGGCTGGCGTGGCTCAGTGGTTGAGCATCGACCTATGAACCGGGAGGTCAGGGTTTGATTCCTGGCCAGGGCACATGTCCGGGTTGCGGACTCGATCCCCAGGGTGGGGCATGCAGGAGGCAGCCAATTGATGATTCTCTCTCATCACTGATGTTTCTATTGCTCTTTCCCTTTCCCTTCCTCTATAAAATAAAAAAAATTAAGAATAACTATTAAAAACTAGAAAAATATTTTATAATGTCTCAAAAATAATACGTATCATAAATCATTCTAATATAGAACCAAGTTAGCCCTTAATATCAGTGTGAGGGTCAAATACAGAGGGAAAGAGATGCATGCTACTGTTTTAAATAGGGAGTTATTTTAGTGGATTATTTATATACAATAGTGGATTATTTATATACAATTATTATTTATATAATTATTTATATACAATATATCTCAACCCAATAAACTCTTCTTCATAGGATGTTTTCTTTTTACTTTGATTTTACAGTGTTTTTTTTTTTTGCAGTAAAACAAGTTAACAACATTAATGCTTTCATTCTAATGCCACTTCAGACTATTGAATTATTGATTTAGTATACAGATGTATATATAGTATACACACTGTTTTTGTGGCACCAACCATTTGGATCAATGAAAAATGAGATGAGCCTATTGTTGTAATTCAGTATTTTAATTTTTTTGCAATGTGTACAAAATTTCTGAACCCATGCCTTGGGTCACAGTTATGTTCTTTGCCCTACAAATTAACAGTGGTTTTTCTATATGAGGAGTTAATCCTTAGTCAATAACTTCTGAAAAAGAAACGTGAATTTATGGTACTTAAGTGCCTTTCTATTTGAGGGAAAATAATTCTTATTTATGTAAATGTCCAAGCTAATGAAAGGAGCCAAGGAAATGTTAGGAGTAACCTGACTATCTTGCCATATGAGGTGAGAATAGCAATACTTGTCACCATTCAAGATATGACCTTTCCTCTTGCCTTTCAACCACTGTCTTGCTTTATTACCAAAATATATAGAAAATAATTTTGTGGAAAGTGACTCCGTTTTAGCTTACAAACAAACCAAATGAAAACAGAAACTTTCTGCCCTAGAATAAACTATATTAACTACTGAGTGGGTGACAAAGCATTTCTTAATACGGATATAGCTACTGTTCTCTATCAGTCAGCTGGGGTCAGGGCTGGGCAGACCAAAGGACACTTTCAAAGGCATTGGAGTCACAAAAGAAGCAGCTTACCTAATTAGGTTTTCCGTGGACATTCCATTTAGCATATTGAATCCCTATTATGAACAAACAGCTGTGTTTGATATATGCCCGCAGTAGCAGCAGCGGTCAATTGGGGTCAAGAAAAAAAAGTATGTTGGTTTAAAATGCTTTGATGTCAACTAGTCCCCGTCTGTTGATGTGCTACTGAAGTCCTCAGAGGTTAATTGACCTCTCCCAAGATCATCTTGCTGCAAAACTGGGGCTATCACACGAGCCTCCTGAATTTCAGTTCAACTCTACTTCCACTCCATCACTGGTCTCCCCTGATGTCTGCTTTTTGCTTACTTAGCACCGTAAACAGATGGTTCCTCCCACCTCCCATTTAACTAAATGACCGTGGCATTGTAGACCTGAGCCATGCTGTATTCTTTGCAAGACAACTTTCCTCTCTCCCATCTTCCCCCAAGTGGTAAGCATTTTAATACACAGCTATTCTGAGAGCACAATGGCTACACTTCATGTTGCTCAGTTATTTCCCTCCTGGGCAGGGCACAGAGCTGGAGCGTGGAACACAGCTGGTTTTACAGGCCCGAAGATGAAATATGGAAATGGGGTGGGCGTGGCTGAGGTCAGGAGGTTAGCAAGCAGGGAGCTAAGAGGGAAAGTGGGTTCCAGAATCAAAACCATCTGGAGAAAGCAACAAATCCCACAGGGGCTGGGTAGCCTGGGCCCACTCCATGACTTTGCTGGCCCCAGAGGACCTGGCTGCATCCACGCCACAGAGTGGGATGGACTCTGCTCACACCAGGTTTTGTGGTGCTTGGGCAGAGGGCTATCATTGAGTAGAGTTAGGGCCCTGCTAAGAGGAATTATATTTTTAGGATACATGTGGGGCCCTATAGAAAAAAGGCTTTCAAATTTGTCCTAAAAGCAAAACAAAACAAACAAAAATAAATTTAAAAAACAACTCTTACATACCGTTTCCAGTATTTTCAGTGCCAAGGAAGAAAATGCCCAAGGGGAAATAAAACCAATTCTACTGACTTTAAATCAAGTAGCAATTTACTGAATTTAATATCACTTCTGACTGAACCTCCAACAAATATAAATATGTCCCAAATGACATCTTTTAGAAACAGTTGTTATCCTTTGATTTGAATAAAAAATTTCTTAATCCATCCAAATATTTCAAAGAACAATTCAAAAATTGAAGGAATACATAAGGAATATAACAATCATTAACTACTCCATTGTTTTTTAAGATTCCTTTCAAAATTTGTACTTAAGAAGTTCCTTTAGCTCCATCCCCTTAGTTTCAAATGTACAAAAGAAGCTTCATACCTCTATATGCTGGTATGAAGTTTAAGCAGTTGTTGAGTGGGCAAATCTATAGTATCTCCAGAGCGATGGAGTTTTTGTTCCCCAGCATATGATGTCAATTTGGCTCAAATAAACTCTTAAAAAAACAAAACAAAACAAAAAACCCAACCAACCAACCAAACAAACAAAAGACCTCTGAAAAGAGAGAGGGGGAGAGAGAGAGAGAATTCTTTCAAAAGCTCAGTTAAGTGGGGGGGGGGGGGGAAACTATTTTCAATGTGATGATTAAGAATGTTCTCCAGGCACACATTGTAGATTCCAGTTGAAAATGTACTAGTAGAATAGATTCCAATTGTGAAATATTTTTATTGTAGCTTCACATCAATAAATGTTCAAATGAAACAGATGGCAAAGGTACTCCTAGACATTTTAAGGAGTAAAATTCAAGATCTAGTGTGTATGTAATGAATTGAAGAAGCATAAGCCATATCTGGCACTCTAGTTGCACAGAAATCTTAGAAATGCATTTTTCAGTTTTCTAGCCTCCATATGCTGGTATGAAGTTTAAGCAGTTGTTGAGTGGGCATATCTATAGTATCTCTCATCCTTGACTTGTTTGAGTAGAATATATAAATATGAATATTAAGAAATTGATAGAAAACAATAAAAAATATAGATCTTAAGAAGTTAGGAATGAACAGAAGAATAAAAATAGAATGTGTAACTGTCAAACTATCAGAAAAATATATTAATTTATCTAATAGAAATTAGTAATGAAGTACCTGCCTCTTCACAAATATATGATAAATTGAAAACAGGATGATAATTGAAAATATGAAATAAAATTACAAAAAATCCGATGTAACAGAATTGTAAATGGACTAAATCAATAAAAGACTCTCAGATGGGAAGTTTCTAGAAGAGAAGTATTTGAGAAAAAACTGCAAAAAGGAAACTGAAAATAAAAGCATTTCATGTCAAGATGTGTTGAGTAGAGCTAAATCAATTTGTGAAGGAAAATTTATACCTTTTACTTATATAATAGAAAAATAAAGTGTTTTGTCTAAGAAGACAGAAAAAGTTACACCATAAAACACAAGAAAAATGAAGAAAGGAAAGAATAAGTCTTAGAGCAAAAATATAAAGAGCAATAAAAATAGAGAATAAAATACTGAAAACTTTCAAAATACCAGTTTTAAAAATAAGAAGATTAGACAAATCTTTGAGAAAAGTAATAAAGGACAAAAGAGAACATGTAAATAAGACAATCAATGAAAAGGGGGAAATAATTACAATTAAAAGAAGTCTTAATAAAATTATAAGCAATCATTACTCTCAGATCTAAACACAGAAATTCCAATTGGACCAAAGGCTACTAAAGGAATTGAAAGGGAAATTATCCAACCTTCAAAAAGAAGTTTCAGTCTTGTTATTTTAATGCATGGATTCTAACAGAATTTCAAGGAGCAAATAATTGTCATCTAAGTAAGTTGTTCCAGAAAATTGAAAAGACTAACAGTAACCCTAAATGTTTTTGAGGCTAGCATAATTTTGATTCCTAAAACAGAGTCAGTAAAACAATAGAAAGAATTAAGTACATTGTATTTATGATAGAGAAAGAAAATTTCTAGGTAAAATATTAGATAATGAAAGGCAATCACATATTATAGAGATACTACAGGCCCAGTGCACGGATTCATGCACTGGTGGGGTCCCTCAGCCTGGCCTGTGGGGATGGGCTGAAACTGGCTCTCCAACATCCCCTGAGGGGCCCCAGATTGTGAGAGGGCAGTTATTGAGTGATGTACCCTGGAATCGGGCTCCCTCCTCTCTGGTTCCAAATGCATTACCTGAGAACCACAGCTGCTGAGTCATCACAGCTCAGTAGCTCCTGCACCGAGCATCTGCCCTCTGGTGATCATTGCGTGTCATAGTTACTGGTCAGATGGTCACTTAGGCTTTTATGTGTCCGGATAATATGATCTAGTGGTATCTATCCCAGAAATGCAAGACTAACATAAAATCAGAAAATCTATCATTAAAACCCATCACATTAATAGATAGAAAAAAATGATAAATTTTAACTTCTCTTAATAGACCATAGTACCTCACAGTAAACTAAGACATGAAGGAAAATTTCTTAACCTGGTAAATATTATGTACAAAACTCTACAGAAAACATCATGTTTAATGGAGAAACTTTAAATTTGCTTCTTTTTAGATTAGGAACAAAAGAAGAATATGGCATATCAGTACTGCTTACTATTCTACAAATAACTTAAGATCCTGGCTCATGCAGAAAGATAAGAAATAGAAACGAGAGATAGAACAATTGGAATAAAGAGCAAGCTCATCATTTTTTTTTTTTTTGCAGAGGACATATGAATTCACATAGAAAAAGAGCTTAATAAACAAACTCTTAGTTTAATAAGAGTGTTTAAAAGTTTTCTAGTTAAATTTAGAAAAGTCTACCATAGCAATAATTTTCTAGAAAATGCTGTAGAAAGAGAAACTTTCTAACAACAAATATAACACAGTAGTTAGAATTAACCTACTAGGGATGAAGAAAAGTGCTATAATAAAAAAAATTAAAAACGTTATACAAGACATAAAATGGTCAAAAGAATAAGCAATCCTCTGAAAGAGAAATCTAAATGGGTAACAACTACATGAAGAGATGTCCAATTGTAGTAGAAATCAGAGAAATGCAAATGAAAATAATTAAAAGACTCACTTTACAACCATCAGACAGCCAAAAGTTAGAAAGTTGGATGATATCGTGTGGAGGAGCAGGAATTGTCAGGCCTCCCTGTTGAGAATGTCAAGGAGCCATCTCTGAAGCACCACATGGCTGTACTTGGTAATAAACAGTGGGCACTAATAATGGACTTGCACAAAGCAGTCACGGGGAATATTTTATCCAGGAAGGAGTAATTTCCTCTTGGAAACTGAATGATATCTATAACTCAAAATACTAGTACTTATATCAATTAAGATCATATTTACATGTCTTTCCAAGACACATTTAGACCCAAGGATATATATTAGAATAAATGCCAATGGGGTAGGGGGAAGGGAATTAAGCGTGTGGTTGGGCTATGATGAAGAAAATACAGAAATAAGACAAGAGAAGGGCTTAGCAAGGATTGCTGATGACAGCCAAACAGAAGAATATCGTGCTCAACTCTCTCCTTCCAAAGTCCCCAAGGAGAACAACGATGAAACAAAGTGAGGGGTGTGCAACACGAGTCCCTGAGGCTGAGTGAGGAGGTGAATGAAGTAGAAGGTGCCATCTAGAGAGACTCCCTGGAGCCCTTACAGCTGGCATCCTGGGTCCTTTCCAGGCCTGTGGCAGGGTAACAAGTGGAGAGGATGCTCTGAGGGGCTGAGCCTATCCCACTAGACATCAATGCACCCCAAATTCAAGCCTGATTTTCACGTTTCTGTGAGCCCTGTACCCTGGTGATACGCATATAAAATGGAAATAATTTGATATGGAGCATGTTGGAATTGCTATGTTAGTGCTCACTGCTATGGGGAGGTATGTTAGTTAAGGCTATTTTAACAAACAACAAAGACTTGGTATCTGATAAACAACATAAAGCTATTTCTTAAAGTTTGGAGGCTGGAAATCCAAGGTCAGTGTGCCAGCATGGCCAGGTGCTGGTGAGAGCCCTCTGTGGGGTTACAGATGTGGACTTCTCCTTGAATCCCCACAGCTTAGAGAACAGAGGGAGGGAGGGAGGATTCCTGTCTGCCCACACTTGACCTCCCTCGTGACTTGTAAGGGCACTAATCCCATTCACAAGGGCTCTGCCTTCATGACCTCACCTAACTCTAATGACCTCCAAAGGCTCATGTCCTAATACCATCACATTGAGGGTAGGGTTTCAGCATACAAATTTGGGGTGTCACAAATATTTAGTCCATAAAAAATGGTATTGTTATGCCCAGACTTCGTGATCCCCAAGGACCACCAGGGAGCCAAGTCCGATGCAATAAACAAAAGAGCCTCTTCCATGCTAGCATGGGCTCTGTCCCACTCACACTGACAGCATGGCGGAAAAGAGGCCGAACTTTGACAAGTCCAGGGGTTTTATAAGGGTGGTGATGTCACTGCTTTGGCTGACCCTGATTGGTTGGGTGAGGGCTAGGGTCGTTACACAAATGGAGGATAGCTCCACCCTGTTCTGCCCTGTCCCACAATACAAAATGGAGTCAGGAGTTAGCCTCGCCCTACCCTCTCAGTATATAGACTCAGTGGCAATATGTCACAGGACAACTTACAGAAAACATACCAAGCCTCTCTTTCCAGAAAAAGAGAGCTCCTTGAGGACTAAAGGTCCTGAGTGCATGCCTCAGGCCAGCATCTTTGCAGTATTTTACATGGGCTGTGCTCTCCTTAGTCCCACCATTGAGAGTGGTTCCTCTCGGGTGAGGGCACATATCCAGAGACTCTGCATGCAGTGGTGAAGTGGGGAGCAGCTTTGGCCCATAGCTTTGCACCCGAAATGATATCCAAACTAGTAAATTAGTCCCTGAGCGGGTCTGAGAACATCCCAGTAATTAGTTCTGACAAAAGCTGCATTCAATATTTCCAGGTCATTTGTTGCTCCGCGTGGCTCCATTAGGCACATGCGAACCCGCAGGCATCTGGCTTGTTGTATTTTTGGAGAGCTCACCAGGATGAGGGAGAAAGTCACCAAGGCAACTCCGCGTGGCTGGGAGACAAGAAGTCATCAGCTCTGGGCTCTCCTGGACTGGCTTCGAGACAGGACCACTTATACCCCAGTTGGCTTGTTGGGTTCTCTTATGTGGGCAGCCGCATTCCAAGAGAATATGGATTTGCTTTGCGTCTTTCTAATACAGGCTCCCCAGTGCCATCATTAATATAAGCACTCCCATTAAACATGTCAGCTCTCATTTTTGGAAATTCAAAATCTCAATTTGTGCTATCTCTGGCTGGTTTATAGTCAGTATTTGTGTGACACATCACACAGCCTGTGTTATAAGATTCCTTAGGATTTCATACATTCCAGCAACTTCTAATGGTTTGTGTGAACATCATACGTGGCTTGCATGAAATGAAATAGTTTCATCATTTAAAATGCGAAATAGTCCCTACTGCATTCCTTTTAAAACTTGTTTTGCTTTCAAGCTGGTGGTTTTGTTATTTTTCTTTTAAAACTCAACTTACTTAGGGTTTAGGACCATTTCCCCCCAGGCAACATTAGTTTCAAACTTGCTTTGAGTATTGCATTATTTTCCTGAAGAATTTTTGGTTATAAAGGGGATGGCTGAATAAAGCTAATGAGCTAGCTGCTAGATACATTTTCCCCTATTTATTTCATTGGGACTGCTTAACACCTCATAGCCTACACGCAGCTGAAGTATTTTCCAAATTGTTTTTAGGTTTGTATTACCTAACCAAGTTCTAGACATATTTTAAAAGAGAGATTAAAATCAACCACCATTGTGGCAGCCCTTAAACATCAAATTAGGATTTATTTTTCCAGATAAACAATGATAAGCGATTCTTGGGAGAAGGAGGATTGAAAACTTATTTTCAATTACAGTTGACACTCAATATTATATTGCTTTTGGGTATACAACGTCGTAGTTAGAAATTCATATAACTTGAGTGATTTTCCAATAGGACTAGTACCCACCTGGCACTGTATATAGTTATTATGTTTCCTATGCTATACTTTACACCCCTGTGACTTACTCTGTGAAAATGCTAAAGCCGTTCTCATTGCATTTCTTTTACTATTGTTTGAACATTTGCATGAGATTATTTCACTGGCTAATGTATACAGCGCACCACATAAGCACATGTGTCAATGTCCCGGAGTTGCAAGGAAACATAGTAGTTATTAGTCAGTCAACCACTGAATAAAGTGTCATAGGTCTTTCCCTAAATTAGAGGATGCCTCTAAAGCCAGGGTTAGTAGTTATTGCTATTGTTTTCCTATAGTTGAATGGCTATTTTAGGATGCTAAGTGAAAGGGTCTGTTTTCCCTTTTTTTTTACACTCAAACACAATGCTAAGAAATCATCATATATTATCTGTCTTGCTTCCAGCTTTCTGCTAAATGTGAGATTTAAAGGTCCGAATAGTCTGGATCCCAAGGCAAAGCTTGCTCAGTAATGGGATGTAATAGAGAGGTCTTTGGCAGAAATGCAGTGGCTGATACAGTAGAGAATAGTAGTAATGGGGAGGTAGACCTTTAGAGCAGAAATTTGGGGTCAGTTGTGTCTGTCAATAATAATTCTTTTAACTCGCCCTAACCGGTTTGGCTCAGTGAATAGAGCCTGTAGATTCAATTTCAGTCAAGGGCATGTACCTTAGTTGAGGGCACATCCCCAGTAGGGGGTATGCAGGAGGCAGCTGATTGATGTTTCTCTCTCACCAATGTTTCTAACTCTGTATTCCTCTCCCTTCCTCTCTGTAAAAAAAAAAATCAATAAAATATATTAAAAATTATTCTTTTAACTCATTCAGGACCATAAGAGATGAGATTCTTTCTCTCCTTTATAACAGTGTTTCCCAAAGTGTGGTATGCATACCCCCAGGGATACGGGAAGAGTTTGGTGGGGATAGGCACTGCACCGTGCTTAGCTGCGCCTAATTCTACGTTCTCATGAGTCAAGTCAAGACAGTCTTGTGAGGCGTGAGATGGTCCGGTGTGCAAATAAATGTTATTTATAATATAACTTTTATTTATATTTTATTATTAATAATTTTATTTTTCATTTATTATTACTTTGTGTATGTACCAAAAAATTAAAAAATAAATATATTTTGATTGTTATTAAAATACATCCTTTTTTGACGAGGGGTACTCAGCATTACTAAAATTATAGAAAGGGTACACATATGTCAAAAGTTTGGGAAACACTGCTCTATAAGAACGATAGAGAGTGAGTCAGTACAATCTAACAGAGAGCTTTGAGCAGCGTCTTGGACAGGTGTTACATTTTCTTCTCTCTCAGTAGATTTACCTTCTAGAAAAGAGGCACAAACAATGGTTACACTCTGTTAACTTCCTTTTGCTCCCTGAGGAAGAGAAAAATAATTACATGATCATCTGGGATTGTCCTAGGGTTTCGGGGGGGGGGGGGTGGTTTCCACTAACATTCTACTTATAAATCGGTAGCCAGTGCCTGAGACATTCATTGGTGCATAAAACATCCTCTTATTTGATTTTTTTAAGGCTAAATTAAGATAGGTAGTTAGTGATTGTCTGCCTTGATGATAATGTAAAGATAAAAGATAGTACTTCCACGTCCAACAAATGTAGACTTTCTATGCAAGGGTGTTCCCAGCAGTCTGGAGATTGATTATCATTTACAGATTTCAGATTGGTGACAGGTTTGTTCAATATAGTTGGCTTATTGCTGCTGTCATTCAGTTTTCAACTTTGTGAACAGTTTATTTTATGCTACGTTTTCTTAGAACTAGTAGGTTTCATCTAATTGAGTTTGGTCTAAATTGGAGTCTAATAACTGAGGCAAGTTCCCATTGACCTTGAGGATGATGTCATGGCCCTAAAAAGTCTTAAACTGAAACACCGTGTAGGATTATTGAGCAGCACCAATTTCCTCCCGTAAATTAGGTTACACATTAATTAGAGTCATTTGTATGTCATCGTATGTCTTGCCTTTTATCAGGCACTGGCTATAACATTACCCGGCTTATTTAAGTTGGCACAACGGTTTCCTAACCCAGTGCTACTGTTTTTCAGTATTTACCACTTTAATTATTTTGCGATTGTTTAGAGCCTAATTTAGAACCTTGGTCATTAAACAGGGGATGCTTATTGGAAGGTCAGGCCCCTGCAGCTACCAGACTCCAGCATGTGAATCACGTTTTGTAATATGTCCTTGAATTCTGTATCTCCCCACCTTCAGGGCAGCGTAACGCTCAGAAGGCCAGGGGAGCGCTGGGTCGTGTCTCTAATAGACAATCATCCTCCTTGAGCATCTATAGAGACAAGAACTCACTGCTTCCTAAGCAGGCACCGAGGGACTGAATGCTGCAAGAATGTGGGAAAGTGGGTGTGGGACTGATGGAGTCAGTATATGATTAAGAACAGGAAATTATGCTTAAAGACTGGGGTTTCGAATTTAAAATGTGAACAGTAGAATTATTCTGGATATTCACAGTACTTGGGCCACATATCCCCGGCTTCCTGACTACTGCCATTTAAGACATGGTTTCACCTGTATTCATCCCAGCCTTTATGTTTTGAAGGTATTCCACATTCTGCACAGTTTGCCTTTCGACTCAAAGTTCATCTTGAATTGAACTTCTCAACCGAGCCACATAAGTCATGATATTCTGTCCACTCCCTCTAAAGTTCCTTACCTTTGGCTTTGGTGATAGTATCTGAATATATTTCTTTTACTTGCTATCATGATGCTGTAGTTTGGCTTCTTAAAGTTTCTTGAAGCAAAGACACACCATTCAGAATATAAGGATGTGCAGCAAGGCTGCATGGGGAGATAGGAGAGGCCCCAGCAGCAGCCCTGGGGCACCTGGGACATTTCAGTAGATGTCCCCTCAGAAGCAGGTGCCCAAGTTTCCTCTCTGCTGCGTGGTCGCCAGGGGGGTCAGCAAGTCCTTGACTTTGCATCTGTTGCTCCTGCACTCTGGCTGCTGCATTTTCTCTTCTGTTTCCTGGCTTTTATTGCTTCATTCTGCCCCTGCTCTGTGTATTTTTTCAGGTTCATATTAAAATATTTGAACTAGAGCCCAGCCAGCATAGCTCAGTGCTTGAGCATTGACCTATGAACCAGGAGGCCATGGCACATGCCCGGTTTGTGGTCTTGATCCCCAGGGTGGGGCATGCAGGAGACAGCCGATCAATGAGTCTCTCTCATCATTGATGTTTCTATCTCTCTTTCTCCTTCCCTTCCTCTCTGAAATCAACAAAATATATTTTATTTTATTTTATTTGAATAATTCTTTATTGTTCAGATTATTACAGTTGTTCCTCTCCCGTCCTCCCATAGCTCCCCTCCACTCAGTTCCCACACCATCCAATGCCCTTAACCCCCTCTCCCCACTGTCCTCATCCATAGGTGTAAGATCTTTGTTCAATCTCTTCCCACACCCCCTTCCCCTGAGAATTGTCAGTCCACTCTCTTTCTATGCCTTTGAATCTACTATATTCACCAGTTTATTCTGTTCATCAGATTTGTTATTCACCTGATTTTTAGATTCACTTGTTGATAGATATGTATTTGTTGTACATAATTTTTATCTTTACCTTTTTCTTCCTCTTCTTAGAGAATGCTCTTCAGAATTTCATATAATATTGGTTTGGTGGTGATGAACTCCTTTAGTTTTTTTCTCATCTGTGAAGCTCTTTATCTGACCTTCAATTCTTAATTATAACTTTGCTGGATAGAGTAATCTTGGTTGTAGGTTCTTGCTATTCATCACTTTGAATACTTCTTGACACTCCCTTCTGGCCTGCATAGTTTCTGTTGAGAAATCAGCTGATAATCCTATGGGTACTCCCTTGTAGGTAAATAACTGTTTTTCTCTTGATACTTTTAAGATTCTCTCTTTGTCTGTTGCCCTTGGCATTTTAATTATGATGTGTCTTGGTGTGGTTCTCTTTAGATTCCTCTTGTTTGGGGTTCTCTGTGCTTCCTGGACTTGTAATTCTATTTCTTTCACCAAGTAGGGGAAATTTTCTGTCATTATTTCTTCAAATAGGTTTTCAATATCTTGCTCTCTCTCTTCTTCTGGCACCCCCGTAATTCAGATGTTACAACACTTGAAGTTGTCCCAGAGGCTCCTTACACTGTCTTCATACTTTTGGATTCTTTTTCTTTTTGCTTTTCCAGTTGAATGTTTTTTGCTTCTTCATATTTCAAATCTTTGACTTGATTCTTGGGGTCTTCTAGTCTGCTGTTGGACCTCTGTATATTAGTCTTTATTTCAGTCAGTGTATGCTTAATTTCTGATTGGTCCTTTTTCATATCCTTGAGGGTCTAGAAACCTTGGAGGTTTCTAGAAGATTCTTGAGTAACCTTATAATCATGGTTTTGAACTCTATGTCCAGTGTTTTGCTTTCATCCATTTCTTTCATTTGTGACATGTTTCTCTGTCTCTGCATTTTGGCTGCTTCCCTGTGTTTGTTTCTATGTACTGGGTAGCTGCTAAGTCTCCTTAAGTTGATAGAGTGGCCTTCTGTGGTTAGTGTCCTATAGAACCCAGTGTCTCCCATGGTTCTGGGTGGTTGTTGTTCCGCTATTTAGTTGTGGTTTTGATGTGGTTGTGAGAGGCAGCAAGTATAGGTGATTACCTGTGCTGTCATCTTGGTTTTTTCTCCAATAAAATATATTTTACAAAAAGATATTTGGACTAGAAAATGTGTGGGCTACTCCCCGCTCCCTACCCCAGATTTCAAAGTAAATGCTATAGGAAGTTCTAAGGCAAATATAAATAAGACTAGATGAAGTTCCGATCCCACCCCCTGTGATGATTACTTTCATTGCAATTTAAAAATGGCAATTCTTTCCAAAAATAACTTTTTTGGCACTGCTGATTAGATAGGAACCCTGTCTGTCTATTCGGTAAGCAGAATATTTTTATTCCCTCTAGCAACTGCTAATTCTTTTTTTAAAAGCAAAGCACTCAGACGATCTAAGCGGTGAGATCTGAAAAGCTCAATTCAGTCACAATTGTGCCTTTTTGGCAGGTCCCTGAGCCAAGTAGCTCTTCAGCCAGTCAGGCCTCCTTGGTCCACCAGCTGTGAGCAGGGTTGCAGGGTTATGTGATACAAAACAGCTAACTGGATGGCATCCCGGAGAGGGCAGCGGGCCTAGCAGACAGATTGCATTGCTGTTCACACATATTGCTATGCAAACCACTGGAGGATTTGCTTACCACCACATGCAACACCAGGATTCATTCCTTTACTTTGAAATGTGGTAACACGCAGCGCAGTGCAAACTAACTCATGTCACCAACTTTTCTAGGAGCACTTGATTCACAGACCAGGGCTCCAGTGAGCCATGTGGCTCTGGCCAGACAATTCCAGGGTTTGCAGGAGGCAGGGAGCAGAGAAACCACCTGGCTCTCTACCCACAGGAGGAGACCTATTTCCTCTCCGTTCGACTTGAGTGTGGGGAACCCACCAGCTGGGAACATCAGCAAAGTGCTAGAATTTCTGCAGCCTTATGTTGATGAAAAAATGTCAATGCTATAGGTTTAGGTGAGTCTATTTTTGCTCTAATCGTGTCACTGTTTTTCCAAGGAGGTGAGATGTGTGTATATAAATAACCCACAATTCTCCATGTGGAAACAGACCTAGAAACAAAGGCAGATCCTGGAGACCCATCTGCTGGACCTGCATCTATCCTGATGCTCTCATGCTTATCTGGAGGCTCCCTTTGGTGGCTGTCTTGAGCTCTTGTGCTTGGCCCCGGAGCCTTCCCCTCTGCTTGCACGAGGCCTGTGACAGCTGATGCTTGTTGCCGGGCAGCCTGTCACGTTGCCCAGTGGCAGAGAGTTTGTTTCCAGGGATGCGAAGAGGCTGGCAGACTGGAAGAAAAGTGGGTTGTTTTTATTTTCCTGTGCAGGACTAATTATGTGGAAAGACGATGCCCTGGGCATTCTCCCCACCAGAAGCAGATGTCACTGCTTGCAGAGGAGTCTGTCTCACCTACCCTCCCACTTACTTTTTCCTGGTGAAGCCCAAGGCAATACAATTAAGTCAAGCATGACTCCTTTTTATATTGAAAATGCTCTTGAGCTTGAGTTATGGATTCCAATGGCTCTTAAAGAGAGCACACACGAGGGACTCCAAGTGCTGCCAGATGGGGGAGAGAGGAGCCAGGGAAGCAGAGGCTGCCTCTGAGAGACAGCACCTAGGAAGGCCCTTTGTCTTTTCTGTACAGCAGGAAACACACACATCTCCAACCCCAGGTCTTCCTCACCTTCCTGAGATTGGGTTGACTCAGCGATCTCATTCTCACTCAGCCATGTGAACTCCTGGGCCCCAATTATGGGACCGTGGGCAAGATCTTGGTGTTCTGCTGGGTTCTTCAGGTCTCTGGCTTGTATCCCGTGACCTCTCGGGCCATGGAGACACCTGATCTAATGCAAGGGGAAGACTGGAGCAGCTCCTGGTCTGTGAAAGCCCTTGAAGAGGAGGGGGTGTGAGGAAGGAAAGCACAGAGGGAGAAGAGAGTCTATAGACAGCCTGCTCCTCAGAGTAGCCATGGCTCTTCTGAGCTGGGAATGGGACTCAGCTCTGCATCCATTCCCAGAGAATCTAAACTAAGATGAGCCTCTCTTTGTGGCTCCTCTGATCTTGTGGTAGGTCAGAATGTCTCACTTCCCATGAGTATTTACTGGGCATCTGTCTCATCTCGCTCACATGTTCCCTCCCCCCTCCTAATCAACAAAAAATGGGTCTTCTACTACCTGCTGATGCTGTGCCACCTGCTGATGAGAAGCTGAATGAAACACAGGGGCCATGACCTAGGGTGAAGCTCCCGCATGTGGCTGATCCCAAGGATCCTCTCAGGAGCTTTTAGAAACTCCACATCCCAGACCTATTGAGTCTGAATCTTGAGGTACGAGGCAGGCTTTAAAATCTCTGCTTTGAAAGCTCCCCGGGTGATTTTGACATTCGCTTGGTTTTGAGAACCACCTGTGGGGAGGCTGTCACAAGTCAGGAGGCGACAGAGAAGGTAATAGATAAGTTACAAGGGCTATTGAAACCCTTGAACAAAGCTCTTCTGGTGCTGAGTCCACTCTGGAGAAGTGGGGAAAGGCAGCCAGGGGAGGTGATGTGGAACAGGTTCTTGAAGCATGAGTAGTTTTCTAAGAAGATGTTGGTGCAATGAGATTCTAGCCCCACAAACAGCCCTCACCAAAGCTTGGAGGTGTTGCTGAGGGAGGACGGGGTACCCTTGAGATGCAGAAACAGTGAGTCTGATATTGAGGCACACAAGGGTTAGCTTATGTTGTGGGGAAAGTCGATGGCTTGAGTTTAGGTTTCCTATAAGATGCCCCGAAGGATGTTCAAGAGGAAATGTGAAATGTGTTTGAAATTCAGGAAAGCTGTCTCACTGGAGACATGATTTTGGGAACCAAAGCATGTGGTTATCCGGGAAGCCTTCGGCACCTGTGCAGCAGCCCGTGGGGGCTGCTGGGAGAGCTGC
Source organism: Vespertilio murinus (assembly GCA_963924515.1). Lineage (NCBI taxonomy): Eukaryota > Metazoa > Chordata > Mammalia > Chiroptera > Vespertilionidae > Vespertilio > Vespertilio murinus. Next base: position 183,017,168 of record OZ004706.1, read on the forward strand.
AGGGTGGGCTCAAGCTCTGCACCCCAGAGGTAGCCCTGGGAACTGCAGGCCTTTAACAATCTAGAGGGAGCTTGGGAAGCTTCTTTGGGAATAGCTTTTAGAGCACCCTCATATCCAGACAGAGTCCTCTTGAGGATGACCTGAAGTGGGTGCAGGTTGTAGGGAGAGATACATTTAATACATACATACATATATATATATATATATATATATATATATATATATATATATATATATTTCAGAGAGGAAGGGAGAGATAGAAACATCATTGATGAGAGAGAATCCAAATATGTATTGATTGACTGCCTCCTACATGCCCTCCCCGCCTCCCCACGGGAGAGATACATTTTTAATAACACCTTCTGCGAAGTTCAGTGGGCCGGGGCCAGGACTGTGGCCAGGCTATTGGCTGAATGCTCCTCCCCAGACACTCTTCCAAGAACGAGCTGGTACCTGTGCACAGCATCGCCCACTCATTTATTTGCCAAACACTTCTGGGCCATCTGCTGTGTGCCAGGCATTGTACTGGGCTGGTGGATGTGAGGTTGAGTAAGGCACCACACCCATATGTGTGTCTACTTCTACCCCCGAAGTGTTTTTATTTTTTTATTTTTTATTTTTTTTAAATATATTTTTAATTGATATTTTACAGAGAAGAAGGAGAGAGATAGAGAGCTAGAAACGTCGATGAAAGAGAAACATCAACCAGCTGCCTCTTGCACACCCCCTACCGGGGATGTGCCCGCAACCAATGTACATGCCCTTGACCGGAATCGAACCCGGGACCTTTCAGTCCGCAGACCGACGCTCTATCCACTGAGCCAAACCGGTTTGGATATCCCTGAAGTTTTAAAGCGCCTTTATTTTTATTTCTCTCTGAGCAAAACGGGGTAACTATCCTGCCACTCGTTGTTCCCGAAAACTGTGCCATGGGTTGCATAAACTCAAATGAGCAAAAGAAAATCAGAAGAATCCAGTGTGTCGGTTTCTTTTACTCACTCTATTCAACAAAGGCTTTTAATGTTGTATTTAGAATATAAATTGTTCCCCAGGTGAGCTCTGTTTGGAACCAGTTGATTGAAGCAAGTCCCCAGTTCTGAATTATCTTTTTGGATAGCAAAGGCTTTTAGTGACTAATGATAACAATAATGAAAGAGGCACCAGAAGATGCCTTGTGTTAAAAGAAAGGGGGGGGGTGGAAAAACCTCAGACTTTTCCAATTGTATGTCCAGTCTCTGTACAAAACCCTGTTAGCTGCATGCTGTTTTTAGTCAATTTCACAGCGGGGAGGAGAGAAAGACCGATGGCTTAAGAGAAACAAGTTCAAAGAAGGTAGCACAATTGCTGAAAGCATTCCCTCAAAAGGAGAGCTTTTTAGTGGGAGCTAAATAGGTGGCAATAAAAAACTAACAGAAATATAGATGCCTGTATAGGGTGGAGGTGGGAGTTGCCAGGTGATGGTTTTGGTAAGTACAACTCCAGGGAGGGATGTGAGGCTGCTGTTTGAAAACAAAATAAAACAAAACAACAACGAAAAAACAGAGCACATTGGGCAACCAAACTGACAGTAAGTGAGCCCAGTGTGAGAGTTGCTATCGTATTCCTTGAGGAGGGCATTGCCCACCATCTGCACTCACTCAGGATGCCTTGGGGTGAGGGCGAGATGCCTTGAGCTGGGGGACCTGCCTCCTGGCCCCAGCTCTGTCTCTACTCAGCACCCAGGGCTTGTCTCCGTGAATATTTACTGAATGAACAATTTGCATGCATTGTATTAATATTAATACTCACAAATGCTCTGAGGCAATGATGATCCTGGCAGGATGACCATTGGTCCCAGGGAGTAGGCTGTTAGCATCAAACCCTGAAGGAACTTAATTGAATTATTCTTCCTCATTTCCATACCAAAGGAGAGGGGGCTACTTAAGTTAGTCAGAACCAATACTTGAACCCCATCACCATTAGGTGTGCCTTGGACTTCGCCAGAGGAACTTCCTGGTAAGAAACGTATGAGGACAACTTGCCACCACACAGGTTAGCCTGGGCACCGGGTCAGGGGCAGCCATGTGGATTTGACAAGGGACCACATTAAGATCTGGGGTGTGGCACGGTGGGTGACACAAGGTGGGAGAGGAAGAGGACCAGAAGTCTGTGGTGGACTCATTTTCCCTGACACGTTGCCTCAGAAAGGGATGGAGGTGGGAGATCTTAAAACTGCTGATTAGTGAAAACAGGATCCTTTCCTGCCATTGAACATGCACAGAGGCCCTTCTGTTGGAGTCCCTACATCAGTGTTTCCCAAAGTGTGGTACGAGTACCCCCAGGGGTACAGGAAGAGTTTGGTGAGGGTACACATTGCACCGGAAGTTGATGGGGATATGCACTGCACTGTGCTTAGCTGCGCCTAATTCTACTTTCTCATGAGTCAAGTCAAGACAGTCTTGTGAGGCATGAGATGGTGTGGTGTGCAAATAAATGTTATTTATAATGTAACTTTTATTTATATTTTATTATGAATAATTTTATTTTTTGTTTATTATTTTGTGTATGTACCAAAAAAATAAAAAATAAATATATTTTGATTGTTGTTAAAATACAACCATTTTTTTTTGACGAGGGGTACTCAGCATTACGAAAATTATAGAAGGGGTACACATATGTCAAAAGTTTGGGAAACACTGCTATATCATGAATAGGACATACAGTATGTCCCATCAACCCATGCATGCCAGTAGGTAAACACTGATGGAACCACGTGCTTGAATTATTGATTGCACCGTGATATCAATAAAGAGGAAATTCTAAAGGGGAAAATTACTCCATACTCTTCCCACACTAGCAGACCAATTGTTTTTCACTTACCGCATTCCTTCCTGGCGATTTTCCATGGACATGTGTGCAGGGCCTGATTCTCACCGGTCTGACTGGTCATTTGGATCGTCTGTGGTGCAGCTGGTGTGCACTAACACCACGCCCCTTCCTTCACCGTTTATTAGAAAGGACATTCCCAGTGTTTCTCGCAGAGGCCAACATGTCTGTGGCTGCCATATGGTCCCCACCTTCCTTGTTTTATGGAATACTGGCAACCAAACACCTCCAGCCTTTCCCGGCCCTGCTTTAATCTGACAAGGCTGTTCAGTTGCATAGACTAGTAAAAGGTAGTGTTTTTGTTGTTGTTGTTTTTTCTGGATGTGTATGGGGTGTAGAAGCTCCTTTACCCTAGCATGTGCATGGGAAATTCTATCAAACCTTCCTACACTGTGATTTATTCCAAGGCAATGCCCATCCTGTTTGATCTACATGGCTCCAGAAATCAGCCTGTTCACATCCAAGTGCAAACATCTTGCTTTGTTTAATCATTCTTCTATTTTTTAAAAAAATATATATATTTTATTGATTTTTTTTTACAGAGAGGAACAGAGAGGGATAGAGAGTTAGAAGCATCGATGAGAGAGAATCATCCATCAGCTGCCTCTTGCACACCCCCTACTGGGGATGTGCCCGCAACCAAGGTGCATGCCCTTGACCGGAATGGAACCCAGGACCCTTCAGACTGCAGGCTGATGCTCTATCCACTGAGCCAAACCGGTTTCGGCGTTCTTCTGTTGTTGAATAGTTATATCATTCTCCCAAATAATATATTTTAAAAAAACACATTTGTAATTTATCCTTTCTTTTGGATTATCCTTAAGGTTAAATCCTGTGAGTTGAATTCTGAAGCAAGGAATTTAAGTTTATCTGGCTTTTACCAAGATACGATGGTAACTTGGACCCACCTGGAGCTTCCTGGACTGGGACAGACCGTTAGGATGGATCTCTTGAAATGTTTCCGTTTTGTGGGGCAGAGGACGTTTGTTTCCCATGATCATAAGCATGTGTGTCTGGGCAGAGAGGGGCTGGCCCTGACGTGGCTCTTCTCTGTGGGCCTTTCCATCGAGGCTCTGTGAAAACAGAGGTGAGTGTGGAGAATGTCATGTGACTGAGATACAAGGCACCTTGTGATTTAGTTTAGCACATTTGGGTCTTAACGTGTGATCTCTACTACAGTCTCTATGGACTGACTGGACGATTGTTCTGCCAGGGCTGTTGTTTTTAAAGACATTTTGGGGGCAAAAGATTACACTTTCCCTCCGGATGTAGAACAGAGTGATGCGGTTTGCTTGAATAGCACGTTACATGAACCGGGCCAACCCTTGGCAGTAAGATCTCCTTGTGGATTCCCTGGGTGGATACAGTGCGAGCTCACCTCGTGTGGTGCCAAGTGGGGCTCTGGGGCCGTGGAAGGTCATGGTAGCGGCGGTTGCTCCTCAGCTGAGAACAGCAGTGCCGAGCCGAGGACGCGGGGAAAGCCCGAGAGGAAGAGGTGTTTGCAAAGCTGGGAAGTGATTGCCCGGGAAGCTAGACACCTCTGTGAGAGAGCCACCTCTAACGCTGGTGACAAAATGGCCTGGATTCGGTCACTCTCTTTTGTTCCGTGGGGAGGGACGCTGGCCGTCAGAAGGCCCGAGCAAAAAGAAGCTTCATTTCGCAGGCACTCAACACAAAGTGTTGCTGGTGGAAATAGGATTCTTCCATGGGGTCGGGAGAGAAGTGTCTTGGGGATCCACCCGTGCCTGTCGGGCCCAAGAGGGCCAGGACCCAGAGATGCATAAATTCTGTGTCTCATTCCTCATCTGCATGTCTGCCACCGAGGCTGCAGGCCATGACCAGCCAGCGCTGTGGAGAGCATGCCAACAAGCATAGTAACCTATGGGCCTTTGCTAAGACTTGAATATATATCTCGGGCTCGGCAAAGAGCAGGCTTTCTTTCAAACCAATCTCTTTCCTGGCTCTCTGCGGGCTTGTGCTGTGCCCTGCCCTTGTGCCATCGTGGCTTCTAATGTGCATCCTCAGCAGAGGAATTTTCCCCCCATTGACATTCCTACCTCACCCCCTACTCCCGCATAATCTGGGGAACAGGCAGGCTGTCCTCTGGGGAGATGGAAAAGCTGGTCTTTCCTCCCTACTATGATCAGCAACTGTTGGGCTGAGGATGCGGCTGTTCCCTGGAGCATCTGGAAGCTCCAATTTCCTAGCTAATCCAGCTTTAATTAGATGTCTGCTTTCCTTCTCTTTAATTAATATTAACTGGCTGCCTCTGCTACCAAAAGGAGTCACCTTCTGCCCAGCAGTGTGGCTCAGTGGTCCAGTGATGACCTATGAACCAGGAGGTCAAGGTTCAATTCTTGGGTGTGCAGGAGGCAGCCAATCAATGACCCTCTCTCATCATTGGTGTTTCTATTTCTTTCTCCCTCTCTCTTCTTCTCTGAAATCAATAAATATATATATATTTTAAAGAGTCACCTTCTACCTCCTTCCCCCTACTTCTCTCTTCCTCTGAAAATCTTTTCTTTAGCAAATGTTTGTTGAGTGCCTACTATGCGCTAGGCATTGTGCTAGGAGATATGGTTAGAAAGATAAAAAATGCTTGACTCTATACTCAGAAAGATCATATTTTGATGGAAGAGATTCCTATATGCCTCAATGTTATGCAATATCATTGGTATTGTAACAGAGATATGTACAAGGTAATGTAGAATCCCAGAATAGAAAGTAACTCACCCCGAGGAATTAGTTACAGACAGGTTACTACCCAGAATAGGAAAGGCTTGAGCTGGGACTTGAAGGGTAAGTGGGAGTTTATCAGGTAGAGAACAGAGGGAAAGATGTGACAACATAATGACAGCAGAGATGCCTGAAGTGCATATGATCAGGACACACTGTCATAGTGAAAAGTGGAAGCAAACTAAAGGCTTGACACCACAGGTGGCACCTAAGTACATCATGAAATATTCATGTAATGACTGTTCTGTCACTATTTGCTTATTTATTTTTAAATATATATATATATATATATATATATATATATATATATATATATATATATATTATTTTAGAGAGAGAGAGAGAGAGAGAGAGAGAGAGAGAGAGAATGGAGAGATTGAAACATCTACTAACTGCCTCCTGCACGCCCCCTATTGGGGATCAAACCCACAACCTGGGCATGTGCCCTGACCAGGAATCAATCTGGGGACCTCCTGGTTCATGGATCGACACTCAACCCCTAAGCCCCACCATACAGGCAAAGTTCTGTACTCTTTAAGTGATGTTTACAAAGAGATGTTAACATATGCGGAATATCTCATGCTATATGGTGTTAAGAGAAAAGTCAAGACATATAATTGTCTATATGAGACTGAGCTCCACCTTTTATGTATGTGAAAATCTAGGGGGGAAAATGCACATGCCATTGCTTTTGCTCCTTTATAGTTTTTGAACTCAGCTTTCTTTAGGTTTATATTGTTTTAATAGAAAAAAATACGAAGTCAGAACATTAAAGGAAATATATGGCAGTTTCCAGAATAAAGACTGTAGTGTTTGGAGTAGAGGCCTGCGGAGGGAGATGAGGCTGGTGGGCCCTAACTACTGTGCTCCCTTGCTTATCTGGAGGTAATAAGAAATGACAGGAGCCCCCGTTTTACATTGGACACTCAAGAACCCTGTTAAAGTGGATAAACGACTCATAAGGGGTGCAATATTAAGCTTTTATCACATACCAGTTCTTTGCCTTGCTTTACCATGGAATTCCACAATGCTGGGTGGACCCGGTTTGTTGTGGATACTGTTGCCTCTCCATGAGCCCACACCACAGTTTCCCCTCCTAGAACAAGTTACTGCTGCTTCCATTGAATCCTAGGCGAGGCACTGGGCTTGTGTTTCTGTAAATACATTTCTGCTTTGTTTTTCTACTTGTATATGATTCAATTGGCACCAAGTTAAATATGCATCCATCTGTGCTATCGTGGCTTTTTTTTTTTGTCAAGAGCTGCACACTATTGGATGGGGATGCAGGACTTCAGGTTTCGAAGGGAGCAAAAGGGCAAAGGCTTAAGATGTGTTGCCATTGTGGAGCACTATTGTGGAGCACCCTGGGAAGCCAGGGGTCGGTGGGGAGCACTCAGTGTTGGGGCTGGAAGTCCAAGGAGTAAACGCGGAGCAGCCCTAAGCTCACACATGCACTACCTACTTCTCAGGTTTTCTAAGGTTGGTATGAAAACTGTGGCAGACCCTTATGGGTGTCTAACCTGTTGGGTTTTATTCAAGCCAGTGTGGTTGGGAATCAAGGATGACAAATTCCAACAGGTAAGAGTGTGTCTTCTTTGTGCACACACAGAATTTTGTTCCCCAAGGCCAGCAGGATGGGGCCAGTCTCGGAGAGCAGATGGTGCTGCAGCTCTTTCTCACGCCCACCCATGGGAGGCAGCAGCTGGATTGCTGACTGGCCGCCCGGCCTCACATCTGTCTGTCCTCAGTGTGCGGGCACAGGCTTCCCGGAGAGAAGTCTCATGGCGCAGCAGAGAGAGGTTTGAACTGGTGCTGGTGGGTTAAGGAGCACATTAGGGGCTTCAGATTCCAGGCAGCAAGCTTCCTGGGAGGAGTCTTAGCTTCATAGAGCATGCCCTTGCCAGGGTCTGGTTAGAGGCAGATTCTGCAAGGAAAAAACAACAACCCATCTACTATCACCCAATTAAAAATGGCAGAGTTTGAATCTGAAGAGAACTCCAGTGAATGAGAATACTGGACTGAGAAAGTTCAGGGGACTTAACCAAAGCCTTTGAAGTTAGACAGTGGCAGTGTTGGAGCTAAAACTCACTTCCCCGAGTCCCCCAGACTGTGCTTGAGAGCCACCATACCTTTCTTCACTGTTGCTTCACAATTTTTATTAGCAAAGAAATGTAAGCTCCTTTAATGAAGCAGCATAAATACAGATTTAAAATGTTTTTGCAAGTTCACATTTCAAGAAAGCTGGTGATGCCTTTTTTTTTTAAGAGACTAAAGCTATTGCAAACTCACCAGGAAGCCAAAAGCTGAAATGTGAAAAGTGTGTTCCCCAGACAGACTTAATACATTATGAAGACGGAATTTTCCAAGACCTGGCTCCCCAGGCCCAGACTGATGTCTCCTCTCTCCTTGAAATATAAGTCTGAACTAGCAAGATTCAAAAAATTGAACCCAAAGAGATATTCATCATTTTCCTTTTTCCATTCTGAGTAATGCATGGTGCTCTTTGCATTAGCTCTCACATAATGTGTGTATATGAGAGAGAGTGTGTGTGAGTACCTGTATGAACATGTGTGTGTGTGTTCACATTAGAGTGGATGTGTGATTGTGTGTCTGTATGTGTGACTACATAAGCCTGTGCATGAGTGTATGACTGTGTGGTTGAGTGTGTGAATGTTTGTAAGTACATGTGAGTGCATGAATATGCATGTGAGTGTGTGAGACTGTGTGAATGTGTATGCACTGACTAGTAGATGCAAATAGGAGCTGAGATATTCATTTATTTTGAATAGATATGATACACTCCTATTTCCAGTGCTCTTCAGATGGAAAATCCCATTCATGTTGACCATAGTTTTCAAAATAATGGTTTTAATAGGTTGAAGTCACATCGATGATATTTAGAGATGTTTGATGATGTCAGGAAAATATTTACCTTTTTTTATTAACTGCACCAAGTTTTGATATCAGGTCTATATTAAAGGCCAAGATTCTACTTTCAGATATAGCAAAGTCTTTATTTATAGGAAAGATACCTCTTCTAGTCTTGCCTTCCTCCATTTTAAGTTTCACACTACAGCCAAAATGTCTTTTCAGAGGTCATTCTGAAATGCTCAAAGAACATTTTCAAAAGTACTTTGTTGCGTGAACAGCACAAGTTGCAAATGCAAATGGTTTAGGCAGAGCATATGTTGTCACGGGTTATGTGCAAGACAATATAAGTAGTGGGGACTGCGGTAAACTAAAAACAGCATGTCCTGTTAGGAAAGGTCAGCTGCCACTCGATTCCAGAGGTTTTTGTTTCTTGGTGAAACCTGGTTCTAAAATGGGAAGATATTATTATTCCTTAAAAGAAGCTAGAAATCTATTTTTTTATGTAAAGTATCCCAAATTTTGAATGATGGCAACTAATTCGTTCAAAAGGCATACTCCAAAAAAAGCCTGGCAACGGCCAATCTTGGTGTTTGGACCACTTATGAGAAAGTGCTATGCAGATATCAGACGAGATGAAGATGGAGGTGATGAATGGCATTTCAAGGTTCGCTAAACAACGCTCGAAAATAACTGCATTTCAGCAATCTGAGGAATGGCGACCTCGATGCATTCTCCCAAAGCTCAGCTCACCTCTCCAGGGTGGCCTCTGCTGATTGCAGGGATTAGTGGTGGCATTTAACCCCTAGAGCAGCAGTCACTGTGCTCTGAGCCACAGGCTCAGCGAGCGCATCCTCAGAGGTGCAGGAGCCGGGTGGGTCTCTTTGCTTGAAGGTCATGTTCCTCAACCAGGATGTGGGATGCTTAGGGAGAAGAATGGGAAACGAATGGCCCAGTAGCAAACAGGATATTACTGGGGGGGAAAATGAATGAAAAGGGTGGAACATCAGGATGACATTTACTTTTATCAAATGCTTTTAAAATCCAGTCTGCTGCCTTCATTTTCATCCCAGTGAACCCCATGCTATGCAATGTAAACATCTCTCAGGCCAAGAGGCTCTGGTTAGGCTTCCTGAAGGATCAGCACAGCTGAGAAGTGCTGGCCTCTGAATGAATTTATGAGACGGCGTTAGCATGATTGCTTCGGTGACATGCAGGGAAGGCCACATGAGGCCGTGGATCCAGATGAGAGCTTCTCATAGAAGGCGAGGATGCAGACCACCAGCCACATGGCTTCGGGCACCTGGACTCTCCGAGGCTGTTCCTTGTCATCCGGGAATCTGTCCTCCTGGTAGCGGGGGAAAATGCTTTTCTCCTGAATTTTTTTGCTTTCATCTGAACCTTTTTTACTTGGCAAAGAGGTGGGAGGCTGCTTTAGTCTTATTTGTCCATCACCTGATCCTCTCTCCCCGCCTTTATAACACACACACATGCACATACACTCACACACACACTCACATATTCGCTCACATATGCACTCAAACCTTCACACATCCCTAAATTCTCATCTCGCCCCCCCCCCCCACCCCCCAGTGCTGGGAGGGGTCCTCTTGGGCAGTGCTAGCAATAGGTTTTGGGAACAGGAAAAAAGAAAGAAAAGATAAGCACCTTCTCAACCCAAATTACAATTCTCATCAGGTTTACAGTTAATCCTTTAGAGTCATTGTGTTTTTACTTAAAAATAACTTTCACCGGGAGGAACGCCTTTGGCTGTGCTCCCGACTCTAAGAATCTCTGCTGGCACTTCATACTGGTTGGCTTGTTCGCTCATTTCATTGCTATTTCTCGAACCTCTTCTCGGGAGCAGGCGGGCACAGCTCCAACCGGTGGGAACAACAACAAAAGACAGAAACACCCACCTTCCTGGCGGATGTAAGTGCATTAGAATAAGAGCAGCGAGGTTGTTGGCAGGGGGCAAATTATCAGCAGGTAGGTGGTTAGAGCAAACACGCATGACTAGCATGATTTGCAATTTAAGTGCACAAACACTATTTTCCGTAACAAAGCAGCTTCTCCTCTATTTAAAAAAAAATCACAATCTTAAAAACAACAGAGAAGAACAAAGATGGGTAGGCAAAGACAGAGAACGCATCCCCCCACCTACAATTGATAGTGTTAAGAGATAAACTGAGGCATAGTAGCAATGTTAGGAGTTTGAGCAGATCCATGAGAATCAGGCAGCATCCAATGGAGCAGGTGGATGTCAAGGAGCTCCGAGGAGCTGTACAAAAGGAAAGACTTTCATAGGCAGCAGCACAGGACGCCATAGGAGGCAGAACAGCAGAGTGGCTGTTACTTTTCTTGAGGGGATGGCAGGGTCCGTGAGCATATTACCTCTCTAGTGCTGACCAAGCAATTCCTGACGGACTGGTTTAAACTTTCATCTCTGGGAGGGCCAAGAGACTTCAATGAAGTCTCTATGTGCCAAAGCAACTCCATTTTCGTCTTGTCCTGTTTTGTTTTGTTTTAATATATTTTTATTGATTTCGGAGAGGAAGGGAGAGGGAGAAGGACAGAGAGAGAGAGAAACATCAGTGATGGGAGAGAATCAATGATCGGCTGCCCTCTGCATGACCCACACTGGGGATGGAGCCCACAACCCGGGCATGTGTCCTGACTGGGAGTGGAACCTTGACCTCCTGGTTCATAGATTGACCCTCAACCACTGAGCCACTCCGGCAGGACTGTTGTCCTGTTTTTAACCCTAGGCTTGCCACCTGGGGAGGGTCCCTTTTTCACCTTTCAGTACCTTCTTTGTAAAATGGGGTCAGTTCGTAATCACAGAATAGAGCTACGATGGAATGTAGGTAACATGCTCTCAGGCAAAAGCATTTTGTCCACTGGAAATCACTATAGAGCAAGTTATTAACTCTGAGGGGAGCTGGGGACAGCTGACGTCCCTCCTGGACTGGCGGACTTAGGAGAGGAATTGGCAAGAGGGGATGCGCTCAGCCACCAACTGGCACCCTGCTGCAGCCATTCACGGAGTGTGCCCCCACCCCATTGCCGCCCCCTCCCCATTCCAGTTCTCATGTCCTCTGGGGGCAGATCAGCAAGGGGGGGGCTAAGTAGACATCAGGGAATGAGCTGTCCTCTCATTCTTGCAAACATCCCATTGTAATGAGAAAGTCTCTTGGGGCCTCTCACTTGCCTAGCCTCTCTCCATGGATGCTGCTCTCCCCCAGTGACAGACTCCCTCCCTCTTCTGGTATAATCTTAGTAGGGGCTGGGATGCCCTGGGAGGTCAGCTTGATTCTGAGGATTGTCTGTGAGCCTGCCGTGGTAGGCTGTAGGTAGATGTTGTCAGCTCTCTGGACTAAGAAAGGGTCTTCAGTAGCTTTGTTCTTGGCTTAGAGCCTTCACCACAGTCCTAGACATCAAGAAAAATTCCACTTGACATTCTATAGCACAGCCAACCTGCTCCGTTCTCTGCCACAGCGCTCAAATCGCGACCCCTGGTGGTGCAATGACTGAAGTGCAGTCCAGAATCCCACAGATAACTAGCAGGTAGTTCACAGGTATATAGATAGACCTTTCTGGTAGTTTTAATGAGCAAAGATATCCAGTTTTATTTACACTTTATGCTATTGGATAAAGAATAAACTTTTCTTTAAAAAGGTTGTTTTTTATTTTAAACCCGAGAGGAAAATCTTGTTTCAGAAACAAGATTTTCGGTGCAAATTTGTTGTGAATGGTAAACGGGTAATGCAAGATCTGTTTGGTTATTTTAATTAATTATTTAAAAGCCTGTAGCTACGGAAACTGAGACTTCCCCAAGATCACCCAGCTGGACACGCCCATGGCCAGGGAAGGTCAGATTTTAAGACTCCACCACAGTTGGCCTCAGAGTCACTGTTGTACTTCCTAAAACCTGTGCAGATCATCCTGCCCCTGCCCCTGCCCCCTAACCTGGTGGTTTGACTGCATGGTAAGTGTACCCCAAACTGTGCTTGAGTGTAACAGACCTCTGTGATCAACACAAGGCATCAGGTGGCATTCTTTAAAGTTTGTGTAATGGTATGTTAATTAGTTTAGTGGGAATCTCTGTCTGGAACAGGGAAGCCAATTGTCAAAATACCCCTTTTACAAAAATGCAAAATTCCTGACATGAGACAGGAATACAGCGATGCTGGGTCCACTGGATTTCAACAGAAGACATACTTGCTTTTGGAGCTGGTTAAAAAGTGAAGCACTGTCCCTGTTCACAGGCAGAGGGGGACAGTTTCCGACCTTCTGCACCCAGGGGGTTTAACTGTGGGGTCACTTCTATGTCTGCATTGTTGGGGAACTTGTTGGGGGAGACACCAACTTGTATATTTAATGACAGAACCATTTTTTAAAAAATGTTTTGATATCTGGTTTATTAACTTGTAGCCAACATATATGCAAATTCTTTTTGGATTGTTGCAGGGTGGGGGGATAGTAAAAAAGATTGATTGGAGGGAACAGTTTTTCTAATTGCATCTGCATGGGGCAAAAGCAATCATTTTGTTAAAAGATTTTTCTGCAAAAAGAAAAAGATGGAAGGAGTTTATGCATTTTTCAGACATGCCAGAGACCCGGAGACGTCTGGTTTCATTGCGGGTGAAAACAAGAAAGCACCTCCACAGACTCTAGAAAGCCAATTATTTCAGGACAATGTGACTGACCATCTTAGTGTGTCTGAGTTCCAAAACCACACCAGTAACATCTTTAATGCCCTGCTCTGTGAGGTCCCTACATAATTCTCTCTTGCAGAGAGACCTAGCCTAGGGATGGTTTTATAGGCTCACTTTCAGGACATCTTCCTTTGCTTTGCTTGGTTGATACTAAGCCTCCATGGCCGTAGATTCTTTCTATTATGTATGTTGGTCAGGATCTGTCTTCTTTTTAAAAAAATATTTTTATTGATTTCAGAGAGGAAGGGAGAGGGCGATAGAAATATCAATAATGAGAGCGAATCACTGATTGGTTGCCTCCTGCATGCCCAATACTGGAGATCATGCCCTGACCAGGAATTGAACCATAACCACTGAGCAACACCGGCCAGGCAGGGGCTGTCTTCTGTAGCCACCACACTGTGCCTTCTACAGGAAGCATGCCACTGACCGCAGGGCAAGGCCTGGTCCTTTAAAAGAGAGCTGTCTTAGTCTGCTCAGGCTGCTGTAACAAAATATCACAGACCGAGTGACCTAAACAACAGAAATCCATTTCCTCACAGTTCTGGTGACCAAAGTCTGCAATGGACTGCATGTTTGTGTCACCCCAAGTTTATATGTTGATGCCCAAATCCTAAGGTGATGGTATTTGGAGGGGGGCTTTTGGAGGTAATTAGGTCATGAAGGTGGAGGCCTCCTGCGTGGGATTAGAGCCCTTAGAAGAAGAGGCCAGAGAGCTAGCTAGCTCTCTTCCCACCATGCAAGAAGGAGATAATAAGAAGTAAGCAACCTGCAACCAGCCCAGAAGAAAGTCCTCATCCGACCTTGCTGGCCTCAAGATCTTCCAGCCCCCAGGGATAAATTTCTCTCCTGTAATAAGACACCCAGTCTAGGGCACTTTGTTCTAACAGCCCAAACTCAGATAAAGCCCAAGACCAAGGTCCCAGAAAATTCAACTCTGGTGAGAGCTCTCTTCCTGGTTTGCAGGTATATGCTTCCTTCTGTGTTCTTACAAGGAGAGAGAGAGAGAGAGAGAGAGAGAGAGAGAGAGAGAGAGAGAGAGAGAGAGCTCTTCCTCTTCTTATAAGGGCACTAGTTCTATCAGGTTGGAGACACTTATAACCTCATTTAACCTTAATCACTTTCCTAAAAGTCTCCAAACACCATCATACCTGGGGTTAGGGCTTTAACATGAATTTTGGGAGTACACAGCTCAGTCCATAAGAATTCTTGTGTGGAACACCCATAAGAATTAATGTCTGCCCCTGCCTTGTGGGCTTCAGCACGGATGTCTTCAAGTCTCGTGTGGCTTGATCCATTCTGGGATTCACCTCCTGGACTTTTACAACAGGCTCTACCCACAAATCAACTGTATTTCCTCACCTGTCTGCTTGCACACATTGCTTCCTGTACGGCTTCCGTTCCCCCTCCTCCTTCCTGGGCCGGTGTCAGAGCTGCCTGCCATGGGCATCTTGCTGCAGAAACAGGAAGGATGAATCCATTCCAGCCCTTTCCGCTTCTGCAGAGTACAAGACAGATTGCGAGGATCTGTGTCAAAGACCCAACCTTGGGAGAAAACTCAGACTTGAAGTTTCCAGAGCCCGGAATGTAGCTCTCGCTATTCAGCAAATATCATGGGAAGTGCCAGGCTAGGCCTGAGAAAGATGTAGTCTCTACTTTCACCATGGATAGGGCCCCTTTAAATCTGCAACAAACTGTCTAACAAGAAAACCCCGGAGCGTTTTATCAAAAGGTGGACTTTGATAGAAAAATATTTGCAAATAAATCTAACCCTCTTGGAAACTCCAAATCCCCTTCTGTTTGTGGCGATGCATTTATTCAGTCTTATACCCATTCAGCTCATCACACAGGGAGCCGAGGTGGCTGAAGGGACCAGGCAGGGGAGCCTGGAAGGACAGACAGACAGGGCTCGGGTTAGGAAGGCCTGTGTTTCATGGCTAAGACTTCCTTCTGCAGGAAAGGGAGAGACCGGGGCAGAGGGGATGGTTCATGTGATTCTGATGTTGTTGAGCCCAAGGACGTGGGCCCTGGGGGCAAGGGAGACCTTCAGAGGGACCCCTGGCTTTTGGCCTGTGAGCCGGGGGGCCTTCTCTGAGAAAGGGGATGCAGATGCCAGAGCTTGTCTCCAGGAGTGGGGGGAAGGTTTTGCTTTCGAGTATGGATCTGAGGTGCCCAGGCACACGTAAGTGGGGGTTCTTGGAGTCTGTGTCCGCTGAGGCTGGTGCTCTGGAAAGAGGTTCTTCCTTCTCATTCTCTGCTTCTTTGGTTCCAACTTCTGTATGGAAGTCTTTCTCCTTCCTGGTTCTCAGGTCATCCCTAAAGTCCTTCCAGGAGGGCTCCCTCCATGGGCTACCCCTTTTATCCATGAGATCTGCTTCTGGCTTTGGCCCTCAAGCATAACTATTGTGTCCCCACTGCTGTCCTGCCCAGACCGGCCTGGTGCTCCCTTTCCGTGTGCTCAGGCAGGACTCGGCTTGCCTGTCCCAGGCTGGTTCTGCTTCGGGTTGGAGGATGGCTGCATCTGGTCACTTTCTGGTTACCGATCCGCTGCCATACTGTGGGGTCCTGAGCTCTTCCAGGCCCAGACCTTTCCTGGGCATGTTTAGAAACTGAGGAAGCAGGGAGAAAGTGTTAGGTCTGATCAAATAATAGAATTGATATCCCCTCCCCCTGGGAAAGTGACCTTCAGATCATTTCCTAACTGATAGTCCCTTTCGCTTAGAACACATTCCATTTGCTAAGCCCAGTAACTTTCTCCTTCGGACTTGCCCAGGATCTGTACTTGCTCAGAGAACTCATGGGTGAAAAAGCTCTGATTACCCCTCCCCCTGGGTATACGGTGCTGGAGTCACTTTATAATTTTTCACTACTTTCTGCCTCATGGGTTCCTCCTTTGGTGACCCTAACAGAGAGCACAAGGACATCGCCATCACAAGGCCTTTTTGGGAAGCAGACCCTGGAAAAGTCATAAGCACATGGTAAAAACCAAGGCACAGGAGCTCAGGGGCCTTTTCTAGCAGGGGGACAGCACAGGGACAAGGCTGGGCCTTTCAGGGGACACATCTTGCCCTCTTCCTCATTTTGTCAGACTCAGATTTGAGAGCCCCTCATTTCAGGCAGGATAAGAGGCCCTGATTTTGAATCGCTAGAATAGTAATTAAAAATGTAACAGCTAATCCCTGGCCAGTGTGGCTCAGTTCGTTGAGTGTCGTCCCAAAGGTCCTCAGTTTGACTCCCTGTCAGAGCACATTCCTGAGTTATAGGCTTGATCCCCAGTAGGGAGTGTGCAGGAGGCAGCCAATCCATGTTTCTCTGTCTCTCTCTCCCTCTCCCATCTTCTTTCTCTAAAATCAGTAAAAACCTATTTAAAAAATAGAAATAGATGCCAATTAAAAAAAAATTTAAGGCCGAAGCCGGTTTGGCTCAGTGATAGAGCGTCGGTCTGCGGACTGAAGGGTCCCGGGTTCGATTCCGGCCAAGGGCATGTACATTGGTTGCGGGCACATCCCCGGCAGGGGGTGTGCAAGAGGCAGCTGGTCGATGTTTCTCTGTCATCGACGTTTCTAGCTCTCTATCTCTCTCCCTTCCTCTCTGTAAAATATCAATAAAATATATTTTAAAAAATAAAAAAAATAAAATAAATTTAAGTAACAGCCAATATTTATTGATTACTTAACTATGTGCCAGGCACTAAGCGCATTGTATGTATTACTTCATTGAATCCTCACAACAGTGCTACGAGGCACATTCTGTTAAGATGAAGACATAATGCTTCATCGTAAGGCCAGTTAATGATTTGTCTAGGCATCGCACAGTTGGGCAGTGGTGGAGCTGGGCCCCAACCTGGCTACCCAGCTTGGGTTTTGTTATGTGGACTGGGCTAGATTTCATTTCCTCCCCTAGACAAGTCCCCTGGTTTATTTAGGTGTAGGTGTACCATCTAGTGGTGTAAAATGAGAAATGCATGTTATTTTTAGAAGTGGCTCCAAGTTGTGATTCGAGTAGCCAGTCTCTGCTCCCTGAAGGATAACTGACTGAAAATCCTGCAGTAGAATCTTCCCCCAAAGATCTGTTTTAGTGATAGGAAACCATTAAAATTATTTCTCAAAATAATATGTGTGTTTTAAAAGACAAGCAAAATTACAATATTAATTTTAAGTCAGACTTGGGACAGAATTAAGTGTGTGTGTGTGTGTGTGTGTGTGTGTGTTTATTATCTGCTCAGTGCAGAGTATTCAGGGCATCTTGCATTAAAACACATGAACCTTGTAAGAATATTTTATAGTTTTGTCATGGGTTAAATATTACCCAATTTTCTTTTCAAAAATAATCAGTGCAATTCTGTAAGATGAATATTTTTATTCTATTTGTAGAGCTAAAGAAATTGAGCCAGATAAATTTGCCCCATGTTATACAGTTAAAACTCAACCCAAGGCTGTCTAACTCTTTTTTGGCCTCCTGGCCTTGTCACATGATGTTGCTAACTGAAAAGATCCATTGGTGAGTAATTTCAGTAATGTAACCACATCTATCTATGTCGGTCATCTATCTGTCTGTAATGTCCTATAAGATTTGACATGATCATAGGCAGACTATGAAAAATGATATTAACAACTTGAGTTACATTTAACCTACATAAATACGACAAGTTTGCCGTACAAAAGTAGAATGGAAGTGGATTCTGCTGCTTTTAACACTGCTTCTTGTAATGACAAATGAAAGACTCCTCAAACTATGGCTGGGCGAGAGCTCCCGGCCGTTCCCAGCACCTCACACCTGGAATGTGACAGTTCTCGCTGTGTTCCCCGCCACCTCATACATCACTGCTCAAGTCATCTCTGCAGGCCGCTGCTTTCTCTCTCCCCATGCCTGTGCATTTTTTTTCCTATTCCCTTTCCAAGCTTTCTTCTCTCGAGCCCCACTTGGAGCCCAAATAAAACCGTCTAGGGCCCCGGAACTAAGGCGATGATGATGGTGGGGTCACACCTCCTTCATCACTCACCTTACAGGATTCCAAGGAAAACATCACTCATCTAGAGACGACGGGAGTTACTTCTAGGCTGAACTGAAAACAGCCCCTTTTTAGAATTGTGTTTTTGCAAAACTGCAAACCAACTTGGCAACGTTTCTTGCTTCTCCTTCTCCGGGGCCTCTGCTTTGCTCCTGCCATAAACACGTACTTCGTTCGCTGCTTGGGTCATGGGCCTTCGTTTGCCAGGGCCTCACTCAGACCTTCTCCCTCCTGCTCTGCTCCTCCACCCTCAGCCCCACTCTCGCCCTGACTAACGGTCCCCTGGTCTCCAGGACAAGCTTATGCTTGGCTCTCACTGCAGATGGCCACTGCCTCTCTCCCCGGAGCCAAATACCAGCAAAGGCCCAGCCCAAGCCATACCTCCTCCGAGGACAGAGACATTTTATTTATTTTTTAACCCACGTTGGCACTGCCAGAATCAACATGTGTTCTGTTTTTGCTCATCAATAACTGAAAATTAGGAAAAACCAGGTAGCTGTCTGTAACACTTTTTAAGACCTCTTTTGAAACAGCTCGTTTTAGAGACCTTCTGATGTGAAGGACATAGACATTGGAAATATTGCTAGCAGGGGTGGGCAAACTTTTTGACTCGAGGGCCACAATGGGTTCTTAAACTGGACCGGAGGGCCGGAACAAAAGCAACCTGACCATGCTGGCACTCTCATCTTGGGCTGCTGGTGAAGGAGCGGAGGGGAGAGCAAGAGAACCCTCCGCTCTTTCAGCTCCGTGGGCCAGATAGAACAGCCAAACGGGCCGGATCCGGCCCTCGGGCCGTAGTTTGCCCACGGCTGTAGGCGAAACCTAATTTAAAAAATCACCAAAGATTTTATTTGAACTCTCCTTAGAAGATGCATGGCTTGGGAGGGCAATATGCTTTAGATTGGTAGCACTTGGCAGAGCTTCCTGTAGGGAACATTGTTGACTCATGTACAATGAATAATTTCTACATTGAAATTTATGTCTCACTGATCTGATGTTTCTATCTGCTCAGACGCTTTAGCGTACATTAAAAAGAAACATGTTGGCATAAAAAGAAATATTTTTCATCTAGCGTTTTTACCAGGAGCACATTATTGCTTTTTTAAAACAAAAAAGCTAATTATTTTACATTTACAACAGAATCATTCACATTATAAAGCATCAAAAATTTATTTCAAAAGAATGAAACATGATTGGTTGATGGCATACACTATATGTTCTAGCTTAGGAATTTTCTGAGTTAATGGAAAGGCCATTTTTCTTCCTTCATTTCTTCCCACAAACACAGAGATTCTTTGCTAGGTAGGGGGGCAGTTTCTTTTCTTTTTTTAAAAAAATATATCTTATTGATTTTTTACAGAGAAGAAGAGAGAGGGGTAGAGAGTTAGAAACATAAATGAGAGAGAATCATTAATCAGCTGCCTCTTGCACAACCCCTACTGGGGATGTACTCGCAACCAAGGTACATGCCCTTAACCGGAATCGAACCCAGGACCTTTCAGTCCAAAGGCTGATGCTCTATCCATTGATCCAAACTGGTTTTGGCAAGGGGGGCAGTTTCTTATACTTAAGAAATGTTGATGTGACATTCCTGCCCTTCCAAATCTTTATGATTGGATTTTCAGTTTCTGTCATAGAGGCTTGTCACCTGATGCCAGGAATTGATCAACAGTGTTGGCTGTAAAAAAAAAAAAAAAAAAAGGAAAAAGAAAAAGAAAAAAAGAAAAAAAGAAAAAAAGAAACCTAATCTGTCTTGGTTAAGTTTTGAGCAGGGGAGTGACAATCTGATTTATATTAGGATTATTCTGATTGCTGGATTGAAAACAGTCCTGGGAGCCCTAGCTGATTTGGCTAAGTGGAGAGAGCATTGGCCTGAAGGGTTCCAGGTTCGATTCCCATCAAGGGCAAGTGCCCCGGCTCTGGGCTTGATGCCCAGTAGGATACGTGCAGGAGGCAGCCAATCAATGATTCTCATCATTGATGTTTCTATCGCTCTCTCCCTTTCCCTTCCTCTCTGAAATCACACACACACACACACACACACACACACACACACACACACGTGCATATTCTTAAAGAAAGAAAGGAAATAATTCTGGGGAGCTGGGCTGGGGGCAGGTTGATTACTTGACCCTTGCAGGAATCCAGGAGAGATGGCCGTCATGCAGACAGTGGGGGTGTGGAGGCATGGCTGCATCTAGATCTATTTTCTACATAGAGTTCCCTCAGTTTGCTGATGGATTGGATAGGAGGTCCCTGAGAGGAGAGGAGCCATAACGACCTCAGGCTTTCGGCCTGAGTGTCTCGAGAATGGAATTGCCATCAGCCGAGAAATAGAAGACTGTGGATGAAGTAGTTTTGGAGGGAATAAATAAATGTGGCCATGTCTTGTAATTTATCAATTGCTGTAAAAGTGTCAGTCTATAGAGTCAGTCTGTAATTTAGCATGTATTTAATACAGAGTGTTGCTTTTGGTCCAATTTATTCTTATGTGAATTTCTTGGTTTCTCATGATCAAATCATACCTGAATATGCCCACGTCACACCTGTCTCCCCCTAACCCTCCACCCTGCCCTGGCTCAAACATGGTGCCGAGGTAAAGATTGTTTCAAAGATGGGAATCTCTAGGTTGGCATTTGTTGACAAGTGATAAAACCTGCCATCTTCTTGGCTCATGAAATCACTTTAAAAAAGCAAAACGCGCTGTCACCAGTTTGCCTCAACAGTCATCGGTAACACAAGATGTTTATTGAGAGTGGGGTGCCTTGGGTCCAAGCTGACAGGCTCTGGTTCAATTTTTAAATTTCTATTTCTTGGAGGCATCACAGCAAAAGCTGTGATGTCAAGTATTTTCCCGCTTTCTTGTGTCAAGGGATACATGACATGTAGCACATTAGTGCAGCGACGTGGGATGTGCCCTTTAGCTACTAAGAAGGGGGAAAAATGAAATGTTTCAAAACACCATATTCTTGCTTAAAAGACAAATAACATTCTTTCCAGCATGATGATATAATAGGGACTAGATTCAATCTCCAACATAAAAAAAAATGAAAATCAGATAAAATATATGAAACCAAGGTTTCCAGGCATTGGCTCACAGCCAGTACGGGACTGTGATCCCTGAGAAAATGACAACCTAAGTGATAAGGTGAACTTACAATTGACTGACTTACAGCCCAAGGGCAGTTTCCAGGTTGCAGAGGCCAGAAGTCTGGCTGATTGAAGAGACAGAAATTGGAATTCGGGGAGAATATGTGTCTAGAATTTTGGGAACAGAATTCCAGAGAAGGGAGAGCTACCCTGAGAGTTCTGGAGACCTGTAAATGGGTCTTCTCCAGTCTTTGGCTGTGTCCCGATCTGCACATGCATGAGAAGAAATTCTCCAGGGTGGAGGTCAGGCAAAGACCCTCAGACATCATAAGTCAAACATTTTCCAGAGTTCACACCGGGCTGGGAATAGCTCGTATTTCTGTCAGCCAGGTGGAGAGTTCTTGTAACACCTGGGCATTGAGTAGAGTTTTAAAGAAGGGCATTAGACCAATAGTTTCTAGAGACCAATAGTTTCTCCTAATCGATCCTGATGAACATTGAAAGCAACTTTCAGAAGGATAAAACTGCTCCTAGGTATGTCAACTGAATGCCAGAATGAGTCCAATACTCTTTAACAAAACCCAGGACCGACCCCAAAATGTCAAGTTCATAATATTCAGCATTCAATCCAAATTAGCAGGCTTATTCATATCCCAGGGCTGCCATACCAAAGGGACACAAACGTGGTAGTTTGCAAACACAGAAATGGACTCTCTTACAGTTCTGGAGGCTCAAAGTAGAAAAGCATGATGTCAGCAGGGCCGTGCTCCCTCTGAGACTCTGGGTGGAATTCTTCCTTATCTCTTCCTAGCTGACCATCCTTCTCGTTCCTTGGCCTGTAGCTATATTATTCCAGTCTCTGCCTGTCACTACATCTCCTTAGGCCCTGTCCTCTCCTCCTCTTATAAGGGTACCAGTCATAGTGGATGAAGGGCCCACCTCCTGCAGTATGACCTTATCTTAACTAATTACATCGGCAGCAGTCCTATTTCTAAGTAAGGCCACATTCTGAGGTACCATGGACTAGGACTTCAATGTTTCTTTTTTGGGAGAAAAAATTCAACCTATAACAAGGTACACAAAGTAGCCGGAAAATAGACCTCTAAACAAGAAAAAAAAAATCAATCAGAAAAGGCTGAGATGATGGGATTAGCAGACACAGATACTATAACAACTATAATAAAAATGTTCCATATGTTTCATTTGGGATACTTTTTATTAATATGTGTTCTTTAAAAAAAATATTTTATTGATATTTCAGAGAGGAAGGGAGAGAGATAGAGAGCCAGAAACGGCGATGAGAGAGAAACATCGACCAGCCGCCTCCTGCACACCCCCTCCTGGGAATGTGCCCACAACCAATGTATATGCCCTTGACCGGAATCGAACCCGGGACCTTTCAGTTCCCAGACCGACGCTCTATCCACTGAGCCAAACCAGTCCCAGCTAATATGTGTTCTTTTGAATTATTTTTAATATAATTCCATTTAATCTCTGTAATAGCATAAAGGACTGAGGTAAATACGTAAATCAGAGGGTACCCCTTAAAACCACTTTGTGGATGTGAGTCACAGAAGTTTTCAGAACGGCTTCCTCATCTCTGAAATGAAAATAACACTTACCTCACAGATAAGTTGTGATAATTAAATGAAATTTTTTGTAAATTACTTGCTATATAACCAACCGTTCATAAAATTGTAGCAATTACTATTGTTAATAAAACTGTAAGCACTGACAAAAGCAATTACAAGTGAAATTAGTACCGACCTATGATGGACGATGCTAAACACAGTATAATTATAAGGGCTTTGATTTATTGCTCTTAGTCAGAACTTTACTCATTCAGACAAGTTGGAATAGGGAAAAAGTCAAAGCTACCTGAGTGAGCAGTCTTAATTACAGAATATTTTTAAGTCATGGTTTTTGATTACTTCTAAGTGCATGCAGTAATTAGAACCAGGCTGCAAAGTTTTCCCTAGTATCTATCCTTAAGGGACTGGCTTTAATGATTACATAAAATACTCTTTCATTAGCACAACAAGGCTTTCAGTTGCTATAATATGGTTCCTTTTCTCAAGCATTTTGTTTTTCTTTCATGGCAATATAAATCCTGTTGGAATGAATTATTTTTTACCAAGTAGATTTTGATTTATTTCAGAGAGAAAGGGAGAGGGAGAGATAGAAACATCAAGGATGGGAGACAATCATTGATTGGCTGCCCCCTCACACTGGGGGTAGAGCCAGCAACCCAGGCATGTGCCCTGAGCAGGAACTGAACCATGGCCTCCTGGTTAATAGGAAACGCTCCACCGCTGAGCCACGCTGGCGGGGCTAGTTGGAATTATTTGAACAACAACCATGTGGCACGTTCTTCATAGATTCAGGCACCAGCCACAGGCACCAGCCGTGGCTGAATCCTGGAGCTCTCCTATGAGTGTCTAACCTCTGGTAACATCACTTCTTTTCTGTTGCCGGTCCACCCCTTCCTTTTCACCCCCCCCCCCTTCCCGCCACCCCTCTAGCACACACACCATAGTGGTAGTTGCTACCTGCAGTCACTAACCTCTGGGTTACCTTGGTATGTTATATTGTGCTCTTTCACTGTTGCAGCAACCATAAAACCAAGTCCCTGAATTAGATCCCCTCTGTGTGTTTTTTTTTTGTGTGTGTGTGTTTTAAAATATATTTGTGTTGATTTTTTACAGAGAGGAAAGAAGATGGATAAAGAGTTAGAAACATCATTGAGAACGAAACATGGATTAGCTGCCTCCTGCAGGGCCCCTACTGGGGATCGAGCTCACAACCAAGGTCCATGCCCTCTACCGGAACTGAACCCAGGATCTTTCTATCCACTGAGCCAAACTGGTTAGGACCCTTCTATTTTATCAGGGTAAAAGGAGACATATGTAATAAAAAAAATACCTAGCATAACTATTCTCTTCAATAGACCCCAGCAGTTACCACCCCTGAAGAAACAGCTAGAACTCATCAGAGAAATACCAAAGGTAGAGCAGAGGGTCAGGAACTAGAGGAAAGAGTTGGGTAATGTGGGAAGAAGGAAGGGGGTGCGATTTTGAGGGCAATCAAACTAACTCAGCAGATGATTCCGCTTTGTCAGGGGGTTTTGTCATAACAGCATGCCTCCTAGCATTTTCCTGCTCTCCAGCTGAGGAGCCTTGCTGAAGAGCCTCCACAAATTTTTTAAATTTGCAAAATGTAAGGATTAGATTAGATGAATTCTATGCTTCCTTTCCGCTCTAAGTTTCTTTTAAAATAGTTGACACATTTGCCCAAGGCCAGTTCAGAAAAGCTATTGTTTTCCCCCCTCTGGGCTAAGTGAAGTCGGGATTAAGACAGCAGAAGGATTTGGCTTCCTGGCGTGCATGGCCTCCTGGACAGGTGACAGAGAGGTGAGGCCGAGTCCCTGTCAGGTTCAGAGTAGACTGCGTAGCCAGGGGAAGCAGCACCTGTCAGACCCGGGGAAAAGCATGGCCACAGAGCACTCCCATGTTGCAGAGCAAGCGAGAAACCTGTCAGTACGACTGCGTTTGAAAGGAGGTCTCTCAGAAAGTGTGGCAGCAGATGAAAATATAACCAGAAAACTATTTAAGTTGCTGGGAATATAAATAAATAGCTGCTGGGCTGGATTCCTGTATGTGGCATAATCCAAACGACTATGTATTTGTCTTCCCAAACGTAAAACGTGATGCCTTTTCTGAGTAAGTTTTAAAAGCAGGAATAAGGTCGATTCCTTTTTACCACTTTGCAAAAAAGCAACCTTCTTTATTGTTGAAAGTATTACATATGTTCTCCTTTCCCCCCCGCATTGACCCCTTTGAACCAGCCCTAACCCAAGCCTTCACCCCCTGTTGTCTGTGTCCATGGGTTATGCATACAGTATCTGCATACAAGTTCTTTGGTTGATCTCTTCCCACTCATGCCTTCCCTCTGAGATCTGACAGTCTGTCTATTGTTTTTCGTGGCAGCCAGGTCTTCTTGATATTAATACGGGAAGAGGCTTTGCATTTGTTCCTTTGAATTGTTGGGAGGTGTGCATCCTAGAATTCCCTTGGGGGGTGGGGGTCTTCTGGCAAAACCTGTTTTGTGAGGCGACCTAATATCAGTCCTACACCTTCAGCAGGTGCAGATGATGCCATTAGAAGCTGCAGGGATCTGGGACTGCAAAACACATCATTTGCAATTAGCTTGAGGTTAGCTCAGCTGCCTGGCCTTCAGGTTGCCAGTGAACAGGAAAAAGTGAGCATCTGCTGGATAAGGAACACCTGGGATGGTGGTGGCGTCCTGGGAATTGGTTAGTTGAACAGTGAATCGTTCCGGTGTGGGTCACATGCTGCTGGTGTTTAACTTCCATGGGCCTAACACATGCAGAGGATTTGCAGCTGTTCTTTCAAGATCATATTGAGGTGTGCTGAGAGAGTTACTGTCCATTTTCAGCTTGTACTACCTACTGAGCCAACCCACCCTTATACTGTGGTCATCAGCTGCTTATCAGCTATTCCCCAAGAGCCATAGGTTTGCATTGGGGGGATGGCAAAGTGTTTGACAAGAGGATCTGAGTGACCTGCTCATGAGCTTCCTCATGTCCTCTCATCCTGCTCATTAAAAAAATACATATATTTTATTGAGTTTTTACAGAGAGGAAGGGAGAGGGATAGAGAGTTAGAAATATCGATGAGAGAGAAACATTGATCAGCTGCCTCCTGCACACCCCTTACTGGGGATGTGCCCGCAACCAAGGTACATGCCCTTGACCGGAATCGAACCTGGCACCTTTCAGTCCCCAGGCCAACGCTCTATCCACTGAGCCAAACCGGTTAGAGCTCATCTGCTCATTTTGATCCCAGAGATACCATTTCCATCTTGTGAAGAATTGCTGCTGGGCCCACTCAACATCAAGACGTGGTGGGTCTGATGGACCAAGCGTGTGCTGAGCAGTTCTGGAGGCATGGCTGCTCGGTGGCCCATGGCCAAGCGGACCATCTCAGGGCCTCCAGAGCAAATGCGGATTCCTCCCTGCCTATGGCATGGCCTGGTTCCAAACTCCCAGGGCCTGTGTTGTCATCCTCCACTGGGGCTCATTATACAGTATACTCCACACACCATCTTTTCCCAGC
The DNA here is from genome assembly GCA_963924515.1 of Vespertilio murinus. Lineage (NCBI taxonomy): Eukaryota > Metazoa > Chordata > Mammalia > Chiroptera > Vespertilionidae > Vespertilio > Vespertilio murinus. The sequence goes on from OZ004706.1 coordinate 183,043,591, forward strand.
ACCAATACATCTATTACCATGGGGTCCGCTTGCTTAGGGGTCCAGATGGCAGGGATGCTTGTGCCACCACAGGGTCTGCTGCAGAGCTCTCTGCCCCCTGGGCCCCTCAAGGCTGGCAGTCTTCTGTGCCATCTGGTACAGAGGTGCGGCAGCATTCCCAGGTGTGCACTATGCTGCCTTCAGAACCTGAATGCATTGAGCTTCCTACTTTGGAGACAATTTACTGTCATTCCTCTCACTTCTGGACGCTAAAGGTTTTACTGATGCAGCCCTTTGGGTCGTCATAAGACTTCTCTTTACCTCACAGAGCATGCGAGTCTTACCAAGGCCTCCAGCCTGCTAGACTTCCTACCATACAGCTTAGCTAGCATAATGTGACTTGTGTAATGAATTAATGTGCTTCACTGTGAGACATAGAAATAATCCAAATACCACTGGCCTATATTATGACCAGTGAGAGGGGAGTTAACAGAGCTCTGGGACAAATTATAATTGTATAGTGCTATCCCTACCATGCAAATGTGATCCATTTTTCTGATTCTAATAGAGAAGAACATAAACGCCAAATCAATGACCACATACCATGTACCTGAGGCTGTGCTAATCGGCTCTAGAAAAATACCGCATCTGGCACAGTGTCTGCAATTGGGGATTATTATCTGTTGAGTTTTCAACAGTCACTCTAGAACCCCTGTTTTCTGCATGGGCCAGACTAGAGAATTAAAGGAGAAGACCAAGGAGCTCTCCCAATCTCTGGGATGTAATTTTTTAAAAGTTTGGGGGTGGGTAGTTTTAGAGGCTTTAATTTGACCTTCCCTATCCCTATCCCCATGATATCCCTTCTTTCACAGGCTGAAAACCCAAGGTGGGAGTTACACCCCCTGGGTACGACATTGACTAAACATACCAATCCCAGTGATACTTCTGAGAACCAGGCAAACACTCGCTTGGTGGGTTCATAGACCTAATGGGCTCCATCACACCAGAACTCCGTCCCTAAAAGCTCCAGGATGAAGCTTCAGATATCTGGGCATCAGTGTCAACTTGGGCCCTGGGTCTAACACCCCTTCTGTCTAGTCTGAGCAGAAAACAAGCTGTAAACAGTTGTCTATCAGGAAATGCTGCAAACAAAAACAAACAGAACAAAACCCCTTAAATTTTCACAAATTAGGGACATAGAGCGAATGGCAAAAGAATAATACTGACAGTGATGACTGCATGGACAGGAAGGAGAATACTGGAACTGAAGACCAGTATCCAAAAATCTCTGTAAATACAGCATATTCCTGAGGTGGATTCTTTGGGTGGGGGGGGGGTTATATGTAAAAATAAATCTGCTAATAACCAGTAGGAGTGATACCATTGTAATTAGCTAGATATTCATAAAGAGGAAAGGTAGAAAGGGAAGGCAGACTTTATAAGCGTGTGGCCATTTGGGCAGCTTCACCAGGAAGCTGCAACTTTGCACTCCCCAGGGACCCACCAGCCTATTCCCTGCAAAATAGTGGAGGAAGGAATCCCGCCAAGGGAAGATAGATGCATGTGCAGTAAAGTTAGGATGACATAGGGAAGGCACTTGCCTGTTAGTCACATCTGGGAACAGAAATCATTGGCCAGAATGGGCGTGACCACTGCAAGCATGCAAAAATTTGGGAACACATAATCTTTTAAATAACAGAGTTCTTGCTCTCTTGTGCTCTTGGCTCATTCTTGGATTCCTGGAATTTGCCTGAGTTTCCTTCTTAGCCATGTGTACGTGTGGGCCCCACATGCCACGGACTGATGGGCTGCAGCAGGGAAACAAAATTAAACTCACCTGATGCTGTGTTGGACTGTGCAGACATGGAAAGGAAGCTGGACACTGGCTTTTGTTTTAGTTCTATTGAAGCCCCAGCTACCCTTCTTTTATGGAGGGACAAGGGGAAATAGGACTTTGGAAACTCAGGGATTTAATTCCACGGGAATGAAGCTTTCTACCATAGTGCAACCTCCCATGCCAGTCTCATAAAATTCCTTTTCTTGAGATACTGCGAGAAATCCACCCCCACGAGCAAAATGGGAAAATGAGGCATTCTCCCTTTGTCAACAGGAGTACATGGCTATTTTTATTTCAGAAATAAATATCTTCACCTCCCAAAAGGAATCTCAGACATCTATCAAAACAAGACAAATGGCTCATTGGAATAGAATAATTTTGAACTGACAAGCACAGATCCAAGGGAAATGCAGATATGAGCAAGCGACAAGCCATCAGCTACACTTCGCTTTCATCTTTAAGTGTGTGTTGCCCTTGACAGTTTTAATAGCTATTTCTGTCTAAGTTACGGAGCTTTGTGTTGTCTGGCTGCAAGTTAAATTGGCTCCCTGAAAAGGGAATATATGCTAATACTCATGTTCCAACTGCTCTCAAGTAAAGCAGATTAGCCATATTATGCCTCATGTTAGTTTCTGTTCAATAACTATAAATGTTGATCTATTTCTTCAAAAATGTAGTCATCCCATATGTTGCTTTTTGAAAGACTGAAATAATGGCTTTTTTTGGAGATGGCATTAACAGCATTTCTTAATAGACACTTTAAGGTTCATATGCAGAATAAAAGGCTCTTCCGTGTAGAGAGCCAAATGGGAAGACACCTGGACATTCTTTAGATTGTTGCTGACTGGGCCCGGGATATTGGCAGAATCATGTCAGTTGCACTCCCACCCTGGGAGTGCGGAGATGTTCTTAGTTCCTGGCTTGTGTGTGTCCGGGAGGAAGGAGTGGGTGGGCCCTGGGCCCTGTTTTCCTGTGACACCCCCTTGTTAGGTCGGAGTATAAATAGATGTGCTGCGTGACTCAGGAGGTCGTCAGTCTGCCTCTCCAGCAGAGGAGGGTGGCGGCCCTCCCAGCTCCCAGCTTAAAATCTATCTCTGTGTCTTCTTTCTTTATTTCTAATGTTTCTCAATCCCTGGCCGCCTCCTCTTAGAACCAGTTCGTTCATCTCTCTTTCCGTGCGGGACACGGAAAAGGGAGATCACGCCACATCAGGCCCCCGGACTTCAGTATTCCAAATAGACTGTTCAAAACTCTCAGGACTCAGCTCTGGCTTTAGCTGAGCTAGCAGGGGCTGGTTCTGCTGCCCATGACTTTCCTTCACTGAAGTGAGGGCCCTTAGTCCTGGAAGGGACATCAGAAGTCATCTATGTGACAAGAAGATCCCAAACACAACATCAGGCTTACTAGATTCACTTGTAGGTTCACAGACCAATGGACTCCATTACACCATAACCCCCTCCCTAAAAGAGGAAGTCCAGGATGATGCCTCAGATATTTGGGCATCAATGTCAACTTGGACCATGAGTCTAACAGCCCCCTCTGCCTAGCTTGAGCAAATAACCCCTGGGGAACTTAAAGTTGTGTACATCTCAGTCCTTACATGGGCCTTCTAAGTCAGAATATCTGGAAGGGCTGATCTGGGAAATGCTGGTCTGGTCCAACCACCTTGATTTCATCAAGTCTTTATAGTTAGAGTCAGAAGGAAGTGGGTCTTTTTAAAACTTGTTATCTTTAACAGATGGTTGTTGAGCTATTTGTGACTGTCCCTGTATAGAAAGACCAGGCCCACCAGTTTCTCTGTGCCATTCATTTCAATATCCCCCACAGCGCCTCTGCCGCACCGTGTTCAGAGCTACAGTGTCACATTGTGGGCCAGATGAATTAATAAACTTGGGTTTCAGATTTTTTTGTTTACAAAAAAAGAGGGGAAAAATAAACAGCATTTAGACGAGAAGGAGTGGGTTCCTATTTTCTTCTTATGCCTAACATTGGTCATATCAGAACAAACATTGTAAATATTTAAGGGCATATACTGGGTTCTTTACCCATATAAAGTTCTTCATTGCCATCTGCTGGAATGAGAGGCTGCACTAAATCAAAACAATTGTAATTTACCAAAGCTTCTCTTTTAAAACAGCTTACATGGCCAAAACCGGTTTGGCTCACTGGATAGAGCGTCGGCCTGTGGACTGAAAGGTCCCGGGTTCGATTCCAGTCAAGGGCATGTACCTTGGTTGCGGCACATCTCCAGTAGGGGGTGTGCAAGAGGCAGCTGATGGATGATTCTCATCAATGTTTCTAACTCTCTATCCCTCTCTCTTCCTCTCTGTAAAAAATCAATAAAATATATTAAAATAAATAAATAATACATGGCCAATACACTGGCGATAGTATTTGCCCTAGCCCCAGACTAAAAAGCTGGCTGCTGCCCTGAGGCAGTGTGGGCGTGGGGTGGTGGGAATGAGGAAGCATGGGTTGCAGCTGGGTCTGCCCTCTCTACACACCTGATTCATGCTCTTCTCAGGCCTCCTCTCTGTGTGTCCAATGGAGGTTTCCCAATTCTCATCCTCAAAGTGCATGATCCTTTCCCAATTGTCTGACGGGAGGGAGGGGCAAAGCTGGGAGGGGAAGCAGCTCAGCACCTCGTGATCACAGTTGTGTGGTGGCAGGTGTCCTTGTGTGATGGTGAGGTCCCAGGATACGGAACCTGAAATACTCAAGGACTAATACATCCTGTTATGCCATACTGTTTGTAACAATCTATCTGTTTTTCATTAATAATCACTAACTTTGCCGAAACTGGTTTGGCTCAGTGGATAGAGCATCGGCCTGCGGACTGAAGGGTCCCAGGTTTGATTCCCGTCAAGGGCATGTACCTTGGTTGCGGGCACATCCCCAGTAGGGGTGTGCAAGAGTCAGCTGATGTTTCTCTCTCACTGAAGTTTCTGACTCTCTATCCCTCTCTCTTCCTCTCTGCAAAAAATCAATAAAATAAATTTTAAAAATAATAATAATCATCATCACTATATTTACTTGAAGTTGCCTTTATATGTAGAGAAAGCATAAAGTTGATTTACTCTTCCCACTTAATATAATTTGAGGGGACTCTGAGGAAATTTTCCATCTTTCCTACATTCTCTTCCCCAACCCATTTGACTGCAGATTCAATGCCCACCAATGTAACATCAACTTTAGCTTAAGGTTTTTGTCTACAGATAAAACACAAATATCCCTAGGGAAAAGTAACACCTCAGAGTAAGTAAATCATTAGCAATATCACATTTGCATAGATCTTTACAGTTTATAAATCACTTTCACACATGCAATGCTTAACTTACATAATAGTGTAAGTGACAGCAACTCCAAGGCGATGACAGCAACGGGGCTGGAGAACTGTTGTGTGTTAGACAGCATGCATGAAGATCACCTCACATAAAATCATTCACATACAAAGAAGCGTGTGCATAAAATTTACGCACATGAAAATCACTTACTGTATAAACATCATGTGATCCTCTCAATATTTCTGTCATTCTCCAGGTGAGGAAACTGAGGCCCTGAGGTTACATGGCTCTTGGATAGTTATCAGAGGGCTTGAGTCCAAGTGTTTCTGGAGGGCAGAGTATGAAAGCTTGGAGAGAGGGGTGGGGTTGTCTTACAGAGGCAGGGGTCAGGAATAGGTGGGGTATCAATAGTGAGCAGAAGGGGAGGAGAAGGGGGTGTCAGTACATATGCAAAAGGAGCCATTGGCTTGTTCCCTGCATGTTTCAGTTTTTGGGGGATTCTGTTGTTTGTGTGAGGATATAAGGACTGCTTCCCCAGGTCTATGTCACTCTATCTTTTTCATTATAACAGGAGATTATTATGGACATTGAAGAAAAAGTCCATCCTATTCCCTATTATAAGAAGGATGGGTCATTATCATGACTATACAAAGTTAACCTAAGCTCAAAGCTTTGAATTCACTGAGATTATATATATTAATAAAAACGTAATATGCTAATTAGACCAGACAGCCAAATGACCTTCCGGACTTCATTCTGGATGTCCTTCCAGACAAAGCTCTGGTGACGGAGGCTGAGGCAGAGGAGGTTAGGGGTGATCAGGCAGACAGGTGAGTGGTTAGGAGCGGTCCTGGATTGCAAGAGTAATGTCCGACTGCAGGTTTAGGCCTGATCCCAACTGGCAATCGGACATCCCCCAAGGGGTCCTGAGTTGGAGAGGGTGCAGGCTGGACTGAAGGGATTTCCTACCCATGCATGAATTTTGTGCACCAGACCTCGTGTGTGTGTGTGTGTGTGTGTGTGTGTGTGTGTGTGTGTTGTTTTTTCCTTCAGAGAGGAAGGGAGAGGGAGAAATAGAATCAATGATGAGAGAGATTCATTGATTGGCTGCCTCCTGCATGCCCCCTACTGGAGATTGAGCTGTGACCCAGGCATATTCCCTTGACCATAGTCTAACCTGGGACCCTTCAGTCAGCATGCAAATGCTCTATCCACTTAGCCAACCTGATTATGGCTTTTTCTGCTTTCTCAATATATATATGAGACATGATGATCCAAACAAAGTTAACCTAAGCTCAAAGCTTTGAATTCGCTGAGATAAACCAGGAAGAGTGGCCTGCTTCTGGCCTGGAGGACCCCTGGCTATCATGTGAGTGGAAGCAACTCTTCCCTCCTGCACCAGAGCTGTGCTTGGCATAAGGAAGGGCCGTGCTGCCTGGAGCCCTAAGCATTGACATGTCTTGGTGTAGGTGTGTTTTAGATGCCTTGCACCCTTATCTCTGGGCCTGTACCACGCTACACATTACAAGGGACTTAAAGCAAGTTTGTGCCCTGTTTGAGGACTCAAGTATGAGGCTTTGCTTGTCTCTGAGGGACACCTTGTGTCTTTCTCTCCATATTCTGGCTTCTTACCTTGTTGTTCTTATTTCCTTTTTCCAGGCCCACCTCTCCCTTGTATCTGACCCGCCCCCCACTATGACTAAGCTCTGATCAGTGATCAGCAAGAAAAGAGAAGACAATTGGAAGAGAAGAGGTTGGTACAGAGGAGAGCTGGTAGGAAGGGGCAGAGGAAAGATTTTGAGCCGGGTCACTGTTTGAGGCCCAGCTCAAGTGCCACCTTTTCCCTAAAGTCATCTGTGAAGATGACACCTGTCCATTCTCACTACTCCACAACCTTTCATTTGCACCTGTCAGGGGGCCTTGTCACAGTCGGCCTTACTTTATAGCAACTTCCATACGAATATGAGTTTCTATTCTAGATTATCAGCTGTCTTGGGGGAATTTTCCATTTCTAGAAGAAGTTAAAAGATTTACCTTCTTACCCCACACAGCACGCAGCACAGTAACTTACTTCCAATAGGATTCTAGGAAATGCTTGTTGAACCAACACAAGTCGGAAATGTGAGATGGTTTTCAGCCTGGGGCTTGTATTTCACAGAGAGCCCATCCAGTGTCAGAGGCAGCAAAAGACGTGTGTGGGAAGGCTGGGACCTTCCTAAGGACCAAGGGGAGTTTTCCTGTAGATGTGCCAACAGGGTCTCCATCTGAAGTAATTCAACAGCAGAGTGCAACCAATAAGCAATTTAGGAAGTGAGGGAGATTCAACTATAAGAGATTATGTAAGTTTAGATGCTCATTTATTTATTTGATGCACCAAATTAAAATGTGCACAATAAATCTCAACTCACAGTATAAGTTTAACAGAAGGCTCAGTTGAAATTCTATAAATGACTGACACCCGATTTCTAAGTAAATACCAACATTGAAAGCCATGTTTGGCTTGGGCCCCCAGCTTCATTATATGTAGCATTTAATAATTACAGTCAGCCTTCTATATTGAACCCATTTTTGGTTTTCCCTGTCAATCCCATGGGCATCATCCCTATGTCATGTACACTAGGTAACAGAGATTCATGGCATTGAAGTTAGAAAAAAGATAGATGATCCAGCGAACCCTGATGCCCTAATGTGTTACTATTCTTTTACTCAGAGTTTTTACAATTGAAATTGAAGGTAAAACCGGACTCATTAATAACAGAAATATTGGATGCACTTGGTCCAGAAAAAATAAAAGCTGAGCTCATTTAGAAAGTCATGCTTACAATTCTGCCACTCAAAAATACTAATAACAGTGTTGGCATCAACTGTACAGGGTCCTCTGTTCATACGTCACTACAGGGATGAACGGAGGTTTGCGATCTGCTCACTAGAGGGGGTTAGACACTAACGAGCCGATTTCTCAAGGAGCCTTGAGCTGGATGCAAAGCAGCCGGTCTGACCGAGACTCAGAGCCCAGATGGCAGACTTACTGTGGCAGAGCCATCTTTTCATAGACTTAAAAGAAAAAAAAATTCTTCCATCTTAGAGTCAATAAATCAGAATAATTTTAATGTTTTTCTAATTTAAAATAAATGTTCACTGTAGGCAAAGAGTCATAAAAATACCCTACCATATTAAAAACAATTTAATTCACTTAGGATGTCCACATCCAGACCCAAGCATGATTCCTAACAGGTTTACCCATGTGGACCTGCTGGGTGGTGAACATTCCTGAGTAACAAAATCCACAATTTCATATGGTTTAACTTAATATTAGTTTGGTAGTTTTTTTTCTAATAATTTGCTTTTTCGCTTGCTGTTATATAGAGACTGTATATTAACAGCGATGTATGAATATGTGACTTACTAATTTGTGTGTAGGTCTGGCATACTGTGCGGATTAAAGGTTATCATCAACGTTTTGAAAGATAATTTTCGAGGAAATAAATCTCAGTCAAAATTTCATCTGAACTTACTCAGTCTTTCTTAATTCTGATTTTTTTTTAAAGCTGTTTAAGAACAATTTAAAAAGGCAATGGTCAGTGCTATCAATGGAGGACCACTTGTGTCAGCCCTGTGTGGGGTAGAGAATAAAGGGCAATGGGTCTTGATTTCAAAGGGTTGACAATCTAGTCGAGGAAAGGAGATGAGCAGTGTTGCAGGAATGAATGAAAATGAAATAAGCAGAATTTCAGGGCCAGGTGGTCTAATATTATTAAGTCATAGATTCTAAGTGCTGGAGAAGCTCAAGGAAGAAAATCAGGATTAGCTGAAAGTTTTCCAACGAGCTTCCTGAAGAAGCAGAATTTAGAATGCAGCTCTGAGAAGGCAGGGACTGTGACTAATCTTCTCATTACTGTGCCCCTAAGATCCGGGGAAAGGCCTGAAATGTAGTTGGTTTAAAAAAAAAAAAATATATATATATATATATATATATACACCTCTGATCTTTGTATGTAAGACTGTGATGCTGGCTTCCAGACCAAAGATGTGTCATAAAAGATATTTGTAGTAGTGTGAGGAGGCCATTCACTCTTGTGTGGGGTTTTCCTAGGATCTTTTATTAGAGGCGTAGTTACGTTCTGGAACATACTTGTCTTAGGGCCACGGGCCAGACTAAAGGTCTTTGACTCTTAATTACAATTGAACTTTTAACTGTGGCGTCATAAGCATTGACTGAACTAACCTGCCACAGATAACCTATAATATGTGTTTAGCAAAAGTTCATCCGGTTGGGAAATGAAGATGAAACAATGTGAAATATGAGAATGCTTCTTGTACGATTCAGAATAAAAGCAAAGAGCAGTAGAGGACTTTGAGGGGTTGGGAAGATATATTGTGATGAATCCCCCCTACCCTCTGTATTGTCTTTAAAAATTCTGCCACAAAACCTTGTTCTGAGTGTAGTGGGAAAGCAGAATGAAAATTACAATGCAAGATTAACCAGACATACAAAATGCCTTACAGATTTTGAAACTATATTCTGGTTTTAATTTGTTTGTGCTATAGGATCGGGGCTGGCCTTAGGCCATGCGTTCTTTTAATTTGGAAACCTCTTGCCCGGCAGAACATTGCTGAAGGTTATAAGACCCGCCAGTTCCATGGATCTCATGGACTCAGCTCTTTTGCATGGGCCTGGGGCCCAGGTAAGCAATTTATATTAGAAGTGTTTAAATTGTGTGACCCCGTAACCGCGTTTCCCCAGATTTATACAAAATACAAAACCTGGCCTGTTTCCTCACTATGCACAAAATGCTAAAGTAGCTTAGGGATTTAAACATGAATGTTAACCATGGCATTAGGAACCACGGTCTCCTACTAGATTTAATTAGTTGGTGACTCATTAATTGCAGTCAAAGACAAAGATACACCAAAATGCTCTGAAATATTAATGGAGCTATTGCTGCAGGAGGAAGACTGCTTTGAGAGTTGCATTCTTGTGTGACAGTGGACACTAGTGACCTCTATGCCCTTTGGTGGATGGCTTCCCAATGCTGGCCTCACTTTGCTTATCTATAAAATGGGTTGGTTAAACAAGGTGGTCCAAGATTCTTTCTTGCTCCGAAACTATATGCTTCACATGTGATAGCTTATTCAACATATTTTAGGTGAAGGAATGATCCTGAAACTATTCGTGTGTATTAGGTTTGAAAAAAAAGGCAGGCCTCTGGTTGAGGAAAAATTCGTGATATGTATTTCATCTATACTTTCACCGGGAAAATTGTGCCACTAAAAATCAATCAGATTTTAAAGCATCTTATAACTTTGACTTGGATATAATGAATGATTTTCTGGTTTTCAGGTTGGTTTTAGTGGATGCAGCTGGAAGCATCATGCACCTAGCTCATCTGTGTTAAATCGTGTTAATATGGGGGTGGGGGGATGTCTGAGTTACTGTGGTGGTGGTGGTGGTGGGGCCTGGTGTGAACCACTTTAGCTTTGAGATGCTGTGAAGACCAAGAAATAGGAAGTAGGGGGTTAATATTTTGCATTTTATCTGGATTAGGTGCTTGGAAACAGAACTAGCTCAGCAGCCACCACAGTGTAATAGGGGAAAATAAAAAGCCATCCCTAAGCAATGTTCCTATGCATTCATATTACTTATCTACAAGTGCACATTTTTAGGTTGGGCCTTAGTCAGAAAAAGCACGTGAAGTTGTTCATTTGAGGTCCGTTCATCAGAGTGATGCCACATTCCTCTGACTGGGACCTATTGCTAGACGACGTTTTCTTGATTTAAGAATCATGGCATGCATGGTGTGTGTGGGGGCGGAGGGAGGTGGAGAGAATCTAAATAAATACATTTTTTAAGGTTGTCTACATTTTAACATATTTTAAAAATATTTTATTGATTTTTTTACAAAGAGGGATAGAGAGTTAGAAACATCAATGAGAGAGAATCATCGATCAGCTGCCTCTTGCACACCCCCTACTGGGGATGTGCCCACAACTAAGGTACATGCCCTTGACCGGAATCGAACCTGGGACCTTTCAGTCCGAAGGCCGATGCTCTTTCCACTGAGCCAAACTGGTTTCTTCATTTGAGGTCTGTTCATCAGAGTGATGCCACATTCCTCTGACTGGATAATATTTCATTTAATATTAAATGGAAGGTATAAAGAAGGAAAAGGGGTAAAGAAAAAAAGATATCCCTATGAGACTTCTCTAAAGGCCTTGCATAGACTCGGTATGTCAGTGTGACATATGATTTTTTTAATGTCTTTGTCTCATTACTTAACAAGTACAGTAAATGAATATTTGCATAGAAAATTGCACAAATCATTTAACATCAAATGATAGCTACTGATGGATTTTATGTTAAAAGAAGTGGAGAGTAATATAAGCAGTATATGTGTTTGGGTGAAGTTTAAAAGAAGTGAATCCTATTTTATAATTTCAATCATTGCTTCAGGAAGATGAATATTTATTTAGGAAAATAAAATATAGGACAAGTGAACTAAAATAGGAATAAATAAATACTTAATATCAGACTTCAGCAGATGTCAATTATCTCAGAATCACACTGCATCTATTTCTCCTCTTACCAAACTTACACTCCAGCTTTTATTTATTTTTTTTTTTTGGTGGTGATTTTCCTTCTTTAGATTTTACCTGAGTAGACAAGCATGAAATGAAGTTCTCACTGCATTTTACTAATGTCAGACATTCTTGCAGCTCAGTATCACTGATTAGTAACAGTCCCACTCTAGGGACTGGACGCGGCCACTTTGTTAGATCTCCCAGGATGCCTTCATCCCACCCCCTGCCCTGACAGCTGCAGGCTGCCAGCTCACAGCTGAATCCTTCCCCAAGGCTTAGGTCCTGGCCAAAGTGGGGGAGATCTGGCCCCAGGCTCCATCTTCTCCCGAAGGTGCCACATCCGAAGACCAGTCAACGTGGCGGTACAAAGGCTTGGCCCCCCTGGCCTCAAGTCTGCAGAGCTCTGAAGGGTGACCCCAACTCCTTGGTTTTCAATTGCACTCACTAATGCTGACTCAGACTTTGGTTGTAGAAGAATCACGTTCAACCTTCCCCTGCACCAACCCTTTCTACCTTACAGTCCCTTTATTCCTCAGCCTTCCTGTCTCCCCAGATCCTGCCCCTCATGAAGCCTCCTGCATGCTAATCTCAGCCTCAGAGTCTGTTTCCCTGGAACTGAACAAAGAAAGATAGGGAATGGTGGGAACATCACCGTGTCCACATTGAGTCTCAGTAAGGTAAGCTCTTCTGGAAAAATTGGAATCCGCTGTCTGGAATCTCAACACATTAAATTTGGTGTTTGTATTTTTCACTCTAGTGTCCAGTAGCATTTTTAAAAGACAATAAGTGGACATGATTGTATGATTCTAGAGTAAAAATTATTCCTTTTACTTATTCAAGTATCCTTAAAAACCTCATTCCCTCTTTTAACATTTTGGTCAGTCTTTTAAAAATTGCAAAGTACTGCTCAGTATGATAATAATTGCCTCTTTTTTTAAATAGTATCTTTACATGATTTATCCGCTAGCCTTTTTTTAAAACTTCATTAGAATGAAAAGTTAAAATGTTTGATATGGTTTTATAAGAAATAATTAATGTACCTGAATATATATATATATATCTGCATTTCCCCTTATGATTATTTCCTCATTATTGTGACTCAAATCACAACCATAAAAACAATGAAAATTTCAAAAAGATAACCCTAAACTGGTGCTAGTTTGTACCAGTTCATTGGTGTAGGCCCTGTATTTTGTATGAAAAATCACTTTTTTTCTAAATTTTTCAAGGATTTTTTGGAGAGGGTGATAAAAATTCAACTTAGTAACTTCTGTCCTTCTTTTAACCAAGCCCAAAATATATTCAACTGAGATTGGGTTTTTAGTATTACAATCTTGAGAAAATTTGGGTGTTTAGTATTAGGATGTCTTGCTAGATTTAGAAATTAGCAAACAAAACAAAGTGCACTTTATATCAAAATATTTTGAAATTTTTATTGACTTACATATCAAACACATATGACATATAGAGATTCTATTTCTCTATGAAAGAGAAATTTGTCACTTTGTAATATCTTTTCTGAAACAACACGATGGCTCTTCAGTGATGAAATCAAGATGCATTTACAAATTTATTTGAGGCTGAGGTTCCTCAAATTTTCATGCATGGAATGCAATGTTGTTCGTGTGAAAATTAGGTTTATTCCAAGGCTGAGGTGTTCATAGCCCAATACAGCTTGCATAATGAATGCTTTCCTTGATCAAATGCCAGCTCTCTGGGATGACATGCCCAGAGCCAAGGAGTTCCAGCCGAGACAAGGACACACTGCCTCACTGGCATCCACTGTAAAGGCTGTATAAGAGCATCTTCAGTTAAAATGTGACCTGCCATCACAGAGGTCGCAGAGATAGTATGACCAGAGTCAGGGGTTCCAATAGCATGTGAAACACATGGTATTTATGAGGTGTAGAGAGCACCTCTTTTTTCCCCCCAAGTCAAACTGCATCCAGCTTTATTAAATATTAGAGGCCTGGTGCATGAAATTCGTGCACTGAGGGGGGAATCCCTCAGCCCAGCCTGCACCCTCTCCAATTTGGGACCCCCTCAGGGGATGTTCAACTGCCAGTTTAGGCTCATTCTCACAATCCAGGACTACTGGCTCCCAACTGCTCACCTGCCTGCCTGCCTGATTGCCTCTAACTGCTTCTGCCTGCCAGCCTAATCACCCCCTAACCACTCCCCTGTCAGCCTGATCAATGCCTAACTGCTCCCCTGCTGGCTGATCTTCCTCAACTGCCCTCCCTTGCCAGCCTAGTTGCCCCTAGCTGCCTCCTCTGCTGGCCTGGTCTTCCCTAACTGCCCTCCTCCACCGGCCATCTTATGGCAGCCATCTTGTGACCACATGGGATGACCGTCTTGTGTGAAGGAGTGATGTTCAATTTGCATATTACCTCTTTATTATATAGATACTTTTATAACCATCATGGTATTTCAGGTAGGACATGGACAGACAATCGTTAATAGTACACAACTTTCAAACTCCCTTCTTCAATGAACTACCAAAATCAGAAAGCCACTATAAAACCCAATCAAGTCTTCATCTGATGCTCTGAACAGGAAAAGTTTAGCATGAGGGATGACATTTCACATTGAGCATGTTGTTTAACATCTTTTCATAAGCCCACCCTGACTTTAAGGAAATGAAATGAAAATGGCAGAGAATATCAATCTGTAGATCCACAATCTAAAAAAAACACAACAAAAAAAAAACCTGCTGCTCTTTTGGGGGGAGGCCATCTCAATGGTGACACTGGAAAGTCCAGGTTGCCAACATACTGGAAACCAATTTTTTGGGGGGCAGGTCCCCATAGGTCTCTGATCTTAAAAGAGCCAAAGTCTATGCTTAAAGTGGAGAGGGAGAAAAGGAGATAAAAACAAATTTTAGTTTTCCCACACAACAAGGTGTTTGTGCCAAGATGGCTAATGTGTGTCAACATCAAGAGATCCCTCCTTCCAGGAACCAAGAGGAAGTTTCTCAAAACCAGAAGGGAAAGGTATTTCCCCCCAATGTCACTGGAGACATTCTATTGGTACTATATGCCCTTCCCCCCAAAATAACAATGAAGTGTTCTGTGTGCTGTAGAGGGCCAAATGGGAAGATACCTGGACATTCTTTAGATTGTTGCTGACTGGGCAGGGATATTGGCAGAATCATGTCAGTTGCACTCCCGCCCTGGGAGTGCGGAGATGTTTAGTTCCTGGCTTGTGTTTGTCCGGGAGGAAGGAGTGGGTGGGCCCTGGGCCCTCCCAGGCTCCTTGTTTTTCTGTGAATCCCCCTTGTTAGATTGGAATATAAACAGATGTGCTGCGTGGCTCTGGAGGTCGTCAGTCTGCCTCTCCAGCAGAGGAGGGTGGCGGCCCTCCCAGCTCCCAGCTTAAAATCTATCTCTGTGTCTTCTCTCTTTATTTCTAATATTTTTCAATCCCTGGCCACCTCCCCTTAGAACCTGTTCGTTCATCTCTCTTTCCATGTGGGACATGGAAAAGGGAGATCCCGCCACATCAGGCCCCCGCAGTGTGCTAACAACATGGCTTAAAAAAAAAAAGTAAAACAAAATCTGCATTTTTATAAAACTTGATTAAAAATGTATTTCAAACTGTACAGTCACCAGAAATACACAGTTATCAAAAATGCACACACTTCGCTTGGCATCTCCAGCACCTTCGGCTTTCTGAGCCTGGTCTGTTTTGGCATCTCCATTTTCTGCAGGATTATTCCCCTCTTTGCTAGCATCAGCTTTTCCTTTTCCCTTTTAGGACCTTCTCTCCCTTCTTTGCAGAGGCCTTTTTGGGCTTGGGCTCTGGCTTTGGGCTTGGGCTCAGCAGGTTTAG
Organism: Vespertilio murinus; assembly: GCA_963924515.1. Taxonomy (NCBI): domain Eukaryota; kingdom Metazoa; phylum Chordata; class Mammalia; order Chiroptera; family Vespertilionidae; genus Vespertilio; species Vespertilio murinus. The sequence goes on from OZ004706.1 coordinate 183,059,101, forward strand.
CTGACGACCTGGCAGATCTTCTCTGTGGTTCGTCCTTCACCTTGCTTTATCTCCTTTAGCATCCCTTCAGCCTTTCTTTTGGGCATGATGGTGAGTGGTAGCAGGGTTGCAGCAACATGCAGGCTTTGCTCAGATGGGGTTGTTCTGCCTCCTCAGACTGCTCTAGAGAGCAGTCTTATAAAAGAACTGCACTGGGCTCCCATAACCCGACTTGGAAGCCCATTCTGTGCTATCCATGTCTCTACTTGGGTGTCGGTGATAAAGAAGACCCTGGGTAGAAGTTTTAGAAAATAACTTGTTTCTAACTCTCTCTACCTGGATTGGTCAATTCTTTTCTTTGGGGTTACTTCTTTTTTTAAAAAAAATATTTGTTTATTGATTTCAGAGAGGAAGGGAGAGGGAGAGAGAGATAAAAACATCAATGATGAGAGAGAATCATGGATTGGCTGCCTCCTACAGGCCCCCCACTGTGGATCGAGTGTGTCCTTGACAAGAATCAAACCCAGGCCCTTCAGTCCACAGGCTGACGCTCCATCCACTGAGTGAAACTGGCGAGGGTGGAGGCTAATTTTGATTCTTTCAAATTCCACTGTGTCTGCAAAACCAACGACAAAAAAAAATCTAAATGCAAAAACAAATCACATTAATGCTGATATTTAAGGAAATAAAATACTCTTTGAGAGATCTAAATAATAATATGTGTACATAAAGATACATATAATTATTTGTAAGATTTATGAGGTGTTGCAAATTTATTATGAACTTTTGTGGCAGGAGATGTGGTTTCTATCTACTGTCCTGATGAAATCTAATATGTTCCAAATTGAGTTAGACATCATTGCTTTAGTGTCTCTTACTTTCTTTGCTTTAGGAAAGGTTTTGGGCTTCTCATAAGGGAGTGATTGCTTACCATCAAATAAATATGTGAAAGTCTTGGTTAAATTGGTTTCTTTACTGTAGAATTTCTTAGAGCCTTTTACACAAAAATGCATATGAGCCTGGTCAAGTAAAGATATCATATGTAGCACTTACCTAAATTATTTGATCACAAAATCTTGTGTGTGTGTGTGTGTACTATTCATTAATATGTATTGGAGAGAGAGATCCATGGATCAGTTTTGAAAATGCTAGCTGACCTATAGTTTTGTTTTATATTTCAATATTTAGAAAAGCTTTTCCAGCTTTGTAAAATGAATTGGAAAATTTAGATTCCCCCCAAAATGCTTTGAAATACAATAATGAAAAAATAAATTGTAAGACTTTAAAAAATATATATATATATTTCATTGATTTTTTTTACAAAGAGGAAGGGAGAGGGATAGAGAGCCAGAAACATCAATTAGCTGCTTTATGCATACTTCCCACTGGGTATGAGCCCGCAACCAAAGCACATACCCCTGACCGGAATCGAACCTTGAGTCCACAGGCCGATGCTCTATCCATTGAGCCAAACTGGTTAGGGCTAAATTGTAAGTCTTTCAGTTTCTTCTCTGGAAAGATGGGCCAGACAACAAAAGTCATCCCACATTTGCAGGTCAGTGAGAATTACTTATTGAGCAGCACACATTTCTTTTCCTTTTTTATATTTAAGACACATTTCTTAAGCAACATAACATTTTTCTATGTTTGACTTTCTAATCAGCCAACAAGCTATTTAGAAGGTATACAAGGAGATTAAAGATTCATGAAAATGTGAGTAATTGAACTTTATGGTGTTAGCTTGTTCTCACCGCAGCATGCTGATCTTTGGTGGTCTCAGCAGTCCATGTGGAGGCAGGGGTCTGTATACCAAGAAGTAACCTTTGGTATACAACTGCCTGGTAGCACCTCCCATGTGTAGGTGGGTGATTATCAGTAGTAACTGTTTTCATTAGTTCTGTGGTCTGCTGTAGAAAATTATCGAACCAGAGGAGGTTGTGGGAACCCTCACTGTGTAGCCATTCGGTCAGAAGAAACCTGAACTAGCGATTGGTATCTAAAGTGGGGGAAGTCTTGTGGGACTGAACTCTTAGCTTTTGGGGTCTACGTAAACTTTGGATAGTTAATATCGGACCTGAATTGTAGGACAGGAGAGCTGGAGAATTGATTGGTGTGGGGAAAATCCCCACACATTTGGTATCAGAGCTGTTCTGTGAGTAGAAACAGATCATAGTATTACAGATTCTTGTTGGTAAAAGCTATCGTTTATTGAGTGCCAGATAGGTTGCCAAGGCTTACTATGTACTGTTTCTAATTCCAATGATCTTTTAAAACATTGTTTTTGGCATCATTTTGTAGATGAGAAAACCAATACTGACTTACTCAGCAGAAGTTGTATTTCTAAAGTGGATTTTCATTTCTCTCTGACTCAATCCCTGCCTCCCTACGTCCCCCCATCCAAATTGGACTACTAGTACATGCCTCTATCACCATAGTCAACCTACCCTGGGCAATTTATTCAATCGCTATGTACTGAATGCCTCCTGTGGTGCCATTGTTTTGTGGGGTGCTTCATGTGAGAACACACAGAGGGTATTTACTCATGGCAATAGCTATTTTTGGTGTCATTCTATTGCAGAACAGGATGGTGAGGCACAGGATTGCTCAGTAACTTGTCCAGGGCCCCGCAGCTAATGAGTGGTAGAACCATCACTGAAACCCAGGACATTTGACTCCAAACCTGAACTGCATCTTATAAATACACACTCCGTATATCCATGTGTTTTCAGTCAAATTTGGAAACAAAACAGATATACATTCTACAGCTATAGATTGATGACTTCATAGTGCCTATACCAAACTTGAAAGAAAAAAATTCATTACAAACTTCACATGCAAAGGATTCAAAATAGAAAACTATCTTCATAGATTTCAACATGGTATTTTCATGAACTGTAATGTGATTCAATAGCTAATAAAGATGGGTTCAGTTACTTTGGTTAATTACAGATTCTTATTTAGTAACTTTTTTGTCATCTCTAGATTGAGCTTTTCTAAATGAAAGAGACTCCCATCATGACTCTCCTGTCTAATCTCAAAAAAAAAAAAAAGACAAGGACAAGGACAAAGAAGATCACATAGGAGTCTCTGAATAGAATAAAGTATCTTTGGTGAAATGCAGTTGGCTCAATTAGACATAGTTCTGCCCAAAATAACCTAGATGAGCTGAATGGAATTTATTGCATTACTAATGTTCTAAAGGCAGATTTCCCAGTAATATCTTAACCGTAAAACTCTACTTAAACAAAAGGCTACTTGATACCACAGAAGAGACCAGAATGTTTTTATAGCTAGAGATTTCCAAACCATAAATACTTTCCTCCCTGTAAGCAAATGGGTCAGAAATACATATTTATGAGGCGCCCTGCATTTTTATCACCCCTGCAATGGAAAACAGTGTTTCATCATGACCCTTTCTATCTCTACCCTTGCTTTCTACTACTGATGGACTCCTTAGCATATCATAAACAATCCATGGTGAGAGACACTTCAGTATTCAGAAAGAAATGAAGGGAAAATATTACATAGAAGTCGCTGTAACTGGTTATTTTTGAGCAGCACGCTATCCATTGCTAAACTAAATCCAATAGTTCATTTCAGAACAATGTCAATACAAGGCAGCTGGGGAGATGGTTGCCTAGTAATTTAATTTATTCACTGATGGTATTAAAATTTTATTTTCTCTCTTATAGAAATAAACACTCAATTTGGCCTGGAAAACTACAGATAGTTGACATTTGGGATATGATGCAAGACTCATCGTTTTTAAGTTAGCCTTTCTTTTTCTTTTCCTTTTTTTTCTTTTCCTTTTTTAAGGAAGCATATGTTTTAAAAATATCTCTTTAAAAATGTCAAATTGAAACAGTATCATATTAACCATGTTTGCTGTTTTATCTGTCCTCCTTGTGTAATACGGTATATAGCGAAAGCAAGTATGTGATTTTACATTCATTTTATAAGAATAATAATTTTGTGCCCTAGCCATTTTGGCTCAGTGGATAGAGTGTCATCCTGCAGACCGAAGGGGCCCAGGGTCAAGGGCATGTACCTCCATTGCAGTCTCCTCCCCAGTTTGAGCCCTGGTCAGGGCATATGCAGGAGATAACCAACTGAAGTGTTTCTCTCACATCAATATTGCCCTTTCTCTAAAAAGCAATGGAAAATATCCTCGGGTAAGGATTTAAAACAAGCAAACAAAAAAGAATAGTAATTTTGTTATTTGTGTAAATGTTGTATGGTTTTTACTTTAAAATTCAAGCAATACAAAACTTCACAAAAAGAAGTCTTAAAATGAATTAGAGAAAAATGTGTTATGTGAGTTCATATAATTGATGACTTTGAAATGTATAAGATACGAAGTAAACATCAAATAATACCGTATATATGCTCTTATTTTAGAAACAGTGCTTAAAATTTGGGTAGTGAACCATTACATTTCATTATAGTGAGACTTTTATTTAAAATAAAATTTATAGATGACCTAATAGTAAATGTTATTTTCAGATTCTTTGGTTCCTATTTTTTGAAGGGAATATTGCTTCGTACTAATACAAACTCCTTTGTATTAATTCATATCATTAATCGATTGTTATTAAGCAAAGTATTTTGTCAGTCACAAAGGTATCTAAGACATGGTAGCAGAGGCTGTGTGTCCTCAAATTTATTTTCACCTTTTGGAAACATGACCAGACTACATTTCCTGGCTTCCCTTGTCATGAGATACAGGCATAGGACTGAGTTCTGGCCAGTGGAATGTGAGTAGATTGGCACACAACACCTTCAGTGGATGTCCAAAGGATCTCCCAGGCATTTCTCTAAAGGATATTTTTCTTTGTCTTCAGAAAGATCTAGTGCAGGGGTGGGCAAACTTTTTGACTTGAGGGCCGGAACAAAAGCAACCTGACCATGCTGGCACTCTCATCTTGGGCTGCTGGTGAAGGAGCGGAGGGGCAAGCAAGAGAACCCTCCACTCTTTTGGCTCTGCGGGCTGGGTAGAACAGCCGAATGGGCCGAATCCGGCCCGTGGGCCATAGTTTGCCCATGGCTGATCTAGTGGAAGATTTTGAAGACCTAGGATTAGAGTGGCCACTGGATGGATGCAACCTATTTATCTGAATGCCAGTAAAGAGGAGAGCCCTCAACTTCCAACCCACTTTGGACTGACAGGGGCAATAAACCTTTGGTATGTTAAATCACAGGGGTAGTAGGGTAGTTTGTTTTTTATAGCTCATTTCTTACCCTAAGCCAAGATTTCTTAACTTTGATTTATTGGACTAGATAAGTCTTTGGGGGTACGGGGCAGGTTATGCAGGATGTTTAGTGGCACATTTAGAGGGCCACAATGGGTTCTTAAACTGGACCAGAGGGCTGGAACAAAAGTGACCATGCTGGCACTCTCCTCTTGGGCTGCTGGTGAGCTCTTGGCCTCTACACATGGAATGCCAATAGCACTTCCTCCCCTAGCCAAGGGGACATCTGTAATACTTTCAACAATAAAGATGAATTAAAAGACAAACAAATAAAAAATGCCTCTAGACATTTCCAATGTTCCTCTTGAGGGCAAAACTATCCCTGGTGGAGGACCACTGGCCTAATATAATGATGTTTCTGATCTTAAAAGTTTTGCACAGAGTCCCCTACTATTTTATAGAATGAGTTTCTGGAACATCTGTTAAAAGTCAAAGGTCTGAAAGGTGAACAACACGGTTATATGTTATAAAGACCTTTGTTATATAAGAGAACTAAGGAGATTAAATTATCTAATTTCTAGTAGCTTGTAATATAGATGCTTTTGTGGCAATTTTCACATCTTTTTAAACTTCATATTTTCCCTCCATAATTGAATCCACACTTGACCAGCTTAAGTCCAGTGAACTATAGACTGAAACTAAGACGTTACCACCTAAAGCATATTGAACATCTCACCTCTAGGAAACAATTTTGTAAGTCCTGTGCTTTTTGTTTCTATAATAAGGTACTTCGCAGTTTTCCACTTCCCACTTACATTTATGAAATAGGAAAAAATACTATGATATTTAAATAAACACCTCTGCACAAACAAAAAGTGGCAACGTAGCCAAAATGGAACCGGTGCCTTTTAAAAGGCTTCACTATGGAAACCAAATGAGATAGATGCTTATCTGATGTACAAAAGTCTCATTTTACTTTGACACCCATTAGTCTTAAGCCCATTTCCCTATCCCCTATTTGTTCCCACCTTTTCATCTCAATCTCTAGGTTGGCCAGTATGTGTTTGGACTATTTATCAGGCTTCATTGTTGGCAACCTCAAGTCTCTGTGCCTAACATCTGCTCTTTCACACCAGACACTCTTTAAGGTGCGTTGTTTTCACTCTATGCCCCAGGTGACCACTCTCCTGGGTGCACCCTCCATTAGTCTGTTCTTGTTAGGAGCATTATAGAGAGTTAGTTACTGAGAGTCCAAGGATAAAGAAGGCAGAGTTTTTTTGGTCTTTTAGGGAATCATAATCCCATGGTGAAGGAGGATATAGACACACATAATACTTAGAAGAATTTCATAAAAGCATGGCCACATGGGAGTGACTATAACTTCAAAGAAGAAATACCGCAGTTGGAATGTATTAGGTCCCAGTGCATTCCGGTGGAGAAGGTTAAAGGAATATCTCAATTGGAGCCAGCAGCATGCATCTGATGAAGGTCCTCTTTTAAAATCCAACCACGGGCATGGTCTTGCTTCATCATACCTGTGATTGAAGCACAAAGGAATGTTGCAATTAAAAGAGCTGGTTTGGTCCAGTAGAAAGAGCATCAGCCTGAGGACTGAAGGGCCCCAGGTCAATGCCGGTCAAGGGCATGTACCTCGGTTGTAGGACCAATCCCCTGTCCTGGTTGGAGTGCTTGCTGGGGGGAAACCAATCAATGTATCTCTCTTTCACATTGATGTTTCTCTCCACCTCCATTCTACTCTCTAAAAAATCAATAGAAAAATATCCTCGAGTAAAGATTAATAATTTTTTTTTATTTTTCTGAAGTCTTGGGGATAATTCATTTTGCCAATTGGTGGATTCAATAGCTAAGTCCTTGATTAAATCATCTTGTGATATAATACATCAGAGTAATGCACTGTGGAGTTAGACCACTTGTATCAGGATTCCAAATCAGCCATGGACCTCCAGCATGACTTTTGCCATGTAACTTAACCTCATTTGCTTCAGGTTTTTTAATCTGTAAAGCTGGGAGAAGTAAGTTTATTTAGTAAGGTGTTGTGAGAATTAAATGAGTTAATGCATCTCAGGTGTCTCAAACAATGCATGGCTCCTAGTGAAGCTCTTGATAATTATCTCTTTTAATATATAGTTGTAACACCTTATACAATGAATTTATTCTTTCAAGCAATATACATTCATAAATTCTTTCAAGCAACAGGCATTGATGCTTTTATCTGTATAAAAACCACTTTTGTATTTATACGATTTTCTTTTGTACAGTACTCAGTCCCAATAAAGTTCTCCATCTTTTGTCCTATCCTTAACATGTGACTAATTTCTGTCATTATCCTATGATTTCTAGAGTTGAGTTCTGAAGAGGGAAGATTTTTGAATGGGTCATCTTTTATTTACTTAAACAATTTTTTTTACTCTATTATTATAGACGTTTGATGTTCATTTTATTTCTTTCCTATACTACCATATTCTTTTTAGAAAAATAAGACTAAATTCACTTCACACAAAACACTAAAAACCCCTCAGATTTCTCTGCTATCTACATGCTTTTCTAATATTTTCCTTGGTCAGTTTTCTAATATTTTCCTTGGTGCAGTTTTGATTTCCACAGTGCCCTGAGTGTGAGAGATGGACTGTAAATGCCTGGAATGTTATGATGTAGGTTCAAAGGCCTCAGGAGGTATGAACAGACACGTAGATACCATAAAACAATTTGTGGCAATGACCTTCACCACCTCACTATAAAGTAGCCCCTTAACAGTCAGCACAACTTAACTTTATATGGACAACATCAACAACATCCTTCTCCTCCTGATATAAAATAACCATAGTTTTAGAAAATATTTTTGTAAAAAAGATAGGATTTAGAGATTATAATTATCTCAGAGACAATTACTATGGAAGGCTTCAAGTTTATGCAGAGATTGGGGACCAGCTGTTTTCCATCACTAAAGAATCCCAAAGAGAGGGCTTACACTCAGCATGAGGTAATTAGGTGGGGTATGAAGAGGAATTCCTAATGGTAAGAGTGAAACATTAAAAGGAATCCTTTGGAGGAATGCTTAAAGATCTGAAAGAACTCCAAAAGCAGAATGATTGTCCTGGATTACTCTCCACATCGGAAAACTATAAAAGCAATGTGCTTTTATGAATGTACATATCTACATTCCTCACTTGGCATCCCTAATACCTTCAATGGTTGCATGTTGATGGTGGTATGTTTGGTTTATATTTACTATGGATAGTATGCAATTTGTACTTTGTCTTCTCACATGGTTCTAGTGACGTCGTCTAGGGAGCTAGAATTGTGTTGGCTCTGGAATGAGCCATACTTGGCCAGGCTCCGCTCTTCTGATTCTGAGATATACTACCCTGTTTCCTTAAAAATAAGACAGTGTCTTATATTAATTTTTGCTCCCAAAGATGCACTAGGTCTTATTTTCAGGGGATGTCTTATTTTCCATGAAGAATACGGTACACATTTATTGTTAAATGAAAATAAAGGAAATTTATTGCCTGTATACAGTTCAGTAGTACGGTAGTTGTCAACACAAACCAGACAAACTGTGAATCCTACAGTATCAAGAATTTACTGATTTATTCAATAACAATCATGTCATCATTTTCTGGAACATCATCATAACAATCCAATTCCTGAATTTCCTGGTGAATTTGTGACTCCATTTCTTTCAGAATCAGTGGACCAGATCTCTCATGTTTAGCAATAGCACTGTCTGTATTATTATTATTTTTTAAATATATTTTATTGATTTTTTACATAGAGGAAGAGAGAGGGACAGAGTTAGAAACATTGATGAGAGAGAATCATCGATCAGCTGCCTCTTGCACACCCCCTACTGGGGATGTGCCCGCAACCAAGGTACATGCCCTTGACTGGAATCGAACCTAGGACTTTTCAGTCTGCAGGCCAACGCTCTATCCACTGAGCCAAACCGGTTTCAGCCAATAGCACTGTCTTTAAATGAGTACTTCTTGTCAAGGTAGCCTGCTCGCAGTGCATTTGCAATGCAACTGTCAGTGATTTTCTCCCATGAATTCTTCACCCAAGTCACAACTTCTTGCAGTTTAGGTTTCACAAAATTTCCACGCTGATTTCTCTCCATTCACACAGCAGTGATGTCAGGACTCCGCGTAAAGTCACTGGTTGCTAGAGGCCAGTCGGGGCGGCCCTAGCGACCAGTTTAAGGTAAATTAATTTTCATTTTGAGACAGAGCCTGAGGGCCTTATTTTTGGGGGGATGCCTTATATTTCACTCAGAAGGAAACCTGTAAGTAGGTCTTATTTTCGGACGATGTCTTATTTTTGGGGAAACGCAGTATGTGATGTTTGACAAATTGGTTAATCTTTTCCGGACTTGGTTTTCTATAATAAAGGAGAATCATGAAGGAATAAACCAATTAGTGTATTTGGGTCACAAATACAATGCTAGCACATCATAATATATATTAATTTAAAATGTATTTAGGGATTTTATATATATATATATATATATATATATATATATATATATATACACATATGAATAAATTAAATAGAAATATTTTGTAAAAAAAAAGTTCCACAAGGCCTCATGTTCATTTTTTTCTTTTCTTTTTTTTAAATTTATTAAGGTATTATATGTGTACATAGCTTACCATTGCCACCCCCACTCATGCCCTCCCTCCCCAGAGTTTTGTGTCCATTGGTTGTACTTATATGCATGCATACCAGACCTTCGGTTGATTTCTTATCTCCCCCAGATCCTCATGTTCATTTATTTAGCAACAGGTTCTATGCTAAGTGCCTTATACTTTGCCACTTAATTCTCATAACAACCCTCTAAGTAGGTCTTATTATTTCCATTTTATAGGTAAATAAACAGGCCAAAAAAGTTAAATCATAATTTTCAAAAAAATAAAAGCAGGACTCTGAGGCAAATATAAAAAGGACATGGACCAAATATTTTATTGATACATAACATTATTAACCAACACTACCCCAATAGATATAATAAAATATTTTATTGAATTCATTAATTAAGAAAGTAAAAGATGTTATGACCAGTTTAAAGAGCATTTAAGAAGCTAGTCTGGCCCTAACCAGTTTGGCTCAGTGGATAGAGCATCAGCCTGCAGACTCAAGGGTCCCAGGTTTGATTCTGATCAAGGGCATGTGCCTTGCTTGTGGGCACATATCCCAGTAGGGAGTGTGCAGGAGGTAGCTGATCTATGTTTCTCTCTCATCAATGTTTCTAACTCTCTATAGCTCTCCCTTCCTCTTCGTAAAAAAAAAATCAGTAAAATATGTATTTTTTTAAAAATAAACTAGTCTGTTTATCAGATACTTAACAAAGACATGATAGCATGAGATTGCTGGGGTAGAGATAGCTCTGGTTAATGTCAAGCATTGATGGTTGGAGTTTTCTATTCCATTGGAAATTGTTTGCATTTCTACTGGACAAAAATGTGTAAATTAGCAACTAAATTCCTTAAGTATAGGAACATTAATCATTAGTAAGCATGAGATGAATAGTATGACAATCCTTGGGTGACTTTTGTCTTTGTCCCAATGTGAAAACAAAACTGTCTCCACTTTTTGCCTTACAAGTTTGGAGAATCTTTCTGACAGAAACCTGCCCTCAGATCCCACAAAAGCTGAGATTGGAAGCTGTCACCATGACTGCACAGCCCTTGCGATTCCATCCTCTGCAATGACTCAGCAATGAGTTAGTTTGTTGTCTGAGAATGTTGGCACCTATCAGGTCTGTGCAGATAATTCTTACAGACGAGACATGTCTGAAGCACAGGGAGCCTCTGGATGATAAAACCATCCAACGGGGTCAATAAACTACGATCTGAAGTAATAAGACGTCTGGTTTCTGCCTTAGTAAAAAATTGCTGTGGCTACAGGTTCCACAAACACTGGTACTACAAGGAGAAAGAAATTGAAATAGCACTTTATGTTGCCTCTGTCTTTATCATATTAAACTAGAGGCCCGATGCAGGAAATTCAGGAAAGGGTAGGCCTTCGCAGCTCTGGCTGCCTTGTGGCCCCGGTTGCCTCGTGGCCCCACACCCGCCTTGGCCTGGAGCTGCTCATGTACACTGCCACACACTCCTGGTTCCTGGTTCCTCGGGGGCACCCCTCCTCTTCCTTTCCTCCACCCATTGATTGCCCTGCTGGCCTACCAATCGCATTGCACCCATCTTGGCTGGCCTGGTGCCAGTGCATGGGGAAGGTCATTCTGTTCAGTCATTAAGTTGATTTGCATATTATGCTTTTATTATTATAGACTGGAGGCCCGGTGCATGAAATTTGTGCATAGGGATGTGTGACCCTCAGTCCAGCCTGCACCCTCTCCAATCTGGGACATTGCTCTCACAATTCAGGACTGCTGGCTTCCAACTGCTTGCCTGCTTGCCCGCTTGCCTTCCTGATTGCCCCTACCACTTTTGCATGCCAGCCTGATCACTCCATAACCACTTCCCTGCCAGCCTGATGGCCCCTAACTGCCCTCCCTCAGGCCTGGTCACCCCTAACTGCCTTCTCCTTCAGGCCTGGGTCCCCCCCAACCGCCCTTCCCTGAGGCCCGGTCATCCCCAACTTTCCTCCTCTGCTGACCTGGTCACCCCTAACTGCCCTCCCCTGCAAGCTTGATTGCCCCCAACTGTCCTCCCTTTCAGGCCTGGTCCCTCCCAACTGCCTTCCCGTGCTGGCCATCTTGTATCCACATGGGGACAACCATCTTTGACCACATGGGGGCAGCCATCTTGTGTGCTGGAGTGATGGTCAATTTGTATATTACTCTTTTATTAGATAGGATAGTGTTCTTTTCCTTTGAACATGTCAATCTTTACATTTAAACTCTACATCTAAGTTTGTGTACACTTTGTCCTGCAAAGTGGCAGCAGTTTTTAAAACTGGTGGTGTCATAATTGACTGCAGAAATTCACTGCCTATCCAGTTGTTAACAACTGCTGTCCAGGCATGCCTGTGGCATCACTACCACCATTCTGTGACCAGGCTCCCATTTGGTCCTCCCCAAGGCTTTGGACTGTTCCAGGTGCACACGACTTAGTGATTGCACTTACTGGCTCTCTTCAATTTATTTTCCCTATCATGAAAGCTCAGTTCTGATATATTTATATGGGAACCAATACTTCATGTTTGGGTAGATGAGGATAAATCTGTGAGACTAAGAATGACAGTAAAAAATGCGAAAGTCTGAGCACAGAAGCCAAGAGAAGATAAAATTTCAAGAGGAGACAGTAGCCAGTAGAGTCAAGTGATGCCAAGAAGCCATTAGTGAGATCAGAACTGAACATTTTCATCGACTTGAACATCTTAGATCCTAGTAATCTTAGTAATAAGTTGTTTCAGTGGGAGTGCACTGAGGAATCAGGAGTTGAAAAATGGATTCCTGCAACCCTCCTCTCCTCCACTTATGCTGTGGCCCGAGGATCCATAGATATGTTCCCTCTAAGACAACTCTTGGCAACTCTTGGGGAACATTTGATTCTTTGTAGATGTCGATTCCTTTTTCTCTTCTTATCATGGTTTAATATCAACAACTACGGTGTATTGGGAACCTACTATCCTTGTTTCCCTGAAAATAAGACATCCTCCAAAAATAAGACCTACTGACAGGTTTCCTTCTGAGTGAAATATAAGGCATCCCCCGAAAATAAGGCCCCCAGGCTCTGTCTCAAAATGAAAATTAATTTACCATAAACTGGTCGCTAGGGCTGCCCCGAATGGTGTCTAGCAACCAGTGACCTTATGCGGAGTCCTGACATCACTGCTATGTGAATGGAGAGAATTCAGTGTGGAAACTTTGTGAAACCTAAACTGCAAGAAGTTGTGACTTGGGTGAAGAATTCATGGGAGAAAATCACTGACAGTTGCATTGCAAATGCACTTCGAGCAGGCTACCTTGACAAGAAGTATTCATTTAAAGACAGTGCTATTGCTAAACATGAGAGATTTGGTCCACTGATTCTGAAAGAAATGGAGTCACAAGAAATTCACCAGGAAATTCAGAAATTGGATTGTTATGATGATGTTCCAGAAGATGATGACATACTTGTCATTGAATAAATGAGTAAATTTTTGATACTGTAGGATTCACAGTTTGTCTGGTTTGTGTTGACAACTTCTGTACTACCAAACCGTATACAGCTAATAAATTTCCTTTATTTTTATTTAACAATAAATGTGTACCATATTCTTCTTTATGAAAAAATAAGACATCCCCTGAAAATAATACCTAATACATCTTTGGGAGCAAAAATTAATATAAGACACTGTCTTATTTTCAGGGAAATAGGGTATGTGTAAGGTTGGTGCTGAGCACTTATTAGCCACTTATCTCTAATTCTACAACAATCTTGAATGCTCTGCCTCTCATTTTCCAAATAAATAGATGTCATTTGTCTTTTTAATTTTATTTATTTATTATTTATTTTAATATATTTTATTGATTTTTTTACAGAGAGGTAGAGAGAAGGATAGAGAGTTAGAAACATCGATGAGAGAGAATCATTGATCAGCTGCCTCTTGCACACCCCCTACTGGGGATGTGCCCGCAACCAAGGTACATGCCCTTGACCGGAACCGAACCTGGGATCTTTCAGTCTGCAGGCCGACACTCTATCCACTGAGCTAAACCGGTTTTGGCTAGATGTCATTTGTTTAAGTTCACACAGCCAGAACCAGAGCTGGCAATTGAACTTGATAAGCCACCCTTTCTGTGACATGCAAGGAGGAGTCCCAGGGGAGATCAGGTAGCCCCGTAAACCTTGTTGCCTATTATTTATTAGTTTCAATACATTTCACATTTCAAACGTCTCAGATTATAAAGACCTTGCTCTATATATTCTATAGCAGTTTTCTGAGCCCTTTGATTGGACTTTGAACACATACATTTCTCCACACAGCAACTTAGTCAACAGAAGTTGCTAATATGGGAATGTCCCACCTGATCCATCAAAATCTTATTAGTCACACCCATCATAAATGCACCACCCTACTCTCTGACCTCATTGATTGTCCCCTTTGGGATGAGTCATCAAGCATCACACCAGTCTGAGTTCCCATCAACTCTTGTCTGGATTATTACAGTAGCCTCCTCACCAGTCTCTCTGCTTCCATCTCTGTTCCCAATCACAGGAATTTTAATATATATATATATATATATATATATATATATATATATATAATTGATTTTTTACAGAGAGGAAGAGAAAGGGATAGAGAGTTAGAAACATCAATGAGAGAGAATCATTGATCAGCTGCCTCTTGCACACCCTCTATTGGGTGTGCACACCCACAACCAAGGTACATGCCCTTGACTGGAATCTAACCTGGGACCTTTCAGTCTGCAGGCCGACACTCATCCACTGAGCCAAACTGGTTTCGGCAACGGATTTTTTTTATTAGTCTTCAGTTACAAGTCTTATATGCTTTTTGGTTAAATTTATAAGTATTTTCTGACTCTTGATGCTATTTAAATGCTTTTATTAAAATTTAATTTTAAAACTGTTCATTGCTAGTTTGTAGAAATACAACATTTTTTGTGTGTGTTTAACTTGTATCTTGCAACCTTGCCAAATTTGAAAATTGGCTCTACCAGTTTGTTTTTTGTAAATTCTTTAGGATTTTCTATATAGAAGATCATGTCATCTGAAAATAGAGATAGTTTAATTTCTTTTCCCATTTGGATGCCTTTTATGTCATACTAGAAGCCCGATGCATGAAGATTCGTGCAAGAATAGGCTTTTCTTCTTCTGACTGCCGGCCACGTGGTGGGCTTGCTCAGGCAGCCTGTGCAGTGGTGGCAAGCCCTGTGTGCTCCAGCGCCACTTCCTCCTCACCCTCCCTTTCAGAGAGTTCCTCCGTGCAGTGCTGGGGAAGAATGGAGGGGAAGAGGTCAGGAGTGAGGCAGGTGGGGAGGACTAAAGACGTTGGATGCACTAGTGCGTTTCCCTTTCCCATTGTGAAAGTGGCTCCCTTCCTCATCCTCTTCCTCCTCCACCCTCCGCCCTCCGCCTCCTGCCTGGTTGCCCTCCCTCCACACCCAGAGCCTTCTCCTCTTGATTTGGTGAGATAGGGAGGAGGGAGATCTGATAAATTGGGTTACTGTGTAGGTGGCCTCTTTCATCTATTCAAAACAAAGCTGAGCCACCTGCTGCCGCCACGGCCATCACCATCACCCCTTGACTTGCCTGGGGCTCCCGGGGCATGCTAACTGTGCACTGAGTGAGCTTCTGTGCACATTGACTCCTGCAGGGCTGCTCCAATGCTAGGGCTTTGTTTACCAGACAGCAGGGCAGGGTGGGGTAGAGGGAGACACCAGGCACTGGAAGCTATGACCTCAGGCACCAAAGGGTTGCCTCTGAGGCTGGGGGCTGGGCCATAGGGAGGCTGCAAGGATGGTCCACAGGTGTGGCCCTGAGAAGGTGCACTACCCAGAGGCTAAAGTAGCCTGGGGGCAGGGCTACTGCCATCTTTGTTGGGTTAATTTGCATACTCACTCCTGATTGGCTATGGGTGTCATGAAGTGACGGTCAATTTACATTCTTTTCTTTTATTAGCATAGATTCTGCCTAAATCTCCTGCTACAACCTCTAATGCAATATTGAATCAAAGTATGAGAATGAACATTCTTGTCTTGTTCATGATGTTGGGGGGTTGGGGAGGGGGACAGGGAGTTGAAAGCATCCAGTCTTTCACTATTAAGTATGATGTTAGCGATGGGTGGTTTTTTTTTTTTTTTGTAGATTCCCTTTAGAAGGTTGAGGAAGTTCCACTTCTGCCTTCCAGTCTGATCACCTCCTAACCACTCCCCTGCCAGCCTGGTCACCCCTAACTGCCCTCCCCTGCAGGCCTTGTCATCCCCAACTGCTCTCCCCTTCAGGCATGTGTCCCCCCCAACTTCCCTCCCTTGCAGGCCTGCCCCCCAAACCGCTCTCCCCTCCTGGCTTGATTGACCACACTGCCCTCCCTTGCAGGCCTGGCCCCTCCCAACTGTGCTCCCCTGGTGGCCATCTTGTGGTGGCCATCTTGTATCCACATGGGGCAGCAATTTTTTACCACATGGGGGCAGCCATCTTGTGTGTTGGAGTGATGGTCAATTTGCATATTACTCTTTTATTAGATAAGATTAATAGATAGGATAGAGGCCTGGTGCATGGGTGGGGGTCAGCTGGTTTGCCCTGAGGTGTGTCCTGGATCAAGGCATGAATTCCCTTGGGATGTGGGATGGCCTGGGCGAGGGGGCCTTTGGTGGTTTGCAGGCTTCCCACGCCTCCTCGGCAACCCAAACAGAGATCCTGGTATCTGGGATTTATTTATTTTCTATAATTGGAACTTTGTAGCCTTGAGCAGAGGCCAGGGTAGGCCAGGGCAGGCAGAAAGATTGGCTTCCTCCATCACCAGGGGCAACCCAATCAGCTCTGTGGCTGTTGCCATATTTGTTGGGTTAATTTGCATACTCACTCCTGATTGGCTGGTGGTGTGGCTTGTGGGCATAGCAGAGGCACAGTCAATTTGCATGTTTCTCTTTTATTAGACAGGATATAGTGTATTACGTTAATTGGTGTTTAAATGTTGTGCTGACTTTGCATTCCGGGGATAAATCCCACTTGGTTGTGGTGTATTATGCTTTTTATATGTTGCTGGATTTGATTTGTTAGTTTATTGTTGAAATGTTTGCACCTATATTCATTAGAGATTGGTCTGAAGTTTTCTTATAATATGTTTTATTTGGTATTAAGGTAGTACTAGTTTCATAGAATGAGTTGGGAGCTCTTTCCTCCTCTTCTATTTTTGGTGAAAGCTTTTGAAATATTGGTCCTAACTCTTAAAATATTTGGTAGAATGGACCAGTGAAGCCATCTGTTCCAGAATTTTTCTTTGTGGGACATTCTTTGTTTATGACTTGGATCTCTTTACTTGTTATAAGTCTGTTCAAATTTTCTATTTCTTTTTTGGCCCATTTTGGTAGTTTATCTCTTTATAGGAATTTGTCCATTTAACCTACCATGTTCATATCTATCTACTACAATTGCAGGCACTAAATTGATGGTTTAAAATATTTAAAAAGTAAAGAAGTTTGATTTATCTTGCATTAAAAGGCAAATATTTCAATTTTTACCTTAAGTAGCCTAGAAGAATCAAATTTCACTTTGATAATAAGGAATTCAACAGCTAAATCTTTAAGTATGCAAAGTAGAAATAGTAAATATACCTAAATAGTATGCCTTAAGATGAAAATTAGAAAATGGTCAAATATTTGCCTTTGGGTTTATGAGTTCAAAGTGAAACTAGTCTATTAATGAATAAAACATTTTCTCCTTAATAATATTATACAACTTAAAAAATTACTGATAGGATACCAAGGAAATGAATTCTAGATTGTACCCTTTTCTGAGCAATTAATGTTTCCTGAATTAGTTTTGTTCCTCCTTTCTCTTTCTATAGAAAACTAAGAAAAATAAATGATGTGCTATAAAGCAGTCCCTTCTCAAAATCCAAACCGATAGCAACCATGTTAACAATTGTCCTTTTTATATCAAAAGAAAAATATTAGATAATTAAAATGACAATAAATATTTAAAATGTAGAAACCTTTTATATCTTTTTTTGTTTGTTTGTTTTCTTAATCCTCACCAAAAACATTTTTCCCATTGCTTTCCAGAGAGAGTTTACCCATAAGGGAGGGAGAGAGAGAGAGAGAGAGAGAGAGAGAGAGAGAGAGAGAGAGAGAGAGAAACACATCTATATGAGACACATTGATTAGTTGCTTCCTGCACATGCCCCAACCAAGGGGTAGGGAGTGAACCTGCAACACAGGTACATGTCCTTGACCAGAAATTGAACTGTAATCCCTTTGGTGCATGTGCTGATGCTTTAACTACTGAGAAACACAGGCCTTTTTATATCTTTATTTTTATTTATTTTAGGCAAATTATTTTACCCTCATATATATGTATGCTTATCCTTTGAAGGGTACCTCACTGTTCCTTTTGAAGCTCTCTCTCTCCCTGTTTGCCTTAAGATAGTATATTCATTTCAGCCCAGCTACTTATGGGAAATCAATTACCATTT
This sequence comes from Vespertilio murinus, assembly GCA_963924515.1. Taxonomy (NCBI): domain Eukaryota; kingdom Metazoa; phylum Chordata; class Mammalia; order Chiroptera; family Vespertilionidae; genus Vespertilio; species Vespertilio murinus. The sequence continues at coordinate 183,077,391 of OZ004706.1, forward strand.
TTCTTCTTTTTCTGTCTCTGTCTTTTCCTCAATTAGTCTTTGTTCAATATATAGTTATTTAATATTGAAAAACAATATCCGACTTTACCAGAAATTTTATTGCATAGATTGTACATCATTTCTCCTCTTACTTGAATATAGCCAGGCATTTTTTTTCAATGTTAAATAAGAGAAAGAGAGAGAGATGATAATTTGGTTTAAATGACATGTAATAAACTTGGTTTAAACGCCACGTAATCAAATTACCAGATTGTTGGCTGAATACTCTAATCTATATGGCTTGAGGTAGAAAATCAAGTGTTCTTACCTATGTCTGTGGAAGCATACCCTGAATTCATATAACAGCAAGGAGCTCACGGGGGCTGAGGCATCATTGCAAATGGGAAAGAAGAGATGAGGCTTTCTAGATGCCTTAACAAGGAGCTCAGATTTTGACTCTATAGAAGATGGAGACCATTGGCAGATTTTGATGAATGATGGGACATGGTCATTTGCAGGGAAACGTCCTTCTTGGAGCTCTGTGGAGATGGCTTCACAAGTCTTATCTTCTAAAGCAGGACCCTCTCAATTTCATGTAGGAGTTTTGGGAAGTATTGGTGCTATTTGTTGTTCACAGGGTCATTTGGCAAAACGTTTCTATCCAAACCTAAAAATTAAAGTTATTCCAAGGAGAATCTAGAGCATAGTCTAGGTCATGTTACATAAAACAGGTTGGATTTGTAAAAATGAAATGTCTTATTTTATGGCTAATAAACACAAGCGTATAGTGTGACTGCTCTCTGATAATTCTAGGCAATACCACATCTTTTTTATTGTTTTTGCTTCTAGTACATTTATATTAAAATTTCTCTCTTTAGAATGAGAAATTTTCTAATGCTATCCCATAGGAAGGGGTAGCATCTAATGTGTTTTATCTTTTGCATCCTATAATGTCATAAAGAACCTTCTGCATTTCACAGAGCTTTTTCATTTCATCTTTATGACACTTTCTTCATGGCTAGGTATTGCTATCCTGATTTTAAAATTAAAGAAGCTGATGCCCATGGTAAGCAATTCGACCTTTCTTACAGACATAGCAGAGCTAGAAGTTGAGGTCCAGCTTCAAAGTCCTTTCTTGTCAATATATCACCCTCCCTCTTGGGTAGAATTTCCCCAATTGCAATGCCATTTTTCTCCTGTACATTCCTCCACTGAACATTTCCTTCATGTGGTCTGAAGGCAGTGGGCGAATTAAAAATCTGCATTGGGTGAATTAAACATCTGGGTTAGGACAACTCAGCCTATTTTATTCTTTAGGCCATGTCGCCCCTTGTTTCCTCCATCACAACAGGCTCAGAGCTGCCAGCAGAGCTCTGCTTGCACACAATTGGCAGCCAGGAGAGGGGCAGCTGCTGCACTCTCCAGATAATCTCTCTATTTAAAGTTCAAAGTGACCCTGGGAAACAATAACAAGTAAGCCTGGAGCTGATCAGCCCACCCAAGGACAGGAAGAATGGCTGAAAAAGGTAAGATTTAGGCATCAGGATGTCTTGGCAAAAAAAGACCCAGGCTCCCTGGCCTTATTTAGCTTCCCAGTATTTGGTGTTACTCAGTTATTCTGATGAGTGTGGTATATCTTTTAAAAGAGCATTAACCATATGTGTTAGTGTGGCCACATCTAAACGGCGCATTAGATGTGCAGTTTATGGACCATGTCTATATATTCATGGCCAATTCTGAAAGAATTAAACAAATTTAAAAGCTGAATTGTTTTTGAAAGATGAGTTAGAAGTCAGTTATTCTCCAGGGTTGTATTAGATTTGAGGGATTAGATTGAGATATTGTGGCATGCTGGACCAGAATTAAGGACATTTGAATTCTGGGTCAGATCTGCTACTAATGGCCTGCGAGTTTGAGGAAGTCCCTCAAGCTCTCTGAGCCTGTTTTCTAGCTCTAAAATGAAAAGAAATAAAATGGGCTTAGTCATCTCTCATATGCTGTGCATCAGAAATGTTTTTAATTTTTTAAAAATATATTTAAGAAAGAAGATTAAGGCTGATATGACAAAATGGTCTGAATAGACTGTGTCCAAGAAATAGTTTCTAAATTCCTACAGGAATTCTTGCTTTTAATCCTGACAGTCTCATGAAATATGCAGTCTTATCACCATTCCAATTTTACAGATAAGGAAGCAGAGACAGCAAAATTTTGTAACTTGTCTGCAATCATGCACGTAGGGAGTGGGATCATGATTTGAACTTGAACAGTCTTGTTCCAGGACACAGTGACCTTAAGAACTCTTCCAGGTGTAACTTCTTTGGCATGCCCGGGCCTGAACAAAGAAAGAAGCATTTTGAAATTGTTCTTTATATTTTAAAAAAGGTTTTGTGCTGACTTGTGCTATGTGGAGTTCCTGGACTCCTATTTCAGAGCAATGGGACAAATGTTAGGTAAAACTTAAAATATTAGTGTTGAAAGGACAAAAACGCAGTTATAGCTTGAATGTTAAAAGGCACGATCAATTGTATTGGTTTATAAGGAATAACAAATAATTAAGGCTTTATAATATGTATATTTTGGAATTATATTAAAATATACTTATTTAAAATAGTTATAATGCTCAATTAAAATACCAATATTCACTTTTATATTCTTTGAAATTGGGAAAATACTAAATCACATATATGGACAGCTCTTAAAAAGTATACTATTATGTATTTCCACTGTAATGGCACCTTAATTCATAAAAGACTTTCATTAAAATAAGAGTAAAGGATATGTCTTAATGTTCACTTTATCCTTAAAGCAATACCACATGGCAGGTAAAGAGAAGTGTTTTTCATTCAGAGATTAATGCTTTGTTCAAGGTCACAGGAAGGTGGAGAAGCAAGGAAAATCTAATTAATTTTTGAGAATTAAGAAAGACTCCAACATTTCTGGAAACATAGATTTAAATGATTAATATTTATTTTAACTTCCAAAATTTTGGTTTAATAAGAATGTCTTTTAATTTTAGATGTGTCTTTAGAAGTTTCCAGATGATTGTGTTTTAATAGTATTTTTAAAACTCCGCACTTTAAAGTAATGAAAATTATAAAGTGAAGTGCAATTACTAAGACTATGCATCCTCTTTGTTAGCCGATGGCATACAATCTAATTGTGCTTTTCAGATAAGAATGTATGAGTCCTTAACACAAAACATTAATTTTATATTATGTCTTTTTGTGCATTTTTAAAAATTCTATTGTGTGATATGTATGTGTGTTTGAAAGAATAAGATTGAGATGCAGTGAATATTATTTTAAAAATATATTTTTAAAGTTGCTTTTTATTAGGGTACAAAGAGCAGACACAGGAGGAATCATTATACTAATGTCTTTTATGTTGGTACAGTGTTGATTGCTATATTGAACAACTAAAAAAAAAAGTCCTAAATCTCTCTTCTCTAGTCAAGAATGATCACATATCCCTAGCTGGTTTGGCTCAGTGGGTAGAGCATTGGCCTGTGGACTGAAGGTCCCAGGTTTGATTCTGGTCAAGGACCTGTAACTTGGTTGCAGGCTCCTCCTTAGCCCAGACCCTCACGCAGGAGATGACCAATTGATGTGTTTTTCTCACATCAATGTCTCTCTCTGTCTTTCCCTCTCTCTTCCACTCTCTATAAAAATCAATGGGAAAATAACCTAGGTGAGGATTAAAAAAAAAAAAAGAATGATCATATAAAATATAGTGCTTTTTCCCCTATGATATTTTACATTAAAGTTAGCTATCAAGGCCAAGAACAATTTCAATACCTTTCCCTATGTTATGATTCTATGTTATGATTATTATTTTGTTTACTAGGAAAAACATCTGAGTCATTGTCAATTGTATGTAAACAGCTGCTCTTTGTGTTATTGCACACATACATGAATGTGTACTGTCTTCACTAAACATGCTCAGTGGGTAGAGTTTACAAAGCCTTTGCATGTATGCAAATTCATTTGATCCTCAAAACAACTTCAGATATCATGTTTCATTATCCATATTTTACAAATAGGAAAAGTTCAAGCTCAGAGTGGCCCAAGGTCACATAACAGTAAAAGGAAGACCTGTGATGTGAACCCAGGCCTTCTATTCTAAATTCCCAACTGAGTCCCATGTACCTTTTGTAGAAAAAAACACTGATAGACATGTATGGGTATGACTAGAGAGTTTTTATTCCCTTGTTGTTACCAGATCCCTCTTATTCTCTTATTTCAGGAGATAAAATGCCCAAATGACATACCAAATCTGTTCTATTTTGTTTATTTTTAAACAGAACCTACATCATCACGCATTCTGGTCCCGATACTCCTCTTGATTGCCTGGATTGTGGGCTGCATTGTAATGGTTTACATTACCTTCTTTTAGAAAGGTAAAGTTTTCAATGATTGAAGATGTTCATTCATAAAGGGCATACATTAGCCTGGAAATATTCTTTTCTGCTTTACTAATGAAACATTTTACCATGCAGGCAAGACGACTTCAGACTGATGCCATTTAGAAGAATGAAGACAAGCGTGAACATGACAGATTATTAAATATGTCTCATGTAGACAACTGCAATGTTTGACACTACTTCATAAACTTGGATTTGTAAAATGACACTTTGGTGTCCATAAAAGTCTCTTTGGGAATGTGTTTAAAATTTTGGGTACAAATAAGAACTGTAAGAAAGTATGGATGAAGTCTTCTATAACCTGGGAGTAGGAAAAACATTCTTACTTATGACGAAATGCATAAGCAAAAGGAAAACATTTGGTAGCTTAAACTATAATTAAAATATTTCCCCCCCCAAAAAAAATAGAAAAAAATGAGTTAGAGATAAGAAGGAATAGTTTACAGAAAACAGAATATAAATGTAAACTTGGTCCTTAACCTGTGATTAAAGCTGCACTGAAGAGCCATTGCTCACCTATCAGGTGGGGGGAAAATAAAGACATTTGACAATATATGTGTTGGTTGGGCTGTGCAGAAAGAAGCACTCTCATATATTGTCTGAGGAATTCAAAAATAGTAAAACATTTCAAGGGTTATTTGGTCATCAATATCTATCAAAATTACATAAGTGTTTATCTTTTGACCAAGCTATCCCTCTTCTAAGAATATTGCAATTTCCACAGATATGCTGGTAAAAATACAAAATGGCATATATACAATTCTATTCACTATGGCATAATTTTTCATAGCAAAAATCTAGAAATAAGCCAATTGTCCATTAACAGGAGACTGGCTGAGAAAATTGCACTCTATTTATGAAACATAGGTACTTAACACAGCTGTGAAAAGGAATAAAGAAGGTCTCTATCAACTGATGTGATGTCATCTCCAGGTCAACATGTTAAGTGAAAAAAAGAGAAAAAAAAACAGGTACAAAACAATGTGTGCTTCCTTTTGTGTCAGAAAAAAGGAAGCTCTCCCAATATGCACACATACTTATATTAAAACTAGAGGCTCAATGCATGAAATTCATACATGGGGAAGGGGGTCCCTCAGCCTGGCCTGCATCCTGTCCAATCTGGGAACCCTCAGGAGATATCTGACTACCTCTCACAATCTGATCACCCCTGACTGCCTCTGCCTCACCCAGCACCTGGGAACCAGGATTCCCTCCTCTGGATAGTCACAGGCACTCAGGACCTAGGCATCTCTCCTTCTGGCCAGCTGCAGGCACCCTGGAACTGGGCCAGCTTTGCTTGGGCTGGTTGAAGCTACAGGGGACTGTGAGCAGGTGGCTTCACCTGGGCCACAGCCACAGGTGCCTGGGACTACAGGGCTGGCAGCTTGTCCCTCTCCCCGGCTGCTGGTGCTGGGGACCATGGGAAGTGCAGCTTGTCCCTCTCCTGGGAGTAGCCTGGCTGGTCCCCATTCATCTCTTGTGAGCTCATTTGTGCCTGGTTAGTCCCCATTCCTCTCTCTCAAGCTCATTTGTGCCTGGCTGGTTCCCATTCTTCTCTCCCCAGTGCTGAGTGTCTGAGCCAATTCAGCTGGTGTGAGGGCATGACAACCATTTGCATATTAGCTCTTTATTATATAAGATTATATAGGATATTGAAACAGAGGCATCACAATGGAGGCTGTTTCTGACTTGCTTATTTTATAGTTTTTATTATTCAAACCTTATAAATTGAAAAGAAAAAGACAGGAAAAGAAAAAAGGTCATCCCCCCAATTTAAATCAAATTGAAACAAATACACATATATCAAGTATATCAAGTTGGTGGCACAACTACAAAGAGAAAAAAATTCTTTCAAGTGACTTCAAAACACAGTATTTCTGACTATACGTCTTTCTTGGGATAGGAAACTTAACCACACTCAAAAGTCTTTCTGTTAGTGCTGATATTGGCGTTGTTAATTGCAAATTTATGTCATCAGCAACAAGAAGTCAAGCAAATGCCTGACAAGCTTACCTTAGCTCCACACTCTAAAAAAGCCTTAGAGGAATGAGCATCCTCACACCTTCATCGTGGTCTCTGAATACCAGTGTCTACTGGAGGGACCTAGTCAGGGGCAGGGAATGTGCAAGATGAGTGTGGGACATCTTTGTTCCAGTAATTAAAGGCTTCTTTGGACAACGATGTGATAAACTGTACATCAAAAGTATAATGGTGTCCTGGCTGATGTGGTTCAGTTGGTTGAGAGTTGTCACATGCACCAAAAGATCTCTGATTATTGATCACAACAAATACCCAATAGGAGGCATGGAGGAATCAGTGGATTGATGATTCTCTCTCTTTCTCTTCCTTCCTCTCTCTCAAATCAATTAAAAAAAACATATTTTTAAAAATGTAATGGCTACAAAGGATCAAAATACATCAATTATATAAGTACCCATGAATCCATAATGATAATGAAAAATAAAAATAAAGGAACATAACCCTCATTGTTACATTTGGAGGTTGCTAAGAAAGCAACTTATTGTAAAATTTGTAGGTAAAGGGAAAGAATCTTGTTTTTCTTTAATAAGTTACTTCCAGGTAATGAAATAAATTTTGACATTTCCCCTCTAGAGACGTATTCTAGCTAAAATACAGAGGGGAGATAAAAATTGTCACTTAGCAAACTTTAATGAAATAATAAATCTTGGCAATGGATGTTAGGACAATTAGCTTAATTGTTGGTAGAGAATTTTATATGTGGTGGGTCAGTTTGATGAGACCTAAACCTGATCAACTTAACATCACTGAAAAGTGGAATAAGCAGGCACTGTGAGCCTCCTGATAGGGGAGAGCAGAAAATACACAGTGCGACCTGGAAAGTATTCTTGCCAAAGAAGTGAACCAAGTGAAACAAGTTTCCAGATCTACCTGCCAGGTTTCTCTAAAGTTTAGAGTCTAAACAGACTCACAAGTCCACAGAGTAGAAAACTACATAAGACACATGACCCAGATTCTTAAGAAATACTTAGCATAAAGAAATGAGATGTGCCGAAGCCGGTTTGGCTCAGTGGTAGAGCGTCAGTCTGTGGACTGAAGGGTCCTGGGTTCGATTCTGGCCAAGGGCATGTACATTGGTTGCGGGCACATCCCCAGTAGGGGGTGTGCAAGAAGCAGCTGGTAGATGTTTCTCTCTCATTGACATTTCTAGCTCTCTATCTCTCTCCCTTCCTCTCTGTAAAATATATTTTTTTTAAAATAAAAGAGATGTGGGGGGAAATACATAGAATAAAAGAGATTTAAAAGGTTAGCAAATTGTGGAGAGCGCCTACAGCGTTTGGACAGGTTCAAGCCTCGGACTAATGAGAGGGCACGGCTCTCTGGTGGCAAAGCCAAGTGCAAGTCCCAGCTTGGAGGGCAAAGCCCTCCCAGCACAATGATAGCCAAAGGCTATCGTTGAAAGCTTGATCTCATGGTCTGGACCTGTGGTCCCAGGTGGCTTAAGAGATATAGGCTGAGGGAGGTGCAGCAAGTAAACAAAGCTTGATAGAGGTCAGGTGCATGTAATTGAGTAGATTTGGAACCCGCAAGAATGTTGTAAACATATTTACCAAACCCTTACTTTGCCTCATGGAATCTGGCTATAAGATAAAGACTGCTTGCAGGCTGTGGCGCTGTCTCTCCATCTGAGAGCAGTGTCCCACCTAACACCAGGTTTATTCTCTTGTCTATCTTCTTTAATCCTTCACCGCCCCGCCCCCCCTTTCAAGTTCACCCCTGGCTGTGCTGAGTGCTGGACAGCAAATAAATTGTGATGTATGGCCAACTACAGAAACCACTGTTGTATTTTTGTAATAGAGGTGTTAGGAAATTGTTATTTTGTGCATTAGGATGATGGCAACTGGCAATGGAAAAGAAAAGGCTCTTATCTGTTAGAGATACATACAGAAATATTTACTGATGAAATTATATGATGCCTAGGAATTGGTTTAAAGTATTCCCATAGAAAACAAACTAAAAAATATAAAGGAGATGGGAAATGAGACAGGCAAAATGCTGATATTTGTTTAAATGAAGAGATAACTCTACAAGAATTTATTATACTCTTTTCCTCTACTCCTGTACACATTTTTAAATATATGTTTTTATTGATTTCAGAGAGGAAGGGAGAGAGAGATAGAAACATAAATGATGAGGATCATTGATTGGCTGCCTCCTGCATGGCCCCTGCTGGGGATCCAGCCTGAAACCCGGGCATGTGCCCTAACTGGGAATCAAACCAGTGACTTCTTGGTTCATAGGTCAACATTCAACCACTGAAACACACCAGCCAGGCTTTAAAACATGTTTTTTTAAGAAGTTTGTTTTTTCTCCTTAGGGCTCTGAGTTGTGAATTACAAATAATACAGGCAGAGTTAGAAAGCGAGATTGTGGCAGTCTAGGTATTATCTTTGTCAGAACAACTTCCTTTCTTTCGTCTGGAGTATTTTTCTCCATATGCACCGGTCCTTTTCTGTAGCTCTTTGAAGCTACAGGATCCCTCATTGCTTGTTCCCATGTATGCTCAATGTTTCCCTTGAGCACATAATGCTTTAGCGTTCCCCATAAATCCTTATGTTTCACCTCTGACAAATACTTTATTTCAAGGACTCAATATTCTCTTCTCCAGAACTTTAAAACAGACTTTAACGTTCTTTGTAAGCAGCAATAGGAATGAGTTTTTCTATAATAAGTATTTTAATTCCATGTTTCCACAGCCGACCTGATCATTTTCTCAGAGAACAAAGGAAGCTTTGTGCAGGGAAAAGAATAAAAGTTGGGGAAGTCAGATTGCTTTATCCTGACTTGGGAGCCCTTTGAGTCATTAATTAATCTCTCTAACCTTAATTTTCTCAATTATAAAAGACAAATAATAATATTTTCATGGGATTGTGGCGAGGACTGTAATGTTTTCTAAATCTACTTGATCTGAAATACCTGAGCCATTTGTTATAAATACAGATCCTCAAGCTCTTTCTCTGGAGAGTTCATTTCAACAGTTCTGGAGGATGCCTATTTAAAAAAAATCCATCCTCTGGGGGATTCTTATTATCAAAAAAGTTTGGAAAACATAATTATAATGTGTGTGTGTGTATGTGTGTGTGTGTCTATGTATTACTCCCTTATACATATAGACACTGATCTATTACAGATTACATTGGTAGCTCCCAACCACTTTTCTGTTTATTGCTGCAACAAGAAATTAGCACTTTATTATGTTTGTTATATAATATTACAGTATGTTTTTTAATTATACAAGGTATAATGATTCATAATAACATTTGGCCACTAATTTTAATCTATGTGAGTTTTATTTTCCCCATTAAGTTTTCAGCTACTTATCGGTGAATCCATTTCTCATTTTTCTTGACACATAGAATATGGTCCAAAATAGACAACAATAAATATATATATCAAATAGGTGATTATTTACCTTTCCTATATTCTTTACCGTATTCTTGAATATGTATTGATGATGTTCTAACTTTGACCTTTAAAGATATCCCTGGAATAATTCATGCTGGACTGGAATTCTCAGAGAAGTGATTAGTAATCGGTGAACAATAGGTTCAGGCAGGTAATTACATACAAATTTCCCAAGACCTAGAATCTTCGTTTGTTTTTAAATTTACAAAATCTTCAGCCGGCATTCTCTCAAAGTACAGATATAATTATTTGAGTAGATTATGGGCTGAGTGTTTTCTAGAATTTTTTTTCATCGTGTAATGCTCAGCATGTCATCATAACACCTACCCCTCACCCACCAGGACATATACTTGTGTCAGAACTGAGAAACATTATTTTCTCTGGACTTTGTATTAGGACATAAAATGCAACAACCTCTAGAAGAAAGCTTTTTACTATTCTCTGTGCCTTGGAAAAAAGATAAAATCCAGTGAAATTTGAAAGAACTAAGGCAGCTAGCTCCTCATGAAGTACCAAGCCTGGGGGAGCTGAGAAGAAAATTCCCTTGAGGAGAGGATCCTAGGGGAGGCATACCTGGGCACAGGCAGAAGTAACATTTTCAAGTGAGATCCAGCCATAGATCTTGTAATGACATGAATCTTGCATCTTTTATTTTTCGATAAAATTACTTCCTATTTCTAAGTACTCAAAACCCTCATTTTTGCTTATTGCTATTTCTCGAACACCCCCATCCTCCTTTTCTTTTCTTTCTTTCTTTCTTTTTCTTTTCTTTTCTTTCTTTTTTTTTTTTTTTTGGACAAGCAGAGAAGTTTCACTTAAAACATAAATATACATGAGCCTAAGATTTGTTTAGCGGGAAGCAAAGAACACTACAAGCAGAAGAATAATATTGTGAGCTGGTAATTTCTTAGAGAATGAGATACTTGAATGTTTCACTTTCATTCCACTCTCTTCCTAAAGCGATTTCTTGGCTTGCAAAAGGGAGATGAGTATGCAATTTCTTACAAATTACCTGAACCAATCATGAGTGGGCACAGAGCTGAGGCGGTTATGGGAGGTCAGGAATATTCCAGGGTTTCAGACTTTGGTCATTATCCTAGATTTAAGTCCACTTTCAGTCATTTCCTTGGGCTGGGAATACATGTCTTTACACATTTACGGTTCCAAATGACACAAATTATATAGCTGACAAAGGTCTGTTTTGGAGCCTTTGCCTATGAATATTAAAGGAAATAGGATATTGATTGGAATCTTGATGCTGAATGAAACAGGGTCATGGGGAAGCCATTTTTGAGTTGTTATAGGTCACCTGCTCTGTAAAACTGGCCCTCAGGTGAAGAGGAAATGGGCTTTTTAGTGGTTTGCATATAGATATGCTCAAAATCACTAAGCTGGTGCCTTATATATTTTCTCTCATCACTATCCTGTGAAGGTACACTCAGGATAGGATGCATTTTAATTTGGGAAAAGCAATCCCTTAGTCTAATAAGCATGATAATTTCATCAGGATGCTGCAGGCATTGGGCATATTCCTCATTTATCTTGCTAGAGGCAGAAGCTTGCCTTCCAGCCCGACAATGGATGGCTAGATTGCTTTGGAGTCAAAGTACTGTTGCCTCCTCAAGTGCATGGTCAGATTCATCCAATTTTGTTTCTCCATTTGCTTTCTCTCTCTTCTCTTTTTATTTAACACTAGAGGCCTGGTGCATAGATTTGTGAACCAGTAGGGTCCCTTGGCCTAGCCTGTGGGGATCAGGCCGAAACCGAAAGTCTGACATCCCCCGAGGGGTCCCAGATTGAGAGAGGGAGCAGGCCAGACAGAGGGACCAGTGCACAGGGCCTCTAGTATGCATGTAAGATTTTTGGTTAATTTCTTCCCACCCTGCCCCCTCCCCCTTCCCTTTGAGATTCATCAGGCTGTTCCATGTTTCCATGCCTGTGGTTTCCGCTCCTCAGTTGAGCATCTACTCCCTGGTGGTCAGTGCATGTCACAGCAACCAACCTACTGGCCAGTTGGCTGATTGGCCAGTCGCTTAGACTTTTCTATATATAGATTCTCGCTCATGGTATATGTAACCAATACTTCTTTTCTGGTCTCAGTAGCCTGTGTGGAGTAATGGGATCACTTTTAGAATAGTCATTCAGATTTCTCTGGCTATTGTCTCCCTCCTGACAGAAACCCAAGAGGGTCCACGTGGGCTTATAAATATGTCTGCTCCTTGTACTTACCACTTCTCCTCTGGAGGATCCCAGGCACTGCGGGTGGTTCTGCATTTCTCCCATCTCTGCCATCACAACCCTCACTGGGCCTGTGAGGCGGTCTGTGGTCAAGTTGCTCTTTGTGGAGTTCTAAAGTAGTGCTGCCGAGGATGCAATGTACTCAGAGCTTAATTAAACAGCTTTTTCAATTTTTGTGCTCAGCCGTCCTTTCTTTCTCTAGTACCCAGTCATTTGCCCAGGGCATGGCCAGAAAGACTGAACCATCCCCTGTCACACTGAATTCACAATCATTGAGTCAAGTTCCTGTAACCTGCTTCTTCCTTGGCAAAGATGAGTTCTCCCTGAAGGTTCCTCAGGTTTCTGGAAGCAGGCTCTCGCTCATTTGCCCCCTCAGGAGGCCAAACATTCTGAGAACTGTTTGGATCCCACTGCCACTGGAGCAACATATCTGCATGGCCCAAATCCTTTGATACAAATAAATGGGGTCAATGGTAATTTATTTATTTTTAAAACTTATCTTTATTGTTGAAAGTATTACAGATGTCCCATCCCCTCCATTGACCTCTTCCACCCAGCTCCCATCCCCTTCCCAGGTCTTTCCCATACTATCTTCCATGCATTATGCATATATGCTTATAAATTTATTGGTTAATCTCTTTAAAACAAAATTCTAGTCTCACCCCACCAAACTGATTTTTAAAAACCAGAGGATTGATCAATAGTTTGAAGACCATTACTTCAGAATACACTTTTTTTTAGACATTACCATCTCTGACCAGTTAGACTTCTGAAACACACACACACAGAGACACACATGCATGCACACACACATGCGCACGCGCGCGCACACACACACACACACACACACACACACACGTAGAGTTCTTTGTTCTTCCTAAGTGAGACCTTTTCCTCTTTGCATATTCCCCTAGATGGTAAATTCTTTGTGTATAGGATTTACTAGACTTGACAGGAAAATGTTCAATAGATACATGATGAGTGGATGAACTTGAACCCAGGCACAGTCCTTTTGAGCCTGGAGATTATTGTGTTATGTTGTATTTTCTTTCTGTGATAACAAATGCCATCTCAAAGTGTGTGTTTTTAAGCCTGATGAAAAGGGAGAGAGTGCAGTACTCTGGCAGTAAATGATTTAGATCTCATTTATGCAGTTGCCCAGATCTATATTGCTTACATTTTTATATCCCATTGCACTCTGAACAGCTATGCCTAGGTGAGGTGCTCATTATTCTTCTTCCTCCTCCACCTCCTCCTCCTCCTCACACTTCTTCAGCTTCTAAGGCAAAGGATGATGTATTTGTGCTTCTACCAACTCTGATGGCATGTCCTCTGAAGGTCTGACTGGGGTTTGTATAGTACATGACTCTAGAAAGTGATGATTTAACATTTTTTCAAGTTTAGAGACTGCCTCACAGTCTTGGAATTTAGAAATAATGCAATAACACTCACAAAAATAATCCTTTAGAAGATTAAAAAAAAATAATCTGTGTTTTGACAAGTCCTCTGGGTGATTCTGATGCACATGTGCTCACGTCTGAGAACCACTGTCTCCGAGCCATCTCTCCAACTTTCCCCTAAAATGTATTTGCAGCTCCGGCATATATCAATAAACAACCCGAAACAGTCTGTTTCTTAAAATCTTTGAATTTCTTTTTAAAGTAAAGATTACAGAATAGTTTTTGTTCTCTTTCTGAGCCTGGCTCTAATTCACTTGTGGGGAACAGTATGTTGGTACATTCATTGATAATCCAGGGGTCACAAACTCACATGCTTTTGGGGATAGCAAGGTCGCATAGGTGAGAGATACAAAACCAGTGAAGAAAACAGAAGATAGTAACAATGACATGAAAAATGGAGGATTCTCTCCTTCCTGCTCAAATCCATTAACATTCATATTAAAAGAATGTTGTCTGGTAAAACAGAACATGTCTGTCTACAACCTTTAATTTATACTGTAGTCAATAGGACTTTAAAATCTATTTAAAGTCTATTTTCAAGAAAAGGATTTATAAATAGTGACTTTAATTCTGATTGCTGTTGGAATTATATATATATATATATATATATATATATATATATATATATAAAATTTCAGTAAATTTCTTTGAGTTAGATGTTAGAAAATATGGGGTCTCTAACAAGGTTGAAAGACTTATGCAGGCTTTGAGATCTTTCTGCGATGATTTGCCTTTATTTCCTCATCTGATTTCATTTAGCATTAGGTTAAGAAATATATACATGAGCAAATCCAAGACAGCTGCTGCTTGAAAAGAAATCAAAGCATGAAGAAGCACAGAAACCAGCATAAGATACACTTTTTAGATCTAAGATCGCCACTATACAGGACTCTAGGGTTTTTGGATAAAGAGTTATAAGTAAAGCAAGTGTTACTGATTTCCTTTCATCTGATGAAGGTTTAGTAAAGGAAATGACATTTCCAAGTTTTTCCCCCCTTCCCAGAGAAGATTTGGCTTTCTGGTTAGCCTATATTTTCCCGTCTCCTTCACCTCAAAACTTGAAAAGTAGACATTTTTAAGCTAATCAATATATTGTTTCATTGGGCTCTGGAAACTATACTATTAAGTGAAATAAACTTTAGATATAGGATGTCTTTTTTGTTTTCTTTAAAATAAGGTCATCTATATGTTCTAAAACTCATGTGCTTAGGCTTTAGTGAAATTGTCAATATCCTGGGATTTTCAAACATCCTATATAATAAAAGCTTACTATGTTAAGTGCCCAGTCATCTAGTCAGCTGTTCAACCAATCAATGCTAATGATATGGTAAGGCCACTCAACCACTTGCTAAGATGTGCACTGACCACCAGGGGGCAGATGCTCTAACCAGTAGTTTATCTTGCTGCTAGGGTCTGGCTGATCGGGACTGAGCAAGATGGGCTGGACACAACCTGGAGCTCTCCTATGGTCCCACCCTGATTGGCCAACCTCCCTCGTCCCACCCCCACCCCATTTGTGCATTAGTGGGGTCCCTCAGCCTGGCCTGAGCCCTCTTGCAATCCAGGACCCCTTGGGTGATGTTGGAAAACTGGTTTCGGCCCAATCCCACAGGCCAGGCTGAGGGACCCCACTGGTGCACGAATTCACGCACCAGGCCTCTAGTAAAGTAGATAAAATTCTGGAAGTTTATCTAAAAAAATTGGTCAATTATAAAGCTGAAATCTGAATTATTCATTTCTGAAACATGTATTTCTTCCTTTGTTCCCCCTTCCAACTAAAGCATGGGTTATATATAAACTCAAATGCCTGCAGAGCCCGGGTGAGGGGGGAGAGTAAAACTGGTCAGGGGCAAACTGATGATTTGGAAACAAATGCCCCATCTGAAGCAGGAAGCTGCTACTCAGCCAGAACAACATTTTAGCTTGTGAGAATTTAAGACCAATATAATCAGATCTTCCAATTTTTCAGGAGATTCTGAAAATTTCCAATTTTTACATGTGAAATATCTGTATTTAAAATGTTGTCCTTTAACAGACTGTCGAATCTCAGAGGGAAGGCAGGGTGGATGGGTGGGTAGAAAGAGATCAACCAAAGAACTTGTATGCATATATGCATAATCCATGGGCACAGACAATAAGGTGATGAAGGCCTGGCTAGAAGGAGTGAATGGAAGAAAAAAAGATTAAAAATAAAATAAAATAAAATAAAATAAAATAAAATAAAATAAAATAAAATGCTGTCCACTAATTTAAAAAATGCTATGTGGGTCAGTTACAATCCTCAGAACTAGCACCTAAGCACCCTTTCTCTAGTAGCACAGGATGGGGCCTTTCTCTGAAGTACTGGGCATGAGACCGTGTTCCCTGAAGCATCTTCTTCTGGGGTTACTGTTTGGATGCCCACTGGCAGATGGCTCTTGCACATAAGACCTGGCTGGTGTGGCATCTCTTGCAGAGGCTGAATTCATACAGCTTGAAGTCATCAGTAAATCTCCACAGAAGCATTGGAAAGGTTTAGCCTAGTCTATTAGCACCAAAAGCATGATTTATTGTAGAACTGGGCTCTCACCTGGTCTCAGTAGCACACCTACTCTTGTTTTTTTCTTCAGAGGTTTTGGATTGCAAGCAGTCTTAGAAGAACTAAAATGCAAGGTAGCCAGACCTCAATTTATCAGAATTATAAAGCAATCAAGTTGATTTAGCTGTTCTCTGAGGCAGCTAGCTAGGGAGAAACCACTCTTCAAAGACAATTGCTTCAAGTTCCATAAATTCTTTGAAACTCAGAACATCCCATATGGAATTTTAGAGATATTAGTCCCTATTAGCAATCTTATTACCCTTCAATTCTCACAGTGCCACTTATAGGTATGGAAACATACTCAAAAGCCATGTTAAGGGCCAGATTACAACTGATAATCCTTTCCACCTCAGTCGAAAGATATCCTTTCAGGGGTGGAGATCAACAAAGTCAAAAGAATTGCTGATTACAAAACGAGTCAAAACATCAGTCTAGTGATGAGATATAAATGTAATTTCCATTTAAATTATCCCATGGGTTCAATTTAGCAGTATTAGATTATGATAATCACACGAGTTTATCTAGGTACTTTCCTATTTAATTAGCAGCTATCTCAAGAGGATTGGATTGTGAGGACTCAACGTGAATACAGATTGCTAACAGATGAAGCTTGGGCAGAATCTTGCCTCAAACTGGCCTTGAAGGCTCCTAAAATTAAGCCCAAGAGAATGTCAAATACCTTCTAGGTATTTGTGAGTTTGGTGTGTGTGTGTGTGTGTGTGTGTGTGTGTGTGTGTGTGTGTGTGAAATATATTCATCTCAATGAAACTCAAATGATTCCTTAATATTGGCTGGCACATCCCTGACTCTACTAGAAATTATTTGGCCATGAGAGATGAAATGGGTAAGGCCAGTCCACCTAGCAGAGAGCATTGCCACAGTCTGCAGGAGTGAATGCTGCGTCTCCAGGTTTGCGTTTTTCTGGAGCCAGATTTTACAAACACTTAAAAATACAGTAATTTTATACCATCTGCCAGCATAATACTCCCATTTCACAAAGATGAGATGACAATGCCACAGGAACTGACGAGTAGGTTTGAAGATAGAACGAGGCTTTAATACATCTCTCTAAGGCATAAAGCCGAATCTCTTCTTGTTTAATTTAGAGGTAATGATTCATGGCTCAAGCTAAAGGTACTTATACTGATACATTAAAGTCCCCCGCGCATTGCTTTGTTGTGTGGAATACTTACTTTCTGTTTGATGCCAAGTGTGTCTATAAATAAATGCTAAAGACAATTCTCTTCAAATATAAGTTGGTATATGGGTAATACTAAGATTATCTGCTTTTGAAAAGGTGTGAAAACACTATATTAGTTTGCAAATGTAAAACAACAACAACACAACCATCAGTTCTGTGATATGCAGCAGATCTGTGTAGATGTAACCTTGGGATTTCACTGATACTTCAGTGAGCTGGTTGAGTGAGTGAAACTGCGTGGGGTTTTATTTAGGAATCAATTTTTATTTGTTGACTATATATTTCTAGCTTGAAGTAACTAGGTTGGGGGGAAAAAAAGAACCAGTAGACCAAATAGAGTAATTATGGATTCAAGTGAGGTTCTGAGGCAGCATTTTCATGATTTGGTTTTATGGGATGTTAATAATTGTTGCTTGGCAAAAAGGGCTTCATAATCGAATAAGTTTGGGAAAAACTGTGATTAGTAAAGTTGAGCAGATTTCTTTACTGAACGATTACTTGGAATTTTTATGTGATATTGTACATTTTTAGTCTCTTAGAAAAGGCTATGTATGTATACATATATATATGTACATATATGGCTATATATGTGTGTGTGTGTGTATATATATATATATATATATATATATATATATATATATATATATAATTTTGTTAATTCCCACCTGAGGATATTTTTTCCATTGATTTTTAGAGACAGTGGAAGGGAGGGAGAGAGACGTAGAGAGACACATCGATTGGTTGCCTTCTGCTGTGCCCTGAGCATGTACATATCCTTAATCAAACCCAGGACCCTTCAGTCTTCTAGCCAATGCTCTAGTCACAGCCAAACTGGCTAGGGCTGTGTATATATATATATATATATATATATATATATATATATATATTTAAGTATCACCTAGAGAAAGTCTTTTTTCTTTTCGTGGGAGGATATCATTAACCTTCTAGACATCAACCACAAAATGTCATCAGCTTTTCTTCACGATAAGTACTGGATCTACAAAGCATGACCTTACCTAAACCCTCATTTTGGCTGTTAATCAGCATTTTAAAATAACAAATGTTTACTGAGCTTACGTGTCACTACTTGGCTCAAAAACCATTCATATACTTTAACTGGCATTTCCTAAGTTATTATTTTCAGGATTTGGGGTACATCTGTGTCAAAAAATGAAATTTGTTCTAGGCTACCACAAGAAAGCAGCTTTCTTATGAATTCGAATGCCTGAGGTCCCTTGGGCCTGCCTCAGTCGTCTGAAATCTGTTTCACTCCTTAGACCAGTCAACATCACAGCCTGTGGCATTGCCCAAAGAGAAATAGAACCTTTGGTAGGTCTCTCCAAATGATTTTCCTTCCCAGGTATACCTGGTTCTAGGGAACACACCGAACAATCTCATTCTCTTCGGGTTCCAAGGACAAGATGGCATCTGCATCTTGTGGGCACAAACTGTGGTCCTTTCACTGTGGACCAATACCTCAGAGACTCGTATTACCATGTGAGGCCCCCTGTTTGAACACCACAGCATTACTTTCTCGGGTAATAAATGTTTGTTTTATTGTCCTTCTAATGGTGTGGTCACAAGATGGCATTCTTTTTGTGCATTTTTCCCTTTTACTTAATAACTTCCTGGGACATAAGTATCTTTGAGTTACTCTTTATTTTTCTAAGTTCATGGAAATAACAAATCAAAATCCAACAGGTGGATATTTTCTTACCAATAACAACCAAAATGAATGAGCTGTTTTAGTGCAGAAGAAAATTATTCACAAAGCAATGTTTTAGTTTATTTATAGAAATTGCCTCAGCAATAAAAATCAGAAGAATCTCCCACAAAGAAACCTTCACTTTTAAAAGGAGAAAGAATAGAAAAAGACTTGAAAAAGATTCTTCATAATATTGTATGTCTAGTGAAACAACATTTTAAAGAAAAATAGGGTGAATAACACATGGTATTGACTTTCTTCTTTTGGAAAAAACAAGTATATCTTTGTAATTTGGAGAGTACCAATTTGTGGTAGACCAAGGAGTATGGGTGCTTCCCAGATGACTGTGATATTGCTCCAGATATCCTGCTTTCTTCAGCCAAGGATATGGTATAGTTTATGGCTTTTGCTTCATTCTTTTCAATATTCACTCCCACCCATCCCCTAACCCCATGGTTGGCAAACTGTGGCTCTTTGGCCCCTTGAGTGTGCCTCTTCCACAAAATACCATGGCCCGGGCAAGTCTATTTTGCAGACATGGTGTTAGAAGAAATTTAAGTTTAAAAAATTTGGCTCTCAAAAGAAATTTCAATCGTACGGTTGATATTTGGCTCTATTGACTAATGAATTTGCCAATCACTGCCCTAGCCTAAGGAAAAACAACAATGCATATAATCAAATGCAAATATTTTTTTCTTCTGCTCTTTATTGGATCAACTCATGATAATTAGAAGAGAATTACCAGTAGCAATTAAATAAAAAGGAAAATTGTGTCAATAGCATGCTTCTCTTCTGCATTCCTCACACACTGGTTAACTTGTCTGGGTCAGTGTGTGGGGTGATCATGACTTTTAAGTATTCTCAGAATAGCCTACGTGTGTTCCCCTCTGTTCCAGAACAATGTCCTTATCTGCTGTCACACTGGCATTCTGTTTCATCAGGAAGGCATGCTTGGCTTCTCAGAGGATTGAACGTACGATTCCCTTCCTGGGAGTAATGACCCCTAAGAGTGTCCTGGAAACAGATAACTTGTGGCCTGATCTGAGTGGTGTGGTGTTTCTTGGAACCAATCCATCCTTCTTTGTCTCTAGTTATTGCTCAACCACTTGCAGTTTCCTTGTTTATTCTTCTCAATAGCTCTTACTTGAACTGTGCACGGAACAGTTATCTTGTGGCTTCTTCTTAGTTTACAAGTTGACCAGAATGGAAGTAAGGTAGGTATGTGGATAGGTTCCAAGAAACCTTAGAAGTAGGGCTACCAATGGCAATCTGTGTTAAGGTTTCATCTTTTTTCATCTTTTTTCTATTATATCCACTAATAATAACAAAAAGGCATGCTTCCTCTCAGCATTATTTTCATCTTATACAGGACTCAAGACCAAAAGCCTTAAGAATTCTACATAAGCACAGAGAAAAAATAATGATAGTAGGAGAATTGTTAGGGTAGGAGTTAATACTTTGTGGTAAGAAGCCCAGATTTGATGACAAAAAAATCACCGTTAAAAGTATATCATTGCATATCAAAGTGACAATCACACACATTTGCAGGAATAAATGTTATTTAGAATTTTCTGTTAATACTGCCATTGGATCTGGACACATGATGCAGATGTTTTAAAAAGAAAATAACCTAAATAAAAAATTCCACTCTGCCGAAACCGGTTTGGCTCAGTGGTAGAGCGTCGGTCTGGGGACTGAAAGGTCCCGGGTTCGATTCCGGTCAAGGGCATTACATTGGCTGCGGGCACATCCCCGGTAGGAGGTGTGCAAGAGGCAGCTGGTTGATGTTTCTCTCTCATCGACATTTCTAGCTCTCTATCTCTCTCCCTTCCTCTCTGTAAAATATCAATAAAATATATTTAAAAAAATAAAAAATTCCACTTTTTTCCCTTCCAATACACATAAATGCCTTTGGCTTTAAAAATCTTTCCTTGTTAATATGACTGCCTTCAAAATAAGTATCTTATTTTGAGGGCATTGAGATCAGAGAGCTTTAATGAGTTCCCAATTAATGGTATTGATAGCCCAACTATAACTTTTCAGACCCTTAACTGTCTCCCAAGACAATTATAGTTCAGATCTTTGGCTTGTTAGCTGAGTGTGCTTGGTAGGATTTTACGTTACATTTGCTAAACAAACTAGCTGGTTTTGTTATCCCAAACACGTTAAAACAGGTTCCCACAGCAAGAGGGGAGCCAGCAGTCCCTGTGGCATTGCTGTTTGCAGGGAACAGGTAGTGCCTGTGGTCATCACATTATCAGCGTTTCTCCCGTGGCCACAAGCCAAGGGACACAGTGCTCTCTCCATGGGGAGCCTGGAAAGGGTCCAGAGAGAAGCAAATGCTAGATCAAGGATTAGGGTGACTTCCCCACAGGATGGGATAAAAATGAGGTCTAGGAAGACCGGGGCTACAAGTGATATGAAGGAAGCTGTAAAGGTTGCCTGGTAGAGAGAAGTTTGTGTATTAAACGTCTGAAAGGAGGACAAGGTAGCTGTTTCCTGAAACAATAAGGAAGCCATTTTATGATAAGTTAAAGATATAGAATGAGCCTTTCTCTCTACACCATGTGCTCATGAGCGTCTCCAGAATTATGGTAGCATATGAAAAGTTGTCGCAGCTGTTCCCTTTAGAAGATAGGCTCCTTAAATTGGAACTAGAGACTGTGCAAACAATTTAAGGAATTAAGCAAAAAGAGATATACATAAATCGCATAGACATAGACACAGTGTGGTGATGGCAAGGGGAGGAGGTGGGCAAAGGGGGGATAAATGGGGATGGAAAGAGACTTTGCTTGGGGCGATGGGCACAGGATGCAGATGATGTTTTCTCGAGTAATACCCTTGAAACCTGAATGGTGTTGTGAACCAATGTCACCCCAATAAATTCAATTTAAAAAGTCTATATGGCTTCAATAATAATTTAGACCCTGGCATTTAAGACTCCACACAGGTTTCAGATAGATTATTTTTCTAGCTCAGAAACATGGCCTTTTGGCAGCAAAACTTGTGCTCAGGAGCTGAGAAAAGTAACCCCGGTGCACACCTTCCCAGTGACATGAACAGCTGTTGCAAAATCCCAGACCTTGATTCTTGCCAGACCACAGGCTACTGAGGCCAGAAAAAAAAACAACAACCATGACTCATGGTGAACCTTCACTGCCCCTGAGGTGGGTACTGTGACACAGAAACACACACACACACATACACACACACACACACACACACACACACACACACACACACTACTGTGGGAACTTAGACTCAGTTACCTGACTGTCCCTGTCCTGGTGAGGAGGCCACGACTCTGTTCTTGACAGAATCCAAAGATGTTTTGGGAACCCTCTCCCCCTTTCTCAACACTGTGAGTCTATTTATACTAATAAAAGAATAATATGCTAATTAGATCAGGAGACCTTCTGGAGATCTTCCAGATGTCTGTCCAGATAAAGCCAGGGTAGTGGGGCTGAGGCAGAGGGATGATCAGGCTGGTGGGGGGAGGGGGGTTGGGGGCAAGCAGGCCAGCAGGGGGGGGGGGTAAGTGGGAGTGATTAGGCCAGAATGGGGGGCAGTTAGGGGTAAGCAGGCTGGCAGGGGGAGTAGTTAGGGGCAAGCAGATGGGGTTGATCAGGCCGGCAGTCAGAGTGGTTAGGGGCGATCAAGCAGGAGGCAGGTGAGCAGTTAGGAGCCAGGGGTCCCGGATTGTGAGAGGGATCCAGATTGGAGAGGGTGCAGGCTGGGCTGAGGGGCACCACCTCCCCAGTGAATGAATTTTTGTGCACCGGGCCACTAGTGTCCTATAAGGGAGTGTATTCTCTAAAATTTAACCTCCTTTAATCCCCTCTTTGCCCAATTTCCCTGGGACTGTGTTTGGAGAAGACAAACATTTTGAGTCTGCTTGTTTCCTAAGAGGAAGTCTGGAGTCTTGGGATCTTTCTGATCCCTGTGGTTGTGTGGCAACTCTCAGAATCCTACGATCATGATCAGAAAAGTGGGTCCCTTCCAGTTCTCTGATTCTCGGATTTGGGACTTGGGCAGAGAAGTCCCAATTTCTATATCTGACTATTAAGACTAGTATCCTGAAAATAGTAGACAATTTTAGAAATTTGGATCAGTCAGTGTCAAATACTACAAAATGGCCCAAATGATTCAAACTGGAACTCGGGATATAGGTTCAAATGCTTCCCAGACCCAGGCAGGTTTCATGACTAAGAGAGGCAGCCTGTGATTCTGGCTGGTGGTGTGGACAGGAAATAGCCAGCTACTAGATCTTGTCCAGCCAGCTGATTGTTGATACGTGAGGAGGTGGCCAAAGTTGCTAGCTCTTTCAGTTTATTTCAGGAGAAGCCAGAAATTCAACTTAGTAAATGACCCTTGAGTTTTAAATATCAGCCACTAGTTCAAGATGTAAAAACCAATCACTCTGTGGTTCCAATGAGACATGTCTGCAGATTAGGCTCTGAGCTACCCATTTTGACCTGTGGTACAGGAAAACATTACAGTACAAGCATTTTTATTAATGCCTTACATGGGAGTTTGTAAAGCTCTACACTCCTACCAGCTGAGAAGTTCTGGGGATATAACATTGCAAGGGTGACCATTACAAGGGTGAATATTCTTTGAGGGTTCTTTATCTTTTCCTTAAAAATCCATGCTGATTTTGCATTCTTCTCTATAGTACATTTGTGTTTAATATAAAATTTTGGATTGCTTGCCTACATGTCTACAATATAACAGATCTTCAATAAATATTTGTATAACCAGTGACTAGAGTACAACTGATACTTCTGGATAATAGTTGGTTCCATTGTTTCAGGAATGGAATTGAGTGTGAGAAATGTGTCTTGGGCTATGAAGCATCATGGTCACTCAGTTGGTAGGTTATGGAGTTGGTGACCTTGCATCTTCAGGAAGCATTACACTACTTGGAACTATTCGCCATATTCAACCCATGAACGTGAAAATAATTTAACTCACAGAACTTTTAAAATATTAGTTTTGTATTAAAGCAAAGAGTAGCCTGAACTCTAAGTGATATAGATAATACCCAAAAAAAAGTTCGCTTGCATTAGATCCTTAGTGGGGCTCCCAGGGGCTCAGTGTGTGCATTTGTTTTCCTCGTCCATGAAAAGAGGTGTGCTTTGTGGAAGAACTGATAAAGCACCAGCTCGCTCACTTCACTGTTGCAAACCACGATTAGAGGGTCAGCTCTTCGTGGGGTATTTGAGCTGAGGTCTCACTGATTCTAAGGCATGTGCTTTGTTCTCCATAATTCTCGGTCTCTCAGGGCGTTAGAGCAGGAAAACATTGGCTATTGCTGCTTGTGCATTTTTTAATATCTAGGCCGAGTTCTAAGTTCTACGTGCCCTTTCCTCCCTTATTCTTTTCTTCTGCCTGACTTAGAATGCTTACTTTGGGGAAGTACTAGATTGTGGTAGCTATTGTTGTCTATTTGTTCTTTGGATATATTAAGCCTTTCTTTTTTTTTTTTTTGTTTCCTCTTACGACCAAAGAATGTTCCTCTGGGTAAAATTCTGCCTGATTGCATGTGGTCCTGGCTATACCATCAATCATGCATTCCCACTCTCACCACCTTTTGGAAACTCTTACCCCTTCCCTGACCACAGATCAGTCACATAAACTAAACTAAGCCAAATGAGGAAATCCAACTTACACTAGTTTCCTATGCTGCTATAACAAATGACTACAAACTTAGTGGCTTATAAGAACAAAAATTTATTCAGTGCTAGAGGCCAAAGTCCAAGTCAATATTGGAAGGAATGGTTCCATCTGGAGGCTCTAGGGAAGAATCTATTTCCTTGGCTTTCCTGGCTTCTCCAGACCACCTGTGTTCCTTGGCTTGTAGCTCCTTCCATCTTCACAGCACATCAGTTCAACATGTGCTTCTATCATCCTGTTACCTTCTCTCAGACGCTGGCTCTTCCTGAATCCCTCTCATAAGAATCCTTCTGATTACACTGAGCCCCAAAGATAATTCAGGATAATTTCCTCATCTCAAGCTCCTTAATTTAATTACTTCTGCAAAATCCCCTTTACTAAGAAAGTACATATTCACAGGTTACAGAAATTAGGACTTGAACATCTTTGGGAGATGGTGTCATTTTTCTTTATATATAACACAATCCCTCTAGAAAGGGAATCCATCCAAAGGAGTACATGTGGCCTATAGAGGAGCATTAAAGCCTTCCCTGAGGTTATTAGAATGGCAGGAGAAGATACTTTTCCCAAGAGTGGCTACTTTTGAAGAAAATTACATCGAGACCACTGGCAACTATTCTGCTGGTTACATGGAGGAAGGTCATCTGCAGCAGGAGGGAATGAAGTCAGGTGACTGAGGACATGTAGCCAAGAACATGAAAACCAAGGGCAGTGATGATAATGTTGGAGCTCTTCTACCCGGCTACTTGAAATCAGACTTAACCTGGATTTTCCAGGCTTGGGAACAAATAAGTTCTCTCTCTCTCTTTCTCTCTCTCTCTTAAAAATATATTTTATTGATTTTTTTTTACAGAGAGGAAAGGAGAGGGCTAGAGAGTTAGAAACATTGATGAGAGAGAATAATCAATCAGCTGCCTCTTACACACCTCCTATTGGGGATGTGCCCGCAACCCAGGTACACGCCTTTGATAGGAATTGAACCCGGGACCTTTCAGTCCGCAGGCTGATGCTCTATCCATTGAGCCAAACCGGTTTCGGCTAAGTTCTCTTTATTTGTCTTAACTACTTTGAGCTGAATTTTAATAGTAATGATTCCCCATGTATATATTTTAAACAATGAGAAGGGGAAGGAGATGCGAGCCATCTAATTTTTTTTTTTTTTGCTTCTTCTAAGGAGTATGATAGCTGGGCTTGAATGCAAATGAGGTTGAAACTGTCAAAAGAAGTCTTTATATACATCATTAAACTTTGTTTCTTATCGCTATATTCTACCAAACTACAACAGAGAATTTAAGCTAACTATATTTAAATACACACAAATGTGACCATAGTGGATAAGTTATTGGAATAATGATTTATTTATTTATTTATTTTTGTTGTTGCTGTTTTCTCAGTTCTAAAAGGAAAGGCAAGGGTATTCTCTTCCATAAAAAGTCTATTCATGCCGAAACCGGTATGGCCCAGTGGATAGAGCATCGGCCTGTGGACTGAAGGGTCCCAGGTTCGATTCCAGTCAAGGGCATGTGCCTTGGCTGCGGGCACATCCCCGGTGGGGGGTGTGCAAGAGGCAGCTGATTGATGATTCTCTCTCATCCATGTTTCTAACTCTCTATCCCTCTCTCTTCCTCTCTGTAAAAAATCAATAAAATATATATATTTTTAAAAAGTCTTTTCATATAAGTCCCCTTGCCTCCTGGAAGGCACATAGATGGGGGTAGCAACTTTTTTCTTTCAGGCCTGGAAATCTTTGTTTTGAAAAGTTAGGTCCACCAAGAAATTATCATGGGCTTTTACTGAGAAGATATAGTATGTGGACCCTGATGGGGAAAAAAAAAGAAGAATGGTCTAACCTCAAAGAGAAAGCATAGGATGGGGGATTACCCTGATCACATTCCTTAAGGTGGTGGAGGTTCTTTCCCCTATCCTTGAATCCAGGCTGGCCTCATGGCTCACATTGACCAACAGAACATGGAGGAAGTGATTCCTGGCTCGTTTCAAGTCCATCTCCTTAAAGGACCCTCAGCCTCTCTTTACTCCTTCTTTGAATACTCCCTCTAAGGATCCAGCCACCATGGGAGAAGCATGGGCTAGAACACTAAGTGATAAGAGGCCACAGAAACCCTGGAGGAAAAGAAAAGACAATTTTGGACTTTCTAGCTCCAGTAATGCCCTCAGCTGAAAGCAGTTGCGTGAATGTTCCCAGTCAATACAACTTAGAACAAAGATGAAATGTTCCTACTGAGATCTGCCCAAACTGAAGAATCCTGAGCAAGAAACACCACACCATTCAGGTCAGGCCACAAGTTACTTGTTTCTAGGATACTCTTTAAGGTAATTACTCCCAGGAAGGGAATTGTTGCATTCAAGCCCATGAGTAAATGCTTGGTTATATTTTAAGCTATTAAGTTTTGAGGTTATTTGTTATCATCAAAAGATAACTTGTGGCCTTATCTGGTTTGGCTCAGTGGATAAAGTGATAGCCTGCAAACTGAAAGGTCTTGGGTTTGATTTCAGTCTAAGGCACATACCTTGGTTGTAGGCTCCTCCCCAGCCCGGGCCCTGGTTAGGGCACGTGCAGGAAGCAGCCAATTGACATGTTTCTCTCACATCAATATTTATCTCTGTCTTTCTCTCTCTCTAAAATCAATGGAAAAATATCCTAGGATGAGGATTTTTTTAAAAAAAGTAACTAGTAGATATCTGAGGACTGGAAATAAAGAGTTGGTGGTGGGTAATGGTGGTGGCTGAAACTTGCATCTTGTTCTGTCTCCCCAATGCACTTTTCTCCCATGCATTCTGAGCTGCATGGTTATCAGAAGACTGAGCACTAAGTGCCTATCAGCAGGAGCCATGGAGAAGGTTTCCATGGCCGCATCTGGCAGAGAGGGTGGAGGAATTGGATGGGTCGGGCCTTTGGAAAAATTCTTTAACAGGACATGTCCTTTCGCCATTTCTCCTTCCTGCCTGACTGGAATTCCAATGCCATGGGTGGAGCTCCAGCATGAAAATGCTGCACTAAAAATGGCAGAGCAGATGGCAAAGGCTCCTGGGAATTAAAGACTGTGAAGCTTCCATATCTGGACTCCTTACTTCCACATGTCTTTCATTTGATGCAATAACCATTGTTTCTTTAAGCCACATTCAGTCTCAGTTTCATACAACTGAAGATGTTTTCTAACTGATCCATCCCCCAAAATGACCGAGGTTACATTTCCCACAGACCTTAGTGAGTTATGGAATGAACCATATTTAACACAATTAAGGAAAGTAAAGAAATGTGATGTTTCCTGTTTTCGCTTCATGAAGCAGATATTTGATTTCCAGGCCTTTGGAACTCTTAATAGCCTAAAAGCCCTTAGTGGCAAGGCAGGCAATATGAGTGGATATGGGACCATATACTGTCAGGTGCAGAGGAGAGGGCTGTTGGAACACCAGGCAGGTGAAGGAGAGGGATGAATTTAAAGGGATATTTTTAAAAAATAGGTTTCTTGGGGGCAATGTAGTATCTAAGAGAATGTAAATACATAAAGACTAAAAATTGCTTGATTACTGTATCTTTAAATAATCATGGGTTTTGTCTGAAGAATCATAGAAAGATGCTGGTTAATCACTTTATTCTCTCTAGAAAGAGTTGACAAAGGGGTTCCTGAATACTTGTTCTAACACTGATGGTCCTTGGACTCAGTTACATAATCTCTCCTAGCTTCCCTTTTCTTAACTGTGAATATGAGACACTAATATCCACTTCACAAGATTTGTGGGAAAGCCAGGTTAAAAGATCAAGGCATGTGAAGCTCCTGGCACACTTTTAAAACTTGAGGGATATTCTTTCTTTCTTTTCTTTTTTTCTTTATTTGGGGTCCAATTTAACACAAAGAAAGTGATTCAAACTAAAGCCAGACAGACCATTTGTGGAAAGACAAGAATTCTCGATTGTTGAGGTGATGACTTTGAAATTGAGCTTCCGATGGTGTTTGTGGATTTCCGAGACGTGGAGAAACAGGCTTCTGTGAATCCTTTGCTTACAATGAAGACAATGGGTTGGGGCCAATCATTCCTTCACATTCTTTCTGGCTCTGTGGCTCTGAACTTGGCTTCTGCCCTTTGTTTTTTCAGGCTAGAAGTCAGTGATTCTGAGGTGGGAGTTTACTGACTTTCACAAACCCACCTACTTGACAATCATCTGAGAACTTCTTATAAAAGTCAATCACCTGGTCTCAGCTCTAGATGTTTAAAGATTTTTTCCCCCTCCTGAATGAGAGAAATCCATTCAGTGAACTGTTATTACAAAGAGGCTAAAAACCACACACACAAAAATGACTAGACCTCAACTATGTATTTTGGCTGCAAGAAACAAACAACAACAAAAACACAAAACCCCTTTTTATGGTGAAATCACCAGAAGGAAGTAGGTCTCTGACATTGGTTCAAGAATCAATATTACAAAATTGCTCCTAAAGCCCCAAACATGAGCATGCATGCTCAAAAATGATGGAGAGGAGGAAGTGAGTGCAAGCCATTGTTTTTATAAGAAAAAAACAATACTTTGCCCAAATTCCCCAGCATACTTTTTCTTGCCTCACTGGCCTACTGGGTCATGTGGCCATTTCTAAATTCAAGGGTATAGATTGGGATAGTGAGTATATTTAGCTTTGTCTGCTTCCGTGGGAAGGGGCAGGAGCACTGGAAAGGTGTGTGGGGTTAGCTAGCCTACAGTGGTCCCTCTTGATATATATATATATATATATATATATATACATATATATATATATATATATATTATTGATATTTTACAGAGAGGAAGGGAGAGAGATAGAGAGCTAGAAACATCGATGAGAGAGAAACATCGACCAGCTGCCTCTTGCACACCCCCCACCGGGGATGTGCCCGCAACCAATGCACATGCCCCTGACCGGAATTGAACCCGGGACCCCTCAGTCCGCAGACCAACGCTCCACCACTGAGCCAAACCGGTTTCGGCTAGTGGTCCCTCTTATCTGCAGTTTTGTTTTCCCACGGTTTCAGTTGCCTGCAGTTAACTGCAGTCCAAAGATATTAAATGAAATATTTTGGACATAATTCATAAGTTTTAAATTGCATGCCGTTTGTGTTGCATGATGAAATCTCTCCCAGGACTTGAATCGTCCCTTTATTGGGTGAATCCACACTGAATACACTGGTCACCTGTTAGTCATTTAGTAGCCAGTGTAGTTATCAGATTGAGTGTCAACGTATCACAGTGCCCATGTCCAGCATGCCCTTATGTTACTTAACACTGGCCCCAAAACGCAAGAGCAGTGATGTGGGCTTTTCAGAGATGTCACAGAGAAGCCACAATGTGCTTCCTTGAAGTGAGATGGTGAGTAAGTACAATAGGATATTTTGAGAGAGACCACATTCACATAACTTTTATTATAATACTAGAGGCCTGGTGTACGAAATTTGTGCATGGGGGGGGGGTGTCTCTCAGCCCAGCCTGCATCTTCTCCAATCCAGGACCCCTCGGGGAATATCCAACTGGTTTAGGCCCCATCCCGCAGGGCAGCAACAGCTGGACATCCCTCTCGCAATCCAGGACCATTGACTTCTAACTGCTTGCCTACCTGCTGGCCTGCTGGCCCCCAACTGCCCTTCCCTACCCGCCTGATCATCCCTAACCACCTCTGCCTCAGCCAGTTGGACGTCCAGAAGATTTTCAGTCACCTGGTCTAATTAGCATATTACCCTTTCATTAGATTATATATTGTGATGGCTGTTCTATTTGATTAAGAGTTATTTTTGTTCATTTCTTACTGTATGTAATTTATAAATTAAACTTCATCATAGATATGTATGTATAGGGGGAAAACAAAGTATATATAGGGTTCTGTGCTACCCATGGTTTCCGGCATCCACTAGGGGTCTTGGATGTATCCTGAGGATAAGCACGGGGCTACGTATAATGTCTGCCCAGCTGAGACCCATAAGCCACCTGGAGATGAAAACACTCTATCCACAGCCTCTTCAAGTCTATTTCTCACTTAATCCCTCACAGATCTCCAGCTGGTGGCTTACTTGAGGTTGAGTTTGCCTGTATTAAAGGACAATGAAATGAGATTTCTTTGAATTTCCTAGGATTCTGCCCTCTAGGAACTACCCAGCTAAATTTTCCGTAGCTGTCCAAGTATAATGCCCTTTAAAAATATACCATTTAAATCCCCTGATCATATTATTATTATGATCATATTTTAAACTTTAAAAATGGGTATCAATAAGCACTTTCATGACCTTTTGAGGAAATCTGCTTGCTGACTACCATAATGGTCAGAGTGGCACTTCAAGAAATCCCCTGAAATCCCCGGATCATAAATCTCTCAGCCTTGAATTACTTAGATTATTTCAGCACCTTTGGCAGCTTGGAAGGAAGTTCTGAACATTTGACTATTAGAGATTTGCATACGACCTTTCAGCCCAGTCAAATAATTTGTCTAAGCCAAGACTTGTAAAATGCAAACAAATGTCCCTAATCAGGGAATACAATTTTAATATGTTTAATATCTGCCAGCACCCCAAAGCATGCCTTTTCTCCAACAGGCTTATATGGCACTGAAGACTAATTTAAATACCCCCCCTATTAAAATCCAATCTCGAAAACTTTTTAATGACCAGCTGTTTTAAGAAATACACTATACCTGCCTGGCCAGCATGGCTCAGTGGTTGAGCATTGGCCTGTGAACCAGGAGATCACAGTTTGATTCCCAGTCAGGGCACATGCTCAGGTTGAGGGAGTACAGGAAGCAGCCGATCAATGATTCTCTCTTATCATTGATATTTCTATCTTTTCCTCCCTTTCTCTCTGAAATCAACAAAAATATGTATATTTTTAAAAGAAACACACTATACTTAACATTGTATAGACATTCAGCAAATTGATGTGTATAATAACACAGTACAGCATTTCAACATTATGATTGGCACGACAGACTGTCTGATGATTCCTTCCAACTCCATTTTAAGTTCTGTGATTCTAAAGTTGTGCATGTTTAAATATAATCTATAGTTCCAGGAAGACAGAAACATCCTTATGTTCACAGCAGCACAATTTACAATAGCTAAGATTTGGAAACAGCTTAAGTGCCCATCAGCAGATGAGTGGATTAGAAATCTGTGGTACACTGCTGTAAAAAAAAAAAAAAAAAAAAAAAAAAGAATTCTTACCATTTGCAACAGCATGGATGGAACTGGAGAGCATTATGCTAAGCAAAATAATTCAGTCAGAGGAAGACAGATATCATATGATCTCACTCATTTGTGGAATATAATGAACAACATAAACTAATAAACAAAAGTAGATTCAGAGACAAAGAAATACCAAAAAGTCTGTCCAACCTCAGAGGGAAGACAGGGAAGGGGAGGGGAGTGGGTAAGACTTGTATGCATGCATATTAGCATAACCAATGGACACAGACAGTAGGGGGGTGAGGGCATGTGCTGGGAGGTGGGAGCGGCCGGGCAGAGGTCAATGGGGGGAAAGGAGACTCATGTAATACTTTAACAATACTTTTAAACAATAAAGAATATAAATTTTAAAAAAAGAAAATATAAGCCATGATTTATTTAAATTTTGAAACTTCCATTTCTTTTCATCTTAAAATCAGGTCTATAAGACCTTATTTCAGACGAGATCGGGCGTGTTCAGGGTGGTATGGCCGTAAGACCTTATTTCAGGATGAGAATGTGCCTCCCCCACATATATAGTCCACCTGATTTCTGATGTTTGATATACCCACAAAGAGGGACCGGATTTTTATCATTGTCATTAGAGAATCCTTTCAATAGATCCCCCTGGAAGAAGGAATACCTAATCTGAATGGAGAACAACCTCCCTCATCCTGGTGATGGGTGGGAGTGAGATTCAGAAATGGAACATCACAGAAGATGGAGAGAGGCCTTAGCAGAGTGTTTTTCTCTCATTCAAATATACATTTCTTTTTTTAATATATTTTATTGATTTTTTTTTTTACAGAGAGGAAGGGAGAAGGATAGAGAGTTAGAAATATCGATCAGCTGCCTCCTGCACACTCCCTACTGGGGATGTGCCCGCAACCAAGGTACATGCCCTTGACCACAATGGAACACGGGACCCTTCAGTCTGCAAGCCGACACTCTATCCACTGAGCCAAATTGGTTTCGGCCAAATATACATTTCTTAAGAGGACAATCACTGCCCTAGTATGCACATAATCTGTCTATTCATTCACTCATTGAACAAACTTTTTATTGAGCAACTGCTACATGAAAGACACTGCTATAAAAAGAATTGTCATTATTGAAGATGAGAATATAAAGGGCTTGAGGACAATGGTTTTACAACATTTTTAGAGCCACGGGAGAGCCTAATTCAATAACAGTTACACAGACACCTCCTACCCAAAGCAGATTCACACTGAGGTGAGCGTGTGTGCTGGACTCAGACCCCCATCAATCCAGCTGCTATCCTCGCTCCGTGCAGTCTCCACAGATGCAGCTGGAACATTTTTTTGCTGGAGCGATTGAAATGAGCACCCACTCTGAATGACGTTCCTCTGTAGAGCTGCCACCTACAGTTGGGCTGTTTCACATTGACACCTAATGCTCATTGAGTGGCTGGACCACAAATGTGGACATCTAGCCTCGGGACTCTTGCTGTGGCCATGATGTTCCACAGGGGCAAATGGAGCGTGAATGGCTGCATATTGAAATGTTTACAGAACCACATGCAGGCAAAGTACTTAAATGAAGTGACATAGGGGAGGCCGAGGTGAACCGTGCTATACATGCTCCATCCAAAGGAGACAGTAGCTCTTCATCTCCGGCTCACTGCTGCCCAGATGCTCAGATTTTCCAAGAGAAGCCAGAAATTTATATTTTTTCAGAATAACTAACTCAGACCTTTAACACTTTATGAGCCAAATAAGACATGTTGATGGTGTGGCTGTCAGTTTGAACTTTCTAATTTAGACCTCTGATTTTATTTTATTTTAATATATTTTATTGTGGGTTTTTTTTTTTCAGAGAAGAAGAGAGAGGGATAGAGAGTTAGAAACATCGATGAGAGAGAATCATCGATCAGCTGCCTCTTGCACATCCCCTACTGAGGATGTGCCTGAAACCAAGGCACATGCCCTTGACCAGAATCAAACCTGTGACCTTTCAGTCCGCAGGCTGACGCTCTATCCACTGAGCCAAACCGGTTTTGGCTAGACCTCTCTGATTTTAGACCTTCCCTGAGTATATTATTCACTGACCAGATTATTTTTGTTAATGTCCATTTTATATAACTGAGGTGGGACTGAGAGATAAATAATAAAGGGGTCCAAAAACAAACACCATTCTAGGAGATGTACTAGTTGTAGTAACAGTGTCATTAAATCATGTTCATAATGTTTCATTTTTTAATGTTGAAATTGACCACTTACTACATCACCCCTGGTAAGTTATATAACCTCTTTGATTCCATTTCCTCATCAGTAAAAAAGGGATTTACTGGTGTCTTCCTCAAAAGATTGCTGTGAGGATTAAATGGTATAGTGCACGTCAAATATCATGCAGAATTAATGATATATTAATTTTTGAGGTATGAGGGGGCCCCAAAACAACACCCCCTATTCACTGACTAATCTGAACCAGTTGAAATATAATCAAGTTGTTCCATGAAGGACTAAAATATCCCCTCATCAATGATAAGGGCCAGGTTACAAGACACAACTTAGTATGAACAATGAAATGGGCTTCCTAACTCCCTACTTTTCATGCTTGGCCTTGAAACAATCTACCAGAAACAACTTGCTTCCGAGGAGCAGATATTTAACTAATTGCCCCAGGTTCAGATGCAGAGAAAATAGAGGAATATTAGTGTCTTTCTTCATGCTCACTTTCAACCTGTTAGCTTCCACTTAACAGAGAAACATTGACCAATGGCTTTGGCCAATGATACCGTTCCACCTCACAAAGAAGAGTCAAGGTTGGGACAAGAGGCCTGGAATATTGAGGAAAAACCCTTTCTAAGGGAATCAAAAGCAAGTAATAGGGAAGACATACTTTTCCTTAAGATTTAGTAAGTGTTCAACAAGTGCTGCATATTATTATAGTTGTTATCATTATTATTAATATGCAGGACCTTGACAATCTTCAGTTTAACAGCCTGTTAGTGAATTAAAAAATGGACCCTGCTCAATTTTAATCAATGCATCCTCAAATTTTAATTCTGCAAATTATGTTCTGTGGGATGCTAAAAGAAGAGCTTGGAGGAATGGGTTCCGGGCTCAAATAACTTTGGGAAACGATGGGTTAAAGAAAAAAATAGATTTCTTCAGCACAGGACATCTTACAGTCTTTTATATGCTAATGTGCATTTGACATGCTGATAAATATATATAATGAATGCCTCTATCTCAAACTCATTTGTGTTCCTAGGCTTTTCTCTTAGCATATTTATTAACATTCCAGGAACAGTGTTCTGTAGGATGATGGTTAGAGAAAAGCTAATTTAGATTAATTTTAAATCACCCAGCTTATCCAAATACATTAAAATAAAAAAAACCACAACATTAACTATTTTGTATATGTCAACATACTACCGACTTAGTTAAACCAGACAAAATAAACACGTTGGTAGCAAAGCAAATTACATTTTATAAAGTGCTTTGTCTTAAAAACATTGCTTATTTGTTTTTTTTTTTGACCTAGAAAGGCAAATAAAAGTGATTTTAAGCGAATTCTCTTAGGCAATGGTTTATTCTTTTGTTCAGTTTGGGTTCCCAGAGCCTTTGTCGTTACTATCTAGGCCTCCTGTTGGGCGAGTAAGGGGTTTCTGCATATGGGTCATGATATACACCTTTAGGCAGGAGGACAAATTTGAATTTTTAAGGCCCATCACATTTCTAATAGAAGCAAAAGATTCTTAAAAAATTGTTTTTGACCTGGCAGTTTATTGCATTCCTTCTAAGTTTTCTTTATAATAATAGAAAATTGGAAGCCATCTGCTTCTCATTTCTTTATGGTTCTTGTTTCCAAACGTTGTATTAAAATTATTTGTTTAAATATTAAATTCTGAATACTTCTGGTTTTATTCAACCAGCTTATTTAGGCTTTGGACTTGACAGGTATAGAGAAGGCTAACAGGTTTCTAAAACTATGGGCAACGGTTCTGGTAGTTTATTTGTATGACACCGTGTTTCAGCCTTGGTGGTCTTGTTAATGAAAAGTAAGGCAACTGATAGTCATGAAGTGTGTTTCAAGCACATTATTTTATTTGATCTTCACAAACGTCTTCTGAAGTAGGTGCAATGATTTTGCCCATCTCACAGATGGGGGTGGGGCTTGTAGAGAGTTTATATAGCCCCCAAGGCCACCCTGTTTGTGTGGAGCTGTGGCTTGAAGGGGAGGAACTCAGGCCCCCGCCACCACAGTCTGCCCTTTAACCCTCATGTCCCCTTTAGCAGTACTGGGAGCTACAGGCCTTGAAACCCATGTGGTTCTTCAAGGTCTTTGCAGAGTCATAACTTTGTGTGAATCCAAACATACTTTGTTTACTGTTCCCATGGATGTGTGTCTCTCTATATTTGGTAACTTCCAGGGCTCTCTCAAATAATTTCAAACCCACAATGTGAAACCATCCTGGAAGGGAAAGGTTATGAGGAGGAGTTAGCTAAGGCTGTTTCATTGGGCCAGCACGAGTGGCCGAATAAAATAGTAAAAGACTAGTTCAGCTCTGATGGAAAGATGCCTGAATGAGAATGCACACTGTGTTCCTGGAGCTTCCGGTGGAAATGGATGCGATGCAAGGCAAAGGACCCTGCTGCTTAGAAATCCTGCCACAAAACAGCATGAGTGGACCTTGAGGGCACCTAATAAAAGCAAAAGATTCTTTAAAAACGAGTAAGATAACCCTGGCCGGTTTGACTCAATGGATAGAGGGTTAGCCTGGGGCCTGGGGGGTTGGGGGTGGTGGTGATGTCTCAGGTTCGATTCTGGTCAAGGGCACATGCCTTGGTTGTGAGCACATCCCTAGTGGAAGGGTGGGGAGGGTGCAGGAGACAGCTGGTCAATGTTTCTCTCTCATGGATGTTTCTAACACTTTGTCCCTCTCCCTTCCTCTCTGTAAAAAAATCAATAAAATATATATTTAAAATAAATAAATAAATAAATAAGATAAATCAGGCAAAGACAAAGAAATACCGTGTGCTATCTCTTATATGTGGAATCTTAAAAAACAAACTTATGAAAAGCAAAGAGTAAAATGGTGAGTGCAAGGGCTGAGGGGGTGGGGGGTAGGAGGGTGGGAGAGATGTTGAGAGCACACACTTGTAGATAAATAAGTCCCGGAAATCTAATTCACAGGACAGTGATTATAGACAATAACACGGTATTAGACACATTAAACTTTCTAAGAGACTAGACCTTAGTCCCCAACACTAGGAGAAATAATTATGTGACATTAGCTGCTGCTATAAGGGCAATCATCTTGCAATATAAGTGTGTCAAATCAATAGGTGTGCACCTTAAACTTATCCAATGTTGAATGTCAAATGTATCTTAATAAAAACAGGTAAATAAAATAATGCACGGCACTTAGGAACATTGAGGATATTTTGCAATCAAGGCCATGGTGAAATAAAACCAGAGAGAGGCTAAGGCCTCAGATGTCTGCAAACTGCCTTCAAAACATTTGCCACAAACTATGATTTATCGTGCCTGGGCACCTTTGCAGATAGGCCAAGATTTATGCTTTATCTGATTTGAATTCTCAAAGGGCACAAGATCACAAATGAGGATAAATTTCCTTTCCAAATGCAGAACTCTTCCTTCTTTCATTTGGGTATGTTGGGGGTTGTTTTTTTTTCTTCTTTCTCCTCCAGCTTAAGAAACGCTCTATCATGTGAAACAGATTAGGCTCTGTGAAGTCACTGGTGAGTAGATTGAAGCCACATTGCAGCCTGGCATGGCATGTTGCTTACCTTGGGGGTTGAGGTGGGGGGATTATAGTTCATGATTTTAATAATCAAATACTCAGGGATGAGCATCAAGTTTGATCTATGCTTCCCTGTTCTCTTTTTCTACCTTCAACCCTACCCCATTGAACACAAAAATTTTTAAGAAACCTTTTAAAAAAATTTTTTTAACCAAAGCTATTACAGGAGAGACTAACATGCCTGAAATAGAGTCCCTGCCTCCACAGGATGTGCAGTCAGATGGAGGATCCCATGTCCATATACACATCATTTATATTGCAGTAAGAAGAGAAACCTGGGGCAAGGGCTCTGATAGAGGAATGAAACCTGGTGGAAACCAGATCAGGCTTAGTTTAACATGGCCTTAAGGTATCAGAGAAGATGTCACAGAGCAAGGGGCATCTGAGTTTATGTTAAAAGATAAGCAAGATTTTGACTCCTAGAAAAAGTATCAGGTAGGAATTTCAAGTTTAAAAGTAGCTTACATCAAAAAGGAGTGGTGAGCCGAAACCAGTTTGGCTCAGTGGATAGAGCATCGGTCTGCAGACTGAAGGGTCCCAGGTTCGATTCCGGTCAAGGGCATGTACCTTGGTTGCGGGCACATCCCCAGTGGGGGGTGTGTGGAGGCAGCTGGTCGATGATTCTCTCTCATCAACGTTTCTGATTTTCTATCCCTTTCCCTTCCTCTCTGTAAAAAATCAATAAAATATATTTAAAAATAAATGTACTGGTGGGATTTACAGGTAGTTAAAGGATACATCCATAGTGAGAGGCACGCAAATCAAACTGAAAATCAAAACAAGACACAGACACACTGGTCTCAGATTCAGTCTGTGGGTTGCAGTTTTGTGCCCTTGAGTTACAGACCAACAAGCATGAGCCCACAGTCAAAAACCCATCCACCACACAACTTAATCTAGCTTTTTTATTGTCTTTTTCTTAAAAGATCAGCAGATAACCAGATACCCAAGGACCTTAACACAAAAGATAAAAACTGAAAAGCACACAGATACAGACAATCTGGAAAAAAAAAAAACTATGTAGAAACAAACATCAAATAGAAAACTGCCATTAATATTCTTAAATAAGACAAGCTTGTGCATCCTTAAAGCATGAGCAAGATGCTTATAAATGGACATTAACACACATAAGAAGCTTAAAAAATTGTATAGTAGATATAAGAAAATAAGATTAATGCTGTGAAGTTGAGAAAAAGCTCCTATAAAGCTCCCAGGCTATTCCACTTTGGAATTCCCTCTGCTCATACTCTCTCAAGGCCCATATTTTGAGCTGTCCAACTAGAGAAATATTTAGAGGTATAGCAGGAAACGAATTATTGAAATTCAGAATTTCTCAGCAGTTTTTTGACTATAAAAATCTCTCCCCCCAAGGACCAGGTTCAATCATTTTCAATTCTCCAAACTTTGTATCTACTCCTCTCTAATGAATGGCTTATTATAGAAGATCCCCCCATCTAAACTCCCATTGTCCTCTCCTTCAACCTCACCACCCATAAAAAAAATTAAAAACCTATTAACATTTCATAAGTACCAAGTATGTAACTGGAATTAAGGACATGTTTTATGAGGACAGAAACTGTACCTATTCTGTTTACCACTGTATCTCAGCACAGTGCCTGGCCCACTACAGAAGCAAAATATTTGTTCAATTCATTAAAAAAAAATCAGTAGTTGCTCAGTACCTTTTAAAATAGTTTCTTAAATAATGCTTTCTAAAGAGTTGGAGCTGGAAGCACTGTTGTGGTTGGTGGCTGATGAGATTCTACCTCATAAATACCAATAGCTCTCAAGTTTATGTGTTCTTCACCAGCACTCAGCTGCACGCTCATCCAGCTCACCTGGGATTCTGCAAGTGACAACCTCTAGTAGTGTGTCCCAACCATTTCCAGAGCATGGTGTCCATGGCACATGGTATTTGTATTGCACACCGATGTCAACTGAGAAGGGTGCTCATGGCTGGAGATAACTAGATGGAGATTCTGGCCATCCCTGTTTCTTCCTTCTTGCCCCAAAGACTTAAGGGATCAATATATTGATGCAGCTACTGGTGTGAATAGTGTGTCTTTCCTGGCATGCTACCTAGGAACCTCTTCACCAATTCTTCCCAGTATATTAACATTTATTCATCTTACATCACCAATTCTTAGCAGTGTGCTTATCACATACTAAGTACCTAATACATGCCACTGAATTGGTACAAATCAATTTGTAGAGCTGATAATGTGAAACTCTGATTAGCCATGTCATGAAAAGCAAAAACTGTGTGTGTGGGGGGGGTACTGGAGGTCTTAATCTAGCATCTTGAAGGGTTCAGGAATCTGGAGAAGGAGCCACTGTGAATGATTTAAGAGTCTAGAGATGAAACATAATTTTGGAAGGCATTTTGGGGAGCCAGAGAAGACTCCCCAAAGGAACCAAGTTCTCTTGTCTCTCTGAACCCCTTGCTTTTTATTAACACAAATTGTCCTAAGGCAAGGTAGATATACATCAAAGGCAAGGTTTAGTATACAGAACCCATGGTCAGATTGAGGGAACTGCCTTCTGATGTTCAGGTGTTTGGCCAGCAAGAGGCAATAACATGTAGATTGAAGTGTCCTCAGCTGTCTGGAAGCAAGCAATCATTTATGCATCCTTTTCAGGTTTGGGGAAATGCCCTCAGCCATTTCCAGGCAACCTCAAGGTTCCATCAACCTTTTGATGAAACTTCTTGCATTTATGACATGCTGAAATTGGCTTCCGGCAGGGGATCAATAACAAAGCCTTACTTCTATTGGTCATTTCCCAAGATGCTCTCTCTCTCCCTCATCTCTAGGTACTTTTCAAATTTACCGGGAATTCAACTTGTGAAATGTCTGAGATACCACTTAAGGCTCCCACAACCTGCTCTGTGTTCTTACATTTCTTTCCCCCTTTTTTTTAAATGTGATCTCCTTCTCTCATTTTTAGCCTGGGGAAATTTGCTGAGCCTTTAAAACCCAATTAATTGTCATCTTCTCACTTAAGCCTTTTTAAAATCACTATCTCCAGTTTATGTTTTACCAAAGTACTTGGTTAATAGTCTGTAAAGGGATGTTATTTAAAAATCTCATTAACAGGTAACAGAATTCTTAGGGAAGAAATTGCTTTTGTTTAGGATA
Source organism: Vespertilio murinus (assembly GCA_963924515.1). Taxonomy (NCBI): domain Eukaryota; kingdom Metazoa; phylum Chordata; class Mammalia; order Chiroptera; family Vespertilionidae; genus Vespertilio; species Vespertilio murinus. Next base: position 183,118,221 of record OZ004706.1, read on the forward strand.
AGGTCTTGATGATCCCTCAAATAGGTAATAGAAGAGCAAAAGATTTGGCAATAAAGGAAATGGCCTAATTACTGGGCAGGAGCAATGAATCTGGGTTTGTGAGATAAGGGGGCTGGGGTAAACAGCTGAGTGACATGGCAGATGGGGGTGAGAAAGTGGTTCTGTGGGAAGTAAGCTCACTGGGTGATCTGATCATAACTTCCTAAGTGGGCAGGTCATGCAGGATAGTCATGCCCTAGTCATATGACATTTTTAGGAGAAAGTTTACTTACCTTTGTCCCAAGCAAGCCCTGCCCATTGTTTTTGTGCATCTCCTTTGAAATCCCTCTTTCTAAAGTGGGCCACCCTCAAGAGATCACATGACCTTGTTAACATGACCAATGCCCACCTTGCTTTCTCCCACCTCCATGTCATTTTTCTTGCATTCCCTCCTTAATTCCAAATGTACAAAATAAGCTGCAAAACTTATTCTCCAGAGCATTTGAGATTTTTGCTCCCTGCATCTGTTGTCATTTTGGCTCAAATAAATTCTTATAAAAATTCTTTACAACCTGGCCTATGTGGCTCAGGGTTGAATGTCAACCTATGGACCAGAAGGTCATGGTTTAATTCCTGTCAGGGCATATGCCCGGTCATGGGCTAGATCTCCAGTATGGGGCACGTGCAGGAGGCAGCCAATCAATGAGTCTCTCTCATCATTGATGTTTCTCTCCTGCTCCGAAGTCAATAAAAATATATATTTTTTAAAATTCTTTATAGATTTGGATTTTTTTAAAAATCTCAACACAAAAGTAGACTCAAGAGTCAGGATATAGACATTGGTATTTCATTTTAGGGTGTTTTAGAGTAAGGCTTTTACTTTGTTATTTATTTTTGAGAGGCACATTTAGTTTGAAAATGGTAAAAAAAATAATAATAAAGGCAATCTCATGAGGCAGAGTAAAAAATAAGTTGGCAGAGCAGAATGTAGAGGCTGAAAGTGTTTGTGAGTTTCAGGACAAAACTGGGGATTTGAGTCAATCTTCTTTGGGTCCCAAAGGACAGCAAAACCTGAGCTGCTATCTGGGTTTATAGCAGTGATCATGATCCATTTTAGATTATAGATGATAGAGGCAATGTATATGGTCCCTGAGGGCAGGGTTACTTTAAATCATGGCTGCCTCTGCTGGAATGGGGGCTGGGACAATTCATAGAAGAAGGGGAGAGGGGTGAGGCAAAAAACAGTGTGTGTCTGTGACAATGATTTTTAAAAAATGTAACTCAGGAGTAATTGTTAATATCACCTCTTGGATTCTCACTCCTGTGTTGTACATTGCACTGTTATTTGGAAGACCTTGAAAGGGTCTGGCCATCACAAAACACCATAAACTTCTTGTAGGTATATTATATTTCTAAGCACTCCCTTTGCCTCAAACACAAGTTTACAAATGAGCTCGAGGAAGGGTTTTAAGAGGGCAGAAGTTGTAGCTGTTCAGTTTACCACTATACCCTAGGATGGTGCCTGGCCTACTATGTGAGAAACATGCATATTTGTTCATTGAATGAGAAAAATGTATAGTTGCTCAGTAAATTTTACAATATTTTTTTGACTAATGTGTTCTGATGAGCTGGAGCTGGAAGAAAAGTGGTGGTTGGAGGCAGATGAGCAATAAGACACAGAAGAATGTGCTGATCCATATAAATGATTATCGTGGTCCCTTTTTCTTTTCTGGGTGCCAACTACCCTCATTTGATACACAATGGAAGTTATCTAAACTCTGTGTTTGATGATTTTTTCCAACTGATTTACAAGTAGATTTCAATATTTGCCAACAAATTGAATTGGGCCCACTAAAGCACAAACTTATTTTCCATACTATTTGAATTTTATTCCCTTTGTGCTTTTAAACAAACTAGAAATGCATATGCAAATATATCCTAAATTGGGTTTTTTACAGGCTACTCCTAAAAGTTCTGGGGAAAGGTGTCTATGAACCATGTCCTTGCCTGTCATTGTTTATTCCCTGGGTCTTCAAACTTATAACTTGCCTGTACTGAGCTGAAATTTATGCCTGAGTTTCAATAGTTAAATTTCTCCCAGTTTCTGGGCAATATCAATTTCCTCTGTGAATTAAAAACACATTTGTCAATGCATGAACCTCAGAGAATGTAGTTCTAGGAAGCATTACAATTACTTACCAGACTAAAAGCTTTTATTTTTGTGAGCAATTAATGTAATTAAAATACTTGCTTACATCTGATGGCCTCATTTTCTGAATGCTGCACTGATCAGAGTAGAAGAAAATATATATTGGACAAATATTGGGTTACTTCTGCCTTCTGAATTTCTATTTGATCTTTCTGAATAATTGGTGTTATATAATTTGCAGCTGTTCTCTTCTTGTCTTATGTTTTACTAGAGGCCCGTTGCATGAAGATTTGTGCAAGAATGGGCCTTCCTTCCCTTGGTGCCGGCACCGGTTTTCCTCTGGCACCCAGGACCCAGGCCTTCACTCCAGCTGGAGCCTTCAGTGTTCGCTCAGGCAGGAGCGCCACTCAGCCCTCCGATCCCCCTCCCGCCCTCCTGCTAATATCAGGCATGCTACCCCGCCTAGCTGCTCCTTGCTTGCATATACAAATTAGCCTACCATCTTTGATTGGCTGGTGGGCATCATGGAGGTATGATCAATTTGCATATTTTTCTTTTATTAGTGGAGATTAGTGTCTGTCTTAACCAACTCCCAAATCAGAGTATTTGATTTGGACAACAGCAACGTATTGTCTCACAGTTCAGGAGCTTGGATGTCCAAAACCAGGGTGTCAGCAAGGTTAGTTCCTTTGGGGGGGCGGGTGCAGGAGACACTATTTCATGCCTCTCTCCTAGATTTTGGGGCTTTGCTGCCAATGTTGGCATTCCTTGGCTTGTAGATGCATCACCCTGATCTCTGCCTTTGTCTTTGTGTGGCATTCTCTCTGTGTGCGTGTCTGTTAGTGTCCAGATTTCCTCTTGTTAGACTGACACCAGTCAGATTGGATTAGAGCCTGCCCTAATGAACTTATCTTAACTCCAATATCTGCAAAAACCCTATTTTCAAATAAGGTACTATTGCTTAGGACTTCAACATCTTTTGAAGGAACACAATTCAACCCATAATAGTTGCATATCATTGTTGGTGTAAGGCAAGTTGAATAAAAACTAGAATTTCTTTGAAGTGTTGAGCTGGGCCCTGAAGGGGCAGAGTAGGAGGTCTGGCAGAGAGAGAGACAGATGTGCCACAAGCTGAGGGAATATGGCTTTTCTGTGATTCCTTTGACTGAACTAGTATGTAACACCTGAGCCAAACACGGATGAAACTATTTTTTTTTAAGAGATAAATAGTAAAAAATAAATAAATAAATAAATAAATAAATACAAAAACTTTGTTGTTGTTGTTTAAATAGCTGGATTTCAATCCCAGCTCTGCTACTTTTCTAGCTAAGTTACTCTGTATAAGCAAATCAGCGTCTGCGAACCTCTTTTCCTTTTTTCTATAAACAGATCTAACAGTGTGAGGCCTAAATGAGACACTGTATGTAAAGTGCCCAGAATGGTTCCTGTAATTCAGCAGAGCTAAAAAATAGAGCTTTCCTTCCCTTCTCTTCCATTCCCTTTTCCATTCTCCTGCCCTCTTTCCTTTAACTCTTAAATTGCCCATACTAGTGACTACAAATAAGTGAAGGTTTTATACGATGTAATTAAGGTAAGTGATTGAAAGGTGAGGCTGTGTGTGTATTGGAAAAATTGAAGAAATTCTGAACTATTCTGTCTCTCATTCTGAGTGCTGGTTAAGTATTAGGGTTAGTTATTTAGTCTGCTTTCCTCTGACCTCGTAAATGGCCATGTAAACACATAAGCATCCAATGACTCTGATAGGAGCTCTTTATTGAATGAGACAGTGGGGTCTTGAGGGAATATAAGATAAGTTTGTTACTCTTAAAATGCTTGTGAGCCATTTGCTGGTATTTATTAAGCTCCTACTGTGTTCCAGGCTTTGTGATCGATGCTGGGGGTCTGTCTGCCTTTGACAAGCTCTCCTTTTCCTACTATGAAAGCCTGTGCTTCTATGCATGAGTGGTGTCTGCACAGGCACAGTCCTGCATGTGAGAGTTGGGTGAAGCCAGAGGGAGGGTACCGAGGAAAAGATGCCATTAGAACGATGGGCAAGCCTGGCCAGTGTAGCTCAGTGGTTGAGTGTCAACCCATGGACCAGGAGGTCATGGTTTGATTCCTGGTGAAAGCACATGCCCAAAAGGGGCATGCAGGAGGCAGTTGATCAATGATTCTCTCTCATCATTGATGTTTGCATCTCTCTCTCTCTCCCTTTCTCTCTGAAATCAATAAAAAATATATATTTTTTAAAAGAATTATGGATAAGAAAGGCAAAGCTCCAAGGACTCTCTTCATTTATATCTTAGAACTGGTCCGCCCCTTAACCAGGAGTTATTGTGACAAGGTAAGGGTAAATGTTTTTACTGTGGCTGTGTTGTTAAGAATCCACTTCAAAACAAAGCACACTGAAACATTTCTAGCAACTTTGCACAGCGTCATGAGGGCAGCCATATTGTCTACTAGACATAAGAAACAATGACCTTTTCAGGAAATTAGGAGCTAATTTTGACTCTAGGCTCTGTGGGCCTAATAGGATGATGAGAAGTGAAAAAGTCCCCCTAAGGCTCTTGTTCTCAGTAACATACCATTCCCCCGATTTAGTCATGCTGAGGCTTCGCAAGCAATTCTGTGAAACAGAATGTTGGAGCTGAAACAAACTTTAGATGTCGTCTAGTCCAAGTCCCTCAATTTAGAAGAGAAATCAAAACACAAAGAGGTTCAATAATTTGCCCAAGGTCACAGCCTCCTTCATGACAAATTTCCTTACTTTCAATCCTGTTCTCTTTTCTTTTGGAAAAAAAAAGCAACAAGATCATTTTAATATTCTAATTGTCCATTTCTCTATCTATACTTACAGATAGAGCATGGATTTTCTGCTATCTTTTCTCTACGTTGATCGAAATCAAATTATGGATTGCTGCTGAGATCCTCTGTGGTTCAATCTTGGATTATTTGAAATAGAATCCATTGCTTTGGGAAACTTGAATTCTTTTCTTCTCTTTGTAGGGCTCCTTCTTTTTCTGTAAATACTCATCTTGACACGGATTTTACTGTATAGTTCAGCCATTTGACTTCAATTTTTATTAACTACCAGGTGTTCGGCAGCTGCTCTGCTCATTTTGGGTTCATCCTCATTTTTTGAGTTCCTCCTTTATTAGTCTGGGCTGTTTTGTATAAGCTCTCTTAATGGCTTGGCCTAATTCCAAATTACAAAATAGGTCTGTAATTAGTTAGATGCTTGCCAAAGCCAGTCGATTTCAGTATGAACCAAGGTTTTAAAAATAGTTTTCCCTAATTTTTTACTCCTGGCCTTACATGACAGCTTTATTTGTAATCTTGAATTAAAAAAAAAAAATAGACGTATCTCATAATCATCAGGCTGGGAAGGCCAAGTAATTCTAAGTTTTTTTTCTTCATGGCACATATGCCACAGGCACTCAAATAAAGAGATCATTATGTTAGTTTCATATTTCTTCATTTGGCTGGTATCTTGCAGGCATTAATTACATAAAGGTCCAAATTTATCAGTGTTAAGAGAGAAGTCCTCTCTTACCTTCCCTCTGTAGATCCAAGCGATAAATAAGGCTGTTAGCCATCAGCCCAGCCTGTGGTGATGGACATTTTGGAAGTCTTTGCTGCCACAAATGTTTTATTTTGGCTGTTGCATGGCATATTGGTGCGCCTGTTAAGAATTTATTGGGTTGACAAAGGCTTCATCAGCTCAGATGATCTGCACTGACCCCCAGATGACTTAGGCAGGAAGAGCTGGAATCTTCAGAAGTGAGCGGTGTGAGTGGGTAGACCTGCCTGTATGCCTGGCTGGGCTGGGCTGTGTCTGCCTTTACAGGGTCAGAGATCCCTAAGCAGAATGTCCTTTTGAAGGAGTGCTGTTCTTGTCATGAACATCTCAGGAGTGTCTCCAGCTGGATTGCCCTTCTGGGGAATAGGGCAGATACACGTTAGCTAATAGTTTTCTCTCTGAGGAGCCCATGGAGGTCAGTGGGAAATGTCGATTGTGCATGCTGTCTAACTTTGTGCAGGAAGAACTCAACCCACTGAATTCTTTAGAGACCCATATAATAACCCATGTAATTTTTTAGGTGTCTACTTCCCACATTTTCTCACACCTTGGCTGCTGTAAATGTTTCCACATAAAAATTAAATTCTGTTTCAAATCTCTAGATCCTTTTAAAACACACCAAAGCTGTCCCCACAATCACATGGGGAGAACATATACCAGCCATCCAGGGCTTACACAGCTCTGGGTCTCCTTGTTATGCGAGGCTACCCTTTCTGCCAAATCGTATTCCAGCTCCTGTGGCTTCGCAAGTGCCTGCAGTGACTTGTGCACTGACCATTTCGTAAGAATAGTGTGTTTCAATATATGTTCCACTTTGGAGAAACTCTACATGGTGGATCCACTGAGCCACAGTGAAACCCATTTTGTGGGGATCTAGAGAAGAATTCTTTGGAGGATCATCCAGCTTTTAGTATTTTGCCTGCTTATTTTCTCACAGATAAAAAACAGAGCGCAGAGAGGGTGAGTCTCCCAAACCTACACACACAGGTAGGGATGCAGCCGGACTAGGAACACAAGTCTTCTGTCTCCTGGTCCAGCCTTTCTCTTTTTTTAAGGTGTTTCAACATTGCCCACAGCAGTTATGGGTATATCTTGGCAAGGTCAGATAAATTCTGTTTCCGAACTAAGTTAGAACGCAGTTTATAATTTCAGCAAGAATTTCAAATGAAATAATGTGAAGATAAATTTTGATCTCTCAACTCCCATAAAATTAGGACCAGGGTTGTAGAAATGTGGCAGGCAGTTAGACAGACATGAGTAGAGCAAGGACGATGGGCCAGGTACAGAAGGTCAGCAGGGCAGGAAATTCTGGGTGCATAGCAAAGGACAATTGTAGGGCAGTACCTCACCCCCAAAGTGATCTCCCTCTCCCCCTCCCTCCCTAGCATATTGCTGGTCATTTGGTTTGGACCCCCTGACCTTTCCTCCCTAGAGATAACATCTAGGCCTCAGTTGTATTTCAGTCCAGAAAAGCAGCAAAATCAGACAAGCAACACCACGCCATAGATAACCCAAGGACCAGCTGCATTGGTGCCGACCCATCAATCAGTGAAGACCCAGACCCTTAAAGGACACACCTGGAAAGCTTCTGAGTATTCTATTAAGATCTTCCCCTGGGACCTCTTCTAAAACTCCACCCTTAAAACCCTTAGGACAGAGGATCCAGAGCACTCTCCCTACCAAGAGCACAGTGGAAACTTTCTCCTTCCCTCCTCCTCCCATTTCCCCATCTCCCCAGGTGTGTCACCTTTACCTTCACCACTTCTAAGCTCCAAGGGCCCTTCCTTAGCTCTATAATTTGTTTCCTAAGCCCATTTATTCTACAAATTACTTCTTCCACCTCTGTGATTTTACAAATAAATGTTCTCATAGTTTCGAGTCTTAACTCTGAATTCTTTCCTAGCCAGAACACAAGTACCAAGATTGCTGAACCCAGGAGCAATTTGGACCCCATGGGTCTTATCTCTGGTGCTGTTTCCTCTGCCCACTAACAGAATGGAGGTTATTTCTCAATCCTTCCTGTCTGGCATATGTTGCAGACTACACTTCAGAGAATATTTTACAGAATTGCAGGGGATCAGGACTTTAAGGGGACAACATACCATAACCAATATGTTTGGGGATTTTTCTTTCCAGAGCAGTCAAAATGGCTGCTGTGGAAGAGACTGTAAATAACTTATGAATATTCATGAGCTCCCCATAATTCCCAGTCTTACATGTTGCTAGCCATTGAAATGTGAGTGAAAATATTGGCTCTTATGTCTAGGCCTGCATAAAAATGTATCTCTGTGTCTTCCCCAGGCCCTTCCTCTATATCCCTCCCATCCATCCATGGGGTGAGAACAAAGAATTTCAAGATGGTGAGTAAAATGTTAGAAGGAGCCAGGTAACAGTCATGGGTTAGAGAAGAGCCCCATGGGAAACCTGCCCAGCTGCATTGGATGTCAAGTGAAGGCGAACAAGATTTTTATCCTACTCTCCATTTTGGGAGTGGTTGTTATAGCAGCTAGACTGATGACCCAGACAACACTGTCTTTTACATTTTATTTATTTTTTTCATTTTACTATGATGGCCTAGGCCAGTGGTTGGCAAAGTCATTAGTCAACAGAGTTAAATATCAACAGTAGAGTGACTGAAATTGCTTTTGAGAGCCGAAAACCGACTTCTGCCCATGGGCTACGAAATTTCAATCACAATGTATGCATGTGTCCGCCCATGGTATTTTGTGGAAGAGCCACACTCAAGGGGCCAAAGAGTTGCATGTGGCTCACCAGCCCCAGTTTGCTGACCATTAGCCTAGGACATCAAACATTTTCTTTAACATAATTCTCTGTTGTCATATGAAATCTTATGTTAAGTTGATTTCCAGATTGTCATGCAATTTGTAAAGTGTATCATTTAAGATTTAAGCCCACAGTTTTTCTTCTCAATAGGCCCACATTGACTACACAGTTCCTGAATTTGTATTATACAGTTTCTCTGGTTAGTCATATACAAATAAGTTTTAAACCTTTGTTTTGTCTAGTCAGAGGCTAATGGCTTTATAATGACTCATTGTATTTGTTAACACAGAGCTAAACTGCTGTAACAAAGAAACCCCTCTCCTCTCAATAAAACACTCAGGCTCAAACAAGATAAAACTTTTTTCTTTCTCATTTAACAGTTCAGAATAGGCCCAGAGTAAGCTTGTCCAGGGACCCAGGTTCTATCTATCATGTTATTTTTCCATCAGCACATTTGTATTTTCCAGTCTGCACCATGGAGTGCAACAATCTCCTTCCTAAGTAATATGACTCAGAAGTTGTACACTGTACTTCTGTTCACATTCTATTTGCTGAAACATAATCACATGTCTACCCCTCTCTAACTGAGTGGCTATGTGCTCAGACAAAGCTCAGAAATCCTATATAATAAAAGGCTAATATGCAAATTGATTGAACAGTGGAACAACTGGTCGCTATGACACTCACTGACTACCAGGGGGGCAAACACTCAATGCAGGAGCTACCCCATGGTGTCAGTGTGCTACATATAATATATGCTATATATATGCTATATATATATATATTATATATGCTATATATATATGCTATATATATATTATATGTAGTGTATATTATGTATACATTTCTTCCCTCTCCTCAATACAAATAAAAATCTTTTCTTTGTATTGAGATGTGAGAACACAAAATGTCAATGACATGGTAGTTGATGCAATGGAAAAATTCTATGCCGGGAAATCGTTGGCAGTAACAAGAGACAGAACCCTCAATTCAGATGACAGTGCTCTCAGTGCCCGGTACCAGCACTCAGAGCTGTGCCACTGGAGACAGGTGGGTGTGGCTGGTTATCCCTTTGGTGGGGATTGGCAGCTATCGCCCCTTTCGTGGGCCTTGGAGAATAGTTGCTGCATTAGGAATTGGCATTAGTAGGAGAAGTGTGAACACTGAAGCTATAGAGGAGGAAATTCTTCATTGGTAAAGACTGAAATATCATTGCTGACATGTACACATAAGGAACTGTTTGACATTGAAATAGGGTCTCAAAAGAACTGGTGGCCCAGAAAGAAACTCACTACAGACTGATTCATATGCCTTTCAGCATAACCATTATTGCTTGTCATATGTTTGATTCTTATAAGTATATTTCCAGTAGGACATGATCTCACTCATCTAGGGGAAATGGTGAACAACATAGACTGATGAACAAGAATAGACCCAGAGGTAAGGAGCTATGGGTTAAACTGTTAGACCTCAAAGGGAGGGTGGGGATAAAAGGGAGAGATCAACCAAAGGACTTATGTGCATACATATGAGCCTAACCAGTGGTCAAGGACAATACGGGGGTAGGGGCATGATTGGGGGGAGAGGGGGTGGGAGTGGAGGGTTGAGGACAAATATGTGATACCTTAATCAATAAAGAAAATTTTTAAAAAGACTAATGGACTTGGTTCCACTTACATGGAACATGTGTGTGGCCTCCATAGAACCCTGAAGAAATATTTGGGAGAGAGTTGAGAGGAAAGGGAGTTTGTTCCTGCATGATGGATTGGAGGTAAGCCAGAGTGAGGCTATTCATTCATTTTGTTCTCTACAGAACTCAGTAAGTATTGAATAAGTCCTGGATAATGCGAATAGGGAAAGGTTTTATACATTTAAAAAATCTGGGAATAGTCTTGTTGCTATCAAGGACAGCACACATGCACCAGTATGACTATCTCTTTATTTTTAATGTTTGGCCATTGGGGTGATAAGCCTTTTTGTATGGCAGACTCCTGAGGCTGCATACAGAAGTTCCTGAGACATAGCAATTAATTATTCATTAGCTTGTCTAGAGTAAAAATAATACCTTTAAATAACCTTTCAGAAAAATGCATTGTGCCACCTGCTGTAAAAATCTCAAGACAGCTTATGATTAGCATCTCCATGGTCGTGGGTTTCTATTTTCTCAAAGCTCTGCCTAAGCAATTTATATTTTAGCGATTTTAACAGATAAAATCATAAGTATTTTCCTGACATAATAGTGCTTATACCAGGAAGGTCCTCTCAGTGGTTAATTAGTTTGCATGCTGAGATGAAAGGTGGGTGATGGGCAAGGCTTGTTAAGTGTCAAATAGCTGACATCCATAAGGTGGATTATGTTTATTTTATAAAGGCCACTGTTTCAGTCTCTGTGTGAGTGAATCAATTATGACTACTTGTATTTGTTTAGAATTATGACAACACATATCTAGTTATCCCAAATTGATGTAGTATCCACATACTTCATTATTTAAGAACAGGTAAGTGAAGTAAATATTTTTGACCAAATTTTGTTGTTATACTAGAGGCCCGGTGCACAAAGATCCATGCATTGGTGGGGGGGATGGGGGTGGGGGGTCTCTCAGCCTGACCTGCACCCTCTCCAAAATGGGAGCCTTCAGGAAAGTCCTCTCAATCTGGGAGTTTCTGTCTGTCTCTGCAATCATATGAGCAAATTGTCTAAGACCCCAACCCAGTTTGGTTTGGTGCTCACAAAATAATAGAGGTCTTTTTTTTTTTTTCTCTTTGCTCCATTGGTGGAGATTTCTTAGAAGTTGCAGGATATTTTCCCTTTCATTTTTCCTCGAAACTCTGACTTGACTTATGTCTCTCACCTTTGCTTTCCCTCCATCCCCCACCGCAACAGTAACTTGCTCCAGATTTACTTTACTCTAGTGTCTAGGAGATCCCATAATGCATCTGCCACCAGAACTACAATTCTCAGCATTCCTGGTGCTTCCCATGCTCTGGGCTTCCACTTCTGGTCCAGGGGCTGCCACCAGAACTATGATTCCCAGAATTCCTGGTGTTCCCCGCACTCTTGGCTTTCGCTTCTGGTCCAGGGGCTGTACAAACCAAGAGGACTATGAACTCCAGCTGCCCCCAGGCCAGGCTGACAGGACTGGATACTCCATGGTGTCCCCAGGACCCCGACCACTCGGTGCCAGTGCGTGCATGCACTGGCCACAGGTTCGAAGCAGGAGGGCTCCTGGGGATGCCAGTTGCATTGCCCCAGCTATGTGGAGGGTGGGTGTGCGTTCCACCCCACCCCCCGCCACTCAGCACCTGTGCATGTACATGCTGACTGCAGGCCGGCCATCTTTGTCAGGTAATTTGCATACTCACTCCTGATTGGCTGTGGGCATCACAGAAGTTTAGTCAATTTACATATTTGTCTATTATTAGTATAGATATTTTTCCATTAGACGATAATATCTAAGCTTAGCATAATTTTCAAAAATGTAAATGAATATGAAATACTAGAGGCCAAGTGCATGAAATTCATGCACTCAGAGGGGTTCCTCAGCCTGGCCTGTGCCTTCTTGCAGTCCAGGAGCCCTTGAGAGATGTCCAACTGATGGATTGGGAGACATCCAACTGACATGGGGATTGGGCCTAAGCCAACAGTTGGACATCTTTAGCACTGCCACGAAGGCAAGAGAGGCTCCTGCTATGCTCACCAACTATGAGCCCTGCTTCTGCTTGAGCAGTGCTCCCCCTGTGGGAGCACACTGACCACCAGGGGGCAGCTCCTGTGTTGAGCATCTGCCCCCTGGTGGTCAGTGTGCATCATAGTGACCAGTCATTCCTCCATTCAGTTGATTTGCATGATAGACTTTGATTATTTAGGATTATGTAATGAATAGTTACATATATGGTTTGTATTCTGTAACTGCTATAATAAATTACCATGAACTCAGTGACTTAGAACACATTTTTTATTATATTTTAAGCATATTTTTATTTATTTCAGAAAGAAAGGGAGAGGAAGAGAGAGACAGAAACATCAATGATGAAAGAGAATCATTGATTCATCTGCCTCTTGCATACCCCACACTGGGGATCAAACCTGGGCATGTGCCCTGACCGGGAATCAAACTGAGCTCCTGGTTCATAGGTCAATGCTCACCACTGAGGCAAAACACATTTATTATTTGAGAGTTTTGCAGGGCAGAAACCTGACAGGAGTCTCCTGGGGCCATGGTTAGGGCTGTGTTCCTCCTGGAGGCTTTAGGGTAGAATCTGTTCCTTGTCCTTGGCAGCTCCCATAGGCTGTCTGCACTCCTGTGAGCCACAGCTGGCCAAATGCTCACTTCACATCATTCTGGCCTCATGGCCTCTCTCTTCACTGTTAAAAATCCTAATGACTACACTGGGCCACCCTGGATAACCAGGGTAATGTCTCTCTGAAGGTCAGCTGATTAGCAACCTTAATTCCATTTGCAACCTTTAATTATCCTTAGAAATGTGCCCTGATTTCTACAGGTTCTGGAAGTTAGGATAGAGACATTTTTTTTTCTTGGGAATGGCAGGGAGTGGGGTGGGGTAATTATTCTACATTTTATCTACTAGGTGATAAAAGTATGTCTACATTTTTATACTTTGCTTCTGAGCAAGCTAAGTTTCAAAGGAGTTAAAAAGCTTTTCTAAGGTCTCTGGGCCAATGGTATATTTGTGAGCCAAGTAATGATACTTGCATAAACTATTTCCCCCCCAAGACTATCATCTCTTTCAGAACCTAAATTTTGTTCTGTGTTCTACTTTTTGCTCTTTCGATTTTTTAAGAAACCCTCTGCTATTTAATAGGTGGCATGTTTTGTACATTTTCTGTTTCATGAGTATCTAGTGAGAAAAATGATTTATAAAAGGGATCAAGTGACTCACCTACAGCAAAATAAAATACAATATGGTAAATAAACAAAAAAAAGAAAATTCTAGTCTTTTAGCCAAAACTCCTTATGCTTTTAAGGACTCACTGGCTTAATTAGTGTCAAGGAAAAGTCAGGGGTAACGATCAAAGTATTAAACGTCAATGCAGTTGAAATTATAATTTTTTGGCAGATGATACCGCATCCTTCCCAGAGAGGTATATGTGATTAAGACCATTTCAAAGGGGAGGAAATTGAGGCTTAGAGGAGCCAAATGTTGCATGTAGCCAAACTTTGACCTTGAGTGTCCCTGAGTCTAGCTGGCGCTCTCTGCATTCAAATTTTTCAATGACACCATGCCCTAGTTTCTCTGCACGAAGGTATCTTTTGCAATCTCCAAGGAATTTGGTTTGCAAACTTTCCATCTGCCTATCTTCTGATTTTGAGGAGGCCTTGTTCCTAACTCTGATTTTAATCCTGAGACACGAAAATGCAGAGAACTAGTTATTTGCTTTGTGCAGTGATTTCGCAATAGGACCGGACTAAGAGTAGAATTCTGAATTCCCAGGAATAAGACAAATACTATCCTCATCATTAAACTTCTAGCAAGTGTGAGCCATGCACAAGACTTCGATCAAAGTAGAATGATAATGGGTACACTTTGAGAATAGCACAGAATATTTAAATACGTAAGGAATACCTTTTTCTTAGTATAAGACTTGTTCAAGAGCCAACTGTGGGGAACAGTCAGCAATCTCAGGGTGTATATTCCCTTTGCTGTTTTTCCAAAACTAGTATTGCTACATAGAGTAGTTGTGAAATTTGAATATGAGATGCACTTAGCCAAAATACGTCCTTGCCTCCTTCTCTAATTGTCAAAACCCCATCCGTACTCTCAAACGCAAGGTCAATGTTATTTCCTTCAGAATGTCTTTAGCATGCTAGGAAACAAAATTTCCCTGACTTCTCAATGTTTATTTTTCTTTTTATCTCTTGTCTTATCACACATTCTACTACATTTATTTGTGTGTGTTTTTAATGTCTGCACTCTATATTAAAAGGTCAGCAATTTTCATTTTCTAGTAACCTAATAGGCCCTTTAACGTGTGATATAGTACATCACACATAAAAGGTGCTCAGTGTTTCATCAGTGAATATATGAATGGATGTATTGGACAAGAATAAGGCCAATTCCAAGAATATTACTTTATCTTGTTTTTCTTTTCAGCTATTTTTATTTTGGCTTCTAATATAGTACCTTGAACATAGATGTTCGTTGATATAACTATTTGATGATCTTTTTAAAACCTTTCATATTTTAAGAAGATCATCAAATACTTAATTATCTTTTTAAAATATGAAAGGTTTATGTAAAGTAATAAAAGTAATTGAAAATATTTTTCCATTTTTCTTCAAAGATATATATTTGGGAGTGATTACCTACAAATGAGTTAATCTAAAATACACTTTAGGTAGAGAGCTTTTTTTAAAAAAAAATATATATATATATTTTATTGATTTTTTACAGAGAGGAAGGGAGAGAGACAGAGAGTTACAAACATCATCGATCAACTGCCTCTTGCACACCCCCCACTGGGGATCTGCCTGCAACCAAGGTACATGCCCTTGACTGGAATCGAACCCAGGGCCCTTCAGTCCTCAGGCTGACGCTCTATCCACTGAGCCAAACCAGTTTCGGCAGGTAGAGAGCTTTGATGGTACCTTTATGTAGATTTTGGTCTTCAACATTTGTTGGTTTGGTCCCTGGGCTTGTCACTTATTGTGTGAATTTGGACAAATCTGTGAAGTGAAAATTCACCACTTGTAAAATCAGGGGTACTAACATTAGCTCAAGGATTAGTTATAGTAAATGGAAAGTCTATACAAACACCTAGATTATATGCCTCACTCTTTTCCTGTCCACTCTCTTTTGTTAATACGAGATACTTAGCCAAAATATGTTTTAGCTTTCTTAAGAATTAAATCTAACCAAAAATGCATAATATCTTCATTTTGCTCACACAATATTAAAGGTGACACATAACATTTTAATATGCACAATGCAATCCAAACTGAGATTTTAAAAAATATATTTTTATTGATTTTTTTTTTACAGAGAGGAAGGGAAAGGGATAGAGAGCTAGAAATGTTGATGAGAGAAACATCGACCAGCTGCCTCCTGCTCACCCCCTACTGGGGATGTGCCCACAGCCAATGTACATGCCCTTGACCGGAATCAAACCTGGGACCCCTCAGTCCGCCGCTCTACCACTGAGCCAAACCGGTTTCGGCCACACTGAGATGTTTTGCAAAGCGCTCAAGAAGTATCTAGTATCATGGTGTTAGATATCTGTTTCTTCTCTCTCTTCTAGGAACGGTGTTTTTCTTCTTTTGGAAAACTCCCCTTCTCTGACTCTGTAGGCTCATACTTTCTACAACCTTCCCCCTTCCTTATGCCCTATCTCCATGGGTAAGCATATTTCCTAAATAGGCCAATCAGGTTTCCTCAGGATTTAACAGACTGCAGTTAGAGCTATTCTTCCCTGGGGAGAAAGCAGAACATCTTTGAGCCTGGGTGTGGTTGACCATCATTTTTTAAAAATTTATATTTTTATTAATTTCAGAGAGGAAGGGATAAGAGAAATAGAAACATCAATAATGAGAGGATCATTGATCATCTGCCTCCTGCTCACCCCCCCCCCCCCCCCCCCCACTGGAGATGGAACCCACAACCCTGGCATGTGCTCTGACCGGGAATGGAACCATGACCTTCTGGTTCATAGGTCAACATCCAATTACTGAGCCACACTGAGCAGGCCTTCATGGCTTTCTTTTGGAGAAAACCAATCTGCAACAGTCATGTCAACACATGAAAGGAAGGCCCGATTACTCAGACATGCCCATGTTTGGTAGTGTTGGCTCAACAAAATCCCTAGTTCTGGCTAAACAAGAAAATGTTTGATTTTCACATTTGCAACCAAAGTCAGATATTGTATAAGCACATCTAACCAGTGAGTCACCTGGGATTAGCTGTCTCCTTCTGCCTCCTCCCTGTTCAACCTCTAAATTTTAGCACCTGACACCCAGGTAAAACATGGTACCTACCAGGTGGAACATTCAGGTCTGATCAGGTATAATTTATTAGCTCCTGTTTCACATTTAGGTTGTGTCCTTAACCTTAGTCAAGGTTTGACAGATGCTAGGATTTTGTAGGGAGGGAGACCAGGTGAGAGAGTGTGGCCAGATCAGTGAACCCTTCAGCAGCTCAGAAAACACACACACACACACACACACACACACACACACACACACACACACACACTTCTAGATTACAATGCTTTGTTCTCACAGAACCACTTTCAGGCATGATCGGCAGAAGGTCCACCAAACTCCCTGGCTTGTGTTAAGCAGCATGTTTCAAAGCCACTTCATAAAACTGAGATCTGGCCTGTTAGGGGATGGGGGAGGGAGAGCTGCTGACCTAACTCCATTGGCTGGATTCCTTAAGATGCCAAACTGAACAGCTTCTTAAATAAATGAACACATCTTAAATCCAACGGAATTATGTTTCAATTTTTTGGTCAATTTCCCCCGAATTCCCCTCCCTTCCATCTTTTCTCCCTTATTACCTCCTCTTGTCCAAACAACATTTTTAGATGACTTTTTAAATGTAATGTTTCAGCCCTAGTTGGTTTGGCTCAGTATATAGAGTGCAGACCGAAGAGTCCTGGGTTCAATTCTGGCCAAGGGCACATGCCCAGGTTGTGGGCATACTCCCCAGTAGGGGGTGTGCAGGAGGCAGCAGATCAATGATTCTTTCTCATTATTGATGTTTTTCTCTCTCTTCCTCTCTGAAATAAATGAAATATATATGTATATATATGTGTGTGTGTGTGTGTGTGTGTGTGTGTGTGTATATATATATATATATATATATATATATATATGTATTTAAAAGTAATGTTTCAGCCTATAAAAATATTTAAAATTCAGGGGAGAAAAAAGGAACTAAGAATCACCTACCTATATTGCACCACTCAGAGATATTTTCTATTAATGTTTGGTATATATCCTTCCAACTTTTTCTATGCAGCAATATTTTAACATATTTGAAATTCTAATGAATATCCAACAAGGCATTCTTTCCATATTTTCTTTGTACAAGTGTAAATGTTTGCTGCTATTTAGTTTTTTCTCCCCCTCTCTTCCATATTATAGACAAAACTGCAATAAACATTTTATCACTACAAATTTGATGCTGTATTTCAGGGGACAGGGCATGGACAGCATGTGTGTTGAGAGATTTTTCACCAAGGCAGTGCTAATCTAGATACCGGACCCCACTTTCATCTTCTTGGATATGGAGGAAACTTTTAGGGTGCATTATCATTTGAGATGATCAGATCAGAGATGACACCAAGTCCGTTTAAAGAGGTAGAATCAGATGTTAACATGAATGATACCTGAAAAGAAATTGTCAGTTTCTGGGTAGAAAGAACATCTGGAAATGTAAAACTGAGTCACAATGGCTAGACTTCTACTCTTTCTACACTGCACAAGCCGAGAGCCCATCATGTCCTGCATAGCCAATGCTCATTTCTCTGACAGTCTTCCCTTGCACAACCTGGTGGTCTGTTTTGCCAAAGGACAAACAGAAGCACAGTAGTTTGTCTCTGAAGTTGAAAATGACAGTAGTGTTTCTCATTGTTTTAGAGGACTTTTGCAGGTGTTGAAATTAAGACACCATTAAAAATAGATTAGAATACAATAAACATGGGCCACTTTGATACCAGCTACGGATGGTTCCTCTCTTCAGCCGATCAACCAAAAGTCAAGTACCTCAGTCCGGGGACTGTGTGCAAAGACACTTCTGTTTTCTGCCTTCGTTATCTGATTAGATTTGTGACTCCCTATAGCATTTGGCAACCTTTTCATTGAACTTTTGGAAAGAAGTCAGGACATAAAACTATGGTATCTTTGGGAGAATGGGTTGGTAAAAACAAGAAAATATTGATAAAAAGCTCCATTTGGCCTTAAGTTTTCAAGACATACTGACTGTGGAGGTTGACACAGGGGTATGGGGTCGGGAGGCCAGAACAGGGCTGGCTAGGCCATGTTCCTTTTTAATTTTGTATTCTTGAGATTGAAACCTGGTAGAACTTTCTGCTTTTCCAGGGTGGAGTCTTATTTCTAAATTATCTTCTACTTGGAGAATATCTATGATAACAGGAATGATTACCGCTTTTGGGGAAACTGTAAGAACATCACAGACTCTAACTCCATAAAACTTTGATCCTTTACTTTGGACTATAATGTGGTCTCTTTAGATTCAGGCTTTTACGTAGGAGTTTAAAAATTATCTTACCCAGTGGTGGTTCTAACCTGGGGGACAGATTACACATAAGGCAGTGTCACATGCATTCTCCTTCTCTTGCTGAGAATTACTGAGAGAATAATCGAATCCTCTCCCCCCCGCCCTCCCCTCCCGCAGCCCCCCCAAGGTAGGAAAAGCAAAGGCCCAAGAAAACAGATCTAATGCTCATTAGTGGCAGAATAGGGCTAGAACAAGAAAGAAATCTTCTCCCGGGATAGCATTCTTTCCTCTTTGCATGTGACATCCACACAGGCACTGCAGCATGGAGGCAGACTCCCTACCATTGGTTCTCCTGGGAGCTTTCTATCCTAGTCACTGACATAGGTCGCAACTGAGTGTCTCAGCTTTGAGACTCTCTTTGCCCAGGAGTCAGCCATGATGAAATTGAACTTATGTGTGAGATTAAAGATGGACCTTATCCAATGAACAACTCCAGATGATGGGGAGAGGCTGAGAGAGATCATCAGTCCCCATACAACTCAACAACTGATGTCCTTGTGTGTGAGGGATTGGAAAGTATAGGTCTTCTGACTTTGGTCTGTACTTGAACCTCAGAAAATCTGGTATTTCTAGAGAAGGGAGAGCGAGGCACTAGAGAGGGTTGTTTTTTGTTTTGTTTTGACCTAGACAATTTCACTTCAATCCCTCCATATAGACAGAAGGCTTATGTTTTAAAGAGCTAGCAGTGGAGAGTCTACTGTCTTGTTATTGGTACTAGTCATTCTTCATTTCTGGTTCTTCAGCTACCCTAACAGGATAGAAATTCAATGACTCCAAGATAGTTGTTATCTTCAGAGCTGAATGCTCTTAATGTTCTAATATCATTTAGAAATGTTTTCAGTTTAAGAAAATACCCACATAAATATAGTTTTAATTATCGATAATGATGGTGGTAGTGATAAAGGGTAAGAATATCCAGGGTTAGTTTGAAACTATATGTTCAATATTCATAGTAACTTTAGGGAAAACTTGTGGAAATGGGTTTATTAAAATCTCAAATAAGAAGAGATGGTGAGCCCGGCCTGCATGACTCAGTGGTTGAGCATCAACCTGTGAACCAGGTCATGCTTCAGTTCCTCGTTAGGGCACATGCTAGGCTTGTGGGCTCAATCCCCAGTGTGGTGCATGCAGAAGACAGTCAGTCAATGGTTATTTCTCATAATTAATCTCTCTCTCTCCCTTCCTCTCTGAAATCAATAAAACTATATCTATATCTATCTTAAAGATGGTAATATGCAAGCATGTTCATACTAGCCCCAACTGGAAACTTCTCAGGTGCATGAATGAACTGTATTATAGCCACACACTAAAATATCATTCAGCAATGAGAATGAAGGATCCACAGACAAATGTAAAAATATAAGTGAATCTCACAAATGCAATGCTGAATGAGAAGCCAAACACAAAAGAATACATGCTGGTTGATTCTATTTACATAAGAGACAAAAACAGCAAAACTAATGTGTGTCATTAGAAATCAGGGCAGCAGTTGTCCTTGGAGAAATGAAGTGGCGGGTGGGAGAAGGGATTTCTTGGTGGCTGGTAATGTTTGGTTACTTATGGGGTTGTGTTCAGTTGGAGAAATTTCATTTGAGCTGCATACTAATGCTTTGTGAAATGTTTGTACATAAGTTATATTTCAATAACACTTTTCAAGAAGCAGGAAAAACGCAAAACTCTGGGCTAAGTGGAGGCCGCAACAAGCATAGTGAACAGTAGATTCACAATCTCAATTTATTATCAAAATATTTCCATCAGGTAACAAATCTGAAAGGATAAGGAGATGTGGAGCTACATAGATGCGGGTTGCCCTTTCATTCCAGCCACCTAAGGGACAGGTTGAATTTGGAAAATCCTGCTTGTAAACTACAAGTCTTATATATCTTTAGACAACTGTCCAATGGCAATGTTTAAGCCAAAGTGTGTACTTAAAGCTTTTCATCAATATGATTGATAAGTTTAAAAAGTCTCAAATGTTCATCTGTACATCGCTTTACAGATCTTGGTTCATAACTATTTATCTTGGTCTGAAACTTCAATAGTCAATGATTACATATAATAACAATTACTTAGTCATAAATGTAGTCAACAATTAAATATAAAAATTATTTATACATTGCTACAAATTTCTTAAAAAGACCAAGTTTTGAGAGAGAGAGAGACAGAGAGAACAAGAAATTGCTTAGAAAATTGCAAGAAACCTCAAGAATATCATTATCAGTCAAAACAGGTTCAACAAGACACAGTTTTAGACATTTCGTTTTAGCCCTAAGTACTTAAAATAAATGATCTCAGAATGCATAACTGATGACTGAAAAAGTAAGTTTGAAACTACATAAGTCCCAAGGCCCCAATATGCATAAGAATTCTTTGGAAGAGATTTGAAGGAGCATAAATGTTGCAAATATAAATACAAATAAGTACTTTGACAATGTGTTTTTCACTCCCAGGTCACTGATGTGTGTTAGGTGCCAATCGTATTCAACTTTTTCTCTTCTTCCTTGGATTAGAAATCCTTCTCTAATAATGGTTAACACTCTTCAAGAGACAACATCACACTGGCAGATCACATGAGAAACAGAAGTGAACCGTAATACTATTTTTAGAGATTAAACATTATTTACACAGTGAGAAGTGATTGACTTGATAGACAACAGACGACGCCCTTGTCCCTCCACCCTTTTCCAGAATAACCTAACTTCATTTTTATTTTGATGTTCTCCTCTCTGTAGGTGTCCATGTGTAATAGCAGGGAGCTCTATAGCCCAGTCTCTTGAACAGAGTTGCCCATTTCTGTGGTGCTGACGAGTCTAGCCGAGGGCTACACTGCTTCTTTTGAAGATCACCACACCCTGCATTTCTTTTCCGGATTCATGTATGAATTCTTGAGGCAATGGAAGGCTTCTGCAAACTCAGGGGAGTTCTGCAAAGTCCCAATGATCCTGTGAAACAAATGGAAGTCACCATCAGCATTTGACACTCATGTCCAGACCACGTGGGAGGGCTATAGCATTTCTCTGTTAGGCCAAGTGAGTGAATTTAGAATTCAGTTAAAAAAGAAACTGGTAGAATGAGTCCGTTCTTCTCATTAACGGAATTTTTAAATGGAGAGGTATCAAAGTATAGGAGTTAAGGGAACAGATGTTGAAGACAGATGGTATGCTTTGAATCCTGGTTATGAGTTATTTATTTAGCCTCTCTGCACCTCAGTTTCCTTTTCTATAAAATGCTTATAATAATAGTACTTGGATCTTAAGATTCTCATGGGGAATTAATTTATAAACATTCCATACACATTTGTAACAAATGCATAATTCGTATTTGGAATTGTAGTTGATAGAAGGAGAGTTTGGTCAAAGAATAAAATCATGACTTTTCATGATAGTACCTTAAAAGGGCTCACACGGTAACTTAAATATAATAGACTTTAAACAGGTATTAGTTGATTTGATTTCATAGGGAAGGCAACAATTATTATCTATTATTCCAAAAGAACTCCATAAATATCAGAAACTGGATCCAGCCTGAATAACTGGAAAGGGCTGGCCAAATGCCAAACTCTTCTTATCTCTGATCCTGATGGGAAAAACAACAGGGTCCACCCTTATCATCAGCACCAAGAAGCGACTGAGGGGAGAGACAGGTCAGTACAGTGATGCAGGGGTGATGTTTTCCCATCAACCCAGAAACCGCTCCTTCCCTTCTCTGCCCACGGAGACCATGGCCACACCCACCTTGGGTTGGAAGGAGGAGAGCAGATTGGAGTCCCGGGAAGGCTAGCAGCAAATGACCTGAGAGAACCTTCTAATCTACCGAGATCTCCACACACAGATGTATTAACATGTAACTATGAGCACGTCTGCCCCCTCTAACCCACACTCCACCCGGGCACACAGAGTGATCTTTAAAATACAGATCACATTCCAGAATTCCCTTCCTTAAAACCTTCCAGAGTTTGAAGGAAATTCAGTCTCCTCACCATGGTCTCCAACATCCTGATGGCTCCAGCCTACCACCTCTGCCTCCTTGTGGTACATTTCCCTTCCTGTTCTTCATGGAGATGGCACTGACCTACTGTCCATTCCTTACAATGGCCAAGCTCCTTCCCTCTCCAGGACTTGCTGCTCCTGCAGAATCCACCCTCTGGAAAGTTCCTCCCCAGTGACTGTACGGCTAACTCCTCGGCCTTCCTGCCTCTTCTAACCACACCTCCTCCGAGGCTTTCTTCAAAGACTGTCCCCTCACTGTGCTAGCCCTATCACAGAGCTTATCACAATTTACAGTTATCTGTTTTTTACTTCCAGATATACCCACTACACTGTAATCTCTGTGAGGGCAAAAGATTATGTCTTCCTTGCTCCTGCTGCACCTGCATGCATATGGCAGGACTCAGTACGCACTGAATGAATGAGCCTGTCACCTGATCATGGCAGTTACACGTGGGAGTAATAGAGCATTATGAAGAAAAACACCGCTTAGTATTTTTGCTATCGGCTCGCTATTATAGGCCAACTGGGATGGAAAGAAAGCATTTCCCTATCCCCATTCTAGGAAAGAAAGACCCATATCGCATTTCTCAAAGTCTGACTTCCTAATGTGTCACTCATGACCCCATCAACTATCTCTCAATCCCCCAACATGAGTCTCCTAGCCTTTGGGGAGGATGTAAACTTCAGGGAGGAATCCTGCTGGTATGGGGCTAGGGGTCCAGAAGAGATGGAAGGTAGAGCTAGGGAACTGACATCTATTAGTTCCCTTGAGAAAGAGAAGGCTGGCCCACTGCCATGAGCCTGAGGAGGGGCCAGTAACAGTGGGTGGTGTGAATGACAGGATATGCCTCCACTCTGAGCAGGGGCCTGATAGGATGGTGTGTGGCTGTCGGATGACTTGATCATCAACAGCGGTGGCTCTTACGACCCTTGCCCATGATGATTGGAAGGAGACAGAGCCACCTGACTTCAGATGGAGCCCCTGGACTGTACTAATGTCAGCTGTGAGCACAGCAGGGTGGAAGCTCTTCCCTACTTTCTTGGCTCACGTGATGCCTTTGGATTCCTGTACAGCCCCAGAAAGTACACTGAAAACTACTGAAATTCAATGTCTCACCACCTGGCATACAGTGGGAGCTCAGAGCTTGAATTAATTTGGTATAAAAGTAACAATAATAAAAGTGTGTCATTCCTTACATCCGAGAAAGTTCAGAACAAATTCACTTGATACATGGTCAGAAATGATTGGATATGAAGGAATGAAAGGATTTAGACATCAGGGATTTGTACAGGTCCTTAGTCTACATTCTAGGCTCATGGAGAGAGCTTTGATTCCTTTACTGCAGGAGTGGGGAACCTTTTTTCTGCCAAGGACGATATTGGTAACACCATTTGGGGGCCACACAAAATTATCAACTTAAAAATTAGCCTGCTCTATTTGGTCAAATATTTAATTAACTCATCCCTAATGCCTTGGTAGGGCCAGACCAAATGATTTTGTGAGCTATATTCGTCCCGAGGTCCAGATATTTCTGAACCTGGATTTTAATCCAATCCCCTTCCCACTTTAAGAAGCCCTATCCCTGGCTGGGGAACAGTCATCATGGCGGCTGACTGCCCCGCAAGCTTCTGGTGAACTGACAGAGAAGGACCTGAGAGTCACTGACTGGAAGAGCAGCTCATTTTTGTCTTTATTTTATCAAATATTTTTTCAGCCCTGGCCAAGTGGTTAGAGTATTGGCCCATGGACTGAAGGGTCATGGATTCCTGGTTAAGAGCACATACTTTGGTTGCAAGTTCAATACTCAGCTCTGGTCAGTGTTCAAGTAGGAGGGAACCAAGCAATGTGTCTGTCTCACATCAATATTTCTCTCTCTCTCTCTTTCTCTCTCTCTCTCTCTCTCTCTCTCTCTCTCTCTCTCTCTCTCTCTCTCTCTCTCCCTCCCCTCCCTTCCATTCTCTCTAAAAAAACCAATAGGGGAAAAAAACTTCATTCTTCGGGTGAGGATCAATATAAAAAAATAAAATAAAAAATAAGTATTATTTTCAAAGGATTGTGTCTTAGATATAATCATATGGGACAAGTACTTGAGTCCAAACATATGACATCTTCTACATTTCCTTTAAAAGCATTAAGGGAATTAAAAAGGAAAGAACCACACTGCAAAACAGGAAGGTGTTCACAGATCATCACTAGCAACAATAGTCAACCCACCGCACGTTCAGATCTCAGTCTCCATTCCATCTCCTCTCTTTCTAGCCCTTTGCTGCACTTAGATAATTTGATTCTGGATAATTAGGTCAACAACATACCTCAGTTTCATTTACTTTCCTGGGATTCTAGTTACTGCTTGGTTGTTTATAACATCAAATCTTTGAGTGGACGACATAAATACTTTATTTCAAAAAGTGGATACATTATTAATAAAAAATGAATCCCATCTCTGAGCATGTGATCACATCGAATTAATATTGCATAGACAACTTACATAATTTTATGCTATAAGAAAACTATGTACTTTTTGTTTATAACAGAACATAATAAAGGCTTTTGTTATTTCTCAAGTGATTTACTTGAAATGTTTACTTTATTACATAAACTATTTTATTATTCTGCTGCTGTTTATTCTCTTGGCAAATAATCATTTATATTAAAAACATCTACAGATGGGAGGATGGGGAGAGGGTGAATTGGAAGAAGGTGGTCAAAAGCTACAAGCAATTATAGATGTTAGCTGATCCTAGTGTAACCATTTCACAACATATGTAAATCAAGCAATCATGCTGTATGCCTAATAAAACTGGAAAGTATAAAAATAAAAATAGCATCTAAGATATATGGAGTTGAACATCACTTGACCAAGAATAGATTTTGTATCTTATAACTTATCTGACTACTCCTGTCTACAATTAACTGGATTTTTAAATTAGTGAATGAGTTTTTTGCAATTAATGGGCTCACTGAGAATTTTTTTATTACTTCTTTTAAATGAATGACTTGGCTACAAGATTAACTAGCTTCATTCAAGAATAAACTATCCAATATTTGCCATTAACTAAGGTTCATAATTCTTTTAAAGTAGGGTCACATTGATCAGCATGTGTTCCACTATAAATTGATAAAGAAGTAAAGAGATTCTGAGGTAAGGGCTGAAGATTTAATCATTACTAATTCAACAAGGCTCAATGAAATCCACACCTACATTTACAAAATATCAGAAACAAATGCTATTATTTAAGATAGATGGAGAAAACCTCAGAATTTCAAAGAGGGTTTAGTTTAAGAATGCTATATCATAGAATCATAAGGAACAAAATAGCCACGGTACTTAAAAATCCTATATAATAAAAGCCAAATATGGTCATCTGGTCTTTCATTCAACAAATCAAAGCATAATATGCTACTGATATGCTAAGACTGCTCAACTGCTTGCTATGACGTGCACTGACCACCAGGGGGGAGATGCTCTGACCAGTAAGTTAGCTTGCTGCTGGGATCTGGCTGATTGGGACTGAGTGAGACCGACTAGACACACCCTGGAGCCCTCCTGCGATCCTTCCCCGGCTGACCAACCTCCCACTTCCCTCCCTGGCCCCCATCATACACTGGTGGGGTCCCTTGGTCTGGCCTGTGCCCTCTCACAATCTGGGACTCTTTAGGGGATGTTGAAGAGCCAGTTTCAGCCAGATCCTGCAGGCCAGGTCGAGGGACCCCACTGGTGCACCAATCTGTGCACCGAGCCTCTAGTGTCTGCATAAAACACTAGAAAGTATATTCTTTCAAAAGAATTAGTAAGAAAGTTGTGGAAAATATTTCTTGCTTTATTAGTTGGTTTTGTTCTCTGAAGTTTTTTTTTTTTCTGATTAGGAAAATAATATCAAGCAATCTAAGTATCTAAATTAGTATCATTACTATTCAGGTAGAATACAACACACACAAGTATCATTTGGTCTATTTTGACTTGCTTTGAAAATATTACCGTATCTTCTATATTGTGTAGGAATATCCCATCTAAATAACTTTATAAACACATTTACAGCTTATGCAATAAATATTATCATAACAACCATTCCCTGAAGTGACTGAAAGAAGTAATTAAATTGCAAATTCTAGAATATCAAGGAGAAATGTTTTTGTTTTAAGTACAAATAGTTTAGAAGCTCATTTAAAAGTACATAAAAGACTTCAGTTAGAAAGAATAGAATAAGTTTAGCTTAGATCTAACAAATGGTTTTACGGATTCAGCTCTATATCAAGTATAATCCACCATTTGTTTTTTATACTGTGACTGTGTAAACATAAAGAGTACAAAACTTCCTATATTTCAAACATTTCTACATAAACCACTGTACACAATCTTTCAATAGCAACTCCATGTCTCTTAGTTTTTAAGGTTCTTTAAAACATGCTTTACTCTGTGCTGCCAGGAAGCAGCCGGTTTCCAAAACTGAATGTAACCTCAACCTTTTGCCAAGGAAATCCCTTTACCTCCAGAGAAAATAACTTCCTTGACAAAAGGTTGGCATTCCATTTACCCTTTAAAAAACAACAACACATACTTCTCCTATTATGAATGAAAAATAGTTACAGAGACATCTTTTGGGTCAGAAAAAAGAAAACGAAAGTTGCAAATAATTTTACGTATTTATACTAAATACACATTTTTACAAATACAAAATTCTACAGCTAATTATATTAAAACTATTTTCAGTTTATAATTGGTGGGAGAAAAGTTACATATTTACCTACATGTCACTTAATCAGCAATCAGTGATTAACAATGTTGAGCTATCCAGACATAAGAAATGAACAACAGAAAGTACTTGACTGTCAGGAAATGTGGGATGTTGCAAAGTCCATATGCTTTATTCACAGGAATTCTTATTCTTTTCATACCTTTCTTATTTAAAACCAATCCTAGTACCAGTTTTCAAACACAAATATGAAGTAGGCACTTCAGAAACATTAACATTAATCCTGCTAGCAGCTCTCATATTTAATTCCCATTTCATAAATCAAGAAATTGAGACCCAGGGGTTAAGTAACAGTTTGTAAATGGCAGAGACATGGTTGGAATTTAAGTGTTTCTTACTTCAAAGCTTATGTTCTCTTTTTAGCATACAAGCTAAAGGATGCTTTTGGAGCAAATTAGAATGGAGGTATGGGACAGCCAAAAGCAGGCAATGGAGTAACAGAAAGAGAATGAGGGGAGAAACAAACAGAAAAACACTAGTAAAGAGCCAAAATGAAAAGTCGAAGAGCATCACCATTAGTGGCTTTAGTGTAGAAATAAATAGCTCCCCACACGCTAGCTTTGGAGGGCTTCACTAAACTAATAAACAGTGAAACCATAACTATTACTCATAACAATAGTCTGTGTCATCAAGAAAAAACACACACAGTTTTGTTCAGGATATTGTGTTACTAAGGCAGGGAGGTAGAAAACATATTTGAAACAGAGAAGTTTTAAACTTCTCTGGTTAAGATAAAAATGTTAATACTGAAGACACAAAATTGAGCTGTCAAATAATTAATTTGCAGTCCCCTCTCTCCAAGGACTCCAGATGTACCAGGTATTACAATAATGTTACTTAAATTTACTTAGGTTTTTATGGATATACTAGAGGTCCAGTGCACAGATTCATGCACCAGTAGGGTCCCTCAGCTTGGTCTGCAGGGATCAGGCCAAAACTGGCTCTCTAACATCCCCTGAGGGGTTCTTAATTGCATGAGGGCACAGGCCAGGCTGAGGGATTGCACCAGGGCACTAGAGAGAGACAATGAGAGGGCTCCTGGGTGTGACTGATCCACCTCACTCAGTCCTGATTGGCCAGATACCAGCTGCAAGCTAACCTACAGGTTGAAGCATCTGCCCCTGGTGGTCAGTGCACATAATAGCTATTGGTCGAACAGTCGCTTAGGCTTTTATATATATAGATGCTTTAGGTCATGGGGATATGTGTCCAGAACTTTGAAATTCGATTGTTATGGTGGTTAATAGTTTGCGTGAGCTTATAGCTGCTCTCTGTTATCCTCAGAGAGCAATTATAAGATTCTGACATCTTAACTTCCAAAGACTTCAGAAGAAAAAGACTACTTTTAAAAATTGAAAATAAAAATTACTTGGATAAAACATGTCAATAGATCCAGTGACTTTTACTGTGAGTTACCTAAAAAGCAGTTAATTTGGATATTTTAGCAAGACTAAATTTAGCTTGGACTATGCACAAAATGAACATACAACAAACGGTTGTTGAATGAATTTTGAAAGAAATGTTAAGGCAAATATAAATGCTGCTGTTGCTGCTAATGATCATACTAGAATAACACAAGTTTTAAACGTGGTATTTTATTGTTTCATACTTGAATGTGGTCTTTCCCTAAGAGTGAATGATATGGATACTATGTTCACGTTTATTTAGGAGGAGGAGCCTTTAAAATCCAGCCCATTAGTTCTCTTTTGTTTTCAGACTCTGTTTTCCAATCACCCTACACAATTTTAAATTTATTTTTCAGATAGTCTTGCCTGAGAAAAGTGGTTACTGATCAGAAGGGTTGAAGTCCCGGGGGAAGAGGTAGCATTAGGAATTTAGTCCTAAAACAGCTAGTTAGGGATCTAGGGATCTAGGCTTTAACATTCAAATGCTGGCTAGAGTGATTATTTTACAATCCAATTTTCTCAGAGATTTTCTGATTTGAAAAGGGCTTGAGATATCTTCTAACTCATTCTTCCACCATGCAGAGCATTTTAATCCATCATCTTTGACAGGTTGTTCTCAAGTCTCTGCTTCAAGATACTCTCTCCTGGAGCTTTGGAGATAACTTTATCCCATGACATACAAGCTCTAATTACTGGAAAGTTTCCCTTTATGCTGAATGGAAATCTTTCTTTGGCATAGCTACTCATGGGTGCTAGGCCTAAACCTTTCACGGCCTTTTAAAAATGTCTTGTACTACCTTTAAATAGAGCCACTGTTCTGATGTGACATCTTTATTGGAATCCATCAAGCACTGAACCTAGGTGCTTGATGATAAGAGCTTGTGCAAACATGACATTTACCTGATCTGCTCTGTTGACCCTATCTGTAACCCTCAAAAGAGAAGACAACAACACTGGATTTCCAAATTTTATAGATTCAGAGTTAGAAAAGGCCAATTTCCAAACTCAGAACTAATGGAGCCAATGTTAGAGTACCTTGGCTGCTGTTCAAACCCATGTACCTGAAATTGCCTGGACTGTGGACATCTGTTTTAATTGAGTTGACTGCATACTCTGGCCTGTAGGTCCCACACCACACCTAGGATAGGAATAGAAAAAGGAGATTTTGTGCTTAGGTATAATCAAGGATGCTACTTACTTGTTTGGGTGGGCTTAGAAAAAAACAAACTTTCTACTGCAAAAATTATTTTGAAATTCTGCATTCCTCAACCATTTAGTCTTTAAACACTGTTCAATTATAGGCAACTAGGAGCATAATTATCATTAATATAATCTGACAGTTTGTTATACACAACAAAATTTAGTCAAGTCAAAGGACATGCCACAATTGATTAAATCAAGAAAACTCAGCATGCATTATCTAACTTACTATAAAATTATAACTCAAAACAATTTTCATATCTATCAATCAAGAAAGGTAGCATACCTGAGCAAAGTTCAAAAAGAAGAGTTGTTTGTGATTTAGGTCAAGTCCAGGAAGTAATTTTTCTTCACCATTCTTTTTAACATACTTTTGATAGGCCTGGGCAGTTAGTGAAACAGAAATATGATGTTTATCATTTACAAATTTATATGTAAATCTATGCAAAAGACCATGTAACAAGTACTTAACTTTTTGTATCAGAATCATCATAATATACTTAGATATAGCAACCTACAGCTATTTGATGGATTAGAAAGAAAACTAGAATTCATTTACAGATGGTTTGAAAAGTACAAGATAATGATTAACAAATGAGAAGAATCCAGCACACGTCAAATGATCAACAAATGTCCATTGATATGGATGACTTAAATAAGCAATGAAAAGCTTATGTAAATGTTGTTCTACTGGTAGATGAATAAGTCCAGCTAGTTGAAAGAATGGATTGCCAAGAGAGTCTGTAATTGCTATATTTAGTTTAGTTACTACACTTAGCAAAATATACTCATAGCAGACTTTGTTTGGGCAATTCTTGCCAAAAGTCAAGGGATTCTCTTAAGATCCATTAGAGGCCTAATATCCCATGATTCTAAAAATAAGAATGAGCAATTATTTTGGCTCCTTGAAGACAGGATAAAACAAAGTGAACTTTAGTTAAATTAGGAAAAAGGAATTTAGGTTATTTGAATGTCAAAAAGTGATCTCAAGTCAAGAGGATTTATGGACACTACTGAACAATGTAATGTTCGTCTACTTAGATATACTTTTAGAAAGGAATTTACAAATAAATTCTTCCTTTTATTACAAAGGAAAGTAACCAATTAGATAAGCAGAAGATATATTTCATTTATTTCTTCTTGCCAATATCAGACTTATTGAATCTCTACTAAGTAAAAATCTTGGATAAATGGGGGATACTTGAGACTGCTCTTAGGGAGTTCACAATCTAGTAGAAGACAGAGCATTAGATATTATAATTCCATACATAATAAAATATTCACACAATTTTTATTTTTTTTGCTGCATTATAATTCTGTACTTTATTCTAGATGAGCATCTCCATGAAAGTACCATTTGACTGGATTTTTAAATCAGTGATTCTTAATCTAGCAGAATATAAGAATATCTATAGGGGTATTAAGAGTACTGATGCCTTTCTCTTCCAGGCAAAACGGAGCAACAGGGACTGGTTAAACAACACTCCCACTGAAACAATCCAATGATGGACAAAACATATGAAACAATGGCTTGCGTTACACTGGACACTGTAAAAAGGGGGAATAATCTTTCTGAGATGGTGAACAAATAGATGAGCCCTGTGATTGCCTCAGCTTATTACCTTCAGTGTTTCTAGGCTACAATACAGAGAAAGGAAAACCCAGAGTCCAAGGGACTCCTAGAGTTGAGGACAAAAAGTTCAGGGACACCAAGGACAGGGCACTGAAGAAGAGAAAAGTGCATGGATAGAAGATCTCACGCGATGACATGGCCTTCTAGAATATTCATCTGAGTGTGTGGGTAGGCATGTGAGAAAACTACCCAATCCTAGTGAAGAAACCATGGCCAAGGATTAGAGATAAAAACATCTGTTATGCACATCTAAGAAAAATGAAAGACCTCAAGATTCACACAGTAGGGTCTTCCCTCAGCAGTGGAGAATAATCATCTTTAGACTGAGCACTTCCTTAGTCCCACTTAAGACTTAAGTTATACGTAGAAGCAAGATCCAACAGGACCACCAGACCATTTCTGAGGAATTCAACTGTGTCTAAGAATAAAGCTAAAAAATATAGGAAAGCAAAACTATTCAGCTCTCAAGAATGTAAAATGCCCAATGTCTGGCATCCAATCAAAGAAAAACTACGAAGCATTCCAAGAAGCAGCCATTTACCATCTCTCAGGACTTGACAGAGATTCATACTTTAGGAAGCTTTGCTGTCAGAGTAATCTCCCAAGTCTCACTCTCTGATAATCCCTCCATGTTCACTGCCAAGTCATAGGATCCACTGTCCTCTCTCCCACATAGTTCTGGTGCTTCCTCTTCTTTCCTGATCCAACTACTGGGCCTCTCCTCCACTTCTTTAACCCACAGTTCATTTGTCAATGAACTGGCCATAATAGTTTGATGACTAAAAGGCCACATGCTGCCGGAAACTGGTTTGGCTCAGTGGTAGAGCGTCGGTCTGCGGACTGGAAGGTCCCGGGTTCGATTCCGGTCAAGGGCATGTACCTTGGTTGTGGGCACATCCCCGGTGGGGGGTGTGCAAGAGGCAGCTGGTCGATGTTTCTCTCTCATCGACGTTTCTAGCTCTCTATCTCTCTCCCTTCCTCTCTGTAAAATATCAATAAAATATATATTTTTAAAAATTTTTTAAAAAGGCCACATGCTGAAACCGTTATCACTTAGTCCTTATTCTGTCACTGTAAATGAACTGTGGCTTATGCTGATTGTGGTTCCTCAACATTTCTTCACCGATTGTGAAACTGAAGGTCCTGTTTGATACTGATCAATGATTCTGACATAATTCTTGTTATGTGGCCTCTTGTGTCATAAATTTATTTCAGAGATTATTTCTTAGAGAAAGGTTGCCTCCTCTGTGAATTTGCCTATCTCCTTATTTCTGTTGACGTAATGCTTCGTGTTTCTTCTCAGCGTTATGTGTTCAGCTCAATTGCAACTAACTGCATTGCTCCTGCGGGTTAGCATATTTACCATCCCCTTTCTCCTTATATTTTCCATTTTAATCTTTTGTTGCTTACATTATGTGTCTTTTGCAAAAGGCTTTCAATGAGTGAATGAATGTATGAATGAATGAATATGATAAATATACACTCCGACCACTAAAATGGGGAAAATATTATTACTCACTCTGTATGCTTGGCCAATACCTCCATTATCAGCAATGTTTTCTCCCAGAGTATTAATTCCATTGATCTGTTAAAAAAAAAAAAAGACTCTTAACTGTATTCTGATTATTAAAAAGCATCAGTAATTCACTAAGATTGGACATATCTGAAACTTTTCAAGAGAATGCTGATGACATACATGCTGTCCACCTGCCAGGTCCCAGGAGAAGTTGCCATACTGGTACACCATGCATTCGGATTGGTCTTTGAAATTATTTGCAGACTGTTGTGTCCACCAGTCAACAAGATCTCCATCCTTGTTAAAATTTCTGCCTAGAATATATTGATTCAAGTACAATGAGGACTCATTACATCAAAAATTACAATAAGATATTTTTTAATTCAAAGTGCCAGAACTGAAATACCACTGTGTGAGAGGACATCATAGTGAACACATAATGAGAGGAACTGTTATTCTTTCTCATGCAGAGTTGATGACATCTGGACTGCCGGGATTTTGTTTGCTGATGTGCCTCACTATTAATTCAGATAGTTCACCGACCTGGTTCTTAAGATCTCAGCTGAGGCCACCAGATAAGCATTCTTGAAATAATGCTTTATATCTGTGAGATGGTTTCTACAGAAACCGTGTCTGTTTCATTGGGTATTTTGAGATTTTTGAAAGGTCAATATTTTCTTTCTGGCCTCCATTTCATACCTCAAACTCTCATGACATATGGTGATTGTTTCCCTCTACTTTAAGCACAAAGAAAAAGCCACCTTTCCTCCTGGAGTTTTCCTGTTAACCCTAAGCACATCGATCTTTTCCTTTTTTAAGATATATTTATCGATGTTATTTAATTTGACACAGAGTTTTGTCATCTTTTTAATAGTTATCCATGATGTAGTGAGTAAGAAAAGGGCTATGAAGACAAACTACGTGAACTCACATCCTCGTTCCACCAATTTCTAGCTTTGTGACTTTAAGTGAGCCTTTTATGTGCCTGTATTTTCCCCCCATTAATAAATGGAAATAGTATTAGTTTCTACCTGTGAAGACTACCTGACAGTTCATTGAGTTAACAACACTTAGTAAGTCCTTTTCAAAGTTGTGCCCTTCACATCTCCTTTTCTTTCCCTGCATCTCTGAAGGTCTAGTTGAGGTATAATTATTTTCTCTTTATTGTTCTCTTTTGATTTTCTTTCTCCTTGCAAACCAATATTTGTCACAGCTTCAATTATCACCTCTTTACAGTCTCCTGACCTTACTACTTTTCTTCTGTTTCACTGAAACTCTAAATCTATTTTGCCAATCAAAACACCATTTTGAATTATGTAAATGTTTAAGTGCCCAGTTTGCAAGGTAGTAAGTTAAGTAGTAGCTTAAGATGAAAAAGAAAAAGAAGTCACACACCACAAGTGGTTTAAGACTCTTATGGTTTTCAGGCACCTTAACGTTTAATTCTTTATATCTTATTTTAAGACCTTGCCCTCTAAAAGTCTGGAGAACTAAGACATAAAAACTCATAAAATAAGACTAAATAGTATCATCAGGGTTTTCTCAATGTGAATACTTGTTTTATTCCGTCAGGGCTTACCTCACTACTAGAAATGTCTGATCTTCTTAAGCAACACTTTAAAAGGAACAATAAAAGTGTGGTGATTACTAAGCCAGTGATACATGGATGAATGTTATTTTTGTATTGCTAAATTATAATAGCTCTTAATCAGGTTTCTAAGACTATAATCTCTGCCAAAGGAAGGTCAAGTGCGCTTTACCACTGTCATCGAAGCCATGGGTAATTTCGTGTCCTATGACCATGCCGATACCCCCGTAGTTCAACGACTTAGACTGATGGGCGCTGAAGAAGGGAGGCTGCAGGATGCCAGCCGGGAAGACTACAAGGAAAGAAGATGGTTAAAGGATTACTTGTGAAGAAAATGAAAAGGGACCCCAAGTCAAATTTATAGAAAATATCCCTTTATTAACTTTTGGTGGAGAATATGTTTGTATATTTTCAGAAAATAACTCCGAGACCACGTGGATTCCTGTAACAGAGAGGAATTGACAGGAGTGCTCCAGCCATGAAGACAGAAGAGAATCAGCCCAGAGATGGAAGACGCTGACGACGCCTTGCCATACTAGCAGACAGCAGCTGTGTGTCGCTGAAGGATGCCCAGGACCAAACCAGAAACGGTTGGACCTGCATCACCACCATTTGTCCACCAACCAGATCTGAAATACCATGTGCACATAAGGAACTGTTTGACACTGAAATTGGGACTCAAAAGAACTGCTGGCCCAGAAAGGAACTCACTACAAATTTATTCATTTGCCTCTCAGCATAACCATTATGGCTGGTCTCAGTTTTGGTTCTTATAAGGGAATTCCTTGTATCACATGATCTAAAGCATCTAGGGGAAATAATGAACAACATAAATTGAGGAACAGAAACAGACCCGGAGACAGAGAAGCAGCGATCAGACTGTCAAATATTAGAGGGAAGGTAGGGGAGAATGGGGGCAAGGGTGAGAGATCAACCAATGGACTTTTGTGCATGCATAGAAGCCTAACCAGTGGTCATGGACAACAGGGATGTATGTGTGTGTGAGGGCAAACGTGGGGTTTGGAATGGGAATGGGGGGTAGGGGAATGAGGACAATTATGTGATACCGTAATCAATAAAGAAATTTTTTAAAAAAAGGATTATTTGAGCCTTTATTTTTGGATGATAGGCCTAGATTTGGTTTCTTGCCTGCATGTCCCATTTCATTTAATTACACACAAAAACCTTTTGTGACAGAAACACATGCAAGTCTTTCATTATTGATGACAACAAAGAGTTCATCCCAGAATGACACCATTAATCTGTGATGTAGAACTATAATCTACTTGACAGTCTCTAGAAAGATTGTTTTCTGCCAAAAGGAGTTCAGAGCAAGGGGAAATTATCATCTTCAATCAGAAGGTCTTTCCCCCATTGTAAATATTTGGGGGAAATAGTTACTTAATATCACAAGTATTACTTTTAGTGTTATCTCTTAACATTTTACCCACCTTTAATAGCTTACTAAATAAGCAGAGCCACTCAATGGAAGGTATCTTCAATCACATACTTGTATTTTACTTTCACCAAGAAATCTATGACTGTATACTTCCTTATTTATGTTATTCTTTCTCTTTACGGTCCCACCTCCTACCCCCCAAGAACTCAACTATTAGCCCTTGGAGAGCAGAGATTTGTGTTTGTTTTTGAATTGAGTTTTTTTCAGTTCACTATCTCCAGCACTTAAAACAAGAATAGTGCCTGGAAAATTCTAGGTGCTTAGAAAGGTGTTGAACAAAGTATTATGCCTAAGTGACCATTACAGCCGGTCAACCAACCGCTGTGATATGCAATGACCATGAGGGGGCAGACACTCAACACAGGAGCCAACCTTCTGTGGTCAGCCAACCTCCTGCAGCCAACCAACCTCCTGTAGTCCCTCCCCCCCGGCCAGTCCTGATGGCCCCCTGATCAGGACTGGATGGGGTTGGATGAGATGGCCCTGATTGGCCCTGATCTTGCTGGCCAGGCCAAGGGACCCCACCCATGCATGAATTCACGCAGCAGGCCTCTGGTAATAAATAAATTTACTATGGTGTCCTAAAGACTTTAGTGAAAAACAACTTTTATAGGTCTACTTTGACATCTACATTAACTTGTTAACTTTCTACACTTAGATGTCTTATTGTTTAAATTTCATGTGTCAAACATCAAACTACTCATTTTCCCCTGTAAACCATCACTCTTTTGACTTTAATATTTCTATTCATGGCATTTGAAGGGTCTAATTCACCCAAAGTGAACATTTTCTACTTATCTCAGATGACTCCTTTCTTTAACAAAGTCTTACACAGTAAAATAATGGATAATTTTTTTAAAAAATGGCTCATGCATCCCAGCTGGGTGTGGCTCAGCAGATGATCATCAACCCAGGAATCAAGAGGTCACTGGTTCAATTCCCAATTAGGGTATATGTCCAGGTTGTAGGCTCAATCCCCAGTAGGGGACATGCAGGAGAGGCAGGCAATTGATGATTCTCTCATTGTTGATGTTTCTCTCTTTCTCTCCCTTCCTCTCTAAAATCAATTTTTTAAAAAAAAGAAGAAAAGAAAAAAATGCATCATCACCTCCCTTCTAGAAGTGGCTCTTCTGTTTTTCTCCTATCGGCCTTACCCACACCATCCTCATTCACACTCTCATTCCTTGCCTTAGAATTTATTTCCTAATTGCTCTTACCACTTCCTGTCTCACCCACCTATAATCTATCCTAAATCTAATCTCTCCTGCAGCAGACTGAAGTGCAACTTGACTCATTACCACTTCCTTGCTGATAAACCTTGGATGGCTTACAGCTCTCTAAGGAAACACCAACGCTTTTGCCTGATCTGGCTCCACAGCTCTCTCCTGCTTGCCCGCCTCCCTCATGCAACTCCCTTTGGTTCACAATGCTCATAATTTAGTAAC
Source organism: Vespertilio murinus (assembly GCA_963924515.1). Lineage (NCBI taxonomy): Eukaryota > Metazoa > Chordata > Mammalia > Chiroptera > Vespertilionidae > Vespertilio > Vespertilio murinus. The sequence continues at coordinate 183,155,964 of OZ004706.1, forward strand.
TTTATTTTTTATGTTTGAAAACTCTAGTATCCACTGAATAACTGAAACACTATGTTCTGGAAGAAAAAAATATCATTAGTATAATATCTATTTGCTTGCAAAGCCCCGGGCCATTACAATGTGAGATACCAGGAGCACATAAGAAGTGCCCTGACCTTAAAAAACTTAATATCGAGTCAACATCAAGTAGCAAATATTGGGATGAATATAACATAGGTTTGCATGTGTGTCAGGGGTGAATATTAGATATTTACAGAGACTTTTAAAATACACTGGGAAATCTGTGCTCTCCAGACATCTAAAAAAAATCTGTAAAGTTGCTATAGCATCAAAATGACCAAGTAACAACAAAAATACTCTAGCCCAACAAAAATCCCCAAATTGGTGAATTTTGATGAAAGTTATACCTCATATGTGGCTGCCTGAGCTATCACCAGTACCAAGAAATAACTTTTAGCCTAAAGTATAAAAATTACGTGCAGTGCTTTATTAGCTTAAAGTGAACATTATCTCCCACACTATGTACTCTGATTAAAACCCACCCATTATATAAATGCTCTTATGAAACGTGCTAGCAAGACTAAACGTTATCTGTAAAGATCCTACTGCTTTAATTATACCCTAATATGCCATTCTTCAGGCGAGTGATAAGATTTTTATGGCTCATATTAAATACTAGTCTTCAAGTTCAGCTTTGCAAATGATTTCTCCCTTTTCTCTGTCAGCTAAACCTCTATGATGAGGCTTTCTGCCATTAGCCTTATCACTCTTACTAGGAGACTTCACAACTCTTCATAATAACCAACTGCTTAGTTGTGCATATTTTATGGATGTCAACAAGCTGTTAATTAAAGAAGTCATTAGTCCATGAAGCGAAAGACTAGGCTTCTCCCTGCTCCTTCCCCCTCATGCTTTTAAGTCTGCAAACAATTCAACTTTAGAATCTTTGACATAGAGCTCAAGATTGCAATTAGGTAAAATCAATTTTTGGTATAAAAATTAAATTCTTTTCATATTAAATATTTGGAAATATTTACTCTTAATTTTCAGGTCTGAAAATAAGACTCCTAAGAATGAATGAGACAACTTTAGAAAACTTTCTTATCTCAAGATAGTCGTAGACCAATCAGGCTGGATAAACTAAATATAAATGATCTACAGATATCCTAAAGTTTTTTTTAAAACATTGATTGTTAATGACAAAGGGAATGCAGCAGAAGAAGTATTCCCTTTTGACATGACCATTTCCTTGGATAAGATTTTAAGGTTTAATAAGATAATTGAATAGTGCCTACAACTTGCAGGGAAATATTTGACAGCAGGAAAGGTTTCCAGAGTTCCATGGAACAAATATGCAAGGAACAGAAACCAGTGAGTGAATTAAATACTTTCAGTGTACTTTGCTGCTAGAGAAGATGACTATTCTTTAGTTGATGTGAATTGGTGGGGTGGCTAAAAATTGGAATGTAGCCTACATGTATGAGTTATGACAAAAAGTGGCAACTGAATTAAAAAGGAGAAATTATTACTATGAATAACTCCCTGTATGATAATAAAACATGTTATTATTATTTTTTTTACCATAACAACAAAACCAATCCCATGAGATAATGTATGCAATTTAATTAGGGTATTTGTGTGAAGGTGGAAGGGTCATCTATGACCCACATGTTATTTTATACCAATTCTAATTCTATAATGCACCTGATACCAAATCCATGCAGACAATGTTGCAAATATTATGTATTTATGTAAACACACACACACACACACACACACACACACATAAGAGTGCGCTTTTATCAAGTAAGAGGGGGAGATCAGGACCTTCAATTATTTTTAGTTAAGACAATCCCCACTTTGAAGATTTCAATGAATTGTCAAAAGAGAAAACGTTTCATATCAAAGATTTCTCCTCTCAAATGACACTTCCCCTTTCTCTGAACTGCTATTATTAGCAGACAAGGTTATGAAAAGAAGTTAACAATTTTTTTTTTAAATTTGGTATTTCCTTCAGATGAATTTATCTTAAAAATTTTTAAAAATGTCTTTCTGCCAAAACCGGTTTGGCTCAGTGGATAGAGTGTCAGCCTGAGGACTGAAAGGTCCCGGGTTCGATTCCGGTCAAGGGCATGTACCTGGGCTGCGGGCACATCCCCAGTAGGAGGTGTGCAGAAGGCAGCTGATTGATGTTTCTCTCTCATCGATGTTTCTAACTCTCTATCCCTCTCATTTAATCTCTGTAAAAAATCAATTAAAAAAATAGTATATATTTTAAATGTCTTTCTTATATATTAAGAATGGGTATTGCAGCCAATTCTTGATTATTCAGAGGCTAATGGTCTACTTTGTGAAATGTTAGGCCACTTGTACCCTCTTTTTCTTTTAGCTGTATGCTTGTTTGGTTTGAGGGCACTAAATACAAAATGGGAACACTCCCAAGTCTTCTCTGATAAGAGAATCTCTTATGTGGTCCAATTTTGAGCCAGCTCCAGAAACATGGGGTAACTCAGAGCCAAACAAGGATCTGTCTGGGCGTGACCTATGTGGACCTGCTCTAGAGGAGAGCCGAAGACCAGCGGGGTCTTATGGAGGGTCTGACTGGCTCTTCTCATTGGCATGACTCAGCACTAGGTCTGAGAGGATCCAGGGCCCTTTCTGAGTTGGATTAGTCTGCCCTAATGCAGAACCAAAATCCAGGCTGCCTTACTTTGCCTTGGGATTCCATTAAAGGTTATTTATCCCACTTAAGTCCAAGTCTAGAATGAACTAGATGTTAGAGTGACAGAATTACTGAGCATCAAAAAAAGGTCTTTATGCCCAGCCACCGTGGCTCGGTGGCTGAGCATCGGCCTATGAACCAAGAGGTCACGGTTCATTCTCGTTCAGGAAACATGCCAGGGCTGTGGGCTCCATCCCCAGAGTGAGGTGTGCAGGAGACAGCCGATCAATGATTCTTTCTCACCATTGATGTTTCTACCTTTCTCTCTCTCTCTCCTTTCCTCTCTGAAATCAATAAAAACATTAAAAATTTTAAAAAGAGGTCTTAAAAGTAAAGACTCCTTAGCAATAAAAGTGCTTCTAAGGAAAGGTTTCAGTGGTTTCTAGAACCACATTACAAAGGCTAGACAGGTTCCGAGTTGGTCATTAAACGGGCTCTGGTCTGAGTTTAGGTAATCATTCCACTAGCTGGGATGTGCATGAGCCTAGAAAAGACTTTGAGCTAATTAATTTTAGCCTGGCGCACATGCCTTACTTATTATCTGCATGTCGTATAAAGACAAACTTTTCTGATTATAAATCATTTGCATGCCACATACCAAAATAAATTCCAGCTGGGTTAAAGATTAGCTCAAAAAATAAAAACCATAAAAATACAAAAGAAAATGTCTGCGACTCCTTAATTTAACTCATTCTAGGTTTAAAAGCAACTCGGAAAGGTACAATCAAACTTTATAATAAAATAAGCTGTCCCAATTTCTTTGAAAGTTTAGTTTTTAACCAATGGTAAAAATCTTACAGGATCTTTCATCATTTCTAATCTAATCAGTAACAGAATTCAAGAAAAATGATGCTTCGGGCAGACTCTGAGATAGCAAATGAGTAGTTTAGGATAAGGTTGGAATTGTCTCTCTCTTGGTTCTTGACCACTCGTAGAACCCTGGACAGAGTACACCTGGAGAAGCTGGCTGTACTGCTTAGAAGACCCCTGCTACTATTGGATTAGTTGGGTGTCTTTCTACACACTAGAAACCCTTAGGGAAAAATGAACCCATTAATGGGATACTAATGAGAAAGTGTAGATGTCAAGGTCTTCCCAGGAAGAGGGAAAAAAAAAAGTATTTTTGTTATATTTATTTAATTATTCAATATGTCATTTTACCCATGTATTAACTTCAATGCACATTTTTGCCAATTATTATTAGTGTGAAATTTTTTTCTCTTTAATCAAAAGTGGGTAAGTATAATTTCATATGGTTCAGCCTAATATAATTGACTTTTCAACTCTTTTTCTTTTCTTGAGCCCCATGGAGTCTTCCAGAAAAGAAAAAAAAAAAAAAAAAGGTGATGTGGAACAGGCCATTTCCACCAAAGCCAGAATACAGCATTGCCAGGAAAATGAAATCTCTTAAAAGGTTGTTCTTGGGCCCTTGAACCATTTTAAGATGCTGATACTTAGGAAGTCTTTAAGTCAATCTAACTTTATAGAGACATAAAGTGCTTTAAAAAATAAAAGTACTTAGAAATAAACCATTTACTAAAAATGAGAGTATTGCTTTAAAAAAAAAACTACTTCATATGATTTGCCCTGATTTAAAATTTGCAACGATCATGCAAAGAGATACATAAATAAAATTACTTTCAGAGTATATTCAATAAATCAGTAACTCAGCCTCAGCTATGCTTTTAAGGGTAGTATTACAAATTGGTCATGCAATTCACTACAGGTTGAAAACAATAAAGGGATAATAAAGCATTATTTAGGAATAGATCTTACCTATCTGATTTCTGCCTGAAGAGTAAAATGCATTGACTACAGCTGGTCCGCTTATCCACCTAAGGAAAACATGACGAGATGTTATAAATGACACTGCATTGTCTGATTCAATCTGCTCAACACAATAAAAGGATTGTTACCGTTTCCAGACGAATGTTCACTTTCTGCTTGAATATGATCAACAAATTAAAATTAGCTCACTAGGTGAGAAAGCTCATTTGAAAGTATTTCTCCTTGAAAAATCAGGATATATCCAGGTCTGCAATCTGTTATTTCATTTGCATAAAGTGTATCTCTTCAGAAATTGCAATGGATTAAGGTTATATTAAAGTGCATTTAACTTTATGTTCCTGATACCAGATGACTATGGCCAACAATTTTGGAGCAATTGACAGTACATGAAGAGGTAGTGTGCCTCTGATTATTTCTGTTTAAAATTATTTTTTTTAAAAAAGCATTCCAGTTAACTGTGCAAACGTTTATTTTTGTACGATGACTGTAAAATGAAATCCAGGTGGCTCTTAAATAGATTTGTCTATCTGTGTATAGCATGACTTAGGCTCTGAAGAGAATCTACAGCTCTTATAAAACACATCTCAATTCAGAAGACTAGTTTAGTTGATGAAGGGAGTAGGGTGACTGGATAAAGAAGGTGAAGGAAATAGCTAATGAATATATATGCATACCCCATGGACACTGACAGTAATTCAGAAAAGACCTAGAAAAGGGAAGTTGGGGGAGGAGGGAGGTGGGTATAAGGAGGGAGGAAGGGGGAATCCCCGTAGTAATGTTAACATTAAAAAATTTAAAAAGAGAAACTGAATTAGAAAATGGAAATAATAGCTCTCAGACAGTAATTCAAGGATAGTGTTAAGCTAAAGGATAGATACCCATGCTCCCTTGTCTTTATATATGTTACAACGACTGCTGATCAATAATCATAATCAAGTACTTTTGTGCTCCTGGAGTATTATTCCCATCTTAATAGACTAATTAGTTTAATATATTAGCTACTAGGCTAATAATAGACTAGTATACATCCTTATGCACTAATTGAAAAATGGACACTGATTAACTTCAGATTAACCTCTTCAATGTCAGCACACATGCAAACACTTAAAACAACTTCATTGCAGTTATTCCACTTTCCGGACAACAATTAGCATAGCAATTATTATCCTACTCATGCAAGGAGCTTACAGTAATTAGTACAATGAGGTTAAATCAGAGCTGTTTCCAGACCCTGCTTTGTGAGGTGAGCAGTACAAAGTCAGCTGCCCAAATTTAGCTACAATTTCTGTAATGATGGTAGGAGGTCAGATGTGAGTCCCATTTTGCTCTCTTAAAAATAACTGTGGGAGGGCCAGATATAACAAGTGTCAGATAAATTATAATTAAGTATGGGTTTTATCTCCAATAACATGACCAAGATATTTATATGAAGGATTTGGGATTTTTAAAAATCCAGATAAGGTTTCTGTGAATTTTTCCTTAGGAAGAAAATAAGTTTGAAGATGGAGAGTGTGGTGGTGGTGGTGGTGGGAGGGGGTGGTTGATCAATGTGTTCCTTCTTTAGCTTGATGGTGTTGTTTTAAAGAGAGGGGGGGGATTTTTTTTTCAAACAGGATGCTGTCTGTGACTGACATATCAGTCCTCCCTAATTTAATTGCAGCTGAGTCATCAATACTTTAATTTCTTAAAGGTTGATGATTACACTCACCTAATCTTATTTATTTTAATTAAACTCTTCTTGCTTCCCACATGATCTGTGGTGACTCACCACCGAAACATGTATTTGTAAACACAGGGAGGGCAGATTAAAACCAAGAGATCAGAAACTATATAACACAAGTAGATTTTGTTTGTGTGACCAAAAAATATTATGAAATATTTATATGAATAAAAACCATGATCAGGAAAAGTGATAGGTTAGGTCTAATATATATATATATATATATATATATATATATATATCACAGTTATCATGACTCAGGTTCAAATATGGTTCAAGGGGTATGAAAAATGTGCTCATTCTTGCGGTAACTTTAGGACAGTATCTCTGACGTGTCCTCAACACTTGGATAGCAAACATGTCAGTAGGTTTTCTGCAAAAACAGCTTATACTTATTTTGTTATAAAAGTTAACATGTATCCAGGTCTCAGCTGTTTTAAGGTTCAGTTACTCAATCAGTTACTTCTAATGCAGTGATAGTGTACTCTGCATGGGCTTTTATGGGTAATCGCAAATAATATGCAAATTATGTGGTTCTGGGTTCAGGCACAATGCTAATGTTGAAATACAAAAGGTGCCAACCCAAACATTTAAAAAAAAATAATTACATTACAGAGGAAAGGGACTAGACATATGAAACTAATATTTTAGACAGTGACAGATCTCAAAAGTAGGACACAGATGAATGAAGTTTATATTACCCATGTCATGTTTATTGCTTTTGTAAAAATAAATGTCGTACCTTTTGTTTGGTGCTTTCCTGCTCTTCTGTTACATTACTGTGAAAGGCTGAAGATTGCATTTTGATTAATGTTTGTAACTTTCCAGCAGGGAGGGTTTTGCATATTAAAATGTCCACTGTGAATTATACCTTCAAGAAAATAGGTTGCTTTTTATGACCACAGACTGCTCAAATAAAATTAGAATTATGGTGGTTAGGCTCAGAGAGCACTGGTGTTTAGCGTTTGCCTTTCCTTCCTTGAGATCTTTCTCAACGTGCCCTTCAATCAGCCCTGGGCTAATTTACCCAGATTCATTTGCCCAGGACGTGCTGTCCCTGGGACTGGAAGTACTCTGATTTGATCACGACATCTTAAATAAATGAAGAGAACAGCTACAGACTCAATGTCTAAGGTTTGTGGTCAAGAAGCTAAATTTACAAAGTATTACGAAGCACAAGTTGGTAGTTACAAAATAGTCACGAGGGCTTAGGGAATATAGTCAATAGTGTTGTAATAACTACGTACGGTGCCAGGTGGGTAATGGAAATATCGGGGGGAATCTATAAAGTGTATGATTGCCTAACCACCATGCTATACACGGTATACAAAATAATACTGAATGCAAACTGTAATTGAAAAATAAAATTTAGCCCGGCTGGTGTGGCTTGGTGGTTCGATTCCTGGTCAGGGCACATGCCTGGGTTGCAGACTCAATCCCCGGTGTGGGACATGCAGGAGGCAGCCAATCCATAGCTGATTCTCTCTCATCGATGTTTCTCTCTATTTCTCTCCCTTCCTCTCTCTGAAAATCAATAAAAACATTTAAAATAAAATAAATTTTTTATGAAAGTAAAAAAACACAGTGCTAAAACATTTTTTTTTCCCCCAAATTAAGTGGTGATATAACAAAACTAGATGTTCTTTTGATTTGGATGTAGTCTCAAAGTCTGGGGGGACACTTCCATTCATGGAAGACAGACAAATTCGTCCCTGAAGAACAGTACAGAAAAGAGGAAACGTGCAGCGGAAGGGAAAGCCAAAGGGTGATGATGCTTGCCCTACAATAATGGATAGAGCAGGCCGAGGTCCCTCCAGAGTTGTAGGAAAGATACCAGCAGCCTCTTGGCCAGGTATCAACCCTGAGACACGAGTGAAATATCATCCTGTTCTTTGGTTTCTCTTCCTGCCTCCTGGGTCTGGGTGTGTAGGAGCAAAGATGTGTGTGGTATGGGACAAAGCACAGCGTGGGGAAACAAGAAGTAAGAAAATTTTACTTTCAATTTCTGAGCCATAGTCTTGTCAGGTAAACTTGTTCTTTGGGGCTTTCAACGATGGAACAAAGAAGAGCCACTATCGGCAGCGTGGCCCTCACAGCTGAGCTAACGGTGGGGATGGGAAATATAACGGAAAGACTCAAGAGGGGGACCAGGTGTTTCTCTTCCAGCTCTCATTACCCTGAAGAATCTAAGTGGCGATAAAACGCAAGTACACAAACATCATTTTTACAGCAGGGAAGAAAAGCAAAAGGCGACAGCCCAGATTCTATAGCTTTTCAGAGGGAATAAACCCACTGGATTGTGAAAGCACCTGGAATAAAACTTCTCCTTCACCCACTCATGTGTGACTTTAAAACTTAAAACAACCAAACGGTTAATGAATGTCCCTTTCCCTAAAGTGTTCAGTGCCTCAGCAACCCCTTTGAAATCATCAATACAATGCAGTGGTTTTCTCTGTCTTCCTCACGTACTCCTGGAAAGGAGAATTCTCATTTGTCATCGCAAGGACCACTGTAATTCTTTACATTTATTCATATTATTACAGCAAGACTTCAGAGGTCGAGACCGGTTTGGCTCAGTGGATGGAGCGTCAGCTTGCGGACTCTAGGGTCCTGGGTTCGATTCAGGTCCAGGGCATGTACCTTGGTTGCAGGCACATCCCCAGTAGGGGGTGTGCAAGAGGCAGCTGATTGATGTGTCTCTCTCATTGATGTTTCTGACTATCTATCCCTCTCTCTTCCTCTCTGTAAAAAATCAATAAAATATATATATTTTTAAAAAAGACTTCAGAGGTTTCCAGGTACCTTCATTTACCTTCAAACCACCCATATAAGACAAATGACGTGTCCAATTTTCAGGTGTAGTAACTAAGGCACAGTTTGGTTTTCAAATACTTTGTCCTGATACTTACAAACTAAAAGAAACATGTACACTAAGGAGAAAGAGGACTCTATCATCTCCCAATCCCATCCCCTTCTCTAAGTTGCTGATCTAAATAATACACAAAATTTCAGTAAAATGATGAATGCCATTTTCTTGCCAACCTCTAAAATGAAAGTGCTTATTTTTTAAATTGCTTCTGTATGGGAGGAAGAAATTTTCCTCTACCTTTCTAGGCCCTTTTGGCTAATCTAATAATTAATAGAAGGCAGATTAATAGAAAAAAAATTTTAATTAAGTATGTACAAGAGTCTCACGTAGACATAAGAAGCCCAAAGACAGTCAGGCAATTGTGGCTTATAGGGCAACCCCAGATGAGCAGAAGGGCTTAAGGGTCTAGGGCTTCAAGGGGAAGGAAGTCAATTCACAGGAAGATGGGAAGAGCAAATGTTTGGTAAACAAATGTTTGCCTTGCCACCCAGAGACAGTCTCTGCTGAGCTCCCTACACCTAATTCACAAGCTTTGTAGTTGTCTCTAGTATTAACCTTCATCAGAATATTTTTAGGCAGTTAAGGGGGAGATAAAAAGCTTTATCCAAGAGACTTTTGGGCCTTGTCTTCAAATAATCAACACATTTTGGGGGGAGGGGGTGTTGTTTTGACCCCTTTCACTTCACAGGGCTCCCTCTTACCTTAATAAGTTTTAGGATGCTGGCTTCTACATCACCCTGAAGCCCCATCTTGACCAGACAATAACAAAAACGGCTACTATTGAATGAGCATCAATGTTATGTGGAGGGCACATTACACAACACAGAACGCAATGACCCTACAAGGCAAAAGCAGATACTATCCTACTTTTTAAGGGAATCATTGAGGCTTAACGGTATTATGTAGGTTGCCGAAGTTCATATAGCTATTAAGTATCAAAGCAGAAATCTTAACTCAGGCCTGCCTACTCCCTCTACCCTTCAGCCCCCACCCTCCCCACCACCACAGCTCCCTGATTCCATAACACAAAGTGCAATTTTTTTACCCAAAGGCAAAAGCACGGTAGGTCCAAAGAGCCTCATTGAACTGTTTATTGTTGTTGCATAAGAGTTGTTAACATAACTGAAGTATTCTGCATGAATCATCTTACTGTCTGAGTGGTGAGAGCCAGAGCTCCTATTCAGATATTAAAGTGGGAGAATCCACTTATCTTAAAAAAATAAAAAATAAAAGAGGCAACAGAAATCACTACTCTTGATTTTCTTCCTGGAAAATCAAGTTGGTTGTGTGGTTCTAAGTGGCTCAACAAGCACAATCATCTTAGTTTTCAATAAGTTTATATGCATGCACATACATACGGATGTGCACCCCCATCCATGTGTGTGATATGCCAAATATAGAGAAATTCCAGATTTGGAAGTTATGGGTCAATGGATCATTTCTGTCGGAATTTCCTTTTGGTGACTTTTTCTCCCAATTTAGAATAATCGTGGGATCTTTTATGAAAGAATTGAAACCCATTTCATCTCATATAAGACTTAGTAACAATACAGCAACATTTTAAGTTTATTGTCTATCTATCTCATTTAGCTGATAACCCCATGAAACAGGGATGCTTCAGGCTTTGTTCTTTTGTTTTTTTTAATTGTGTTAAGAACACCAACAGGAGATCTATCCTCTTAGCGAGGTGGTCAGTAAGCTCATTAATCAACAGAGCCGCAGTTTGCCGACCATCGTCTTAGCATACTTAACTGTACAACATATTATTGTTGACTGTAGGTATAATGTGTACAAAAGATCTCTAGAACTTATTCATCTTGCTCAACTGAAACTTAATAACACCCAACACCTTGGTACCATTCTTTGATTTTATGAACTTGGCTATCTTAGATACTTCATATAAGTGGAATCACACAGTATGTTTTTTCTATCTGGCTTATTTCACTTAGCATAACGTCCTCAGGCTCATTCATGTCATTGCATGATACAATTTTCTTCCTTTTAAAAACTGCTTAGTATGTATATACCACATTCCATCTATCCATTAAATGTAGATAGAAACAGGCTATTTCCACATCTTAGCTATTGTGAGTGGTGCTGCAAATGAAAGTCGGAATGTAATATTTCTTTGAGATCTTGATTTCAACTCTTTTGGATATGTGCCCAGAAGTGAGATTTCTGAAATACACAGTAGTTTTATCTCTACATTTTTTAGGAATTTTCATACCATTTTCCATGGTGGCTATTCTGTTTTGCATTCCCATAAATGGTATAAGGGTTCCAATTTCTCTACATCCTGGCAACCTATCTCTCTCTCTCTCTCTCTCTCTCTCTCTCTCTCTCTCTCTCTCTCTCTCTTTCTCTTTCTCTATTGACAATATCATCTTGCCAAAGTGATGTAATATTTCATTATGGTTCTGATTGGATTTCCCTGACTACTAGCGATGCTGAACATCTTTTCATGTACCCGGTGGCCATTTGTATGTCTTCTTTACAAACTTTCCTGCACTTGCTTGGAAAGTTTGTACCGAGGACATTCTGATAAAAGGGAAGGGTGTGGAAGGCACTTGCCCTGTTTATCAGAATTCCGACTTAGGGGAGACTTAGGGGAGTGCCGAGGGCAGCACCCCTAATTATCCTTTGACCTTTCCAAACATGTCTGTGTATGTAAGGACCCCAGGATGTTTACTGAAATGCTTATGCTTAATCCCTGATGTCCCTGCCTAGAGGACAATGTAAGCACATGTGTCTTCTCAAGATTACTCACCCCACTGATTATATCTAAAGATAAAAATTCCAATAAAAGCTTCACGAGGCAGGCAATTGAGTGCACTCTGGCTGCTAGAGCCAGAAGCCCCTTAGCCCTCTTTCACAGTCAAACTGTGACTGAGTAATCTGTTCATCTGCTGTTCAGGGGCTGCTGGTCAGCCCCGGCAAGTAATCACATACATGATTTGCAAATAATTTCTTCCATTCCATCAGTTACCTTTTCATCCTGAGGACCATTTTCTTTGCTGCGCAGAAACTTTTTAGTTTGATGTAGTCCTCTTGGTTTATTTCATGTTTTGTCCTTAACTGTGTTTTATTGCTAGGGGTTAGAACAGGGTGGAAGCATGATAGGTACTCAATACAGATCTGGGCTTAAGCATATTGATGGGCCCTCCAGGAGAGCTGACCCTCCTCATCCTGGGACCGTGGGAGGGGCAGGCACAGGCTGTGGTGAGGCGGTGCTGCTCTGTGAGCTGCAGGGAATGATGGCAGCTGGAAGGAAGCTCTGTGCCATCTGGATACCATCCTCTCAAGAGGGAACACTGACATGAAAGTTCCAGAATTCTTTTTGCAAAGTTCTCCCAGTTTAACACTTCAACCTTTCAACTATTTATCTTCCCTCCCTACTTCTCCTTCCCCATCTGAAAACAAAATAAAACAAAACAAAGCCCTCTTTTGGTGCTAATTAAAAAGACAGAAATGTTTTTACTGATAAAATGTGTTTTGTTTATAATCCCCAAACGCGCTGGAAAACTGCAAAGTCAGTTGGTTTAATGGGAGTATAAAAGATGACAACCTAAAAAAATTTTTTTGGATTATAACATGTGCAGAACATGCGCATACCATGGCAGATACTATCATGGGGAGTTAGAGTGATTTGTCCAAGTTTAGTCTACCTGTTATCTCATCTTTTTCACTGAGTAGTACATGTTTTTTATTTAATCCTCACTTGAAGAATTTTTCCATTAATTTTTTTAAAGAGGGTGTAAGAGAGATGGAAAGACAGAGAGAAACACGTTGATTGGTTGCCTCCTGCACAAGCCCTGATCGGGGTCCAGGCTGGGGAGGAACGTGCAACTGAGGTACGTGCCCTTGACCATAATCAAACCTGGTACCCTTTGGTCCACAGGCTGATGCTCTATCCACTGAACCAAACAGGCTAGGGCATCACTAAGTAGTACTTGATGAGTCAAACAATTCTTTTCACAAATCTTCCCCATAAATCTTGACTCATGAAGATTCATTTGTGCCCCAAGTCTCCAATCTCCAAATATACCTGGATAGGTCTTATTAATGCCCCACCTCTGTGCCATCACATCACATTGACCCATGTAAGTCCTGCACAACTGTTTTTCTTTTAATAATCAAGTTCACTGGCACTGGACTTACTTAGAAGGAAAATGATTTTAGAAACATCAGTGAAGGGGAAATCAGAAGGGATATTTTAGAAAGAGGTGAGGTACGCCCTAGCTTTCAAGAGTATGTTCGCCCGGCTGGTGTGGCTCGGTGGTAGAGTGGCGACTTATGAACCAGGAGGTCACGGTTCGATTCCTGGTCAGGGCACCTGCCTGGTGGGGTTGTGGATGTGCAGAAGGCAGCCGATCAATGATTCTCTCCCATCATTGATGTTTCCATCTCCTCTCTCTCACCCTCCCTTCCTTTCTGAAATCAATAAAAATATACGTATATATATTTTTTAAAAAAGAATATGCTCTACTCTTCTTGGCTCACTTGATACGGAGGCGCCAAGGAAGAAAACATCCTCTCCTATCAAAGCTTCACAGTCAGGGCCATGGGGCTGCAATGCTTGAGAGAGCCTTACGATCTCCCGCAGTCTACACCAACCTTCTCCTCGTATAAATGAGGAAACTGCATGGCTTTTGAAAGGCCACAGGTAGTAACAGGCAGAACTGGGACACCAAAGAGTGTTACTGACCCAAGCAGTGGCTAAACGACAGTGTCACTTCACAGGGAGCCAGCCTGCCAGCCATTTGTGTTGGTTTTGGCCATTCAGAAAGAACCCCCGGAGCCCCCCGGCGCGGGGCTGTCCGCCACAGGAGAACCACTTATTTCAGAGGCTTCCCACCATCCAATCAGGAAAAACAGCAGGCGGGAAGCAATGAAGGGGAAGGCAGAAAGGACTGAGCTTTTCTGTTTCGTTTAGCTTGCAGTGGATCCTCTATCCACCTCAATATTAAGTTAAATGCTGACATGTTTCCAGGGAATGTTTTACTAATAAGTAAAGATTTCACTGTGGGTTTTTTTTTTTTTTAAATATGCTGCCCTGGCATTTCATTTCCTTGTAACCCCACTTTCCTCAGATTTAGCTGTTTATCGCTTACAGCGATGAATGCAGTGCTTCACACACATATTGTAGCTGCTCAATAAAACGTTTAGGCTGCTGATGTCAATGTTTTCATTTATTTATGCAGCAGGATAGGTTCAGCAAGGAAAGAAGACTCTGCAGTTTGCAAAAAAGTAACTCAACAGCTCAATCGTCATGACTTACAAACGCCGGCACTACCTGTCCCAATTACGTTAGAAAATGTTTTGGCCTGAGAAACCAACAAAATAGCATCAGATCTAAAAACAAGAGTAGAAGTTCATCTTGTTTGGTTCTGCTATGTCTTTTTCTCGTTACAAGGTTGTGTCTGTTCTGTGGTCTGCAAGAAAATAATCATGTTACCGGCGCTAAATCATGTTAGACATAGTCATGCTCTGCATAGCATTTTGGCCAATGCCACCTTCTATACGATGGTGGTCCCATAAGATTCTGGTAGAGCTGAAAAATTCCTATTGCTTAGAGACATCGTAGCCTGGTAATGTCATACCACAGCACGTGACTCACATGTTTGTGGTGATGCTGGTACAAACAAACCTACTGCGTTGCCAGTCATATAAAAATATAGCATACGACCATGTTTAGTATATAATACTTGAAAATGAGAATGGGCGAATACGTTACTGTCTTACACTTTCACCGTTATTTTAGAGTGCACTCTTTCTACTCAGGCAAAATAAAAGGTTGTGTAACAGTATGTTGTGTCACACAGACAGCACCCTCACCTTTCATGATTATTGTGCCTCTTGATTGCATCATTTCCTCTTGTGCTTGATTTAATCTCATGTTGTTTTGTACAGTAGCAAGCTGTACTTAAAAAGAACCCGTACAGTAAGTACTCACTTAATGTCACCCATAGCTTCTTGGAATTGACGTGAAATGATGTATAATGAAACCGATTTTACTGTAGGTTAATTGGTATAAAGAAGAGTTAAAAGTTCCTATTTAAACATTTCATCAATGTTATAATCAAATAACGTTGAACAAAACGACATTACTCGCCAAAACCGGTTTGGCTCAGTGGTAGAGCGTTGGTCTGCGGACTGAAAGGTCCTGGGTCTGATTCCGGTCAAGGGCATGTACATTGGTTGCGGGCACATCCCCAGTAGGGGGTGTGCAAAAGGCAGCTGGTTGATGTTTCTCTCTCATTGACATTTCTAGCTCTCTATCTCTCTCCCTTCCTCTCTGTAAAATATCAATAAAATAAAAACAAAAACAAACAATCAAAAACGACATTACTCAAGAATCTACTGTACCTGGGTCCCCACCCACAGGCAAGTACATCAAAAATCTAGGGAGGCATGGTTGGGTAATCGGTACTATTTCTAATGCTCCCCAGATGAGTTTCATGTGCAGTCAAGAATTTTGAACCCTTGTACTTGGTATGCAGGCATTAGATAGGAAAGGAAGAATAGCTAGCCAGGCCTGGCAGAGAAGACCTGAGAAGGCATGTGCACTTGTGATTGATTATCAGAAGTTCATGGAGAACATCCACAAAGTACTACTGAGTGATGCATGCTACTCACCAAACATTCATTAAAATATTATATACAAGTTTGACTTCTGACTACCTATCATAAAGAGAAGGGAACTCAAAAAAAATCAATCCATATGATGGAAGGGAATGAAAAGAGCAAACTATATTGCAAAGTGATTCTGGAACTGGGTCTACATCAACTTCAAAAGAAAACATCAGCAATATTTCAACAGCTATTTTTTAAAATGATAAATAAATCTTCATGTGTCACTTGGATGCAAGGTATAGTAGCTATTTTCAGAAAGAGTATTTGACAATAATTTACACAGCACTAACATTTACTGAATGTAAGTGTATATATTTTAAAGAAATGAAAATATTCAGACTGGTCAGAAGCTTCTCAGGTTTTAACCCACAGAGTATTCTTTTTGATGACTTTGTGTGGGTTTCTAGAGAAACAACTTGATAACCTATTACAACACCAACTGTACGGTATGTAACCATTTTCCTTCCTCTTTGCCAGCTGGGATGTCAAACATTATCTGACATTTGCAACCCTGATTTTAGTTATAGATAACACAACCTTTGCTCCAGTACAAACCCAGGGGTTAGCAAAAGAAATCAGTCTCTCAGGATACCTGAAGAGTTCAAAATGTTGTATAATAATTGAAATGTATTTGCATTTCCATTTAGGACTTTTGTCTAGCCCTCCTGGTGGTACAGTAAATTTATTACCTTATGTCTTTCCTACTGTCAGGGTCAGGGGAGGCCACCCCAAAATATCACATATTAGCATATTGATAATTTTGAATTAAAGTTACTTGGCAAGCAGTCAATGCCAAGAAGGGCACGTGGACCCTGCCTTCTCTCCTTGAATGCAGGAAATAAATCTCCCCTATGAAAGGTCTCTTCCTTGCTACAGTGGACTGAGACACCCTTATCCCTAGAGCTAAGCATTCAGGTCTACAAAGCTTGTTATTTCTTTATTAATTTATTAATTTAGTATAAACAAAACTTGTTATTTCTTTACTAATTTACTATTTTAACCCAAACTTTGTTTAGATTCTTCACTAATGATTACACAAATCTAAGTTTCTTTGTCCTGTCAACGTATTGTTTCTTTGTCTACAAAGCATTAAGAGCTGGCTGGTTCATAATTTCTCAGAGTATCATTTATAACCTCCCACATGCACATATTAAATTACTTTCTCCTCTATTCATCTGGTCTTATGTTGTTTTTATTATTAGTTCAGCCTTAAGAATTCAAGAGGGGCAAAGAGGGGGTTTCTCCCCCTCCTCAGCACTACTTTCTACTGTTATAATGCAGTGTAACATAAACAAAGTTTACCTTGGATTCTCCCAGTACCCAATGACACCTAGATTTAGCCAGTGTTCTAAAATATTAATTTAGTTTAGTGATATGAATACATGAAAGAATAAATGCACACATGAACCAAGAATCTCACTAGCATGTTATTGTGTTCAAATAAGTATGTTTATTTTCACTTGTTCATTACTCAGTCATTAATTCAGCTTTAACTGAAAATCTATGTATTCTATACTGTGCTAAATGGTCAAAAGGAATGGCCCAAATTCTCTAGCAGCTAAGAACCTAGTGAGATGTCAACAGAAGCAATTCTAGGGATTCAAGTGCACAATCACATAGGTTGATAAATATGAACACATCTATTTAATGGATAAGTAAATGCTAAACCAATCGTTAATATGAAAGACCAATCCCACTAATAAACAGAAATTAAGAGCTTTGAAAGCTATGATTGAGAGGGATTTCTGGTATCTCCTATTTGGCTACCTCTAGGGTGAGAGAAGTGTTACATGGAGCAATTGGGGAAGGGGATGGACTTGGGGAATGACTCACTGACCGAAAACAGGTGGGGCTGTGGGTAGAAGAAAATTCTGAGTACAGTAAGAAGGCCTCAAAAAAGGCTCGAAGGAGACATGGTTTGTTTAAATTACCGTGTTCTTGAGAACCCTGTCCACAAGCAAAGCAAAGGGACAGACAATAAAATGAAGAGAAACCAAAGAAATTAGGTTATCTGAGGATGTACCTTAATAAAAAAAAGTTTTAATTTGGTTAAATCCTGACTTTAGTCTTTAGTATAACCTTCTTAGATGTTCTTAAAAATACTTCGTAGGAGGACTACTGTACTTTTTACCACTATCCCAAGTCAGATTCTTTCTCTTCATACAACAAAGAGGAGGGGAGAAGACCCTCTTCTGAATAAATAGGTTAAAAACGGGAATATACATACTCATCCTTGTCCACCTTCTCTCGAAGCTTCTTTAGTTGTTTATGTTGGCCGAACTTCACATTTTGCATTATGTTCTCAAAGTATTCATCTTCCTTGTACTTGTACTATATCATACAAAAGATTGTGGTGAAAATATTGAAACCAGAATCGTCAAAACTTTTGCTAAAAATATAGAGGATATTTTCTCAAATTATACCTAATAATAAAGTTAACAGAGAGCATTAAAACTTATCAAAAAAGGATTTAGTTCCAATCTAGTTCTACAACACAGGTCACTGTTGCTGTGGCTGAATCACCACTTCAGTGTAATTAAACACATAAAACTATGTGTCAGACAAGCCTTACCATATTGATATTAATCCTTATATACCAGATGTGATAACAGCATATTCTTATTAGAACCTATTATGGGTCAGGGAACATTGTAACAATATTTTAATAATCTTGTGAAGGTGGGCTATATCATCACTTAAAAGTTGAGAAGCCCAGTCCAGCTGGCATAGCTCAGTGGTTGAGCGTCAACCCATGAACCAGGAGGTCACGGTTAGATTCCCAGTCTGGGCACATGCTTGGGTTGCAGGCTTGATCACCAGTAAGTGGTGTACAGGAGGAAGCCAATCAATGATTCTCTTTCATCATTGATGTTTCTATCTCTCCATCTCCCTCTCTGAAATGAATTTAAATATATATATAAGTTAAGGAAACTGAGATACAGACAAGTGCACTTATAGAGCTAGGATTGAACCCACACAATCAGCTTTGAGTCTATGGTCTTAGCCATGAGGCTCCTCTTACAAGGGCCCCAGGACTACCATGCTACAGCCAGCTAATTTAGAAGAAACAGCCAAGCTTTTCTGCAAATGGATAAGGACGAGAGAACACGGTGGTTTGCAAGTTTCACATCAGACTGGTAATCAATGGATTAGGAATCACTATCATCTCCAATTTATGCAAGGATTACCTAGTCATCACCAGGGTTTCAAGTGGTTGTGGCAACCACAGATTAGTAACAAGAATCTTGGCTAAGTCTGAAATAAGCACTGTAGTGACTCTAATCACTTTTCTTCTCTTACCACTATTACATTATTACCGAAAGAGAATACATCAGTCGCTGGTTCTCAGATTGTTTTTTGTTTGTTTGTTTGCTTTTTAAATAGAGAATGCATGATCTAGCTAATCCAGTGGAGGGAATATTAAAAAGTGGGTGGGAATCTGAAAATTTGACCTTTTTTTTATTATTATGGTTTCACATAATTGTTGAAGTCTACTTTTAAGTTTGAGATTTTTTTGTTTGTTTTGTTTTGTTTTTTGTTGTTGTTGTTGTTGTTAATCCTCACTAGAGGATATTTCTTTATTGATTTTCTGAGAGAATGGAAGAGAGAGGGAAAGACAGAGACATATCAATGTAAGAGAAACACATTGAATGGTTGCCTCCTGCATGAGGCCTGACCAGTACCCAGGCCTGGGAGGAACATGCAACCAAGACACGTGCCCTTGACCAGAATTGAACCCGGGACCCTTCAGTCTGCAGGCCGATGCTCTATTCACTGATCAAAGCAGCTAGGGCTACCCTTAATACTGTAAAGGATACTGGATTTTCCTTACTTCTTAAAATGGAATATATGGACGCCAAAACAACAGATGCCGAACAAACCAATGAGACAAAAAGCTAAAACTGAGACAAACACAGATCTGTTTTCAGTGCTAAAGATTTTTATAATAAAACCTATGGGCCCAGCCGGTGTGGCTCAGTTAAGCATCAGCCTATGAAACTGGAGGTCACTTTTCAATTCCCGGGTCAGGGCACATGTCTGAGTTGCAGTCTTGATCCCCAGAACGAGGCAGTCGAACAATGATTCTCTCTCATCATTGATGTTTCTAGCTCTTTCTCCCTCTCCCTTTCTTTCTGAAATCAATAAAAGTATACGTAAAAAAAACTAATAAAACCTACGGTTTTAGGCTACTTCGCATAATTTTTGGCAACCAATAGCTAAAAATCACATTGCCACCAGCCCCAGGTTTCATGAGCCCAGAATCTTAGAGACTTACCTCCTCATATTCTTTATTCAGTTTGTTATCATCTGAGAGAATGTCATCAGGATAGCCAATTCTTTCTTTAATTGCCAAGGCCTATGAAAATTGTAATATTGAATGTGAGGATGATTACATAACCTTCAAATGCACACACTGCCATTTGCCCATGAATATCCACTGAGTAACTCGATCCATACCATTTACAAAGTATCAGCAACACTTTAAAAAAAAATAAATGTTTGAAGTGGCTTCATCCTTGGGGCTCAAAAGAAACAAAAAGTTGGTCTGAAATTTAGCTTCTAATGCCCTGTCCTCACAGACTGTAGCTTTCCCGAGAAAACCAAAATGAAAGCTGACAAGTCAGTTTTCAGAAACTTTTTTCCTGAAAGACTTTTTCTTCAATTTATAGGACGAGTAACATTTAGATCTTCCATTCTAGCAGTTTATAATTATCTTTCCACATTACCGATTTGGCTGAGAAGACAGATATGGGCTTAGGTGTTCGTGCTAATATTCTTCCTGAATATTGGTTCTTGGAGTTTTTATGTTCTACCTCAGTCTCCAAGCCTGTGTACCTATCTTCTCTAAGTTACATGAACAAGAGTTTTCCTTGTTATACCAGCTCACATTTTCCTCTTGGTGACTGCCATTTCTAATTTTTATGTTTAGTATTTTAAAGTAATTTACTTATTTTTATTATCTCATGACTACCCCTTGTTAAGTACTTGCTATTTCTATTTTTTTTTATTTTCTGAAAGATATCTGACTTTTGATGCTATCATATCGCATTTGCTCTTAAATAATTTAATTAACTTAAATTTGTCATGGGGAATTAAGCCTGTATCAGAGTTATTTGGTTTGCCATCAAAGGGATGTGGTTTTGCTTCAAATCTGTTTCATAAGCCCAGTATTTCCTCAGTGGCTGGGGCAGGATATGTGTCACTGTCAGTCAGGCCACGCCCACTTTCTTGTAGGTTTCCACACATTATTAATCAGTCCCATCTTATTAGCACTTTATTTTCTAGAACACATTTTCCCCCCAAAAAAAGTGTTCTAAGGGACACAGACTCAACTGAAATAAAAATTATTGCATAATAATAATTTATTGTCAAATATTTTGTAACAATTACTATGACAAAAGCATTAAGCAGGCTTCTTCCTTGCAGGACTTCTTACAGTAAAAATTAGGTGGTTATAAGTGTCCGAGAGGAGGAGTTAATTTGTTTCTTTATTCATTCAACATATATTCAAGGGTTTACAATGAGCCCAGTACTTTGCAAGGGGCTGAGAATTTAATGCCAGGCAAAATTCCTGCTCCCCAGAGAGCTTACCATAAAGATCAATGATAAGCAATGAGATGAGAATTTACTCTCACTGTGATGTGTGATGCCATAAAATCACACCCTCAGCCGGAACCAGTTTGGCTCAGTGGATAGAGCGTCGGTCTGCGGACTGAAAGGTCCCAGGTTCGATTCCGGTCAAGGGCATGTACCTTGGTTGCGGGCATATCCCTGGTAGGGGGCGTGCAAGAGGCAGCTGATTGATGATTCTCTCTCATCGATGTTTCTAACTCTCTATCCCTCTCTCTTCCTCTCTGTAAAAAATCAATAAATATATATTTTTTAAAAATCACACCCTCAGAGCATGTAACCTAGACTAAGATGGGACTAGGCAGTGCTTCCTAAAGTCTTTTGACCCAGGGACTCTCTTTTGTGGAATAGCTTGGCACCTGTGTTGTGCCACCACCAGGAGAAATGACTAGAACAATTCAATTGCCTACATCCAACAGGACTACCTCACAGAGAGCTAGAACCTGAATGAAATAAATCCAGCCCAAAATTTCTGAGGACTTTGTCAGAATAATGAAAATATAAGGAGGCTTAAAATCTAGACCTAACCCACTCAAGGCCTCTGTGAAGCTGAAAAAGATAGTCCTTTCATGCGATTTAATCCAAAACAGAACTACCCTGCAGCTTGACTCTCTTATTACATTAGGTTTTTGAACTCCCTCTGTTATCAGTTCAAAATATGGTCTGTTCTTCTTGCCACCCTAACTACAGACAAATAATCAAGTTGCATGTGAATACTGCTCATCAAGCACATACAGCTGTCACTGGACATATTGTTCCTCTTAGTTTTATATAGTTAGCAAGATAATGATCATAGTAAACGTAAACCTAAAATTTCCTTAGAAATATCATCTTTCTTCTTATGCAAAATATTAAAAGTCCCAATAAAAGGAACTATAGGTCACCTTTTAAAACTCAAAAAGTGCACCATCTTACATTTGCTTAAAGAGAAATACAGTATTTTTTTTCTCCCCGTGTTTTATAAAAAAAAAAAAAAACTAGAGGAGGCATTTAAAAAAAATTTTAGCTAGAAATTTGCATTACAAATTGAGGGCATGTTTTTGAGATTGTTAGAGGCCTTTGAGGTATAGTGCTTAAAAGAAGAAAAATTATGAAGCACTAGCATCATTTCATTTTTTACTTGTTAACATAAGATTTTCTTCTTATTTTCTGAAGTCTTCCTTTAAAACATGTGGAGATCTTCCAAAGTTTTGAACTGAACATATAGAGAGTAGGAGTTGATTACAAAGAAATAATAAAAAACGGAAGTTATAGAAAAAATATTTATCCATAAAAAATGTTCCTGAAAACATTATAATTCTGAAGGAACTTGCTTTTATTTTATGTATTTTTTTTTCTCACTCTCTTTGATCAGGCTTTTATTCAAATTTTTATGCAATTCTTTTTTCCTGAATTGTTTTAAAAATTGGTATTTCTTTATTAAAATCTTTTTTCTTTGATAGTTAGCCCTGCCTTGCTTTTTACCTTTTCTTCAGCTCTCTTTTTTGTTTCAGCATCCATCCAAGTCAACTCATCTAAAGTCTGAATAAACACTTCCCGGATCTGTGTGATCAAATCCTCAACCTCAAACCAAAAGAACAGAAGACAAATTAGGCCATTAGTTAATTTTTTATAACACAAATTGAAAGAGACAATAGTGGGTAAAAGCCTGAGGTAGGTGAGGGGCAGGAACAGGGTATATAGGTAAATGGGGGATAGGGAGGGGATATCTGTAATACTTCCAACAATAAAGATAAATTAAAAAAAATTAATTTAAAAAGCTATAATCTATCTTTACTAGTATGTGATTTAATAATATATTAATAAATATAAATTTTTAGGCAGACTATGACCTGAACAAATGGATACACTAGTATGTGAAAAATTATATTTTTAAAGCAACATTGTTTTTTTTTTATCAGTACTTATGATTAAATAGGTATTATATCTATACATTGATCAAAAATCATGGTAAGCCAAAACCAGTTTGGCTCAGTGGATAGAGCGTCGGCCTGCGGACTGAAAGGTCTCGGTTCGATTCCAGTCAAGGGCACATCCCCAGTAGGGGGTGTGCAAGAGGCAGCTGATCGATGATTCTCTCTCACTGGTGTTTTTAACTCTCTATCCCTCTTCCTTCCTTTCTGTAAAAAATCAATAAAATATATATATTTTAAAAATCATGTTAAGAATGTACTGGTTTCCACTATCATAAAAGAAGAATAAACATAAAATATTAGCTGTCATTATCATTTATAATTTAGTAAAGCATGAAGCAGAATTTTAATAGATTATTTCATGGCATCTTCAAGCTGCATAGCTTTCATGATAGTAACAATGAAAAATAGAGTACCTTCCTTATACTTCAACTAAACTTGGGTTTACTTTCTAGGTTTTTAAGAAAACACGAATTCTTGGTCACAATTTCTAACAGAAGAGTTTAGAAATAACTGTATCACTAGAACATGTGACTGTTTCCAGAACCTACTGCTTCTGGAAAAGGGACAGCTGCCTCTGGATTACATGATATTAGAATCAGAAACACAACCAGACCCTTGAAAGAGGGAGAATGAGATTTACTGCGAAGTAATGGCAAATTATGATTCAGAGGTTACCAGACAATTAATAAACTTTTAACCCAAGTATGGACCTACTAACTGGCCCTCCATGCAAACAAGGGAGGGATAGTGTGCTGAGCTGAAAACGTTACCACGTGTTTACTGTCTCCAGCAAAGGCTGCCTGCACGTAGAGCCTTCCCACGGCGCTGTCCATGTTGGCGTTGACAAAGTTTGCACAGCGTCTCCAAGCGGCTATTTCTGAGGTTGTGCCGTAAAGCGCCTGCGGGAGAGAGAAAGGAAACGGCGTTTGATCAGGGGTAAGACGGGGGAGCATGGTCAGAACACAAATCTCACAGGACTCGCTAGTCTTTACGTCTCCTAAGCCTCTTGCAATATTCACTGCTTCTCCTCACAAGGCACGTTGTCCTTGCCGATGATAAAATGCAACCCAATTGGATTGTTTTCTTACATACGATCTGAAAGTAAGGTATATTTTCAGTACCCGTCCCAGTAGGACTTCAGGCTACTACAAGTTAACATCCGTCTAGACCCCTTTAAGGAAAAAAGCCACCCCCCCAAAAAAAAAAAACCCTCCCAGACATAAAATAACACTCTGCATAAACATAAATATGAAGCAATGTTCAATAAATGTCATAATGAGAGAAATCTGCTATACAAAAAGGCACATGCCTGCTTGTTGAATGTTTTAGCTGACCTTCCAGCACTTAGAAGAAATCTATGTGTATAAGTACCAATAAGGGGAATTTAGGTAAGGGAACTTAGGTAGGGGAAATTAGCAAAATACCAATTTTACATTCTTTAATTTTAAAAATGTGTCTGTATTTTCTTTTAAAGGGTAAAAAAATACACCATTTCGATCAGAAAGTTATTTCCTCTCCATGACACCAACCATTCGCTATAATTTCTCCTTTCTCATCCTTCCTGCCCTCACCCCCTCACAACACAACTCGAATGATGATTGTTTAAATGTAGACCTGGCCCAATAAAAGGCCTTATGGTTATCTCCAGTTAGGTGTGAATGGATTGTCCACCTCCACGTATTCCATCTATGTATAAATCTAGTGTGCTACGAACACCTGAAAAATCAAGTTAATTGAGATATCCTTGCGATTAATTTTAACGCCACCCAAACACCAACCCAGTATGTTTGTTTCATGAATGGTTCATATAACCAAATGCATAGCCTTCCATGGCATTTCAATCACGATGCCACAGGAGACAAACATAAGGATGGCAAAGACCATAAAAACTGGCTTTACTATTATGGCTTTTCCAGACATCATCATAGCCCAACCACGGGCAAAATAAGCAACATTTGGCATTCTGTCTCTTGGCCAAGTTCACCACATTCTAGCAGTGTACATGGCACCTTCGTAACCACGTGTCTCTTTATGTTTTAAGTCTTAAGAAAAGAGAGATTGTATCTTCACCTTGCGGAAAGCATTTCTGGACTCCTTGTAGGTTCTGCTGAGGCTGCTTACAAGATCCATTATGAACCGCCAGGACATTAAATTTTGAAGATCTCTGTATAAAAAAACCCACCACCCAGCAACAAAAAAGATGAGGCTGCAAAGCTTCTAAAGAGTGGTATTAAATGCAAACTCTGAGGACATGGGCACTCTGACATACTTACCTGGCAGAGTATTTGGTAAGAATGAGCTTAAGTTTGGCTAAATATTCTGGAGCATAAACAACCACATCTTCCTCATTTGTAATTTTAATATCCACAGTAGACATAATTTCATTTGTGAAATTGGACCAGCTGAATGGCTGGAAAAAAAGCAGGCACAGAAACATTCAGTAATTACGAATTTCACTTCTTGAGCCCAACACTCAATTACGTCCAGGGGTCAGACATAGTGAGGGCGTCAGCTGCACCACAATGTAATTATCACAATCATCCAGTCTGATACTTGTATGGGATTGTCCCTCAACCGTTTCAATTGGTTTTTGAATGAAAATCAGTTCGGCGGCATGGTTATTTTGATAGCAGAATTAAGCCAACCACTTAGGGCAAAAGCAAAGCCTATAAGTGTAGACAAAATAGACTTAGAAATTAGGCTCAGTGTCATCTTCTTGGTCTAATCAATAGCAAATAGAAGAAAATGCTAGCTTTAAAATTTATGCAAACTTTTAAATGTGTATAAAGTGCTTATCTTTTGAAAGTGGGTTTTAATAAATAATCCACCCAGCTGGCGTGACTTGGTGGTTGAGCATCGACCAGGTCACGGTTTGATTCCTAGTCCAGGAACATGGTCGGGGTTTTGGGCTGATTCCCAGTGTGTGTGTGTGTGTGTGGGGGGGGGGGGGATGTAGGAGGCAGCTGATCAGATTCTCTCATTACTGATGTTTCTATCTCTCTCCCTCTTTCTCTCTGAAATCAATTATATATATAAAATAAAAAAATAATCCATTAAAGCACAGTAATATATCTCCCTGAAGATCCTGCAGTAAATGAAAGGACATTAGTTATAGCAGAGGTGCAATGATGTTATAGATGCAACACAGAAGGTCCATAGAAACCAAACAGAACGCTGTCAACATAAGGTCTATAGGCATGCTGTTTTACTCTTCAGAAACTAAGATTGGAATTGTTAAAGATGGAAGCTTGTTTTTTTAAATTGGGAATTGTGGTTATTCAACCACCAGTGGATATAAAGAAAAACAGCAGAATGTGGCATTTTGCTGAAATGCCACATTTCAGTGCTTAAGAATGTTTCAAATTACCAATATTTGAGGCCCTAGGGTTATGCTGATCACTTTCTAAGTATGAAGTGTGGTATTCTTCCCTTGATTTCCTTTGGTGGTTTGGATCATTCTTTCAAAACATACTTATTAGGCACTTTACAGCATGGGTGGATCTGGACAGCATTATGGTAAGTGAAATATGCCAGAGAAAAAGACAATATCATTTGATTTCATTCATGTATGGTATCTAATTAGCAAAGTGGTCTAACAAGCAAGACAGAGACAGATTCAGAGATACAGAGCAGGCTGATAGCTGTTGGAGGGGGGGATAACCAGGGGGGTGTGTGGAACAGGAGGGGGAGGGATAGAGGGATTGAGCAAAAAAAGGGTGGGGGGAGAGGAAAAAAAAACTCATGGACATGGACAACAATGTGGTGGTTGTCCTGGGGAGAAGGCGTGGGGGAGGTGGGGGAGGTGGGGGAGGTGGAGGAGGGTATAGGGGAGATCAATGGTGATGGACAGACTTGACTTGGGATGATGAATACACAACACAGTGCACAGATAATGTGTTATAGAATTGTTCCTCTGAAACCTGTATATTTTGCTAACCAGTGTTGCTTAAATAAATTCAATTTAAAAAGTTCTATGAGAAATTCCTAACTGGAAAGGTTATGCTTTGGAAAAGTCCCTTTTTATTATAATTATTGCCAAAGCAAATCCATCACTGAATGAAGTCATTTGCAGATTTTCCCGTGGATGTAGTTTTATTTTCCAATTGTGTGCCACAACGAATACACAAATACACATGAATAGCCTCCCAAAGAGATAATTACATACCAGCTAATGAATTACTACTAAGCAAAAAGATGTCAACTGCTGCTTATAAATGGAATCTATGAGGCAGAGTTTGCTTAATTCCTGTGCTCTGTTTCTCCGTTATTGCTCTGAAAACCTTGTAGATGCCTTGATACTTT
Source organism: Vespertilio murinus (assembly GCA_963924515.1). Lineage (NCBI taxonomy): Eukaryota > Metazoa > Chordata > Mammalia > Chiroptera > Vespertilionidae > Vespertilio > Vespertilio murinus. Next base: position 183,183,545 of record OZ004706.1, read on the forward strand.
TATTATCTGACTGTCCAGCTCTGATGACTATATAAAAAACCCTTCTTTTCAGTTTTATATTTTCCAAACCCCTTTCAATGATCATTCCCACCATTATTGCATAGCTGCATTGAAAATGACTTTGACTTTTTAAATCACCTCTAACTAAATACAAGAGTTTCGAATCGTTATTTTTTTTCCTCGTCCTGTCATGAAATCAGATGGTCAGTGTCACCTAAATTCATTTCATATTCAATTTACTTCAATAAGTAATAAATCATTGAAGTTTAAGAAACTGTATTTTAATGTTAGAAGTTTTAGAAATGGCACAGTAAGAGAGTACAGAAAACTTGCTACTTACCTTCCCATTGATCTCTAATGAAAAGTTATTTTGGACCTGAGATAATTTCATCTTGTTATAAAGAAGCATTGGATCATTTCGGTCTTCAGGTTTAGCTGAAGCCTATGGATTTAAATTTTGATCATTATTTTAGAACTAAGAATTTTCTAGAAAAACATTATATTTAAGGAACAAAAGGAATATGGGGTAGTTAAACATACTTTAAATTCTACTCTATACTTACTTTGTAGCTTATTTTGTCATATCAAAAAGGAAAGTGAAATTTAAGAGATTTTAAATATATTCAGTAACAATTATCAAGATTTGGCTGTAGTATTGACTATAAATGTTCTCAAAAATATTTTTACATTCTTGAGAATGGCCAAGCCACATAAGCAATATGTGGTCTGCTTCCTTCTGTGGTTAATGGCCAGCTCAGTTGTGTCTGTTTCAAATTATAATAATTTTTTTGAATATAGTCATCTCCAATGTATCTTGCAAATTCTGCCTCCCACCCCCCCCACCATTATTTTTCAGTGTCCAAGTTATAATTCATACAGGGGGGGGGGGGGACAAAAACTACCTCACAGTGATTTCTACAAGAATTTAAAGCAAATAAAACAGGGAAAACTCATGTTTAGGTTGCAAGATATCTGAGGAGTGCTAACAGTACTTTTGTGGCTAAGCTCCCATCCTGCCTAAGCAGTTTACTGCCCTATACTAGTCAACCATATCCAGCTTTACTTTTTCCCACTGATTCAAAAAAGGAGGAGGAGGAAGAGGAGAAGAGGAGGAGGAGGAGGAGGAGGAGGAGAAGAAGAAGAAGAAGAAGAAGAAGAAGAAGAAGAAGAAGAAGAAGAAGAAGAAGGGAAGGAAGGAAGGAAGGAAGGAAGGAAGGAAGGAAGGAAGGAAGGAAGGAAGGAAGGAAAGAAAGAAAGAAAGAAAGAAAGAAAGAAAGAAAGAAAGAAAGAAAGAAAGAAAGAAAGAAAGAAAAGAAAGAAAGAAAAGAAAAGAAAGAAAAGAAAGAAAGAAATGCAATGACATACCCCCCCTCCCCCCAAGCTAGTGGCTGAAATGAATTAAACTGGGAATTGTTTCTCAGAGACAATGGCTCCCCTTTCCCCTTCAGGTCACTTATTTATGCCTTTATTTTCAAAATTATTTACTGACCATCTCCCACATGCAATAATAAGCTGGACACTGTTAGATACACAGGTGATTCAAAGTTGACTAAGGTACCACCCAGACCTCAGAGTCTAAGAGAAGAGAGGAAATATAGACACAAATAATTTTGGGATCCAACTACAAAAGAGCTGAGGCTGATCCAAGGAGAACACGGTCCAGGAAGGTTCAAGTGGTAAAAACCTAAGGCAATAAACTGTTCTCTAATAACTCTGTTCAACACGGAGCCACGTGTAAAGCAATGATCTTCCATTCATCCTGCTGTAGCTCCAAGCAAAGTCTGGCTCTGACAGGAGATTTTTGGTTTCATGTGGCACTAGGAAAGCTATAATTGTCCTCAAATATCTCCGGTCTTCAAGATTCTGGTGGCAGGGTTAAGTCAATGGGCTGCAGGAGAGCAGGCTGTGTCTGCAATGTCAGCAAGAGCTCCGTGGAGACTAGGCTGAAACCATTATCCTGATGTTGCTTCAACAGAATCCAACTCATTTAAGACTACAGACCCAGTCAGACAAGAAAATGTAAACTCAGACTCCAAGAGTTCACCTGCCACTAGAAAATACACTTGGGCTCTGCTGGCAAACTCTTCCTGCGAGATCTCCCCTCCTGAGCTGAGCAGCCTGGCAGTCTGAACTCGGTGACATCACACAGTCATGCAGCCATGTTCAGGGTTAATATTTCTTAGCCAAGGGATAGAGATAATCTCTTTAATCACTATAATTTTTTTAAAGTAAAATTGTGCCTATCAAGACTAAAGCAGCTTTACTCGACAGTTAGCAATCAAGTATGTCTTGAGTCTCAAGGATAATTCCACAACATGGCTGTAGTTAGAATTTTGATATAATTTACTTGTAATAGGTAATTAAATGTACCTAGTTTAATATTTGTCAAGCTTAGTATGTCTCCTGGATGTCGGAAACCCAGTTTACTATAAAATTCTACCGTTTCAAAGGTCCTTTTAAAGTTAATGATCCTTTACTAAGCTATGCATTTTTATCACTTGGTTAGAGAGTGGTACCTTTCACCCTTAAAATATAATAGAGATAAAAAGAAAGAAAAAGTAGTTAATGTCATTCAGTGTATCAGAGATAATGTGTTTTACATTGGCAATTTCTTTTTCCAATTCCATGACTTTATTCATTTCCAGAGAAAGCTGGTTTTCATCTATGGGCAGTCCTCTTTCCTGTCGTATCAATTTGGCCACAGAAATCATAAAATCCACATATGCTGTACAAGTCTGCAAGAAACAAATAATAGTAAATTGCTGGCAAACCTTCTAAATATATATCACAGTCCTTTAATGTAAAATTTTATTTCCCATTCAATATTAATTTCCGGTAACAGATAAAGATAAAATAGATACGCATTCCTAGAAAAATCAATGTGCCATATATACATATACATATATATATATATATATATATAGCTATTCATGAAGACATGGTCATGAATTCATATTAATATTAACAGGATATCTTTATACCTTTATATCTGTTTTCTCTGGCCAACCAGTATTTTTTTTTAAACAAGATTATCTTCTCATGAGCTCCTCCAACATAAACATGTGGGTTTTAGTTAATTCCATAGTTGGCTCCTATTACTATGAAATTTCTAAGATTCCATAGATTTGGATAGCAGCTTTCTTCAAAGAATCCAAGTTCTTTGCATTTTATTCGTCACATACATTTTAACTTTGTGAAGGTAAGCTAGTTAAATTATCAAACGTTTATAGAATATATCAATGCCTTCTTCAAGTTCAGAGTGGCATCAGCTCCAGGAAACTGAATGCCACTTTCATAAATCTCAACCCATTGCCATTTAGCCATTATTTAACTATCAGCAAATAAAATAAATGATGATCCCACCTCATGAAAATTCTCTCAAAATTCAAGTTCCCAGCACCAACTGGATGACAAACAACCATGATTGCAGAAGCCACACAATTTAGATCAAAGGACACTGCTATTTCTCTACTACCTGTCCACAGAGTAGATACAAATGAAGGCTATCCAGTGCTTAACGCTTTCACAGTTTCAAGAAAGTTTTATATCCCTTCTCATTTATTATCAGTGATAGAGCTATGTTACATTCATCTGAATTTACAGTGACTCAATAAAAAGGTTAAACATAAAACTCATGGAGAGATGAGAATTTATTATCAAGCAAGAACCTCAGCAAAATGTACAGTTATTATCAACTAGAGGCCCGGTGCCGGGTAGGATTGGGCCTAAACCGATAGTCGGACATTCCTCTTACAATCCAGGACTTCTGGCTCCTACCTGCTCACCTGTCTGCCTGCCTGATTGCCCCTAACTGCCTTTGCCTGTCAGCCTGATCACTCCCTAACTGCTCCCCTGTCAGCCCTATCGACACTTAACTGCTCCCCTGTTGGCCTGATTGCTCCTAACTCCCCTCCCCTGCTACCCTGATCACCCCCAACTGCCCTCCCCTGCAGGCCTTGTCCCTCCCAACTGCCCTGCCTTGCAGGCCTGCTCACCACAACTGCCCTCCCGTTGGACATCTTGTGTCCACATGGGGGTGGTCATCTTTGACCAAATTGGGGCAGCCATCTTGTGTTGGAGTGGTGATGGTCAATTTGCATATCACCTCTTTATTATATAGGATTTTAAAGTCAACTAACACTTTTAAGTAAGGTGTAGATACTAGCACTCCATGATCTTTATTAAATGCTAAGCAGACAGTTTCCTGGGGAGAGGGCTCTCTTTTCCATGATACCTCATGATGCTGGGATGTCTGCTAGCATCTCTGTCTATGGATTTGACACACAATAAAACAAACTATGAGATTTTTAACACAGACTCACAGCTGAGTCTGAGAGTCTGTGTTAAAAATCTAATCACTAAGGCACAAGATAATAGAATGGCTTTATGTGTATTCTTGTGAACTCCATTATTTTCCTACTCAAAGGTAATCAGAATTCTTGTTTCACTTTGAAATAAACAAATATGTCTGAGTTAACACCTAATGGGACCAACTATTCCAAAATCTAAGCATGCCGTGTTTTTTAATTAACTGTATTTCAAATCCTATAAATTCATCTGCATTCATCAGGAAATTGCTACTGACTACGAACAAAATGGTAATTTGAATTTCAATATCAACTTACTGACATTGGTTTTTACTCTATGGGATTTTTTTTGTTTGCAAGAAGAATGTTCTCTTACACTTTACTGATTCTGCAAACTGATTCTACTCCAGTAACTTCATTCTTATAAATGTATCTAAAGACTACAGGCTGGACAGTGTGGCTCAATGGTTGAGTCTTGACCTATTAACCAAAAAGTCACAGTTCAATTCCTTGTCAAGGCACATGCCTGGGTTTAGGGCTCAATCCCCAGTGTGAGGTGTGCAGGAAGCAGCCAAAAAATGATTCTTTCTCGACATTGATGTTTCTATCTCTCTCTCCCTTCCTCTCTGAAATCAATTAAAATATACTTTTTTAAAAAGACTATGGAACTCAGCCTAAGGTAAGCACAGATGGAAGCACTGGCTTCTGAGATGCTTAAATATTTAATACAGCTACATGGAATGCACCACTTCCTTTAATGAACTTCATTACTTGGCAACTATTCCAATGTGAATGATTGCAGCATGCCTTAATATCTTGATTATCTTTTCCAACTTCCAAATTTACATACGAGCTGTCAGAATGCAGGCTTACTGCTACTGTTAAATCCTTTCTGCAAGATATGATTCTACCTTAGGGTTTTAATATCCTCCCTCGAGATACTTGTAGATATATAAAATGCCAAATGACTATAATTGTCATGATTCAAAGGAAAGGTAATTAACACATTGTAAAATTTAAATAATACACTGGTTAGAATATTTTTAAAGTTAAAATTCAGTTTTTGTGTGCGTATCAGTGAGAGCAATTAGTTATTAGGACAAGGGCTAGAGTCAGCTATCTTTTTCAAGTCCTAAGACAACCTTGTTCAAGCTTTGATATAGTGAATCCAGTGAAAAAGAAACCTAAATATTTAAATACCTATGCAGCTCTTCTTTTAAAAATAAAACACTGGCCTGGCCGGTGTGGCTCAGTGGTTGAGCATCGACCTATGAACCAGGAGGTCACTATTCAATTCCCGGTAGGGAGGCACATGCCTGTTTTGCGAGCTTGATCCCCAGTGGGACTGTTTCAGTCTCATTACTTATAGCCTTTAAGGTAGCAGTGTGGCATAAAGTCATCTTCAGATAATCAGAATATCTTATAAATCAGGTCCTATCTCTTTAACAAGAGAGGACGCATGAGAGGCTCCTTGGTGAACCCATTTTTGAGATCAGTTCCTTTGTCATGACATTTAGAAAGTTATTTTAGGGAAAGAAAGCTTCACACAAGAAGAGCCACTCAGATAAACCAAACTGGTAAGACGTGTCAATTTTTAGTGTGTGTATTTGTATAGCCTTCTGCCTAATACTTAGCCTATACAACAATGAGTTAACAATCTTAGGTTATAAGCCTCTGGAATAAAATAGTGTTTATCTAGTCTTGTTTGGCAACGTATGTCATGCACATGAGCTGGCTTGATAATACTTTTAAATGAGATTTGCTCTTGGCTGCTTGTGTAGAATAGCACTGTCTGGAAGGAAAGCTAGATTGAGAACTGAGAAACAGGAAAATTGTAAGGTGGGCTACAGTAGCTATTTCTCCTCTATCTTCTCATAACAGAACCTCTATTCTGTTTCCTGTTGGTAGGACTGTCAATCAAGGGATCTCCCTTCCTGAGTCATGGAGATTAGCTGACACTATCAACTAGTTAGTAACTCAGTTTCCTGGACACAGTGGCTGGTTGAAGAGCAGATGCTTGAGATAGGGTCAATTGGGGTCCTTTTCTCAGAATCTAAGGAGAGATGGAATTGCTCTTTTTCTGGATTGTGAAGCTACCAATGATTATCTTTTGATGCCACATGGAGACAGAGTTCTAGAAAAAGAAGCCAACATAAAAGACAATAGAACCTTGAGAGTGAGGAATGAAGAGATAAGATGATGTGATTGAACCCTTCTAACTACTATGCCTGATTTATCCCTAGAGCTTTACAGTCAAGTGAGACTTTTTTTTCTTTTTTCTTTTTTTACAATATTTAAGTTCATCCAAGTAGTTTTTACTGCTTACAATGAATGTTTCTAGCTCTTCTAATCTATGACCTTTAAGCAAGTCATTTTACTTTTTGGGTCTCTGTTCCCAATTTAGTTGGACTAAATCCTCTAATGTCCCATTTGACTCTTAGAGTCTGTGCCTGAATAACCTTAATTATTTAAAGAAAATGTACGATTCTGTCATGTAAAAATCATAGGAATATAAATCTTTTGGGTTTCTATTGCCTTAGGGTATGTTTCCTTTTTAAGTGACAGGTAAAGTACAGAAAACTAAAAAGGAACTGAGACATTTAAGTTTAGAACAATAACCAGAGGGATACAATATGCATTTCTCAAAAGATAACATTTAAAACTGCCAGAATAACAGCACATAATAAGTTTGAAAGGCCTTTTAACAAGAGTAAAGTAGGTTTTGTTTTAAAGAAAGGAGATGTAATATAGTTCTTGGGGGGGGAAATGCATTACCAACTTTCATTATTTAGTGGTGTCACGAAACAAGGTATTTTACTTGTGCTGTGATATGGTTTAAATGCCATATCACAATAACAAAAATTCCATTCCTAAGGTATCAGAAGTGAACAAATGCTTCATTGAAGTGAAATGGGCTTTCATTGTTTATATGGAGTTTTAGAACTATGAAAGATGATTCTCCAAGTGAGCTGGCTATCCCAGAAGGAAGGCTAAAAAAGAACCTGGGGAAATGGGATTAAGTTTAAAAAAAGATTTTTTTATTAGGGTGCTTTAGATTAAAGATGGGGTATGACCTTCCCTCTTCTCTAGCTCCTGAGGCCTACCTGCACACCCAGACTCCACACCATAGTTTGAGAATCATTGGCTAAGGCAAAGAAGCCAGGCTTCTCTAGTCAGAGATAACACCTTTCTTGGTAAAAGAAAATGTCGCCAACCTCATGTCAGTCTTCAGAACTTCTCTTGGTTCTTTTCAATAAAACAATGCAAAAGTATGAGGCTCACTGAATGCGTAAATGTCTCAGGCAAATTGACTGTAGCAGAGTTTGAAAAGACGAAAAGGATACGTGGTTTGTAAGATGTTTACAAGATGCTCAGGAAGTGTGTTCTATGAGCTATCAATGCCATAGAGTTGAGACATCCTTAAGAATCAAGGTATGGAACTAGGAAGGACCCCTAATGAAACTGGGTTCTTCTCTTTTCTTTCCTCTCTTCCCTTCCAACTCCCCCCTCAATCATTTATCCACTGACATACAATATTTATTTCATAATTACTAAGGACCAGAAACTGAGCTGGATACTGGGACTAAAGCCAAGGATAAGTGAGATATGACACTGCTCCCACTAAGTTTACAGTTTTTTAGGAAAAAAAGAAGGAGAAGATATTAAGTAAAAAGTCTACAGAAACCCATGTGCTATAGGAACATATACTGTAGGTGTCTTCATCTAGTCAAAAGTTCCCCAAGAGGAAGCAAAATTTAAACTCAGATTTAAAGAGTAAGGGGAAATGGAAGAGAGCTGGGCAGGTGGCATGTGTGTGTGTGTGAAAGTGAAATGTTCCTGGTAAAGGAAATAGCATCTCTAAAAACTTATAAGCAAGAAAATCAACAAAGTCCAGTGATACACTGATACAATATTAAGATTTCTTCCAGCTTTATAAAGTCTCCATAACATATCTCCTCCACTAGATATCATTTTGATATCTTATCCTTTCACCATATTTTTCATGAAACAACAAAACACAGAGAAAAATACTTAAAAGGGTTGACTTATTTCAGAGATAGTGGGTTACCTGAAAAACTAAAATTAACTTTTATTTGAAATCTGTCCGGGGATACTGAGGAAATTAAGTAAGAAATTTCAGGTGGTAATAATTGGGGGGAAATAGCAAATATTATGAGGGAAATAAGAAAAAATTTGATTTTTTCCCCAATAGCTAAACACATTCACTCACCCTTCTCCCCAAATTCAACAAAAGAATGGATTTTTTTAAAAAGGGTCGAGGGATACAGAAATATTCTAGAAATCATCCATTTCTAGGATAATAATGAGGCTTTACCTCATATGCCAACTGCCTTCAACTGGAAAGAAGTTCCTTTGAACTTGGAGCACTGAGTTGAGAAGTATTCTGCAGTCTGAAGTTAGCAGGAAGGAGTGTGATGACCAAATAACCAGAGTTATGGAAAGGCGTCCAGGCAGCAAGATGCTGTGTGTTTGCTAGTCTAATCCAGACCATTGGAGGGCATCTAATTTGAGCTGATAGTAACTTCTGGGATGTGCATGCTACTGAGTTTTCTAAATCATTTTCTCATTTAAAGAACTCTATTAGTGCCCTAGTTAATTTGGCTTAGTGGATAGAGCCATCTGCCTATGGATTGAAGGGTCCCAGGTTTGATTCCAATCAAGGGCACATGCCCAGGTTGCGGGCTCAATTCCCAGTAAAGGGTGTGCAGGAAGCAGCCGATCAATTATTCTCTCTCATCATTGAAGCAGCCAATCAATGATTCGCTCTTATTATTGATATTTCTATCTCTCTCTCCCTCTCCGTTCCTCTCTGAACTAAAAATAAATTTAAAAAGAAAGAAAGAAAGACACTCCATTAGTATGAAGGCCTACTTGTATGAAGTTGGAATGATGCAAAGGAAGGAGCAATAGATAAGAACAAAAGTTCTACCTGGTATTCTACTACTGTTTTCCTGAGTATTTTCGAATAACCCTCTGAGTTTTAGGTGTCTACTCAAACTCTGTAAACATAATATATTATTGTTCCTAGATTTGATCTCTACTCTGTTATTTGACTACAAATAGAGTATTTCCCAAACTGTGGTAGAGATTGCTTCTTTTTAATAATAGAACATTTGTCCCCCAAACTGAATTTTAATAAGGCATACATGCATGTTGACCCAGCTTAAGACTACATTCCCAACCTCCTTAAAATTTAGTTGTGGCCACATGACAACTGTTCTAATCAACGGAATGAATACAACTTCTGCATCACTTACACAAAAAGAAATAATTTGTCTACCAATCTCCTTTTCTTTTCCCTGTGTCCTGAAATGTGAACCAGGCACTGGTGAATCAACCTAGACCAGTTAGACTCGTATAAAACACTATCAAGGTCAAAGATCAGAGGAAGCTGTGTTCTGGCCATTCACATGGAACAGAGGTTCCTACCTCTCCTAGACTTTCTGCCTACCTTTGGACTATAACAAGAAATAGAAATAAACATCGCGCTTATTTGAGCTTCAGTATTTTTCAGGTCTCTTTGTTACTGAAACTTATCCAGGACCCAACTAATTTACAAACGCAAACATCTCAGGGACCAGGAAGTCAACATAAATCAATGACTCATACAGGTGACAATGGCTCAAACCTAGAGAACAAGTGACCTACCTAAAGGGTCTAACCGCTGCCATATGGCAATGAGGCCTAGGGTTTCCAATTCTACTAATTTATCAAGAAATCTGGATTCTCAAGTGAAATCTTCTAACATTTTAAAATGTTAGAAACTAATCCAAATTAAAAAAAAAAACAACAACACAAAAAGCTGCAGGTTAAACAAAAATGCCTCTATATCAGACTCAAGCCTATGTCTGCCAATTTGTAACCTATTCTCAATTATGAGATAGTATTGAAATGTAAGATGCACAAATCTACCATCATCTTAACAACTGCATTTTGGAATAACAACAGAATGTATTTACCACATCAAATGTATACAATGACTGCCAAGTATCTTCCTATCATAAATGTAAAATTTTTAAAATGTATATATTTTTAGGATTAAAAAACCTGAACATGTTTTTAGGACACAATTCTAAATATGAAAAACATCCTAGTTGATGATGATGAAAGTGTAGTAAAATGAGCCAAAATTCCTCAATCATCCTCCACTCTACAATAGGAAGCAGCTGGACAGCTTATGAAGCCAATAGCTGCAACCCACACAGTACCTAGACTGCAATGAACTCAAATCCCACACCCACATGATTATGCTATTAAGCATGGCCTTTTATATCTTTCTCTTCATTTCATTATTATGTAGCCACTCAAAAAGATACTTCACAGTGAATTTATTCCATGTTAGTTGAACTAAATTACACAAAATAAATGTTTAGCATCAACATATTTAGCTAATAATTTTCAGCCACATCACTACTACACTGTAATCATCAAAGGTAAACTTAACTTACTTCTATGCTACAAAATAATTATGAAGACATTTGTAGAACCAGCATCTTCCCAAAGGATCTAATAATATGTCACATTACCGAATGGCCTTTTGTTGTTCCTTTACATCAATAAAAAAAGAGCACATAAGCCTCAGCCTGAGGAAGATAAGGCTGGAAGACGAAAAGAAGTTCTCCAGAGCATCCATCAGTTCTATGGCTACCTAACCAATGTTAGAGTCAGAAGTTGGCTCCAAAAGTTTGCCTGATGCTGGTGCTCTAGGTAGTCTACTGAAAGTCAAGTCAGAAGGCTCTGGAAGGGTGCCACAGAGCAGGAGGTGCTCATACTGGACCATGCTTTAGTCCTCCTTGATATTGTCATAGACCAGCTGTGGGCAAACTATGGCCCGAGGGCCAGATCCAGCCTGTTTGGCTGTTCTATTCGGCCTGCGGAGCCGAAAGAGCAGCGGGTTCTCTTGCTCTCCCCTCCGCTCCTTCACCAGCAGCCCAAGATGAGAGTGCCAGCATGGTCAGGTTGTTTTTGGTCCAGCCCTCCGGTCCAGTTTAAGAACCCATTGTGGCCCTTGAGTCAAAAAGTTTGCCCACCCCTGCCCTAGACCCTGACTGATCCGTTCATTTTGCAAATGATCCAATTAATAGGCGGATTAAAGCATTTGAAATTGACTTTCAAAATAGGTCATAGACAAAAACTGAAAATCAAGACACAAACAAGGAATTTCAAATGTCTTTGTTTCTTAAAATACCTTCATTCTGCTGAGAATATTCATTCTATCAAAGGCAGCTCATGACTGTGTCTGATTTTATGTGCCTGCCCAGAGTGAAAGACATAAAGAACATACACTTGGCCTTAGTACTTTTCATTATTTATAAGTTTACACCTGATGATTCTGTAGATTTGTTAGTTGCTTTTTTGTTTTGTTTTTTGTTTTTGTTTGCTTGCTTGCTTTGGTTTTTGTTTTGTTTTGTTTTTTACCTCTTTATATAGTCCAGTGCATTCATAATAGTCTCTCGAGGGGAGGCCAAGTCGAGGTTGGTCAATCTATAAAATAATACACAAAAGATAAATACAAACCATTCATTGGATATAGAACAAGATTGCAGTGTTCTTGCCATTTATAAGGGTAACAATCACACACTTAGTGAACACATAATTAGGAAATAGTTTTCACACTATGTCAAAGTATGAGACTGATGGATGATGGATAATGTGGAAGATTGTGCTGTGATAATTGAGAGGAAAAAAAAGAAAAAAAAACTTGAACAGAAAATATACTGGTGAGGATTTTAACACAGAACAGAAGGTGCAGGTGGATAAAACATGTCAGAATCTAGGCTAGAGGAGTTTCTAAATTACACATTTATAGGCCATTCTACTTCCTGAGATTCTAACATGTGTGCCTGGGGGACATTCTCTTCTACCCCAGCCCTTAAATGAGATGGAATAAAAATAAAAGGTGGGAAAACTCGATAGTAAGTCTAAAACAGTGGTCAGCAAACTGTGGCTCGTGAGCCACATTTTGGCCCCTTTGAGTGCGGCTCTTTTTACAAAATACCATGGCCTGGGTGAGTCTATTTTAAAGAAGTGGCATTAGAAGAAGTTTAAGTTTAAAAAAATTTGGCTCTCCAAAGAAATTTCAATAGTTATACTGTTGATATTTGGCTCTGTTGACTTAATGATTTTGCCGACCACTGGCCTAGGGGAATGGAGAAGACACCTCCTTGGTCCTCTCCAAAGCTGCTCTGCTCTGGACTTCAACAGACAGTGCTGTGAGCTAAGTATGTAAAAGTCAAACTTGGATCTGCTCTATGGTGTCCAGTCCATCTTCACACCCTGTGAGAGCGCTACCTGGACACACTCGCAGCTCTGTGAGAGCGCTTCCTCTGCACTGCATGGTAAGAAGGTGGGTACAGGGGAGCTTTGGGTGAAATGTCTTTGGTGCTTGACTAAGCTGAGTTTGACATTATAACTCATGGATAAATATTTCTTGGTTTATTATTAATAATAAAACATTTTTTTGCCATTGAAGATTAAGAAAAAGAAGATGGATACAGGGCCCAACCAGAGCATTGGTGGGATCACGTGAGAATCTTTGCAGGAAGAGCCAATTCAGCACAAAAGAAACATCACCAAAGGACTGGATGGAAAGGACAAAACACATATCCAGAAAAAGGGCCCAGCTCCTTCTCCAACCTTCTGATGCTCCTTAAAAAATGCCCTCATGCCCAGCTGGTATAGCTCAGTGGTTAAGTGTTGAGCCACAATCCAAGAGACCATGGTTTGATTCCCAGATCCCCTGGTGTGTGTGTGGGGGGGGGGGGGAGAATGCAGAAGGCAGCTTATCAATGATGTTTCTATCTCATCGATATTTCTCTCTCTCCCTTCCACTGTCTCTAAAAAAAAAATCAATAAAAATCTATTTTATTAAATGTCCTTGTGATGATTATGCAGGATACTGACATTTGAAAGTCCAAGGAGAGAAGAGAGTCAGATTAAATATATTTTCATGACTTGAACAAATAGCCGTGAAGTTTATGCAATAGTGACATAAATATGATTCTGTGAATTGCAACTTTTGAGTTAGTTTATTTTATAGGAGACAAAATAAAAGCTTTATAAATTTTTTAGTCTGTTCCAAACACAATCATTAAGTATAAATCTCATTTTAAATGACACCTTGGATAAACTTAATTGAATGGCTTACATTAAAAAAAAAAAAATCCAGCCCTAGCTGGTTTTGCTCAGTGGATAGAACATCGCATGCAGACTGAAAGGTCCTAGGTTCGATTCCAGTCAAGGGCACATGCCCAGGTGGGGGCATGCAGGAGACAGCAATCATGCATGAGATGTTTGATCTCTCTCATCATTGATGTTTCTCTCTCTCCCTCTCCCTTCTCTGAAATCAACAAAAAAATATTTTTAAAAAATCCAGAAAGAAAGGGGGGATGGGAAGTGGGGGCAGGTAGAGGAGGGAATGGGGAGATAAATGGTGACGGGAGGAGACTTGACTTGGGGTGGTGAGAACACAACACAATGTACAGGTGAGATATAAAATTGTACACCTGAAACCCGTATAATTTTATTAACCAATGTCACCCCAACAAATTCAATTTTTAAAAATCTAACAAAGCCATCTGGAAAGAATGGCATCTTATTTACCTTAATTGAGAAAAAAAAGTATAAACATTCTTTAGTCAGAACCACAATTGTTGTTCAAAATCCCTTCTCTATTTCTTTTTGGAAGCAATTAGGAATTTCTGGTTTCCAGACCTGCATTGCTATGTAAACCAGACTATACTAGTCAACATACAAAAACAAAAACAAAACAAACAAACAAAAAAAACCCAGGTGTTTTTTCTAAGTAGGAGGAGCCTAAAGATTTTCATTTCTCATTTATTTTATGAAAGGAGAAAGTATTCTAAAAAGGGATTCAGAAAGGAGAAATGAATGTCTATAACACAGCATTAAGAAAATATTTTCAAACTATAATGGGGAATCCAGATATCAGGGAGGGAGCGTTATTGTATTACCTCCTTGCCCATGCAATTCAAATGAGAATAGTTGTTATTTCTAAGTATTCATAACAACAATGGGTGTGGAAGTTTTGTTACATAGTAAAGATAGCTTTGGCTGACAGCCACACAAACTTACATGAATTATATAGTTGGAAGAGTTTTTGTCATCAGTGCCCACAAAAAAATTAATAATGACTTTTTTCCCATATTTAGCATTCAGTTGGGCAATAGCCTTCTCAGCTGTCCAAGCAGTACCTGAAGCAGTGAAAGGTGAAGTACATCGTTAGAAGCTTTAGTGCAGTAAAATGACACACGGCATAATAACATCCATGTTTACTGGTAATTTTTTTCAAACAAAGAAAGAACACTGCCTTACCATATGTTTGCTCCCAGTCTTCTGTGGCTACTGGCCATTCATATATATCTGGTAACACTTTGAGGAGAGGCCTGCCACCTCTGGTATCAATAAAAGCTTAGGAAAGCAATGGAAATAAGTTTATTAAGAAGTCTATATGCATATTCTGACACACTCTTGATGAACTATAGTGAGGAGCACTTACATTCATTTATGCACGATCTGTACAATGTTTTTGCTTTCTGCACTGCTACGATATCATCAGGTTTGGGTTCCTGAAGGACATCTGAAATGGGGCATTTAATAAAATGCATGAATATAATTGCTCGTTGGCAGCTGTAATGAACATTTTCCACACAGGCTCGGTAACGAACTTGCTTCTTTATATGTATGTTCTTCACTCCCTTCCCCTGCCAAAACCCTACAGGGAACACCAGCCGCCTTTCCTAATCATTATTCCTAGTGCAGGACTGGGACTTAGTTTCATTGGCCAAGTTATATGAAAGTGTTTTAAAAGAGTTTATCGGGGGTGTGTGTGTGTGTGTGTGTGTGTGCGCGTGCACGTGCGCACGCGTGTGTGTGGACAGTGATGTGTATTGCTCTGCCACAGATAAATTACTTTGGTTTCACATTGAAATAAAAAGATAATAATAATACAGAGGAATCTGCAATTTAATATGATAGTCCTCCTTATGGCTGAAATGTGTTCAGGTTCCCAATACATTGAACAAATTGCTCTACTATTTGGGAGTCAGAAAATAGCAAAACTCGTTTTTCTAGAAAGTAGCTTCTAGAGGAGAACAAAGGATAGAAGATAGTGGGGGGACTAGATATGACTTTCTCAAATTCCCAGGGAGAGGGTCTTAAGCTGAGTTAGACGTTTTATAGTGACATCAACACAGGGTCAGGGTGGGAAGCCTAGGGAGGTGGTGTTTGGTGGAAATCACTTAATTTCTTCTTCTGTATAATGGCAGCAAGATGCCATCTCTAGAGATACTAGGGTTATTGTGTGTGTGGCTAAAAATGAAAGCAGGAATGCTAAGAGGTGCCAGCACGTCATTTCAGTGTCTACTACCCTCAGCATGACTAAGTGGTGGTTCCACAAAACGTGGAGGGATTATGACTTTAATCCTGCGCATGTTTCCCATAAAGGCCAAGAGTTGTATCTTTAAAAACGGACAGATTAAGAGAGAAATCTTGGGTGCCCAGACACACACTTCACTAACCTTTCAAAACGACTTCTAGTTCATCTCTTAAAATGTCAAAGTTACTGTAACGAGAGCTGGTCTCAGGAATGACGTTGCGTTTCAGCCAGCCTCCACAGGCATATTTGAAAAAGTCGGAACAAGGCTCAGCAGTGGGATCCATGTTCTGGATGAGTCGAGCAGCTGAAGGACCAGACAAATGAGACAAAACAAAGGGGTGTGTTTCTTTAGTTCGAAAGTGGGGGGAAGGTATGTTGCTTCCACCTTATAAGCAAGTCAACTGGCCTAATGCTCCTTTTTCTCACATGTAACTGTCAGTTCAGAGTAGAATGATGAATATTATCTAGGAATAGTCCTCCTTTACTACAGTTGGTTTTATTCTTGAAAGGTCTGAGGCCTTCCATCCTACATCTTAGGTTCTTGCTAGTTCCTATCTCAGATGAAGACCCACATATGTCAGTGTAGGCTATCCTGGGCTTGGAGTTAATACAAGGTCACTCTTCATCCTGACAATATGAGCCGAGGACTCTGCTCTCAAGGGGCTATGAATTTTGAATGTCTCTCAAACTCCATGGGATGAGGGATTTTTAAAGGGGTTTGATCATTGTAGTGTCAGGATCTGAAGCTACATTTATTACTTCTTGAACCTTGCTTACACCATTTTTGCAATTCAAATTTGACATCACATTTGCATTTGTTTATGTAGAGTCTGTCATTATAAAATTGGCTTGTAAGCTCATTAGTTTTTCTTATGTCCACTCTTCTATCTTTGAGAACTGCCAAGACACAAATCAACCACTAAGTGCTTACAATGTACAAAACACTGACTGTGCTAGGTGCTGCAATGGATAGAAAGAGGCATGACACATGAGTTATTTCCACTGCAGGAAAGAATCATGTACAGGAGGCCTGGTGCCCAAATTCTCTACACCTGGAATAGTGAGAAAAACCTTCCCACTGCTCTCTGCATGTTCTTTCTTCCTTAGACAAGGTGAACTGTTTTTGCAAGGAAAACAGGAGAGCAATTGAGAATTCATCTGTATCAAGAAAGTATAAGTTCTCAAATGAGCTTCTGGAAATACCTCAGTGTCTGACTAAAGTCATTTCATTAAAAACTTCACACAATTGCTGTGCTGTGAGGATTATTTCAACTTGGAATGACAAGTCTGTTTTCCAGCTGAGCCTTGAACTCCTCCCGACCCCCACCACCTTTCTCACCACCTTATGGACCCACTGGCTTGGCTGCCATCTCAGGCTCCAACTCTCTGGGCTGCCTCCAAACCAGTTCTCCCTGGACTTTCAGATTTTGATATATAGGACAATTGTTTTCACAGCCTCCCAGGTTTGAACCTTGGGTAAAAGTCTATTTCTCCCTTGACCTTGGGCTTATTGCTAACAACTTTGTCTATTTTCTATGCTCTTTCCATGATCAATGTCAACCTAGATTATCTTCATTCTCTTTTGACTGAAGGTCACCCAACTATTCATCTTCCTAGTACTATCTCCCTACATGTATACATTCCACAGTTTCACAGAATAAACTTTCCAAAGCATACCCTTTAGCCCAGGCCACTCGCTTGCTCAAATGTCAGTGGGTTCAAAATAGCTTGGTTAAATTATAACTCCTTAATTTGGCTCTAAATCTTTTCTGGACCAATCAAATCTCCATCTTCCCCCCTTTCCCTCTCTGCACTTTTATACAAACTCCTGCTCCAATCAGATGGGCTTGCTCCATATACCACAAATACTTGTGTTTCCCTACCCTGTGCCTTTGTTTCTCCCCTGACCCCACCCACCTTACCCTTTTAACTCCTCCCATTCTCTTCACATTCTATCTACTATCCAAGGTTCAGCTATGACCCATCTCTTTTCTGAAGCTTCCATTATTCCAAACTTCAGGGAAGTTTTCTTTCTCTGAACTGAGAGCGCATGGCCTCATTCAGTCTTTTATGCTTAGATGAAGGTACATTTGGGTTTCTTGTTGTAGTTATCTATCTGTCTTCATAACCATTCTGATGATGAACCTAACCTCCTTGTATTCCCATCACCCAGTACCTCAGTAAAACATGGGCAAGTATGTTTGTGTGGCAATGTTCCCCAACCATCTGTGAGTCCTGTAACTCCTTCCTCCTCCACATCCCCTTCCCGACTCTGCAGGTCAGACCAATTCTCATTACACAAGCTCCAGAGTCCATCCCATCCTTCCAACTGCCACCATTTCCATTCTCTTTCAGACCCCACATCCTTCTCTCAGGCTCTGCTTTTGCACTTTCACCCAAAC
Organism: Vespertilio murinus; assembly: GCA_963924515.1. Classification (NCBI taxonomy): domain Eukaryota; kingdom Metazoa; phylum Chordata; class Mammalia; order Chiroptera; family Vespertilionidae; genus Vespertilio; species Vespertilio murinus. The sequence goes on from OZ004706.1 coordinate 183,201,673, forward strand.
GATGGCCCCAGGCATCTCTCCATGCCACCCATTCCGTGTGCCAGTCCGATTAACTGTCATCACAACTCAGCATACCATTTTCCACTCCCACGGTCTCCATAGAACCAGTTTGCATTCCTAATAAATTCCAGATTCCACAGAATAGTCTCACCCTAGTATAGCCAGTGACACTTCTCTCTCACTCCTCCCTCATATGAGCCAACTGCCCCCAATAAGTGAATGTACTGAGTTTTTGCTGTGAAACACCTTATAGGTTTCCCACGTCCACACCTTTGACCATGTTGCCCCAACTTCTACTAAAATATCCTTTCTCTGTTTTTCCACATTTAGAAATTTCAGGCATTTTCAAGCCCAGTTCAAATCCTCCTTCTTCATGAAGGATAATCCTCACAAAGCTGGCATCCTATTAGTTATCTGTTGTTGGAAAATCCATATCTCCTCCCCTGGAATGTGGGTTCTGATAAAGGAGGAAATGCATACCCCAGTTCTCAAGGAGCCTAACATGGTGCTCGATCCAGACTCATCAGTAAAAACATTAACCTGAAATCCCAGGTAAAGATTAGAAAATTAGTCTTAAAAAAAATAAGTGGAAAGAAAAAGCAATCCCCCTCGAACTTGAAAGGAAATGAAGACACGACGGCTGGGGAATATGAAAACATAGATCCTAAAAACATAGATTATCATGTAAAGAGAAAAACAAAACAAAACAGAACAGCAGCCTGAAAGAAGTGCTAACTATGATGTTCTAAGCATACATTTTTAGCAATTTTATGTAACTCTTGTCTTTCAAAATACTTTAAAAAACTTAACTTGAATGTTGTAAAGGCTACTGCCATTTGGGGAGCCCTTGTATTTTCTTCCCCTCTCTGGAGCAATGGATGGTTTATGTCCCAACCACACAGAGCAATAAACCCCCAGTAGGAAGAGCAGTGAACAAGCAACAAATTAATAGAATGAGCATAAATTACTGCCTCTTTGGAAATACCACATGCCCTTTTAAACACACGGGACAAAAAGGAGGAGTGGTGGTTGCAGAGCTGTTAACGCTCATGAATGCAAACCCACTGCCATGTGCATGCTTCTCTGTTACTTCCCAAATCTCCCACAAGGAACAAAGACAACCCTTCTCTCCTCTTAGGCTAAATTCCTCACTTCATACCCAGAACAGTTCGACAACTACTTACATCTGGACAACAAACCAAAGCAGCAGCATCCAAACAATTTGTGAGGGCTATGCAGACAAGAGATAGGAAGGGGCAACTTTGCAAACTCCTTCCTGTGCCCCTCTTTAAATTTCCCTTTGACCAGAGAGCTCATCTGGGTATGGGCGTTTCCAATTACTTCAAAGAGATCTCTCTGTTCTGATGAGTATTTTGGGGCCATGGGCCAAGGCAAGTCAAGGGCTAGCAATTTTATGCTGGGTCTTTGATCAACCTTCCTTTAATCTCTTATCGTGGGTTTGATTCTGGTTTTGCACCTTATCCTCCTGACCTCCTCTGTGCTGACTTTTCTTTGAAGTCAGCTGTAGACTTGTGGGTAGAAGAGCTGTAGGAAACAGACACTCGACTGTCAAACTGGTTGTAATTGTTTTTATATTTTGCACTTTGTTTTGAATTACTCAACCTTTCTACCGAGTCACACCTGGGCTCTTCAGATGTTTCCTTATCTCTGGGTCTGTGACTTCTGAGTAAACAAATGTGGTTTAAAAACAAAATTATTCACCTTAGTACGTAGATATAAAAATGGATGTAGTAAAGGCAAATGTACTAATGTAGAGTGCTGTTGACCAGATGTTTTTAAGGTGAAGGAGAAAGTCTATTAGGATTTTTAAAAATCCGTATAAAAGCACAGAAAGTCTACAGGGCATTTACAGCAGTTATATCCGGGTGGAGGGAATATGAGTGTGTTTAATTTTGTGTTATTTGCTTATCTTTATTTTCCAATTTGTATTAGAGGAACATGTACAGCTTTCACAATAAGAAAAAAGTCTATTTTTAATTGAAGAAAATAGTCACATAAAGACAAGAAAAAGCAATCTTCTATTAATAATGAGCTTATTTCTTGTGAATGACAATTCTGAATTTTCTAGCCTGATAATAAATGACACACCATTATTTTCCAAACTAATCTTCTTGTAACATTCTCCCAACTTATTTGACTATAGGAATTTTAAAATAAACTCAACTACCAACTGGGAAGGTATTAATTACTGTATTCATTACCAAGGGTCTCTATCATGTGGGTATGGATTAGGGAAATGTTTGGGGCGCTTATATCAGGCAGGCCTGCTTTGAATTCCTGAGCATCACCGCTTTTTAGTTCTACAGTAGTCCTCCCTTACCTGTGGTTTGGCTTTCCATGGTGTCAGTTACAGACAGTCAACCACCGTCCAAAGTATTAAATAAAAAAAATCCAGAAATTTAAAAAAAAAAATTCTTAAGTTTTAAGTTGCACACGGTTCTGAATAGCATGATGAAATCTTACACTGCCATCGTCCATCTTGCTCAGGATGTGAATCACCCCCTTATCTGGCATATCTATGCTCTCTATGCTCCCCACTTGTTAGTCTCTTAGTAGCTGTCTTGGTTATCAGATTGACTGTCCAGGTATCTCAGTGCTTATGTTCAAGTAGCCCTTATTTTACTGAATAATGGTCCCCAAGCACAAGAATAGTGATGTTGAGAATTCCGATATGCTAAAGAGTAGCTGTAAAGTGCTTCCTTTAAGTAAGAGGGTATCGCCGAAACTGGTTTGGCTCAGTGGTAGAGTGTCAGTCTGCGAACTGAAAGGTCCCGGGTTTGATTCCGGCCATGGGCATGTACAGTGGTTGTGGGCACATCCCCGGTAGGGGGTGTGCAAGAGGCAGCTGGTTGATGTTTCTCTCTCATCAACGTTTCTAGCTCTCTATCTCTCTCCCTTCCTCTCTGTAAAATATCAATAAAATATATATTTTTAAAAATAAAATAAAATGGACACATTTTTTTTTTAAAGTAAGAAGGTATGCTAAAAAACATAGTATCTATAGGGTCCGATGCTTATCTGCAATTTCAGGTATCCATGGGAGTCTTGGAACATATCCCTCATGGATAAGGGTGGGTGACTGTACAAGATTAAGTAGTTTTTCTCAAATCAAACAACTAATAAATGATGGAGTCCCGGGACTTGCACTTAAGTGTCTGTAGCTCTGAGCTCATCCTCTTCCCACCATTCTTTGGATACAGCAGATGGGGACACATGAGAAGCAATAACGTGTACTTTCTTCTTTCCCATTCCTTCACAATTGCCCCTGGCCCTGCCCTCTCCTTTACTTCCTCTTCTCCCCGCTACTCTAGTAAACCACAGCTCCCTTCCTTCCCCAAAATCAACCTTATCACCAGCAACTAGTGCTGGGTCAAAGGCAGGAAGGAGAAAGCATCATGACTGGAAGGGGCAGTAGTGGCCAGGAAGAAGGAAAGGGGGAAATTAGATGAATTCTTCCCACTGGACAAGGAGAGGAGAAAGGGGCATGGAAGCCACCCACTCTCAAAGGCACCCCCAGGAGTGCATCTTCTTGACGTGGACATTTCAAAGAAATTTCTGCATATTTAGCAGGGTTCCTGCCTCACCTCTCCTTGGATAGAGTACACGGGGGTAGGGAGAGTGAACAATCTCACTTGTGTTTTTCAACTCTGGTTAACGATGTGAATCCTCTTATAAGCTTTTAAATATATAGATGCCCAGGATCTACCCTGATCAACTAAATCAGAATCTTTGCTTGGTCCAGGATTTTGGTTTTTGAATCCCCATATGAGGATATGTTTTTCCATTGCTTTTTTCAGAGAGTGGAAGGGGGTGGGGAAAAAGACATGATATAAGAGGACACACACACTGGTTGCCTCCTGCACAGTACCCCAACAGGGGTAAGGAGTGGGGAGTGGGGGGAGTGAACCCGCAATCCAGGTACGTGCCTTTGACCGGGAATCAAACCCGGACCCTTCAGTGCCACTGAGCCACGCCAGCCAGGTGGCCCAGGTATTTTTTTAAGGCCTCTTGAGTGGTCCTAATGAGCAGTCAAGGGAGAACCATCAGATCAGACAATAGAGAAACATGGAAAATAAGGACAAGAGAACCCAATATCAGAAAGTAAAGACGGGCCCATTTAGATGAAGGAGGCCTATTATTTCTTCATGTCTTTCCAGGCTGTGAGTGTGAGTGGGCTCACATCATGACAACCTATAGTTCTAAGTGCACGTCAGTCTCTGAGTCCCCAGCACAGTAATTCAGGGAGCCACACATGTGTCCCTTGTACAAGCCCACTTCCCCCAGGCCTCCCCTCTACCGTGCTGACTTTGGCCTCCATGACCTTCCACCCCAGACCCCATCCATGACCCAGTTCCCTCTGGTGCTGGAGCTGTTTGCTGCATGAAATTGCCTCTCTTCCATCTTCCATTGGTTTAGAGGAGTCCCCAGTTGGGCTCTGGCCTCGAGGAGAAGGGCTCTTCTAGATTTCACTCCATGCTTCCCTCTCCCAAGAACCTCAAGGACCAGCAGGTGCGATTTGGGAGTAGATCTCAATAGCAAACACTGCACTATGTTCAGGATCACTTCTCGTCTCTGACGGTCAGGGCTTTGTCCGAGAAACATTTTTGTTGAGCTTGACTTTCTGTGCATTTAAGATTAAGATGAGCTCTCTATCTCCAGAAGCATGTATGCCTTGCAGGCAACAGATGTGAGGCACGACCACTCCACCAGTTGCTAGAACACAATTGGACATGGTGGAATTCCAGCCACTCTGGAACCCTGCTGAGGAGAAAAGCCTTGGCCTGCCAATCAATGACTTGTGCTACAAAACTGTCCCCTTTCCTCTCTGCCTTCCAATCACATCAATAGGACGCTGAATATGGGATGTGAAGCACTACACTGTGGAGGAGAGATTCCAAAGCTAGATCTGGGCCAGATGAGAGGCTGCTCCCCGTAAATGACCTCAGAGACTGACCTTTAAATCCACTTCCTAGTGATCGACCTCTCCCCTACGTCCCCATGGCACGCTGGTTCCAGGATCAGGCCATTGTCCTGCACCTGGCAGGCATGTAAGGCAGTTTCCCTTTACCTGGGGCAGGTCACACACCGGTACCCCATCCATCCTGCCCCGTTCTATATAGTTCTTTAGCACCTGCCTCACAGTCTTGCCATTGCCCAAGATGCACTTCATGTGTGAGTTCCCTTATTACACTCTTGATGCTGGAGTTGTCAGCCTCTTTTTTCCCCGTCTTTTCCTGCCCTCTGCTTACACAGGTAGATTTTCAGTCTCAGGGCTTTTCCCTGGGTCAGTGTGTAGAAACATGTATATAGCAAATATGTCAATGTCTATATACTGTGTGTATATCCCCTCAAACTAGTCCTATGAATGTGTGTGTGTGTGTGTGTGTGTGTGTGTGTGTGTGTGTTTTAAAGGAATTTCTGCATGTGTACAGAGCTTCTGGGGAAATTGCCGGTAATATAAAGGAAACCCGATAAACTATGATTCACATAACAACAAATAAATAATCCGAATAGCACAAAGCTTTGTACTGTAGCACTTTTTTGTGGGCTTAATTTTATTTAATGTTGGTCCCTACTTAGTAGGTCACCAGTGCTTTCCGGAGAGAATGCAATGTAATTCATGGGAATTACAAAACAAATACTTAATGCTCATTATTCACTGGAACCCTGTCCTAATGTCACCACTAACACTGAATTAGAGCGCACTGAATCACTGGGGAAGCACAAGGTTAAGTTCCTGTGAGTTTCTGATCATACATTTTCACCAACCAATCAATACGAAACCATGTTTTATGTGTGTTTCTGTTGAATTTAAAGTCACCTTATTAATATATATCATTGATTCTAACACTGAGCTCACAATCAACAGCCGCTATAATTCATACCTGAACAAAGATTAGCTAACGCTTGTCTTTTCTCTGGAAGGCACAGTACAGCCTTCCTGTGCTTAGGAAAGTCAGACACACCTTCACCACCATGCTTGAGGGCCATTTTACGTAGTGAAATAACCAACAAAACGCAAAAGATATGTGGGAAAATGTCACACTACACAGACCAAGTGAAGGACCCGTGCTTACAATTACAATCTCCGTGCTGGACCTGGGCTGGGTATGCACCTATACGGTGGCTCACATCTTTCACCAATCCGAGCGTGTCTGAATACTGAATGTGAAATCACAAATACTAAACCTGAAATCCCAAATAAAGTTTAGCCCGGAGGCAAATTAGCAAATAGGGAATTCGCAAATGATTAGGATTTTTTTTTTATACTTCTGTCCATTTTTGAAATATCTAGGAAATCGTATAAACCAGGCAACAAAAGTAAGTGGAAAGGGGATGCAAATAATGTCTACTGTATTTTAAAAACTCCCAGCCACAACACATCAGAGTGTAAACATGTGAAAGAGGTGAGGCATCTTGTCTGGCTCCTCAGCGGGATTTCTTCACTGGCTCGTCTCGCTCTGCGTGGAGCGAGGTTTAGGGAACGGTATATGAGCAAAACTGTTTTCAGCCTGTCCTCCCCAACTCCACAGAAGCTCTTGGCTTTTTGACCCCGACCGCACAGCATTTTCATTCCACTATCTTAAAATCACTATAATCAGTCTAGCTTAGGACTGTTCTGGAAGTGCCTAGGAGAGGTCAGATAAAGGTTGAGGTACCAGGAGCAAACATTCCTGGGAAGATCTTAGGACACACATTTCGAATCCAATCTTCTGCCCTAAATGTTTGCTTTATTAACACCAAGCCTGATATTTCTTCCTAGGCAATTTTTTTTTGTTGATAATTTACGAACTTCCTTTGGCAGCATTCTGAAAGTATTGCTGACCACATTCCCCTGCTTTACTAGCCTCCCCCCCATCCCCCAACCAAAATTAAGGCACAGTCGGAACATTCTGAGAGGGCACAAGGAAAACGCAATGTAATCACAATGGGTCACAAAGGACTCCATTCAAAAGGCAGAAATGTGGAAACTAGAATCTGGGGGACCATTCCTAAAGAGAAAATGACTGAAAAAGAGCAAGCACACAGACTAATGCTAATAAAAGCCAAATGGTTTGCATTACAAACATTCTGGATTCCTCCATAATCCACTCCTCCATGTTAAAATAAAAAAAATCCCTCTCCCTGACTATCCCTGTGATAACTCAATTGAAAAGATTGAGGGTGGGGCAATCCCTAGTGCTGAATGTAATCTGGACTGGGAGTTTATTACTTAATTCAAACACTCTCTGTCAACCTCTGGTTAAGTTCCAGCTCAGGCAAGGTCAAGTCTTAGACCTGTCTAATGGGTCAGCTCTAAGAAAAGCTAGCCCTCCCCAAGAACTGTTCAGAAACTATATGTGGGTTTACACGGGTAAGTAGGAGGGAAGTTTTCAAGCACAGAGAATTTACTCTGTAGAGCTTCAGCTCTCAAGAAAGGAGACCTATTTTGTGCGTGTACATTCTAGCGAGAGGAGTATTTAATTATAATTATATTTCTTCTATACATGTCACCAATTGAATGCATAGATAGGTATATACAGACACACACAGGCAAAGACCTATAGTTAACTAAGAATCCATTCACTATCAGATGTATAGATACACTCTCAGATTTATATATAGAATGTTAACTAGACAATTTTTCCATTTGGGTTGAGCCAAAGATGCATGTAGTAATAATGAGGTCAATGGTTTACACATGTCAATCATGCAAGGCACTTTTCTAAGTTATCTAAAATAACATTATCTCTATGGTAATGATGTTTGTGTAGCCATTTTAAAGATGTGGAAATTAAGGGTAAGGAACCTCAATAACAGTCACACGGTTATTAAGTCACAAAGCTGAGGTTTGACCGTAAGCATCCTGGTGACCAGTCTGAGCTCTTAACTGTGATTCTGGTTTTAATTATTTTTCCTCCTTGTAACTTCTCTGTAAAGTAGAACATGCTATCTATTTAAAAGAAATATAGGTATAGAGCGGTTACATGCCTAAGATCACCAGTATGAATTTAGATTGTGTCCAGGTTTAATTTTAAGCTGATTTTCCCCCTACAATATCATTCTGCCACACTCCAAATAATGAGAGAAAATCCAAATTAAATGATACAGAAACCCCTGTATTTTTCTGATTCTTTAAATGCCCAATTAAAATTTTAATTGCTCCACAATGTGAAATAGCAACATGAATTTTTTTTTCACCTCATTTGGCCCTGATTTTAAATTTTCTTGAGATAATCACAGAAATCCCAACTCTAATGGACCCACAATAACAACCCTTAGTTGGCTTTCCCCAAATGAATGAAATTCTTCAGCTTTATCTCATCACTTGTTTAAATGAATGGCTCCCAGCCAAAGGAGGACACTCAACAATTTTCTAATAGGGATTCCTCTAAAATTACACAACCAAAAACATATTCTGCTAATAAATGAAAGCCCTGAAACTTTGCTACAGTTAAATTGAAGTGCCATAAGTCTAAAAATAATTTTTCTTTTTCAGGTCCAATTTGCATTTTGAATCCTAGAAGATTCTTTGCTAGCAAAAAGCTATTAGAGGTGAAACTTCCATTTAAAGGCAACGTATCACTTAAAATTAGTTATCAGGGCTGTGTGTTGATTCTCAGGTTAGTGAATAATAATCAAGTATTTTTTTTAAAGGAAGTATACAGAAGGTTATGAAAGGGCTACGCTGTTCCCTTAGTAACTCTCTCAGGCAGATCCCAAGTTCCCAGGACACGGGTGGATAGCTCCGAGGACAAAGCAGTACTACCTGCCCATGTTTCTCCCACGAAAACATTTTGCTATTGTAGGTCATGCTACTGCACGAGAATAATCAGGCCAACCTCAATAGTATGTAATTACTGAGAGTAACCCAAAACCTTCTTCTGCCTTTGCATCAGTGTTGGTGGGGTGTGGCGCAAAAAGGTCATGGCATGAGGATGAACTGGGTCAACCGTGCTTGCAGGATGCTGCCTAAGTGAAGTCAAAATTATAAAAGCTCTTCTCCAGTGAATGCTATTAAACGGAGCACTTATTAATAAACGAGGCGCTTAGCTGACTGACACAAGGCAGTGTCTGGCTCCACGTGTTTATGTTTGTTAATGAATAAATAGCTCTTTCTATTATAGAAGTCCCAAAGGATCATGCGGAATCATTTGCCTCCTTCAGAAGGATTTTTTTTTACCTTGTGGAGCATGATTAGACTGAAACTTTTCGTTGCGTTGCGACAAATATTTTTGAATACCCCTTTGTGTCCGACACTATTCCTAACGGAATGTACCATGGTGAACAAGCATTCATAAGCCCTGCCCTCACAGAGCTTGCAGGTTTTCCTCTGAAACAAGGCTGGTTTTGTGTGTGTGTGTGTGTGTGTGTGTGTGTGTGTGTTTTCATAATGTACATGGCCTCCTCGAATGTAACTGCATCTAGATATGAAGGGTTGTTATACTCAGGTCACATTTTCAATCCCCAGCTGTCCCCAGTGTTCAGCTGGCATGCCAAGTTCCTATTTTATATGTAACCTAGAGGTAAGGAGCACCTCGGTGGCCTTCTGTAAGTGAGCCTATGCTTGCTTGTCTGTGTGAGTTGACTGGGAATTAGAATGAGCGTGCTATGAATGAAGCAACCAGGGATGGAGGAGCCTTAGACATGGTGGTTGAAAAGTGGCAACACTTAGCTAAATAGTGACATCCAAGAGAAGGAGGGCATGGGATTCATGAAAGGAGAGCAGAAATGAGTCACTGAGAAGGGAGAAGCTCTGAGAGAACTGGAGATGGAAGAAGAGGAAGGCCAGACTAGTGGAGAATTTAGTCCTAGAGAGCTGGAAATGTTTACCCGGGTAGGAGATCAGTTGACAATGACCCCTGAAACAGGAAAATAGTGGGAAAGAAAAATAGATATAGAAACCGTTTCCTTGCTGACCCAGTTCTAGCTTAAGAGGGCAGAATTCTCAAGGTAAATTAAACTAAGCAGGGAACAATTGACTTTTTGCTAGTGAAGGAGGTGGATCAGACAGAAAAGGGCTAACCTTAGGAGCTTTGACAGAAAAATACAGAACAGGGAATCTGACTTATATAAATGGGACAAAGCCTGACTGGAAACACCCCTTTGCTGTGGTATTTGTGTACCAGGAGACCTGACAAGTCACTTCGCTTTGATAACAAAGGTTTTGTGATCTCAGAATTAGGAACCAAGAATAAATCCAAAAATAAATAAAATATTCATTCATTCAAGCAATATTTATTGCCAGCTTGTTATGTGCCATGCACCTTGCTGGAACAGAATGGTGAATAACAGAGACAATCAACACTTAACATTATAGTGGGCAACTTAGACATTGGCCAACTAACCACAAGTGAAAGGTGAGTTGTGTGTGCAGTAGGTGTGCTGGGAGTGAAGGAGGAATTAGCTAGACAAAGGTGGAAAGACAGAGAGCATTTTTCTTTCTCTCTCTCTCTCTCTCTCTCTCTCTCTCTCTCTCCTTCCCTCCCTCTCTCTCTCTCTCCTTCCCTCCCTCCCTCCCTTCCTTCCTTCCTTCCTTTCTTTTTATTCATTCATTCATTCATTCATTCATTCATAAAATATTTGAGTTAGGTACCACCCGAGCTATGTTCTAGGCAGAGAAGGTGGGTGATGGTCTTGACAAAGGTGGCAACCGAAAGAGGACTAGAGTGTAGAGTGGCTCTCTGTGAGGGGGAAGGAGGCAGTCCTTGAAAGTAAGGATGGATAAAGGATGAATATCTACATTCTCAAGCACCCCAGGAGAAGCCCTGCCTGTCTGATTGGGGAAAGCAGACATGTGGGAGCTAATAGGCAGGGGTCTGGCCTTTGTCACCCCACCTATTGAAGTGGAGGGATCTCACCATGGGGAAGAGGAATTACTTTGCCAAGGATGAAAGAAAGAGCCAGCATGTCCTAGAAGTCCTTGTCATGGCCATCTCATGGGAACAGCTCTCCCTTAATCCTCAGCCTGTCCTAGGGCTGATCATGAAGTTCTAAATCACCACTCTAACACGGAGCCTGTCAAGTCAACTTATGCTTTCATGAGCCCTAGCTTGGACTAGTTCTCCCCAGGAATCCAGAGTTCTTGTGGATTGCACATGTTAAGCTGTTGCCAACCACTTCTGTAAAGCTCATATATCATGTCATCATTTGTATGACTATATGGTTAGGTGAGAGAAGGAGCCTTAGACCATTAACAATGCAATGAATTATTAGTGTGAAATAAATCAAAGTATATTTCCAGTTTACCTATAGATTATAAAAGCAATAATAACTATATTCCTCCACCCAAAGCAAGGATTCTAATTCCAACACTTTGCACACTAGCAGGTCCATAGACATTCCTTCATTCTCAGTTACTAATCAAAATCTTCCTGTAGTGAATTATCACCATCTTTAACTTAAAAACCACACCTGTCCTATATCAGAATCTTAAAACATTTTAAAATATATTTTTATTGATTTTTGATTTTAGATTGGAAGGGAGAGGAATACAGAGATAGAAACCTTAATGATGAGGGAGAATCACTGACTGGCTGCCTCCTACATGCTCCCCACCCCCAGCCACACACACTGGGGATTGAGCCCACAATCCAGGCATGTGCCCAGACAGGGAATGGAACCATGATCTCCTGGTTCAAAGGTCGACTCTCAACCACTGAGCCACACTGACCAGGCAGAATCTTAAAATATTTTGATACTGGTTTCTTTTTCCTGTTGTTCGAATTTTAAAATAAATTGTTCCCTTAAAGTCAGATAGGAAATATCTGAAAATTTTTTAACTTTCTCACATAATTAGATTTTCTGGTATTAAATAAAACAAGACAATTGGTTCCTTTTTCCTAAGTTTTAAAAATTAATAGGTGTGGTGGCTGATGGCTGAGGAAAAAGCAGGATCCTTGGCTTTCACAAAATCAGTGAACTGTTCCTTTCTCCATATATAAAGAAAGATTTTCTTCCATACGAAATGTTTGTCATCTATATAATCTGGGCTCAGGTAGGAGTAGTCTGAGGCAGTGCAATGAGACTGAATCTTATGGAGATTACAAGGGATTGGAACAGAGGAAGCTTCCCACTAAGAACAAGGGAAAGAAGGTACACAGGTTGAGGCCCAGCAGGCAATGTGTGGTGATCCAAGAAAGTTCTTCAGGGTCTGGCCAAATGTGGTGAGGTTAAGTACTAAGTTCCATTTCAGTCCCAGAAGATGGAAGAAAGGCACAAGGTCAGTTTCCAGCACTGGGGAATGAGCCAGGAGTGCGATCCCAAGATACAAGGCAAGAACCCACTTACTAGGGCTGAGGTCAAAAGCAGATCATAAGGCATGAAACTGACTGGGTGTGGAGCCAGAGTCACTGACCTTGGCCTTTGTGTCAGGGCCTGTGATGGGCTGATCCCGCAACAGGGGCCCTGCATGGATCTCAACCAGTTCGTCAACTTCTCCAGTCTCCCCCCTTTTTTATTTTAATTGTATTATGGTAGTTGAAATACATCTTATACAATTTCAAAGCACTAATTGCTACTATCTCATATTCTCTTTTAAAAGATTCATATTTGCATGGATATGAGCTTAAAGGGACTGTCAAGGTTTTGCTTGTGCCATTTCTTCTCAACACAGCGTCACATCCTTGCTACAGAATATTATATACGGTGCTTTGAGAAATCCTGTTTTGTTAATAACCTTTTTATATTGTTTTCCTTATTTGATTCACTCAGGTATAATTAACTTATTTACACAATTATTAATATTTTGCTTCTTGCCTTCTAAGTTGGTGATATCATTAATTGCTGTTTACATGCACTTCGGGACAATGAATTCATTTTGGTTTGAGCCTGGCAGAAGTATCAAAAACATCCTAATTTTATTCAGCTAATTTAATTATCCCAGAGAATTAAGCCAGTGGATTTAACAAAAGCTTTCTTTACTGGAAGTGTTTATAAGAAACAACTGGGTCCTGAAGCACATCTTAAAACATAAGTCTTTAATGATCTGGGAGTTCTTTAAATAATAATTTCTTTGAAGCTTAGGAAAGCCTTTATAACAAAAGAAACTACATGAAAGATATGGCCTGGGCCACAGCCACCATTTTATAGTTGGCTTGCTTGTCTCTGCCTTAAGCAATCAAGACACACTGCTTGCTATTTTCTACCTCCTAACTGACTTCGATTTGACTCCCCAGTCATGTAGGCTGTGCTGAGAACCCACCCCCTACCCTTTTTAGCTTTACTACTACTAACAGATGCCTCTGGATTGAAGAGTTTAAAAAAAAATACATTTTGATATCTGAAATGTAACAATTCTGTTTGAGGTTTCTTTGTTTGAAATTTCTAAGGAAAATCTGGCCTCTAGGAAATGTTTAACAAACATTTTGTCTCAAGAAAAAAGTCATTGATTCGCTTTTGAGTTTCTATTGAGGCTAGTAAAAAGATAAAACTGAATTTATTAGTCATTTTCATTCCATCAAATAAGAGGGCCACAATAACATGCCAGACAGGTGGGCCTCTGACATCTCTTTGTTAAAAAATTCTTTTAATGTTTTTATTACAATTGACAGTTAATTAATTTATTAGTTTCAGGTGTACAGAATAGTGGTTGGACATTTATATTACTTATGAGGCCAACATCTCCGCTTGCTGGTTGCTTTTACCCACTTGCGTGATACAATTTCATATGACAACACGTGAGCCCCAAACCCTAACCTGTCTGAACGAATTCTATATTTTAGAATCTTACTCTTGTCAGCAAACATTTACATCCATTCAGAAGAGTGTCTTCTGCAAACTTCTCCCTCTAGAGAAGGAAAGAAAAGGGTTTGAATGTGAAAGGGAGCAGAATTAGAAGAGCATTTCTGGAATTCCCTTGGGTAAGAAGACGGACTTGTAAATAGTCCTAAGCCTACTCACAGAATGCTCCCTCCTATCACTTGACAACACTGAAAGGCAAAATTAGCCTTCTCTTATCACTCTCTGCAGTGTCCAAATCATTACTCTCCACTCTTGATATAGGCTTCCACCAACTGACCACCCCAACTTCAACTATTTTATCTCTGTCATCTACTAACTTCCTAGACATTCATCTCTGTTTAGTAAAAACTGATATCTCACTCCCCATCTTCTCTTCCATGAAAGTTCTATCATCTTCCCAGCTAACATCCAAGATTATGTGAACAAAAATATCTTTGCTACTCTCTAGATTAACCATTTCTTACCTTTCTAAACTCTCAGGACCTTCACCGCCACCTCACATCCTTACATGCCTTTCCGTGGTAATTCCTGATCTTATCACCCAGAGCAGTTCTACCCTTAAAATCTTCAACTTGAGTAACCTATGCTCCAACCACCCATAATCCTTAGAAGTTTTTTCATTTCTCTGTCCCTCTGCACCTGCTCTTCAACTTCACTGAGACTTCTCACCTGTGCCCACTCTACTAGTCCTTTGCCTTGCACTTTCTAGCCTACATCCTGCGATGCCATCATCTACCTAAGAACTTCATTCTCTCGCCTGCCCCAAAGCTGTCAAGCTGCCTTCCTTTTCCCTTTCAACTCTAGGCTAAGATATTTAACAATGTATGTTACATATTTAGTGATTAATTTGTTTATAGTCTGTCTCATTTTGCTTTGGAAGCTCCTTGTCAGTAGGGACATTGTGTTGTTCATTTCTGCATCTGCAGCAACTAGAAAGGTGCTCAATAAGTATCTGTTGAGCCAAAACTGGTTTGGCTCAATGGTAGATCATCGGTCTGCAGACTGAAGGGTCCCGGGTTCAATTCCGGTCAAGGGCATGTACATTGGTTGCAGGCATGTCCCCAGTAGGGGGTGTGCAGGAGGCAGCTGGTCGATGTTTCTCTCTCATCGACGTTTCTCTCTCCCTTCCTTTCTGTAAAATATTAATAAAATATATTAAAATAAATAAATATCTGTTGAAGATTATTTGTGATGGCAGGAAAATCCCCTAACTGCATTGGTTTAATGCCATTTCAGGTTGTGGCCTTCAACTCCAGCTCTGTCATCAATTCTGGGTGCAGCATTTCTACATGGCGATGGTTTGCCTTCCCTTCCACTCCTCGTACTGCTCCTTTTTAGCCTTCAATACTCTCCTACCTTCTCTCTCCCAGGGGCAGGTTGTGCCTCTTACTTCACAGATGAGTAAGTGGATGATGAGTCATGTGGCTTTCTATCTCTCCCAGCCTTCAAACAGAGTTGGCCTCTAAACCATCATTGCCTCTTTCTCCAGATAATAGAATAGGATGCCCTCCATGTAACAGAGGAAAAGGATGCCCTCCTCCATCTAAGAGCATTCCTGTCATCTTTTCTCTGGATATATCTTCTCTTACATCCCCAGATCTACACATTGTCCCCTCTTCCACCTCTCCCTCTCTGCTTTCAATTCTTATCTTACTGAACCTCTCAGCTGCATTTTACAGCACTTGGCTGATTTTCCTTCTACTTCCCTGATTCCTCCTCTGTCTCTTTTGGAAATCTCCATTTCCTTCCAAGGAACTGTCAACCATGCCATCCATAGACTGATGACTCCTGAATTTTTATCTCCAACCCTGACTTCCCTAAACTTGGAATTGTGGAAGACTTCCCAGTATCTCAGATTTACATGGTCTCAAAAGAACTCTTCATGCACTGGCCCCAGCCGATTCCCCAAACGGCTCTTCCTCAGTGTTCCCAGGCTCGGTGAATGGCAACACATCACCCCATTTCCCACGCCAGGAACTTGAGTTACACTTGACTCACTTTTTTTTCTCACTAACTCATATATTTATGCAAACACTATGTCTTAAGAATTATACCTTTTAAATATCCTCAAATCCACCCACTCTATTCACTCTGTTACCATTCAAATACAGGTAAACAAACATGAGCTGCCATCCAGATAAGTGGGCAGCAGCCCTTTCTTAGCTACAATTCTAATTTAAGTCATGCTTCCTTTAAAACCCTTTCTTCTGTAACTTCCATTGGTATTAGTCAAAGATTGAAACAATTTAACATGGACTACAAGACCCAACTCCTGCTTCTCTCCCGGGCCAATGCGAGAAACCCTTCCCCTCCTCTCTCCCTCTCACATCCTCATACACACCCTCTCTGACTTAGCCGGGTAGCTACTCTTTCAGTTCCCCAGTCTTGCCGAGCTCACCCCTCACCTAGGACACAGAAATGTTATTCTTGGTATGACTACATCTTTGCTTCCACTTCACCAGGTCTGAGGTGGACAGCCGGTAAGCTTGCGAATGCTACACCTCTGCTTAAAACCCCAGAGAGGATCCCTGTAACATGTTTATTCATTTTCTGTAAAGGTTAGGAGTTACAACTTATGGCGCATATGACCTAGTCTCCCTTTCCTTCTCCAGCACCATCTCTTTCTAGCCTGGAGCATCCCACATTTACAGCCATCATGAACCCCTAGCAGGTCCTGAACTCACTGAGCCTTTGCTTGCATCCTGCAGCCAGCCAATGCACACGCTGTCCTCTGGCCTGGCAGTCATTGGCTATCCTTCACAACTCCGTGGGCCACGTTTCCTGCTGAGAATACTTCCCTGGCTCCATGACAACCACCCGCTGCCCACTCCCATGACTGATCCAGCTCAGGCGTTCCTGCCTCAGAGTGCCGGTAGCACACGCTGTGTCTCCCTGCCACGGCACTTTGTGAAACCATAAGGTCCTTTGGTTCATTGGTCTGCTAGGCTGAACAGACTGTCACTTCCCTGAGGGGAAAGAGCCTCATCTAATTCACAGTTTCTAGAAAAGTTCTCAACATTAAGAAGGTGCTTCATGCTTCTGGTTTAAAAAAAAAAAGTTAATGACTATATGAATAAATAAAGTGATGAATGGATGAGGAGAGGCACTGTTCCCAAGTCCCTATGAGCACATTCATGCCCACGTTATACCAGGAACAATCTCAGGAGGGCATTCCAGGTTCAGCTGCTTCGTTATTAGCAGAACAACAGGCTCGGTAAGTATCTCACTCCGAGTTAGTTTTCCCCAAGCAGCACAGTCTGAAATCGCACCCAGTGAAACAATTAGTTACCACACACCCTCCTAAGAAAATGCAAATGTCCAGGTAATTCCTATGTACCTTAAAGCCAATTCATTTACTTCCATTGCTTCTTCTCCTAACACCTAACGAAGACCGCTCCGCTGAAGGATAGGAACGCTGTATGTCAGAGAGGAGAGAGCTCTGGCAGGGGTACATTTGAAAAGCTCCCCAAATTATCCTAACAAGCAGCCACGGTGGAGAATCACTGCTCTTCAGCACTTCTGGAACTTTATTGTGCACACTATCCTCTTGGGGGCTTTCCTGAAACTGCAGCCGCAGAATAAGTACAGCTTACGCGAGGCCTGAGAATTTGTATCTGCTGATACGGATGCTGCTGGCCCAGGGATGGCACTTTGGATAGCAAAGATCTAGTTCTTCTCCTCTTGCTGCAGGCCTCTGGCTTCCTTATTTTTAAGGATTAATCCATGGCCAGGAAAGGGCTAACAGTGAGGGTCTTCCGGGATGCACAGAGAGCATGTGTTCAAATCCAACTGTGCCTTTTTAAAAATATATATTTTATTGATTTTTTTACAGAGAGGAAGGGAGAGGGATAGAGAGCTAGAAACATCGATGAGAGAGAATCATCAATCAGCTGCCTCTTGCACACCCCCTACTGGGTATGTGCCCGCAACCAAGTACATGCCCTTGACCGGAATTGAACCTGGGACCTTTCAGTCCGCAGGCCGAAGCTCTACCCACTGAGCCAAACCAGTTTCGGCCCAGCTGTGCCTTTTGGCAGGTCTTGCTTGATAAGAAACATGGATCCAAGTGCCCATTTTTCATGGTGTTCATTTTAACCAATTCACGGGCTACACCATCAGCCCCTGTGCTAAGATGGAACAAACTGGTCAAGGAAAATGTTCATGAGAGATGATACAGTTTTCCCTAAGAGTATAAAATGTACCACTCTCCCTTCTCTCCCTCTTTTTGACCACCTTTCTCTTTAACAATATACTGAGTTTGTTTTTTTTTATCCTCACTAAATAGTTTTAAATAGTGCATGTGTAATGTTCATGAACGAGCACTTTAAATGGGATATACCTGCGCATGATATCTGTGGTGCAGGTCCCTGAAGGGTGCGTAACATGCAGAGGGGCTGTCATTAGTCTTTGTTGTTTCTCGGTAAAATGAGACGCTTTTAATTCCCATTTTGTAGATAAGGGAAATGAAATGCAGAAAGCTAAACTGACTTAATTAAGATCACCTACGAAGAAACACAGGATGTGGCCAAAACTGACATCCTAGCTCTCCCATGCTAAGTTGGCTTAGTGGGAAAAGAAGCAGTAATGTTTCAAAAGATTATGCCTTAATTATTCATAACATTTGCATCTCTTTGAAATAAAGTTTACCATTTAACAGCCTTTCTCCTGCACGTATCTATTGCTGGAATTTATCTATATTCGACTCATCTAATTATTAACGTAACATTGCTCTTAAAAGCATACAAAGTGGCCTTCCGGGAATACATAAAGTAATTAACATACATTAGATGAGAAAGAAAAAGGACAGGAATAATGCCAGCGAATCAAACATATACAAAGAGGTCCTATAATTATGGGTTAAAAACAAATTTGACTCTTGACTTACCAGCAGTCAAGGTGGAAAGGGAAACATTTCACAGAACCCATATGAAAAACCAGACATCTTTCCAGAAGCAGGATTATCCCTGGTGGCTGTTCTCCAGCAGACCCCGTAGTCTGACTCTGACTCAAGAGATGGATGGCCCACCGGGTCCCACTACCCCACTACCCTACAACTCTGACTTCTAAAAGCATGCCAACAATGCTTCCAATTGCTAATTCTGAAATAATTTTAACTTGCTAGCTGAGTTACTACATCTCATAGATTTTTCACCAATAGAACCCTATTCTCACTGAATTTGAGACGCGTAGGTTATTTAGCAAAGATTTGGTAAACAAAGAAAAATACATACACTCATTTTGAATTAAAAAAATGGAATCAATGGACATTTAACAGCAGCAAGCATAAGATTGAAATAAGCCAAGACTGGTTTTGCTCAGTGGCTAGAGCGTCTGCCTGTGGACTGAAAGGTCCCAGGTTCAATTCCGGTCAAGGGCATGTATGACCTTGGTTGCGGGCACATCCCCAGTAGGGGTTGTGCAAGAGGCAGCTGATTGATGTTTCTCTCTCATTGATGTTTCTAAGTCTCTATCCCTCTCTCTTGCTCTCTGTAAAAAATCAACAAAATATATTTTTTAAAAGATTGAAATAAAATGATTACTTTATAAATGGCCATCAGAGATGGAAAATGGAGTGAAAGCTATTTTTAACCATCTGATTGACTTATAATTTGCATACCATAAATTAACCCAACTATTTTTTTAAAATATATTTTATTGTTTTTTTACAGAGAGGAAGAGAGTGGGATAGAGAGTTAGAAACATCAATGAGAGAGAATAATCAATCAGCTGCCTCTTGCACACCCCTACTGTGGATATGCCCGCAACCAAGGTACATGCCCTTGACCAGAATCGAACCTGGGACCTTTCAGTCCGCAGGCCAATGCTCAATCCACTGAGCCAAACCGGTTTCGGCAAACCCAATTATTTTTAATATAACCATACAGTTGTGTAGCCATCACTATAATCCAAATTTAGGATACTTCCATCCCCCCAGAAAGTTCCCTGGTATCCATTTGCAGCTATAAATGCTCTACCCCCAGCCCTAAACAACAGCTATTTTGCTTTTGGCCTCTACAACTTTGCCTTTTCTGGAAATTCTCACATAAATAGAATTACATAATATGCATTCTTCTGTGTGTGGCTTATTTCATGGAACATGTTTTTGAGGTTCATCCACATGTTGCATGTGCCATAGTTTATTCCCTTGGATTGCTGTACAGTATTCCACTTTATAGTTGTACCACATTTTGGTACCCACCTGTTGACAGACATCAGAGTTTTTCCATGTTTTGAGTATTATAAATAATATTGTAATGGACAATAACATAACATCCTTGTAAGGACATGTGTTTTCCTTTTTTTTTTTAGGTAAAACTTAGAAGTGGAATTGCTGGGTTGTATGGAAAGCATCTGTTTAATTTTCATTTTAAAAAATTGTCAAACCCTTTTCCAAAATGGTTTTTACACTTTGAGCTGAGCTGGGATGCAGTAAAATATTTTACATTCCACCAGCAAAATATGATGGCTCCAATCTCCCCACATCCTCACTGACACTTGGTATTCTCTATCTTCTTTGTGATGGTCATTCCAATGGGTATGAGGGTTTTTTTTTAACAGAAATAATCTATTCAGTTTTCAGTCAGTCAGAAATAGGATCAAAATTTACCTCTCTCCCTACCTCTCCCCTGCTCCCTGTATCTCCTTTTCTGAACAGTCTCAGAAATAATTTTTTTTTTAGAATTTTAAGGCTGTGTAACTTTTTTTACCTGTTTTTAAATTTCTCTTTTAAAAAAAATCTAAAACAGGCTATCAATGTGAGCTTCATACTATAATAAGGGCTTACTGAGAAGCACCTTGGATTTGGTGGTAAGAAGGACAAAACAAGGCCCTTTAACTACAAGGGGGCCTTCCCATATCTCTCCCTCTAAACCAGCTGTGGGCAAACTACGGCCCGCAGGCCGGATCCGGCCCGTTCGGCTGTTCTATCTGGCCCATGGAGCCAAAAGAGCGGAGGGTTCTCTTGCTCTCCCCTCCGCTCCTTCACCAGCAGCCCAAGATGAGAGTGCCAGCATGGTCAGGTTGCTTTTGTTCCGGCCCTCCGGTCCAGTTTAAGAACCCATTGTGGCCCTCGAGTCAAAAAGTTTGCCCACCCCTGCTCTAAACTGTTGAATAAAGCTGGGGTCCTGCCAGTTTATATCCACTCCCCTCGAAATACAGATACTTTTTACAGTTGTAAAACAAATCTTTGGATTCCAAATACGCTTACAAGGCATCGCTAATTTTCTTTCCCTTTCACCACTTAATTCAACTTATCTCTTTTCCATTCCTTGACCATGGATTTAAAAAAAAAATGATGATACACTACTGCTTAAAAAGTACCCAGAAGGTAAGAAAAATATGTCATGTGTGTGTGTATTTATCATATAATTGGGTCTCTTTCTTGGAACGAATTTGATTGACAGATGCTAATTTCAACTGGAGAATTTTTAAAGTAAATATTGCCTCCTAACTGTCAGAGGATGGTGTCAGGGAAGCCGCCCAAAGCACAGTGCCACATTCCACATATAAATTAACAGAGGTGCGCTTCCGCAGCCTCTCCGCGAAGATACCTGCTGCCTTCTTATTGCCTGAAGGATTTTTTTCAAACTTAATTGTGTAATAAAGTAACCCCGTCTCCTACTGTGAAAGCAGGAGTCCCCCTGCAATACTCACCGAGTTGTGCCAGTTCTCTTTACGGAGGTTTTTGTGGTGTTAATAGGCAAGCAAGGGGATCCCGTGGCCCACAGAAAGGCAGAGATTCCCTGTCACTGTCCAGAAAAGGCCAGTTGGTGTCAAGATACTCTGCCTGGGGGATGACCAGGATCTGGCCCTCGCAGAAATGACCAGATATTTGGAAGGTTCTTTACTTTAAAGATTGTAGCTCAAGCCACACAAAAGTGATCATAAGTCAGATGTGCATATATTCACCATGCTGCATGCGTCTTTCAGGTGAACATAACGCCTCCTTTCCTTGTATTAATAATTAAGTACTGCCAAAACCGGTTTGGCTCAGTGGTAGAGCGTCGGTCTGCGGACTGAAAGGTCCCGGGTTCTATTCCGGTCAAGGGCATGTACATTGGTTGCAGGCACATCCCCAGTAGGGGGTGTGCAAGAGGCAGCTGGTCGATGTTTCTCTCTCATTGACGTTTCTAGCTCTCTCTCTCTCTCCTTTCCTCTCTGTGAAATATCAATAAAATATATATAAAATAATAATAATAATAATAATAATTAAAGTACTCATCAAAAGTTTGCTTGGTTAGTAGAGGATTAAGGAAATGACTAGTTGTGAGAGTTTTCCAGTCTTGATGCTCCATGGGCCTGTCTCTGGGCGTACAACCTGCCCAACTCTACCGGTGGCCTGGCTCCCTCTTTGCGAACTCTATTGCTCGGGGACCTTGGCTTCTTATCCTGGAGATTCTAGGACCTGCTAATATCTGCTTCTTTAGGCCCCTCAATTCCTTGTTCCATCTGATGTACAAAAATCACCAGTGAAGCCGCTCCTTGTTTTCAGTAAAGTAGTTGGTTTCTGGGTCTAAGAGATATTCTCCTCCTCGGACTGGGTTTAAGAATTTCCACTCTCTGAGAATCATCTTACTTACATCTCTTAGTGGGAGTGGAAGCAATGTGCTCTCATCTGCTGTAGGCAGAGCCATAAGGTATTCAAGGTTTGGCAGATTCTAGTCTTGTCTGAGGCCTCTTGGAGAAGAGGTCATGAATACAGGCTCTAGAGCGAGGCTGCCTCCTGGGCCGGAATCCTAACCTAAGCTTTTCCATCTGCAAACAGAATGGGTAATGGAACTGCCTCACAGGGTCATTATGAGGATCAAATGTGTTAATACATGTTAACTGCCTACAAGAGAGCAGATACATAAACATAGGGTAAGTGTTAGCTATGATCCTTCTATTTCATTATCCTCTATTTTTATTTTATTATGCTCTATTATTCATGATTGGTGTCCTGCATTCTATTATTATAGTCCTCTGTGGATCTATTTAACATTTCTTCCTTATATCTGTTTATTATATAGCTTACTTTAGTAATAGAACAGCAGTTTGGTAAAAAAAAAAAAAAAAAAAAACCAATAAAAAAAACACTGTGTGTGGGGGTCTGTGTTTTAATTCTTCAAAGATGGTCTTTAGATAGATAGATAGATAGATAGATAGATAGATAGATAGATAGATTTCACAGAGGAAGGGAAAAAGCAGACATAGAAACATCAATGATGGGAGAGAATCATTGATCAGCCACCTCCTGCACGCCCCCTACTGGAGATTGAGCCACAACCTAGGCATGTGCTCTGACTGGGAATCAAATCGTGACCTTCTGGTACCTGGGTGGATGCTCAACCACTGGGCAACACATGCTAGATAAGACAGTCTTCAAAATCAAGGAACTATGGAAGGAGTATTATTAGTTCTCTATGGCCGCTCTAACAAATTACCCTACAATCAGTGGCTTAAAACAGCACAAGTGTATTATTATCTTATAGTTCTGAAGATCAGAAGTCTAAAAAAAGTCGACAGGGCC
Source organism: Vespertilio murinus (assembly GCA_963924515.1). Lineage (NCBI taxonomy): Eukaryota > Metazoa > Chordata > Mammalia > Chiroptera > Vespertilionidae > Vespertilio > Vespertilio murinus. The sequence goes on from OZ004706.1 coordinate 183,224,924, forward strand.
ACATTCTTTCCAGATGCTCTAGGGCAGTGGTTCTCAACCTTTCTGATGCCATGACCCTTAAATACAGTTCCTCGTGTTGTGGTGACCCCCAACCATGAAATTATTCTAGTTGCTACTTCATAATTATAATTTTGCTACTGTTAATGAATCATAATGTAAATATCTGTGTTTTCCAATGGTCTTAAGCAACCCACAGGTTGAGAACTGCTGCTGTAGAGCCTAAGACCATTGGAAAATTTTATGGTTCGGGGTCAGCACAACATGAGGAATTGTATTAAAGGGTTGCGGCAATAGAAAGGTTGAGAACCACTGAGCTGGGGAGAACCATTCCTTTCCCTTTTAGCTTCTAGAGTCTACATATATTCCTTGGCTTGTGACCATGTCACTGGCGCCTCTACTTCTATTATCAGATCTCTTTCTCTGATTCTGACTCTCCTGCTCCCTTATCCCTTATAGGAGCTCTGTTACCACATGAGTCCATCCAGATAATTCTGGATCATCTTCCAATTTCAAGACTTTTAACTCAGTTGCATCCTTTGCCACAGGACCCAGGGTTAGGAAGTGGACACCTTTGGAGGCATTGTTCTGCTTACCATCAAGAGTAAAGCACTGGCTGAACTCTTGAGATCACTTAAGCCAGCGGTGTCCAACCCGAGGTGATAATGCTGCTCAGAAGACACCAGTATTTGGCAGTGTCTGGAGAGATTTCTGGTAGTCATAACGGGTGTAGGGGGGTCGTTACGGGGCATCTGGTGGGTAGAATCCAGGGAAACTGCTGAACATCATACAATGTACAGAACAGCAGCCTCCTCCCAACAAAGACTTATGCAGCCTGAAATGTCAACAGTGCTGAAGCTGAGAACCCGTGATTGAAAGCATGTGATTCCTGGAAATCTTCTGCGTCGGTAAGTTTGCCACACAATGGGAGCATTGCAGGACTTAGATTTATACAGAGTTGTTTGAGCAATCACATACAAGCTCTATAACTCCGTGTTTTTGACAATCTTCTATGGTAAATAAGAGATGAATAACATGACTCATACTTTAATAGTAGGGTTTTAAGCATTGCCCTAACTTGTTATTTGTTGAGTAGTTTGTTTTATTTTGGGTCTGGTGTAATCTTTCACACGGCTGCATTTCATATATAGACAAGTTCATTTCAAGTGTATATTATAAACATCATTTTTATGGATATTATGAATATTTAAACTCGAAGATGCTCAGATGTAAGTACCTCACACCAAACAGATTTCAAGGTGACCCAGGGTCTTCTGCAATATTTTATTTTGCCATAGTATGGCCCCTCGACCTCACAGGATCAAAGAGAGAAGGACACTTACATGGTACCCCTTCCACTGGGAGGAAGATTTAAATTAGAAACAACATTCACTTAAATGTAAGCAGCTTGGCTTACATTTTCAATGCTTAATTTTTCAATCCTCAAGAATTTCTGTGCTTTGGTTTAAATTTCCCCTGCCCTTTAAAATAATTTATAGAATCGCTAGTAGAGGACCTTATATGTTTTTCTACATTTTTTTCCATCTTCCTTTTCTTTTCCATCCTTCTCCACTTTTCTCATTCTTTCCCTTTCTTGGTTACTTTCTTTCCTTTCAAGAGTTCCCCAACTGTTCTTAATTTGCAGCAACTTCAAAACGCAATAGTTGTATAATCAATGGCAGAAAAGACTTCTTAACCAGCAAAGGACTGTGCATGTGTGCATGGGTGTGAAAATGTTACCCATAAGGGTGAATTTGAACTTCATTTTTTTTTCTCACCCAGGAAGAATAATAATTATGAATATGAAAGTATTCTAACAGATTGTGAACCAAGAGAGCAGAATGAAAACACACACAGAGCAACCTTGTTTACCACTGAAGCTATTTCTATTGTGTACATTTCTCTGCCAAGATACAGTGCTACAAAGCGTTTTACATTTGTTATGATTTCTAAGCTACAACGAAATGATACAGGTTAAACACATTGTAATGAGTTGAAACTTGCCAAGCAGTATTTAACAAGCCAAAGCCATACATCCCCCTAAACATTAAGTCACACCTAAGATTCCAGATTTCAAGCAGCGCATTGCTCATTGGGGTAAGTACCACCAGAGGAAACTACGGAGATCTCTGTCTGCCTACTATTCAAAGGATGCAATTTCCTCAAAAACCAAATGCAAGGAAAAAGAGAGAGAGAGCAGAGTGTGAGGGAGAAGAGAACGTGTGAAAGAGACTTAAGAGACGTGTCAGGTGTATTCAAGACTGAGAAACTTGGAGCTAATTAGAGGTCAATGCCTAAGTGGAAGTTTCTCAAAACCGGATGGTGTGAGCGCAGAACAGGGCAGCTGGTGGAGGGAAAGGAGGGGGAGGATTTGGGGAGAGAACAAATGGTAACTTTGACAACTTGGGCACATATCAACTCTGGCACAGGGGACCCTGGATATCTCCCAGCCAAAGCACCTGTACCACCATTTCCCTGGGGGAAAAGGAACTTGTTTTGTTTCTAGGAAAGCCCAAGGGCAGCAAATGACTGTTAGCCCAGCCAGGTCTCTCTCGAGCTGCCCACATCAGGTCTCAGGTATGACCCAGAGCCAAATAAATAAATAAATAAATAATCAAAAAGCAATACAGAAATGCAAAGGAGCACATATTCGGGATATTAGACTATCACCTTTAATCCCAAGATAGTTTCCCATTATTATTTTGCAAAGGTCCGTGGATAACAGAAACCCAGATAAGACTATCCACCAACAAATGCTTAAAAATCCTTTGGAACACATTATTCCTTGGAATGGAGTTTAGAATCTCTCGTCAAAGGACAATAACCTTTTATTTATACCCAGGGTGCTATGTCCAAGCTACTCCTTTCTTCTCCTTGTCAACCTGTTCTTTTTTTCACCACACTGTAATGCATTTTACTTCTGCAGCTCCTTAAACTTCTCTGACTTTTCTTTACTTCTATTTTAGTTTTACTTTAATCCTCACCAGAGGAGAGAGGATATTTTTTTCTATTGTTTTTTTTTTTAATATGTCATTATTGATTTTTTTAGAGAGAGGAAGGGAGAGGGATAGATAGACACATCGATGAGAGAGAAACATCGATCAGGTGCCTCCTGCGCGGTGAGGGGCTGAGCCCACAACCAGGTCATGTGCCCTGACCGAGAATCGACCTCTTGGTTCAAGGTTTGATGCTCAACCACTGAGCCACACTAGTCGGACCTTATTTCCACTGATATTTAGGGTTGGTTGCCTCCCACATGTACCCCAACTGGGGAGGGGATTAAGCCTGCAACCCAGGTACATGCCCTTGACTGGAAATTAAACTCAAGACCCGCTGGTGCCTAGGCTGACACTCTAACCACTGAGCCATGCCATCCAGGGCTTCCTACTCTAATTTGACATCCAATGTCCTTTAAGTTCGGCCATTACACCTCTTGTCTTCTCCTTCTAGGAACTCAAATACTCCTAAGGCTCGGTTATTGTCCCTGGGGTGATGCATCCTAATCCATCCCATGAAAGACTCTCTAACCCTCCATCTCTACCTTCCTGCTTTCTCTCCCAGCTTAGATTCAACTTGTCCAACTCCATATTTATCACATCTCTCCCTAGAACAAACTTACCTCCTACCTTCCCTACTTCTGTGTGAACTGACACCGTTTTCCCGATCCCTTGGGTTTTATTTAAAACTTGGCATCATTTCCCAATTATTCATATCCTTCATTGAGCAGCAAGTCAGTTCTATCAAGCCAGCCATTTCTCTCTCCACGCTGCCCCACAGCTCTCTCATCCACCACAGGCCGACCGCCCCGTCACACCTCCCCATCACACCTACTGCCCACCCTTCCTGGAGTCTAACTTCTCACTTAATCCACCCAGCCTCGCGTTCCCAGAATCACCTTTCAACATTTGCCTCACCGAGGGACCTGGTCAGGAAAATATCCATTCCTCTGTTATCACAACATCAAGGCTAAACACAGATTTTCCAGGCTCTCAGCACCGTGCTCCTATCTCCCGTGTCTACATTGTCGCTGCTTCTCAACATTAGGATTTACTCCTGCTGCTTTTTCCTCCTTGTTGGGAACTCCCTCTCCTGTATCTCCATTTCCAAATTCTGACCCTGCTTCAAGGCCCCTCCCAAATGTCCACTTCTCCATGTAGCTTCAATGACTACCTATCACGCCCTTCTTCGTTCTTGCCCCTCACATGGCTTGCATGCTCACCATGTTATACATGCTGATTTTCTTTCTGCAGCCTACACGGCAAGTTCCATAAAGCTAGCACTGTAGTTAGTTTTCCACTGCTCTACCATACACTCCAGAGCTGGAAGACTGGTCTTTTTAGAATAAACAAGTTAATAAATCTACTATTTAAATACATATCTACTAGAAATAATTGATCTATAAATAAATGAATAAAATCATAAAGCAAAGGGAGAGATATATCTATTAGCATTTGATTTTTAAATGTTATACATTAATTATAAAACTATTAAATTTAAAAGCCATCTTCTTACCTGATTTTATGCAGTCTTTTGTCTTGCAAATACCATCTAGAAAAAAGGAGGGTATATACATAAATATTTGTAATTGCATTTTCCAATTCTTCCCTATCTTTTGTTCTTCTAAAAACTACCAATTAAATGGTCAATTCTGTAAAGCAAGGACTAAACCTGAGCATTGCATGTCATTGTTAGTAGCTAGAAAGATAAAGAGGAATAAAATGGGAAAATCCTAAATTTGAAATTTTCATTATGAATAAAAATGCATTTATTACCTCATCTCTACCCACCAAGCTCTAGGTGTTTTAAATTGAAATAATCAGTTGTTTTTAGTCCGGTAATCATGGTGGGGTTTTTGTTTTGCCATTAAGAAACCAATCGTTCGTAATCCTTATTGTAAAAACACTTCTAAGACTCAAATGAGACCTCTTAAATTCCTGTGAAGCCCTTTAGAATTTCAATGACACAACACTACTGACTAATTGAAGCTGACCAGGAAATTGTGTATACTTTAATCAAATAAAATTATACATCAGAACCCTCATAAAGTAAGCATGAGTGCATTAAATATACTCGGCAATTAATAATTCAACTCAAACATTAAAAGACACTGTACTTCAGTCAGTTAATTGTTTTGACATATTGATACTGCATTTTACAACGGCATCTTTATGGCATCGTCTTTCAGTTAATAGTTGTTCTCCTTTACCCCCCGGGGAGATGGGGAAAGTGTGAAATGAAAAGTTTCCTCTCCTCTGCATCTGTGTGAACAGGTGTGGGAGCCGCTCACCGTCGTAGGTGGCATAGAGTGCGATCATGGTCACAGCGATGATGGTGAGGAGCAGGACGAGGACGGAGAGATTGATCTCCAAGGAGGTCCATCGCTGTTTCTTCTTCGGCTTCGGGGTGTTGATATCAGTTATATCCATCTGACTTTCTGATCTGCCCATCACCTAAAATCTGCAAGAGGTTGAAAAATAATCTTTAAACAAACACCAATAACCAATGAATACAAAGATAAAAAAAAGAAGAGGAACTATATATACAATATTCCAAATGCTAACTGGCTAAATAAAAGCAAAGGTTAATTTATTTTCAATAAGAAACACAAAGTTTTAGGCTCAAAGTCAGAATCTGGATTCTGACAGGGAAGGGTACAGAGGTAGAGGAACTGAGTAGGTCCCTGTCACCACCTTTTGATTCTTTTTTTAAAATAGAAATAGTCACAGAAAATCCAAGCAAGAATAAACAAGAGACTCAGTTAAGTACTTACACATAGGATTCCTTCAGCAGTTCATAAGCAACTAAATACTGTGCCGTCATTAAGGAGCCTTTTAAACCACCCTTCTGAACTTTGGACAGCGTCAAAGGTGAATTTTATATCTTGTTCCAGTGGCTTCCCTTGTATGCTTGGAAATCAATGACTAACGTTTTGAGGTTTTGACTAAGCAGTAATTAGAAATGAGTCCAGATAAAAAAACAAAAAGAAATAAACACCTGCAAGAGTTTATACTTTTAGTCTTAAAAACAACGTTTGACCTTACAGTTCAAAATTATGAGTATTGCTGATATGGGTATCTATTAACTGGCTAGACAGCATTGTGAAATGGTCACTCATTGGACCAAAAGTCAGAGGTTTACCTCTCCACAAATGAAAGATATTAATCATAATCTCTTGGTGTAGCTAAAGAACAAAAACATGACCCTGGCCTGTTTGGCTCAGTGGATAGAGAGCGTCAGCCTACGGACTGAAGGGTACCAGGTTCGATTCCAGTCAGGGGCACATGCCTGAATTGCAGGCTTGACCCCCCCAATAGAGGGCTTATAGGAGGCAGATGATCAAAGATTAAAGATTCTCTCTTATCATTGATGTTTCTATCTCTCCCTCTCCCTTTCTCTTTGAAATCAATAAAAAAATATATTTTTAAAAATAAATAAAAAAAGAACAAAATATGATTTAAAAAGTCTACCTTGTATGTCAGGTTAACAATGGTTTAAGATGTTTATTTAACTTGTATTTAAATTAATATTTCTACTGTTAATAGCTGACATTTATTGAGAACTTTCCATGTGTCACTCACAGTTCTTCATGCTTTGCATGTACTAATTCATTTCATCTTTGTAAGGTAGATACTAATATTCCAATCCTATACTTTAGGAAACTGAGGCACAGAATGATCAGGTAATTAGCCTAAGGCTACATAACTAATAAATGTTCTTCATTAAAAAAAAAACACATTTGGTCACTGTTTGACATAATATTTTATCATCTCACAACAAAAGCTACATTAAATCATACTGCATAAGCTTGTGGGGAGGGGAGGAGTGGTTTAAGGAAGATAAGCCTAAAAATCAAATGCCATTAAGGTTCTTTTGGAAGCCAATTGATCGTCTAGGGGCCATCTACCAACTGCAGGGCTATGGAAAAGAGCGCTGCAAACGAACAGATTAGCTTTTTATAGCCTGATACAAATTAAGCATATAATTTAGCTCCTAGGCGAAGCCACTGCTCAGAATTGTTGTCATAGTTAAAGATCTCTGTTAAACACACACCCTTCCCTGAGGCACAGGATAAAGTAGAAACAGAGTCTTGCATTTGAAGCCTGGCCGTGGAGACCCAGCAAATTACTAGAAATTTAATCTCTCTGGTGAATTATTAATAAGTGCGCCACAACTGGACTTTAAAGTTCTGAATACCAAGTCTTAGGCAAGCTTACAGGAGGCTATAACCAAGGACAGACTTTCAAATAAAAATATTTTATTAGACCATGAAAACCATGTCTGCTCAATAAAAGTGGAATGTAATGTACCTGAATGTTAAAATGTCTCCCTTAATGGTTATGCAACTCATGCTGGCTTAGTCCCACACAGCCCCAGGGGTTATGATATGGAATTGCATCGATCGTAGTAGTCCTCATAGTTTTAATAGGGGTGGTAGTTGGGGGTAGGGGGTGGGGGGAAGAGGGTGAAATATGGGAACACATTTAATACTTGGACACCATACACAGAGATAAACAGTAAAAAAATAATAATTTTGCAAGTTCTCCCAAAAGGAGTCAAGACTGACCTAGAGATCATCTGAATATTAATCACTTTGCACAAACATTTCCCTTTCTTGAGTATTTCTCATACCTTCCCCTCCTCCCCCTCCCGCTCTAATACTTCAGAAGATAATCTAAAAAAAAACAAAAAAAAAACAAACAAAAAAAAACTCTGTCCTGGTGTCAAAGACCCACTTCTGCCTTCAGTTCTTTTTTTTGAAGCAACAATCAGTTCCTCCAGCAAAAACTCAGTGCCAAGAACCAGGCGAGCCACTGGGTGAAATGAAAGGTGCTCTTTAGCACCACCAGGCTTCTGCGGGAACACTTCTGGGTCTTAATGGTTCTGCCCCTAAGTAAACGTTCTCCATAGGTACAAACTGTTGTAGAGGGCAGCGGCCAAAGGTTAGTCCTTTTGCCTGTGTCAAAAGAATGTCAACTTTGTGCCACCCGAAAACTCTCCATCTTCTTGTAAGCCCCCTGCACATTTCAATTTTTGTTCCTCTGTATCACTTTTTGCCGTCACTGCGCAAAAGCAGAAGTGATGCAAGCTGAACCCCCTAATTAACTTGCACATTCATTTCCAGATAGTTCTGGTGGAGTCATATCTTCTTTTAAGGTGATAGGGGTCAGAAGCTTGAACCTCAGGATGAGAGATCTCATCAACTTCCCAGTACCCAACTCAACCCCACCCAACCTCATTTGAGAGGGTTTGGAAAGGAGAGCAATCACGCAAAAGAATAAAGTTGATACTTGTAGTCCCAAAATAAAGCAAAATATGCCAACACGTTAGAAAGTTGAAACAGGAAGGAGAGACTAGATAATTTAAGAAATCTAACCCTAAAGAAGCCTGTAAACCAGCTTGACATCACCCCAAAAAATAAATGATTATTTTGCTTAAGTAGAAGCTGAATTTCAAAGCAATACAAAGCAGCAATGCTTATCCCAGTGGAGGGCACACACCGCTTTATCACGTAATCAAATCCAAGAACTTAGCGCGTACTTGGTTTGTTAAGAGGAAGTCTATAAACCGAAGCAATTTTCATCTTCACTACACGTTACAACATTGACATTCCGGCAAGGGCCCGAGGGTACACTCTGCAATTACAGTTTGTGTTATGGAAACTGAGGCACGGGAGGGGAGCCGGAGAAACAGGTTCCAGATTTAGATGGTAGCTGCGGAAGCCAAGGAGCCAGGTACTCGGCAGAAATCACCTCCTGGTTTTCCCTGGGTCATTCCTGTGTAGGTGTTCGCCCGGCCCAGAAATACGGAGTTCTGGATAGGAAGTCCCATCCACATTACTCCCATAGCCGGACCACGAAAGGACCAGGAAAGGACCACGAAAGTCACAGCCTGGAGCCCAAGACACGGTCCGGGCTGGGACCCAGCAATAATGCAACAGAGTGAAAAGAAGAAGAAGAAGAAGAAGAAGAAGAAGAAGAAGAAGAAGAAGAAGAAGAAGAAGAAGAAGAAGAAGAAGAAGAAGAAGAAGAAGAAGAAGAAGAAGAAGAAGAAGGCACAGGCCTTCAGGGCTGACTTGGGGTGGAGGAGCTCCCCCATTGCAGACACTGTAGGCCGGGTACCTACTTTCCAGTTCAACACAATTACCATTCGCATCAGATGTGGGAAGGACTGGGGTCAGACCAAGTAGCTAACGAGGCACGTTCGATTGCAATCACCCTCATTCCCAATACAAATAGTTTGCGATGGGCTGGGAAAGGAAACTTTCATTTACCAAAGAACCGTGTCCCCATCCCCCCCCCTCCCCACTCCTGCCAACTAACCCTCGTGGGATGAAGTACTCTCATCGCAAAAAAATTACATAATACGAAACTATGAGCAAGGTGAAGAAGGGGTGAGAACACGAAAAAGCTCTTCAGGTCAGGAAAAGTAAAAAAATGGAAAAGTGAGGTGCCAACGAGGAGCACAGGCGACAGAAATCAAAATGAAAACAAACCTGGCTTTAAAAAAAAGAGAAAAGAAAGAAAAAGAAATCTGTGCACAGCGGAATGGCAAATTCCCAGCCCCCCAAATCTGGGTAACGGCTCCTCACTCCCCCTGGCAGCGGCTGCAGGCATCTCTGACATGAACCCCAGGAGTCGACCTAACTGCACTTCGGAGCCCTCCGGCGGGTCACCTCCCGGGCCCTCTGCCCCCTCCCCGGGTCCCAGCGCGGCTCCCGGCCGGGCACGCCTCCCTCCCCGGGGTCCGGGGCGCCGGGACCGACCGCGCTGGGCTCCGCCGCCGCCCCTGCCCCGCGCGCGCCTCCCGGGCAGCGGCTCCGCGCCTCCCCCGCCCCCGGCCGGCCCTGCCCTCCCCGCGCCCGTCCCGCGGCGGCTCCCGCGCCCTTCGGACCCTTCTCCCGGGTGCCGGCCGGCCCTCCCGGGACTGCCCCGTGGGATCCGGGAGAAGTTGGAGGCTGCTGAGCAGGCACATGCCGACCAATGAGCGCGCGGGGCCGGGAGCCCTGCGGAGCGCCGGGCAGTCCGCGCGTCCGCCCGCCCGCCCGCCCGGGCGCGCCACTGGCGGCACGGAGAGCGGGGCTCCGGGCTCCTCCGGGCTCCTCCGGGCTCCTCCGGGCGGCGGCGCCGAGCCGAGCCCAGGCCGGACTCCGGGGAGGTTTGCGGGCCCGCCTCGGCCCGGGCCCGGGGCGACGGGGTGGCCGCGCATCCCTCGGACCCGCACCCGGAGACGCTCACCGTGGGCGCTCTCTCAGCAGATCCCGCGCTGGGAGTTGGGCGGCTGCTCCCGCCGGCGCTGGGTCAAGCTCCGCCACTTGCTCATCTCCGCGCCCCGCGCGTCTCGGGGCTCTCACCCCCCCGCCCCCCCGCCTCGCCGCCGCAGGGCCAAGCGAGAGGAGCAGTTCCCCGGGTGACCTGAAGGTTTCCGCTAGGTCTCCCCAGTGCTGTCACATCGCGCGTGGAGGCCGGGTGTGTGTGCGTGTGTGTGTGTGTGTGTGTGTGTGTGTGTGTGTGTGTGCATACACGCGCGCGCCCCACCCCCGGCCGGTGCCCCACCTCACCCTTCCCAAAAGAGCTTTGTCAAACATTCTTGGGATTGCTTAGCTCGGGGCAGTCAAGAAAACAATGCATTGCCTCTGATATTCTGTTAACTGCTGATGAAGAGGGTCTGTCTCTTTCCCTAAAGGATCTACTCTCCTTTTTCTCGCATTCTTGTCTTGCTCCTTTTCCTCCCTTCATCCAAGTTTCCTTGCTTCCTCATTTTCCTTTATTTTCTCTCTCTCTCTCCTTCCTTCGTGTTCGTACGTTCTTTGCCCCTCTTTCCCCTCTCCTTCTCTTCTTCCTCCTCCCCCTCCCCCTTCTCCCCCCTCCTCCCTTTGCTTTTCCGGTCTCCTTTTTTCCTTCCCTCTTTTTCTTGGGCAGATCAATATCATGTCAAGAAGCTACATTTCCTACCGAAACTCACCGCTCCCCCCTCCTGACTCTGGGGAGTCCGGTAATGAGCGGACCTGAGGGCTTGGGGAAGGAGAGAGAGGGAGTCAGAGAAAAAGAAGCTAAAAGGTGTCTGCTCTAGCCGCTAAAATCAGCTGCAAGGTGTCTGGACCCCAGTCAGTGTTTGTTTTTGTTAACCCTCACCTGAGGGTATCTTGCCATTGATTTTTTTAGGGCGAGTGGAGAGTGGAAGGAAGGAGGAGAGATTGAGAGAGAAACACCTCCACTGAGCCAAAGCCGCTAGGGCTGGGCCCTTGTCATTTTAATGCAGCCAAAGGGCACACCGTTTAAGATCTGTGGTTCCTTCTCGGAGGGGCACAACGGCCTTTCCTTTACCAAAGCTGCCTTTGGCAGTCCTGTCAAGGAGCTCAGAAGACCTGGACCTCCTTTGATTTACTTTTATTTATTTACTTACTTATTACTTCTCCTATTTTTTAGTTCAATTATTCAACGCCAGGTGCGTAAGTAGCTTTAACATTGATCCTTTTTTTTTTTCCTCCTTTCAATCACATATAATTGCAAACATGTCTGTGGTAGGCAGTCAGACAGACGTGAGCAGAGCAAGGACCATGGGCCAGGTAGAGACCAGAACCGGGGCGGAAAGCCAGATGCATACCAAACACCAAAACTGAGGAAACTAGGACCCTGGGGACAGACCCCCTCAGAGGGAAAGGGAAAAAGTGGCCCCGAGGGGAGCCCTTCCGCATTTAGCCCGAGGACAGGAAGGTTCTGACCTGCATCACACCCAACCGGGTCTCGGTGGTGTTTCAGGTCCAGAAAAGCAGCGGAACCGCACAAGCTGACCCCAGAACCGGCTGCATTGACTAAGGACCCCCTGCGCTGGTGCCAAGCAATCGGAGACCACACCCCTAAAAGAGCACACCTGGGAAGCTGGTGAATTCTATGGAGATTCTCACCTAGGGCCTCCCCTAAAATGCCCACCCTTGAAATTCCTAAGGACAGAGGACTGGGAACTGAGTGTCCTCCCTCTCTCTCCACTTACCCCCCTCCACCTCACCCCCCCACCCCCCCCACCCCCCCGCCCAGGTGAGTTACTCTTACCCTTGGCTCCCCCAAGCTCGAGGGCCCTTCTTTTGCCTCTGTTACATGTTTCCTCAGACCATTTCTTCTACCGCTCACTTCTACCTCTGTGACTTTCTTAAGAAAAGCTTTCTCTTACAGCTTGAGTCTTGGCTCCGAATTCTTTCCTAGTCAGAACTCAAGTCCCAAGGTTGCCGAACCAAGGTCTGGTCTGACTCCGCCAGTTTAACCAGTTTAACCCCTGGCGCTGTTGTCACCTCAGCCAACACATAGACACACACACACACACACACACACACACACACACCCCTTGGGAAATCCGTACTGATATATAGGTGGGTTTTTCTAAATGTGGCAATATCTCTTTTTAACATCAAAATGACTCACTGCTTTGAGAGACCCTTTGCACTGATAAGTTTTACATTTTCATGGTAAAGAAAGCTGAAGAGAAAAAAGCCGTGCTTACTAATGATACAATAAAATGAGTAGAGAGGCATTAAAAGAAGTCATAACAGTCGTGAAACTAGGTTAATATAGAGAGATCTAATGTATAGATTTTCAAAGGTACTCTCTATGTTTTACTCTTTATTGGTGTGTTTTGCAGACACTACTTAATCCTCACAGCAATCCTAAAATATGGGTGTAATTACCCCACAAATGATTATAAGGAGCGTGGCTCAGTGAAAACCACTGGGAAGTGTCTCAACTGGAATGTGAACCCAGTTCGTTTTGACTCAAAATGTTACCCTCATTTTACAGAATGATTGAAGCATAGAAAGGTGATTTACTAAAATACATTTTGTGAAAAGGCTACATCTTCTAACAGTCCAGTGCTTAATTTTTATTACCCTCCAGCTAAATTACCAAAATGTTACTTCAACCTTACATAATCGACAAAGAATTATAATGACTTGCCAAAGTCTCTTTTCCTTTCTTTCTTTTTTTTTTATTCCCCCATGAATGTGTTCCTCAGTCCCTTCATAAGGAGTCATGTGCATACCTTTCGTCTAATTAACGTAACAACAAATGTTGGTGGGGAAGGAAATCCTTGGGAATAATCCCTAAATATTCGTATGAACAGGAAATTCCATAAACTCATATGCCCGGTCTTAACATTTCAATTTAAATTTGTTAAGCTAGTTCCTGTCTTCTAATTTGCACCAACATTTAAAACAAGAAAAGTTTCTTTGGAAGGTACTAATATATCCTATACGGCGTCCCCCACCCATCCGGTGAAATCTTTTCCCCCACCTTACCTGTGAAAGTTGGGTTGTTTTTTTGCTCTAGGTGAAGTCTTCTCCTCCAGAGGTCCGATGAGGGGCCAGATGTGAATGTCCCCCGTCCCGCGTGGTTCAGGGTTCAGGCTCTGGAAGAGGGCCGGTGTGCAAATGAGAGATTGAAGAAATCTCAAGAAATTGTTTGGGAAAATCAGGGGACCAGGTGGGAGGGAGCCCAGTTCAAGAGGAAGGACTCCGCCTTCTGACCTCACCATCCAGTTTGGGATACACCTATAGCCCTTAGGCAGGCAATTTCCAGTAACAGGCAGACTATCTTATCAGTAAGGATTTACATGACTGTCTAGTGAGGAATTTGCTTCAGCTACCTTGTTTCCCCGAAAATAAGAAATCCTCCGAAAATAAGACCTACTTACAGGTTTCCTTCTGAGTGAAATATAAGGCATTCCCCCCGCCCCCCAAAAATAAGGCCCCCAGGCTCTGTCTCAGAATGAAAATTAATTTACCATAAACTGGTCGCTAGGGCCGCCCCGACTGGCGTCTAGCAACCATTGACATTACGCAGAGTCCTGATGTCACTGCTGTATGAATGGAGAGAAATCAGCATGGAAACTTTGTGAAACCTAAACTGCAAGAAGTTGTGACTTGGGTGAAGAATTCATGGGAGAAAATCACTGACGCATTGCAAATGCACTGCAAGCATTTGACAAGAAGAACTCATTTAAAGACAGTGATATTGCTAAACATGAGAGATTTGGCAAGAAGTACTCATTTAAAGACAGTGCTATTGCTAAACATGAGAGATTTGGTCCACTGATTCTGAAAGAAATAGAGTCACAAGAAATTCACCAGGAAATTCAGGAATTGGATTGTTATGATGATGTTCCAGAAGATGATGACATGATTGTCATTGAATAAATGAGTAAATTCTTGATACTGTAGGATTCACAGTTTGTCTGGTTTGTGTTGACAACTACAGTACTACCGTACCATACACAGGTAATACATTTCCTTTATTTTCATTTAACAATAAATGTGTACCGTATTCTTCCTCATGGAAAAATAAGACATCCCATGAAAATAAGACCTAGCGCATCTTTGGGAGCAAAAATTAATATAAGACACTGTCTTATTTTCGGGGAAACAGGGTACCTTTGTCTGAACTAAACAGTGGGGGCATAGCTCTGACCTTTGCCGGAGCACAAGGGTCACCAGCCTTTCGGGATCCTTGTCCACGCCTGTCTGCTAGTGAAGACAATAGGCGGATTCCCACACTTGCAGTTCAGGAATAGCTTAGCAGCAGTAGAAAGTCAGATGGCTTAATTTCTTTATAGCACCTCTAAGGTGAAAGTTGAACATGAAGAGAATTCATTTGATTTTTTTTAACTAAAGATTTGTTCATTAAAACTTTTTAGATTACTCAGTTACGAGTTCTGTGGACCCCAAAGGAGAACAATTTCTTTGACATAAACCCTGAGAAGGAATTCGTGTCCTGAGATGGACTCCCGTGGTCAGGTTGTTACTGGTGGGGAGGGCTCCTCATCCCAACAGGTGCTGGGGGGACTGGGTTTCTTTCGATAATCTGAGAAAAGGAATTTTCTGAGATTTGCACAGGGGGATGAGATGTAGAAAGCCGTATTTCTGTGGAATTACACCCATGAGTTTCTAAAGTTCCATATCCCTCTATCCTGTCCACGGGATTATGTATTACCAAATTTTTGTGGGCTTGCATTGGCCCTGCCCCATCTAGTGAATGATCTCTGTTCAGAGCAAGGATGGTGGATCAGGTAGAGAACATAACTGGTTTGACTGACAGGCGTCTTCCCTATGTCATCCCCACTTTACTGTGCATACATCGATCTCCCTTGTGTTAGATTCCTCCTCCCAGTGATCTGTGGGGAAAGGGCTGGTGGTTCCATAGGGAGTGAGGGAGTGTGAAATTGCAGCTTCCTTGAGAAGCTGACCAAATGGCCGTGTTTATAATGGCTGGCCTCCCTTTTGCTCCTTTCCTATCCTATATAATAAAGAGCCCTTACAAGATGGCTGCCTGTGACCAGGCTGGCAGGGGCGTTAGTGAGAGACAACCAAAATGACTGAACAAGTGAACAAGCAGGCTGCATGGAGTGACCAGGCCAGAGAGGGGGCATGAAGGGCGACCATGCCAGTAGGGGTAGGGGAGGGGGGTGGGGATGGGGAGTTGGGAGCAACCAGGTCAGCAGAGTGGGGAAGTTAGAAGCAACCAGGTCTGCAGGGAGGGGGCAGTTGGAGGTGACTAGGCCAGCAGGGGGGAAGTTAGGGGCAATCAGGCTGGCAGGGGAAGCAGTTAGGGGCAACCAGGCAGGCAGGCAGATGAGTGATTAGGAGCCAGTGGTCCAGAATTGTGAGAGGGATGTTGGACATCCCCCAAGGGGTCCCAGATTAGAGAGGATGAAGGTTGGCTGAGGGGGACACCCCTCCCCCCCTGCCATGTGCACAAATTTCATGCACCAAGCCTCTAGTTATTAATAACTAGCTAATTACATTGGTATCAAACTGAGGGTCCACATTTTATGAATAATAAGAGTCTACTGGCTGTTTGCTGACAGGGTCTCCTCAGGACTCTGTATACCAGGAAGAACCTCAGACTGAATTTCCCACACTGCTAGTTTACACCATCTGAGTCAACCACTGTAGGAAGGCCCTGGTTTATCCTTCAACCAATGGACTTATACTTGTTCTATCCAATCAGAACTACACAAATAATATCCTCATTTGTATCTACAGATGACCAATCAAAACTGCATGGTTTGGATCCATCAGAATGGTATATTGGAAACCCCATTTACATGAAAGGCATTAACAATGGGAACTATGGGCAGGAAAATGCTCTCTAAAAGGTTGACTTTGCTTTTGTCTTAATGGCGCACAACTTAGGTTGCTACCTGAATTTGTGAGTACCAGGCTGCAGTTCCTTTTACTGAAATAAATACTTTTATTTCTTATTACAACCTAAAATTAATTTTCATTTATAGTTTTAACTTGTTGCAAGAGAGAGGCAAAAAAAAACAACAAACCCTATAGGAAGTCAATTCAAAGATTCATTCTTGGTAGAGGTACTTTGCAAAGGAAAAAAGATAGAGTATAGAGCAAAAGAAAAAAAAAAGCATAAAGTTATTTTTAGACTCTGACTCTCAGTTGAAGACTTAATCTCACTGGCGTTTACCTAAGTTTCAGGATTTTATAAAAAATGCTAACTCTCTTTCTAGAAGGAGGACATAGAAGTTGGAAAAGATTTTCTTTTAAGGGATCCAGTAAAGAAACCCCAGTAAGGAAACTCAGAGAACAGAGGTTTACAGAGTTGTCCAAGGTCATGCAGTTTTCTGAGTTACAGGAATGGAGGGGAAAAAATAGTCCTCTTGGCTGCCATGTATAAGTTATTAAGCATGGAATGCGTTGGTCTGGCAAGATGTGGAGTAGATTCTTAAAAGCTGTCTTTGTATGCAGTACTTATAAATGCTTGATAAAGTATTTTTTAAAGGTTCTTTAAATGCACCATTGAGCCAGCAAGAAAGTGAAGGAAAACTTCAGAAGCCAAAAATACGGGGAGCCAGGGATCCAAAAAAGGTATTGAGTGCCAAAAATGGCACTGCCCTTGGTCATCTGCCTATCTTAGGAGGCCTCACCAAATCTAGAACTTCAACTCTCACAGGACTTGGAAACACGAGGGACTTCATTCAAAGCCTAGTACAGAGCAAGGTGAGACGTCAAATCAGAGATTTCTACACAAAGCTGATACTCCTGCAAAGAAACATCTGCAGTGAAAAGGTAAACTAGAAAAAAGAAGGAATAAAATTAAAACTCAATTCCCACACTCTCTCTACTCCTTTATCTCCCTGCCCCCAAACAAACATATTTGATTGTTTTCTGCCTTCACTCAGGAGGGTAAATTTAAACCAAAAAGCTGTAAATTCACAATCAATCCAGACTTCAGATGCTTTGTTGTAGGAAGTAAGGATTGGATTTATACTAATTGTGCGGCATGAAAATTCCCAAGTTAAAAATTTATAGTAAAGTGGATACAGCTAGACTATGCAAAACAAAAATTGAGTTATTACCACCTAATTCTCATTAAAGGAGGAGCTTCTTAAGATGAATTTATGAAACCAAATGATACTACATAGAAGATTTGATATATAAAAAAAGAAATAGTAAAGCAAGACTATGGTAACAGCATAGGTAAGTCTAAACAAACATTGACTAAAAAAAATGTTTGCGGATAAAAATACCGGATAATGGTGGTGTGTACATTAAGATAGTATTTATTAGAGTTAAAGCACTCTAATA